>CM074720.1:173142050-173742050 GCA_037306005.1 Rhinophrynus dorsalis | reverse complement strand
ATTTGAGGCACCATTTCTCTACATTGTCATTGACACAGTGGGACCTGATGTTGGGCATATATTATTTTTATTTGGGTATCCCCTTGTGCCCTCAGGGGATGCCCTGGAATATCCAGATTGCATGTTAGGGGTGTCTTGGGTGGAGGGGTTGTGAAGCACTGTTGTAGGCCTTGTTGTTTTATTTGCTAGGCATTGCAGGGGTTAATATCTGACTTCTGTATGCTTGGCTTCTGTCCTTGAATGACCTGCTTCTCTCTTTTATTTTCAGCGACGGTGGTTTTCTACTCTGTCTTGTGTGCTGTTCTCCAAAAAAACTAGGCGTTAGATTTCTGGAGTGAAATTTTCCAACATTTGAATAGCTTTTGGCGTCGCTTGTACATTATCCTCTATGGGTGAGATCTTGCTGTTCTGGCAACGGGCAACGTGTGTTTCAGAACTGGCGTCGCTTCTTACTAGTGGAACATTTGCATTGCTCAGTTGACGTTAAAACCAGCGTCGCCAGTTTTTTCTGCCAACGCCAACATTTGAATCGAGCCCTTAGTTTCTGGTTGAAAAGACTGATCCTAATTCTGGTACGTAACAGAAAAAGACAAACAAACTTGTATTTGGTAACTATATATTTGCTTAAGAAATCCTGTATAAGTCCAGATTTTTATATTTTTCTTCTTATTTGAAGAAATTTAATTTGGCTTATAATTGTCTTAAGTGGACTGGCCAACCATTTGGGATCAATTATAATAAGCTATATTAGCTCTAGATTTCTGGAATTAAACAGTCTATATATTTATTGGTAAACTGTTATATTTTGCCAAATCATTGTAATATTGTTATATAGCGTGGGTTATATATTAGTTAATATAAGTCTTGGTATTCCTAGAATAAAATTTTGTGGTTCTGGGAAGATTATAATAGCTAATATTTGATCTAGGAAATTCTTTGAATCCAGTTATTAACCCTTTAACTGCTATTTGTCTGTTGTTAGTGGTGTTTTCTTTGGAATTCTCTGTGTATGTGCTAAGCTTAAATTTTCACTTTCAATAGACAGAAGAAACAGCGTTCTGGGTGGGGCACCTATTATAAATCAGCGGATTAACCCTTGGAGTGCCTATTGGTTTTATATATATTGCTATAGTCAGATTTATGATATATGTTGCATGAAGTTGGTATACTTACTAGACATATATTCTTGGATTAATTCTAAGTAGATTCTTGGCATAATCTCTGATTGACTATATATATTAATTGCAATGTATATGTTTTATTCAGAAGGTATGGAACAGTTGAAATCAGTATATAATTAAATTATAGTGATTAATATGGTATTCTATTCCGGTTATTCCTTATTCCTGTCCACCAACATTCGGATATATCTGGGATATCGGTCAATGACGAATCGTATAAATTGAGCCTCTTTGCTGATGATGTGTTGTTGACACTTACTTCCCCCTTGATCTCTCTCCCAAATTTATATTCCTTACTTGCGACCTTTTCTTCCTTCTCGGGATTTCGCTTCAATAATTCCAAGTGCGAGCCGCTCAATATTTCTTTGCCTCCAGAAACGGAAAAACTTTTATCCCTAAATTTCGACTTCAAATGGAATCCCTCTTCGATCACTGTTCTGGGCATCTGTATTACAAAATCCCTGTCGTCTCTTTACGCGAACAATTATCGACCCCTCTTTCGAACTCTTCGACTAGATTTGAAGAAGTGGGACTCCTACCACATTTCTTGGTTAGTACGAGTTAGTGCGGTCAAGATGAACCTTCTTCCTAGACTTTTATATTTATTTCGTTCTTTGGCAATACCGGTTCCTCGAACAGATTTGGCTTCTTTGCAACGGGATATTTCTCGGTTTGTGTGGGCCTCAAAACGTCCTCGTATTTGGGTATCGACTCTTTATAGATCTCGCCATGATGGGGGTCTTGCATTACCTAATTTATGGAATTATTATAGAGCGGCTCAATACGCTAAGATTGTTCAAATGCACAATGTTTTTGATCTTCCCCGCTGGGTTTCTTTGGAGTGTGGTGCGGTTCGCCCCCTCCCTGGCCCTCTGGTAATGTGGTCATCCCAACAGCCCCCGGAAGGACGATTTCTTAGTCCGACCTTGGCTCACACGCAATCTCTATGGCGTCAACACAGCCTCAGAGATGCCCTTGTAGGACCGATTTCTTTGCTACAATCCTTTCTTTACCACCCTGATTTTCCTCCGGGCTTTTCCCTAGGTTCTTTCTCTTGGTGGATGATTCGAACATTCTTCGGGTACAGGACTTGCTACAGTCCTCTACACTGATGACCTGGGAGTCATTCCGCTCTCGCTACAATGCACCACTTGGGGAATTTTTTCGCTTCCATCAAGTTCGTCATTTTGTGCGATCATATTTGAATAACTCCACCCCTCTAAAGCGCACTTTCTTTGAGGTCTTATGCAACTCCCTTCCCCGGTGTAAAGGGACATTCTCTAAGATTTACTCCCATCTCTTATCTGTCTTGTTTCCCCAACCTCCGTCCTACCGTACCTCGTGGGAGCTAGACTTAGGGGAACATTTAAGTGAGGAAGAATGGTTGGTTATTACGGACAACACCTCCAAATTGACTCCGTGTACTCAAATCAGGGAAAATAGCTTTAAAGTGTTGTGTCGCTGGTATCTTTGCCCCACCCGACTTGCACACATTTTCCCAGCAACATCTGACCTATGCTTTAGAGGTTGTGGCTCTCGAGGCACATATTTACATATGTGATGGGATTGTCCATCTGTGAAACCCTTGTGGTCCTATGCGTTTAGATGTCTGAGTTTGGCCCTGGGTACCACTCTGGTACCTAACCTTGGACATGTCTTCTGAATAGACCCTACAGAGCTCGTGTACTGTCAGCCCCAGACAATCAACTGGTTTTCAGGATTTGCGCGGTGGTACGCTGCCATGTGGCTTATCACTGGAAGTCGATTCCTCCGGATCTAACGAAGCTGGAAAGTAGGTTCTGGCACCTGTTGAAGATGGAAAAATTGACTGCTTACTCTCGTAATTCCTCATCTTCCTATTTGCGCGTCTGGGCACCTTGAGTGGATAATGTTCTCCCCCCTGACTTCTGTCGGGATCTTCTCCTGTGTTGACCTTTCCCATTGTGGGTCGGAGAGAGTCGGCTAGTTGGAGTCACTTCATCCCTCCCCCTTTTTTTTTTCTCCTCACTGTGCGTCTTATCTATTCATTTCCCTTTTATCTTTCCCGCTTTTCCTCTCTTCCATTCTCTTCAAATTGCTTACTTGTGAGTTTGGCCTATTATTCAGGGTGACATCTTGTTAGCCTAAGTGGACTCTATACTGTGGCTGGGTGCAGTCTGAGGGCAGTCAGGGTGCGCTTTCATTATGGTTGATTTTTTTTTAAATTTTCTACTATTGCTATTTTATGAACGTTTGTTCACTGTTTTGTTTCTTATTTCTGCTGTACTTGTGAAATCTTCAATAAAGTACGAATTAAAAAAAAAAAAAAAAGATTATTATATATATGGTACAAGGATAATTGTTAGAAGAATTATCTTTAATTCATCTCACAATACACCTTAAATCATAATTAGCATAGTCTATACAGCTTCTGGGGCAGAGGGTAGTCATATATACTGCTGCCAACTGTATTTTATTAATTGTAAGGATCAATTAACCTTTTCTATGCTGCTGAGTGCAATTATTGTTATTTAATACCTCTGGATATACCTATGTGTGGTTAACCCTTTCACTGCTTTTAATCCTCATGGTAATAATTGTGGTTTGGTTTACTATGTATCTATTGTAATTGCTAATCACTCATTTATATCATTGTTGCTGATACTTTTTATATATAGTATATTGTATTTTAATAAATTATATATATTTTTGCACATATATGAGGGATTGATTATTTCTATCACTTCTTTACTGTGAAGTAGCGTGTCAATACCTAATAAAGTATAAAGTTCTCAAAATTATTTTATATTGTCATTTGCCTATTTAAGTGAAGATATCCAACCTGATTGGTTCTATTGTTTTAAGCCTTTGGATACCTTCATAATAAATAGTCAGACACAGTCGACATTTGACTCTGTCATACATAGTTTCCTTTGATGTTCCTTGCTTCTCATGCTATTTAATGTGAGTTGTGGAAACAGAAAGTTGCAAGTCAGATTTGTACGACCTGTGCTCACCACTGATCCAATTGGGGAGCTATTGAAATGTGTTCCAGTCAGTATCCCTTTTAGCACTAACTGCTGTTTTAGCTGTTCTTATAGAATAAAGCCACTAATGTGTTCTAATGTGCCACAATCGCTTGAATCTGATTGGCAGGGATTTGCATAAGCACATCTCAGCCGATGGCTGTGAGGGAACTGGATCAAAGACTGCCCGTATATAAAGGCAGTCTCTGCTCAAATTCCCTCATTGCAGAACAAGCATCGGCCCGTGAGGCAGAAGAAGGGGGATCTGTGGCACACAGTAATGCCTCCGCTGCAGCCGCACACAGCGGCGGAGACATTATTATTATTATTATTAATAAGCTAAGTATATTTTTATGTTTTTTGGACATATGATATTGGCGCAACTTTACTATAATGGCTTATTTCTTCAAATAATGATGGCGCCATATTTCAGTAAACCTGGGTACTAATACATTGCCTAACTCTTTGAGTCCCAGAGAGGTCCGAAACTCATTGCTTTGCAATCTGTTGTGTACCCCTCTGGCACTCAAGGGGTTAAACTATGTATTGTATTATTCTGCATTGTATTCATACTTTTTTGTTTTACAAATGCAAGAAGACTGAAGAGGAGAAAGAAGATACAAGACAGAAGAATGAAGAGAAGGCAGAATGGAGACAGACAGTGGATGACAGGGAAGTGTAAGACATATGAGTATATAGTCCTGGTATCTGCCTTAATAATAGAGTTCATGTGCAATTTCATTAAGAAGAAATGAAGAGGCCACCACTCCCCGCTAAAAATCCCAATGTATTTATTTAGGTTTCTCCAGATGATGTACCCAACAGTGGGAAATGTATTTATGGCCCAAACAAAATATGCACAGCCATCTGTTTCACATATCTCAAGTACTTAGTCATGTACCCAAGAGGTGCAAAACAGCTGTTGTTGCATATATTTTTTGTTCCACATATTGCCAGTGTTTAAGTGTATCAGACTGAGAAACATGAATAAATACATTAGTGTTTTAGTGATGAGTGCCAGATTCCACAAACAGAATTATTGTTCCAATGTGACTATATTATGCTACATCAGCATTAGTAGATTAATTCAGTTTTGTTGATAGCTGAATTATTACAATATTTGACAAATCATGTCCCTGGGCAAAACACAGTGGCTACCATTGATGACATGTGTGAGCAGTTAAGGATCAGGATTTTTAATTCCAAGGCCTTGTGGCTTAAAAGGGATAGTAATGTTTCAAAATAAAATAAGTTTCAATTAATCTTTATAGTATTTGACTCATGGAGAGTGTTATTTCAGTACTGCCAGAGCTGTAGTTCAAGAGTAATTGAATGATAAAGTATCCCCCTCTCACTCCTTTTACCTAGTGTAAGCACCTCCCCTCAGATGTGGAATCTGGCCTTAAGACCAGACAGCTCACAACTAGGGACAATCTTCTTACTGTGAGAACAATGAAAACCCTGCCCCTCTTGACAGGTTTTTCAGTTTTTTCCTTATGCTAATTGAAGATTGTCCCTCTCTGCAAGCCATCTGGACACCACCTTTCTGTTCTGAGGTGAGCAGTGTTACATCAGTAAAAGGGGCAGGAGGGTGATACTTTATCATTCAATTACTCTTGAACTACATCTCTGACAGTATTGAAATAACATTCTCCATGGCCTAAAAACTATGAAGATTAATTGGAGCTGCTTTTATTTTGAAACATTACTATCCCTAATGTGTTTGACAACAGTATATATCATGAAGATCAGAATGGACAGTATAGCAGCTGCCGTATACTCGAAGAAGCAAGGATACTTGCAGTGTTTATCTGCTCAAGAAATTGACCCCAGTTTTCTACTGGGAAAAGTTACATCTATTTATATTCTGGAAGTTCACAATCTGACAGAAGGCTTGATATGTTACAATCAACTGGACTGCCATGGTCAGGCTCACAAGATAGAGGTCTTTGAGCAAATATGACATGTAAAACATGTTTATCTGATAATGATTCTTCAACATTTGAAGATCAGTTGATTTTTTTCTCCAGACATTATTGCCTACGAGCCCCAACAGTGCAATTTCTCCATATCCTATGCCTTCCATCTGACTCCTGTTACTATCCATACCTTCACAATGAGCCATCTCTATCTGATAAGCAACTTCCATTGACTTTCATTGGGATCTTTGCTTACTCCACATAGAAAATGTTGAGAGAGACACTTTCTACAGTGAGTGTAGCTACATTTTGGATTCAGCTAAGGTCATTACTGTAACGGATCCTACCCGTTACTGAGCCCTTGTCTGGACCACAAACTATTTACTTAAAAACTATGGACCTTGTTGCCCTGCTTGGATGTAGCTGTGGGCTCTGGCATACGAACTGGCCAGCTATTTCCAGGAACAAAGACTTATAGTTATGAACATTGGTTTGTGTATTAAGTTTGGTTTTATGTATTTTCAAATATTGTATGTGTTTAATTGTACTTGTCCAATTTGAAGGTTTGTGCAATCACCAACTACCAGGTATGCAAATATCTTCCTTAGCTTAACATGGGAAATGGTAGGCAGACCAGTGATTGATCAAAGTTGGGGCAGGGCATTCAAAATAGTCAATCAAAGGCTCCAACCTTGGGCCACTGTCCCTAAGATGTGGATTATAGCAACTCCAGCCATTCACTATGTTGACCCCCTGCCATGTGGTAATTAGTTCACACCCTCAAGTCTTTGTTCAGTCAAACCCCTGTGTATCTGAAATGTAACCCTGTCTGAGTCATTGTATCTGTTAAGACCAGCTGTTGCTGGCTTTTGTCTGATGTGTTATGATTTAATCATGTTCCCTATTGTATCAGGTTCCCCATGTGATCCAATGTCCTGTACTATGTATACATATCTGTGGTCTTTGCCAATAAAGAGAGTTCTGTTTTGGAGTGAACAAGGAGTCCTGGAGTCTTGTATTGCTTATGGTCTAAAGTGTCCACTCTGATACCCATCTGCGCCAAGTATCCTGAATCGCCGACCGCCTGCTGCCAGTTTCCTGCGACCTAACTTCATGGACTGTCAGGCGGCGACATGGACTCTTCCCTGCTTCCAGCGAACCTGCGGCTGTTTCCAGTGACTGTTCATACTTCAACTGGTGCATCCGATGGCGCTTATCTGCATTGAGAAGGAGAGACCCAGGAACGACGGCGGAAGGCGACATGGTCCCTTCCCAGCTTCCGTTACATTGGTGGCATAGTGGTGGGATTTCTCCTTCATATCGGGTGCAGCAATTGAGACATGGCAGACAAAGCAGTGCTGGCAGACACTCTGGGAGCATATGAGGATCGCTACAGCGCCATCCGAATACAGTGGTGGACCCGGCTGGGCAATGTTATCTACGACTTCGTTCCAGAGTTGGATGCGTGCATTACAGAGGAGCTCAGAGTACAGGAGGAGTACTGGGACTTTGTTAAATACCTGGACCAGGAATATGGATCCGAGGGCCTTTTTGACTGGTGCCCAGCCCGCTTGCGATGGGACATCCAAGGGCTGGTATGGAACACCTACCACATGGACTCTACTTTTGGGTGCCCTGACTCCAGCAGATACTGGGAGATCCGGGACAAAAGAGAGGACTGTTTTGGGGGATACATTCCTGCGGACTGCCAGGGAAATGTGGATATTGTGGCAGGATGTGAATGGGACCTGGAGCAACTATATGCTGGGTTCATTCGAGAGGTCCGGGAATTCCAAAAAGAGGAAGAAGGATGGAGGGGTAACGCATCTGAGGAGGACTTCAGCGACTTTGAGGACCAGGATTGTGTTACCCCTGTTCACTCCACACTGGTGAGTGGGAATGTGTTCCTCACCAGTGCCCCTTGTGGTGACCCTACATCAGGGAAGGGGACAACGGTCCTCCCTGATGCCCCTTTGCCCCTGGATGATGTTTTGCCTGAGCTGAAGAGTGGGAATGCGTTCCTTCTCAGCCAAGAAGATGCCTCTGCATCAGGGGATGGGACAGACATCTCCCCTGATAGGCATGTTGCCCCTTTCCCTGCTTTCCCAGCTGTGGTGGATGAGATGCAGGTCCCCACCAGCAGCAATGTTGTGCCCCAACTGATGGGTAGGAGAGAGCCCATCAGTCCCTGTGAACCCCCTGCTGTGGTGAGTGTGGAAGAGCTCACCAGCTGCCCCAAAGTGATGCCCCCTGTTGTTGTGGAAAATGCCCTGGAAGAGGAGCAGTATGTGCTCTCCAGGGCCACAGAGGATGCCGTCTTGAGGGATGGGACTGCGGTCTCCCTCAAGGCAGAAGAAGGGCCTGTGAGTAATGGCCTACAAGAGGAGGACCCCAGCGGGCTGGTAGAGAGCAGTGCTGCTGGCCCTCCTGAAGATATGTTGCGCAAACTGATGGGTGGAGAAGCGTGCCCCATCAGCCCCCCTGTAAACCCTGACATGGTGAGTGGGAGCAAGCTCACGAGGGTCTGGGAAACCCCTGCTGCGGTGGAAGAGACGCAGGTCCCCACCAGCAGCCCTAGTCCGTTCCCTGTGCTTGGTGCCCTGGAGAAAGGAAAGATGGTGTTCTCCAGGTGCCTGAGTAAAATTGCTAGGAGGATTGAGAGTGCCTCCCTGCTAAAGAAAAGAAGTGGCCCTGAGGAGGGGGCCCTGGAAGCCAAGGAGATCAGCAGATTGCCCCTTTGCAGCACTGATGCCTTGGATACCTACCTCTCTGTGACCCCTGGCTTGGTGGATGGGAGCAAATTCACCGGGTCCTGTGATCCCCCTGCTGTGGTGTGTAGGAGTGAGCACACCACCCCTTGTTTTGCCCTGACACTGGTGAGTGGGAGCAAGCTCACCAGCAGCCCCAAGAAGGCGCTCCCCATCAATTCCCCTTTGGGCCCTGATCTGGTGTGTGGGACCACCGTCCTCACCAGGGGTGTTGCTGGGGCCCCTGGATTCCCTGAGTTCTGCCTGGGGGGTGGGAATGTGTCCTCCACCCGGTCCTCTGGAACTTTGAATACCTCTGCCCTGCCCAAACAAGTGCCCAGGTATGCGGACAGTGTTCAGAACGTTGCCCCAGCACAGGGGAGTGGGACAAACATCCTCTCCTGTTCCTCTGGGGCGATGGCCCAACTAAAAGGGGGAGATATGCCCCTCTCCCCACATTCTGATGCACAGGATCCAGAGACCCAGTTGCCCCAGGGAGATTCCCCGTATAGATTGGCTCTGGACCCTGAGCCACGGGCCCCAGACCCAGGAACATTGAACCCCAGCTCTGCATGGAGCATGGCCCAGGGGAGGCCACCCAATTTGATGATTGCCAGGAGAACCAGGCACCAATTTCCCTGGCCCAGAATTAAGAACAAAAGGTCTGATCATTGCTTACCTGGCCCAGACAAGGGACTGATGTTTTCCCCTGGTCAGACAAAAGACCCAACTCTTGTTCCTAGCCCGGACAAGGGGCATACTTGTTTATTGTTTCACTGGCCCAGGACAAGGGGCTCTACAATTTTGTCTGGCCTAGGACCAGCGGCTCACAACAGTAATGCTCTTCTAGAGTTCCAGGCCAGCATTTACAACTGCAACCGCTGGCTTGGTACAAAAAAGGGGGAGAAATGTAACGGATCTTACCCGTTACTGAGCCCTTGTCTGGACCACAAACTATTTACTTAAAAACTATGGACCTTGTTGCCCTGCTTGGATGTAGCTGTGGGCTCTGGCATACGAACTGGCCAGCTATTTCCAGGAACAAAGACTTATAGTTATGAATATTGGTTTGTGTATTAAGTTTGGTTTTATGTACTTTCAAATATTGTATGTGTTTAATTGTACTTGTCCAATTTGAAGGTTTGTGCAATCGCCAACTACCAGATATGCAAATATCTTCCTTAGCTTAACATGGGAAATGGTAGGCAGACCAGTGATTGATCAAAGTTGGGGCAGGGCATTCAAAATAATCAATCAAAGGCTCCAACCTTGGGCCACTGTCCCTAAGATGTGGATTATAGCAACTCCAGCCATTCACTATGTTGACCCCCTGCCATGTGGTAATTAGTTCACGCCCTCAAGTCTTTGTTCAATCAAACCGCTGTGTATCTGAAATGTAACCCTGTCTGAGTCATTGTATCTGTTAAGACCAGCTGTTGCTGGCTTTTGTCTGATGTGTTATGATTTAATCATGTTCCCTATTGTATCAGGTTCCCCATGTGATCCAATGTCCTGTACTATGTATAAATATCTGTGGTCTTTGCCAATAAAGAGAGTTCTGTTTTGGAGTGAACAAGGAGTCCTGGAGTCTTGTATTGCTTATGGTCTAAAGTGTCCACTCTGATACCCATCTGTGGCAAGTATCCTGAATCGTCAACCGCCTGCTGCCAGTTTCCTGCAACCTAACTTTGTGGACTGTCAGGCAGCAACGTGGACTCTTCCCTGCTTCCAGCGATCCTGCGGCTGTTTCCAGTGACTGTCCATACTTCAACTGGTGCATCTGACAGTGCTTATCTGCGTCGAGAAGGAGAGACCCGGGAACGACGGCGGAAGGTGACGCGGTCCCTTCTCAGCTTCCGTTACAATTACAACACTGCAGTATTGTCCCATAAAGCTTAGGTTCTCTCTTCCACTGTATTTGTCTATAATTAAGCCTTGGGAAGTTACCATTTGTGCCTTGTCTCCTACAACATAGGCCTGGCCCTCATCTGTTTCCAGAATGTCTTGCTCTGAGGACATGGTAGTTGAGAGGAAAAGGTTTAAAGATTCTGAAATCAATACTTTCTCTGTAATATGAAAACTTCTACTGAATCTGTGTATGACAAAGTATGGAGAATGTTCAATCAGTTTGTTCTTCAATAATAAACACTTTAGATTTATTTAGCCCACTCCCTAGAGTTATTACAATCTGGATTTGTTGAAGGTCTTATCATCAGCACTCAAAATTCAAGAGTTTGCTCTTTTTTTACTTTTCTTTAAAAATATGCACTTTTAAAAAAGATTTAATTAATACTTTACAGCTTTGTCAAAAAAATCAAACCCGTGTGATGAATCACCTACCAACCTAGGACTTGCCATTGATGTTTATTACTTGAAGATAGTCCTGATAGAAGTTTGGATCTTAATATTGTGTTTTTGTTACAGTAACTTCAGTCAGTAAGGTCTTTGAGATGCAAGATTTTCCCTATCTTGTTTTGCATTTGGACAATTGAGGTCAGTACAACAGTTCGTTCCAAAAGTAGTTTCTTCTTTTTCATATAAATTAAGATGTCATATTGCCACCACACTGCCATTTTACTTAGCAGGAAACACCCTGGCATAACCTTAAGCTCATTCATTGCCTGAAAGCATATTTACAGACAAAGGAGGGCAGGGTACTTAAAAAAAGACACTGTATTTGTATTTTCTCCTCTTCCTCCAATTCAACCCCCTGCCTTATTTTCCAGATTAATTTGTCCTGCATCAAGATGGAGTGGGTAGTGGTGCATCTCTTAATTTTCTCTAGGCTTTTATTATTTCTTTAGTAGATATGGTGCTGTATAGTGCCCCATTAGGCAGGCTTCGATCACTGACTTCCCTGGAGTCAGATTATCCAGTTCACATGTCCTTATGGACTTTTTCCCCAGTGGGTATTGACTTTATAATAAGTTTGTTCCACATGGCTGAGTCTTCTAGAGATTTTAAGATGAGAGCCTGAAGAATGTGGATTAACACTTTGAGTGCCATGGTCCATTGTAACATAGTTGATGAGTTGTCTTCTTTGAAGCCAACTGTCATAATTCTCAATATTTTTCTGTGCTAGTTAAGTATCCATTACTTTTTTGTAAGCAGATACAGTATCTGCAAGCACAGCATCCCAAGGCAAAGAATTCCAAAACTTTACCGGCTTTATTGCAAACATCCCTGCCTTTGTTTTAGTCAAAATCTCCTTTCCTCTCGTTCTTAGCTTAGATCTTTGAGTAAATAATTAATTGGATTGTTCTTTGTATTGACTTTGAATATATTTGTAAATGGTAATCATATCATCCTTTAGACATCTCTTCTCTAATGTAAGCAAATCCAGTTTGGCTAGTCTCTCTTTATAACTCAGCTCCTCCAGTCCCATTATCAGTTTTTCAGGTCTCTTCACTTCTTCCATTTCAGTAATGTCTTTTTTAAGAACTGGTGCCCAAAACAGTGCTCCATATTCTATATGAGACTTTACCAAGGATTTATATTTGTATGTTCCATTCTGAGCATTCCGCACTGTGTCTGTGTAGTTAAAGCACTAGTTTGCAGCTCCTGTTCTCTCCCTTAGTTTTTTGGCACAGGTGGCTGCATCAATTTTTGATTTTAACCCTTTCCCTGCTGTTCTGGGCATATACTGCTTTTCAGACTAATTTATGGGTTATAGAGGCCTACAACTCTCCCCACATCACTTTAAAGGGATAGTAATACTTAAAACGTAAAAACAAATATGTTGTAGGGTTTATCCCCCTGAGTAAAAGAAGAGTACTCCCACTGTTGAAAGGTGTTTATTCAAAAGTTACTAAAGCTCAAAGTTGAATTTTTTAGGCGCAATATCACAGTGGCCTGAAATTGTACAGTGGCGCTGTTGCTACACCATACCATGGACAGCTCTGGTCCCAGGACCATAAATCTTCATAGAATGGTGTAGCAACAGCGTCACTGTACAATTTTAGGCCACTGTGATATTGCATCTAAAAAATTCAACTTTGAGCTTTTGAATAAAACACCTTTCAGCAGTGGGAGTACTCTTGTTTTACCCAGGGGGATAAACCCTACAACATATTTTTTTTACATTTTAAGTATTACTATCCCTTTAATCTTTATTATTTGCCTTCCTTCTGGTACCCCACAGGGCTTTTTGGACTTTTCAGTACTTTTATTTCAGTTTGTTTTTTAGTTCATGGATTATTTAGCAGCTGGAGCCAGCCCATGGCCATCTTTTCTATATGGACTTTAATTGTAACTGTTTATGCTAGAAGAGTCAGGGAAGGCTCTTTCTTTTTGTCTCCTCCACTTTTTGAGTGTCCACTGAGCGAACAGTGACTTGCGTCTGTAGTGCCATGTGTTGCTAGGCAATATGTAACAGAGAAAACCGCTTTACCCATAATACACAGGGATCCTGGACTATTTTTTGATTAGCTGGCACTATTTCTGGTGGCCATCTTACTTCTCCCTTACTTGCTCTACACAGAGGCTGACTCTCCTGCTCTCTTCTCTAGTTTAACAATTTGTACAAGTATTTTTGGGGTTCTAAATGGGGGCTTTGCCTTAAGCTGGGCATACTTTCAACTATTTTTGTTTAGATTAGACACTTTCACCTGTACTTTTCTGACCCTAAGGTGCATATGGGGAAATCTGAGGTTACGCATTCAGGGGTTTCCCTTACCCCCTCATTCCCTTTTCCTCATGCCATACCGAGCATCCAAGGGAACAGTCTGTGCCTCTATGTCCCTCATGTACTGCCATCCCTACTACTCCCCTTGGGCCATCCAGCACTGACCAAGTGCCTGCTTGGTAAAAAAACACCTGTTGTCATCTGTGGCAGCCATTCCATCCTCAGTTCAGGGTGTTCTCCATTCCTGGAAATCCTTACCCACTATTAAACAGGTTAAAACCTGTCTTTAAAGGGCATTCTCTAGTTATTAGGGCATCTTCAGAGGAGGAATTAGATTCAGAGCATGTGGGCTCTTCCTTCTCATTTTGGGATTCCTACGAGGCTGACCCTATCCTTGTTGTTGAGGCATTCATCAGAGCTGAAGGGGGGGTTCCAATTCTCCAGCCACTTTCCAGATGTGCAAAAATTACTTGTCTTTACACCAAAATTATCTTGATCAAATCCACTTGGAAGAATGGAAAAACTCCAGATAAGAGACTTTTCCTCAATAAACATGTATTCAAACTTTACCCCTTCATGGCTGCAGCACATGTACAGTGAGCTTCTTCCCCAGCTGTTGAGCCCCCTATTTCACTCCTGGCTAAAAACACAGGCTTTCCCTTTGATGATGCTGCTGGATTGAAGGACCAGGCTGATAAGTGGCTGGATTCCCTACTTAAAGCCAATTTTGTGGCTACTGGGGCAGCGCTGAGGCCTGTTTTTGCCTCTGCTTGGGTCAACAGAGCCATTGCTGTGTGGGAGAACAGCTCTCTGATGCAATGCGTTCTGATGATCACAGAGAGGACATGCTTACTATACTTGCTAACATTATGAAAGCTTATATATCACTGAAGCTCTCACTGATGAGTCAAATCATCAGCCTTCTCTATCGCTGCATGTGGCACCTTGTGTGGCTCAAGATTTGGTCAGCGGACCAATCTTATAATAAGTCACTGGTGTCCTTGTCATTTCAGGGCAAGGCCTTATTTGGACCTGACCTGAAGTAGATCATTCGTGATGCCACTGGTGGAAGGAATACTCTTCTGCATCATATTTCCACCAAATGTTCCTTTCTAGCAAGTAAGATATGCCAAATTTGTTCTCCCCCGCCTATCCAGGGAGCAGAGGGCACAAATCCCTCAGGTCTCCCAATTGCACCCCACTGCAAAGCCCAGACACACTTGGCAGCATAAGAATTCTGCAAAGTCTAAGTCCAACAAACCAACCTCTGCATGACTGGTGGAATCCTGGTCATCATTGCCTTTATGGGGTTATTGCCTTCTTTTTGAGATGCCTGTTCATTCTCCGGGTTTTGTGGGTGGTATAAGAAGGGTGCCACATAGATTTCAAGTCTCTTCCTCCCGATCACTTCTTTTTTTCAGGAGTGGAAAATGTAGCATCAGATTTCCTCAGCAAATTGGGAGTATTTCACCTGAAGTTCAGCGCTGGAGTATCCCTGCAATGGACCTGATAATGTCCAGGCAAAACAGGACTTTCTGAATGAATGAATGAATGAATGAATATATTTATTTATATAGCTCCACAAGTATATGCACACTTTATAATTTAAGGGTTTAGACAATACAGGGTTACAAGTGATTTGCAAAGTGAAACACTAGAAGTGTGGTCCCTCACCCAAAGCGTACAAGATTTTTGTGTTCTTGTCACAGGGAGACTGTGGAATAACAACACTGACAAGTACAGATACAGTAAAAATCAATATCTTTATTAAAATAAGAACAGAATAAATACGAATAGCACTTCCCCAACCCTAACAGGACCAGGTGTGAAGACAGTGCCTAAGCACTTCCTCAACCCTCACTAGCCAGGTATGGAGACAGCACAGGATCCACTGACTGCACAGAGGCTGATACCACTCTGACTAAAGTATGCAATGGTAGCAAGGATAGCAGTAGATACTAGTGCAGGAGAAGCTGAAATGCCCATGCAAAACGAAGATATTCCCCTAGAACGCTAGGGTAGTACAAGGCAACAGAAACAGGAATTCCTAGAACACCAGGGAGAGTATGCAATGGTGACTGAGCTCCCTAGAACGCTAGGGTAAACCTACAGGCAATGGTGACTGAGCTCCCTAGAATGCTAGGATACACCTACAGGCAATGGTGACTGAGGTCCCTAGAACTCTAGGGTAAACCTACAGGCAATGGTGACAAAGAACCCCAGACTGTGAAGGTAGAACAGGCAATGGTGACTGAGCTCCCTAGAACGCTAGGGTAAACCTACAGGCAATGGTGACTGAGCTCCCTAGAATGCTAGGATACACCTACAGGCAATGGTGACTGAGGTCCCTAGAACGCTAGGGTAAACCTACAGGCAATGGTGACAAAGAACCCCAGACTGCGAAGGTAGAACAGGCAATGGTGACTGAGCTCCCTAGAACGCTAGGGTACACCTACAGGCAATGGTGACTGAGGTCCCTAGAACGCTAAGGTAAACCTACAGGCAATGGTGATAGAGAACTCCAGACTGTGAGGGCAGAACAGGCAATGGTGACTAAGATCCTTAGAATGCTAGGGTATACCCAATGGCTCTAACCGGCAACAGGTAGAATAGTAACAAGGTCTGATGCAATAACTGAGCACCGCTTGAACTGGAGGAAACAACAGAGCACAGTAAGCACAAGCGGAGACAGTAGTCCAAGGGTAGGAAACGATTGGATAGTCAGCCAGAGCCGGGGTCAGCAAGGAGTGGGTAGCCAGCCAAAGCTAGGAGTCAGACCGGATCAGGAAAAGAAATATCAGGATAGACTAAAGTATCTGAACATGTATAGCTTGTAGGAGAGGAGAGAGGGGATATGATTGAAACATTCAAATACATGAAGGGATTCAACAAAGTGCAGGATGGAAGTATATTTAAAAGGAGTAAAAATGTTAGGGCCATAGTCTAAAACTAGAGGGACACAGGTTTAGATGTAATGTAAGAAAGTATTACTTCACTGAGAGGGTAGTAGATAAGAGGAATAGCCTACCAGCAGAACTGGTAGAAGTTAATACAGTGACAGAATTTAAGCATGCATGGGATAGCATAAGGCTGTCCTTAACGTAAGAAAAGACCAAGGACCAAAAAGGGTTTGAGGTTTTTACAGTAGGAAAATGGGCAGACTAGATGGGCTGAATGGTTCTTATCTGCCGTCAAATTCTATGTTTCTAAGTTTCAAGATCGTAGTGAATTCCACCAGAGTTTAGTAGACCAGGCCTTAAAATATCAGGCTTCTGCTGAACAGCTATGCAAGGCTGAAACATGGTAATCCTTGCAAAAGTTTAGTAAAAACTACTGTGGCAATGTCCTGGCTTTGGCTGAGGCCAGCTTTAGCTGGAGGGTCATTCAGGTAGTAGTATTGTATATATTTTTTTTCATTTACTGTCAAGTTGTTGTTCAGTAGTTTGAGTCCTGCTGACTCTTGTTTGGTTTGTATCACGGCGCCCGTGATCTGAGCGACATTCTGTCCATCTCTATTATGCCGTTCTCCTATTGGCTGCGCTGTATTGCTCCTCCTAGTGACAGCCTTTTTATACCCTGGGCTGTCACTCGGCTAATGCCCTTTCGTGGTGTGCCTGATGCCTAGCGATAGTTCTGGGATCCTGATACCAGTGTATGACCCCAGACTGCCTGACCACGCCATTAGTCTCTGCTCCTGATTCTGTGTACCGATTTGGATTGGCTGACGTTCCTGCTTCCTGTTCTGACCCGGCCTGGCTGACGTTCCTGCTCCGTGTACCGACCCAGCGAGATCGACGTTCCTGCTCTGTATACCGACCTGGCGAGATTGACGTTCCTGCTTCCTGTTCTGACCCAGCTTGGCTGACGTTCCTGTGCTGGTTACCGAACCGGCTTGGCGGTGGTTCCTGCTCTCAGCTTGCTTTACTGGACTATCTCCGCCAGTTCCGGCTGCTTACAGTTGCACGGTTCCCTCAGAGTGTGTCTCACGTCTCCGGTACTCCGGTACCTTGTCCGATCCTACCAGGTGGCTCAGAGTCTCAGTGTGCCCGTATCCTCTCACACTGTGCTGCATCACTTGGTCTTAATTGGGTTCAGTTGGGCGCTATCCGTGGTTGCCGTTATCCAGATCATTGCGATTATTAACCCCTTCAGGGGTGTTGTCTCGTATCCACTTGCTATACCAGTGTGGTTGCTTCCAATACCTTGGGCGTACCGTTTCTGTAGGTCAGTTGGGCGCTTCCGGTTGCCATCCATCTTATGTGAAGCACTTTAACCCTTTGGGGCATAGCAAGAGCATTGGTGTTGACCTCTCAGTTGGGCCTCCTTTTGGCATGAGCTCTGACCAGCCTATTGTAGTCCGCGGTGGGCGTCCACCGTAGTGGAACCGTGCTAGTTACCTTTGCCTCCATTACGCTTATGCCATTGTCACCTCCGGTTGCATTAGGCGACATTGTACCGCAGCTATTGCTAGCCACTCTGCCAGTGGTTCCACTGTAATACCGGACTCATACACTGTATCACGATAGTACCTGACCTGTGTCTGTATTGTGTTGTGTACCATACAGGACCCGCGTGGGTACCAATTGTAACCTGTCTTGTGTCAGTTGATGCTATTTACTGGACCCGTGAGGGTTACATTATTTCTTGTGTGCTTCATTAAAATTGTGTTTTTACCTAAACCTTACGTGTCTGAGTGTACTGAACTGTAACAGTACGAAAGGGCCATGACCTCAGACAGTAACGGTGACGGTAATGCACAGAGTATCCATTGGAGGATGGATCTCCAAGAACAATGATTAGACCAGTTGGCTTTGGCTGTTCAAACGATTCTTGAGCGCATGGCACACTTGAGTAAACCAGTACTGGCTCCAGTGGTCCCCTCCGTTATGACACCGGAAGCGCAGTCTAATACTCTAACTAACGCTAACAAAGGGCTGACGGCTACCACTCCATTACTTCTCAGGTACGATGGCGAACCTAACCTGTGTAGGGGGTTCATTAACCAGTTGGAAATATTTCTTGAATTAACCCCTCATGCTTTTCCCACTGATCACAGTAAAGTGGGGCTTATGATTTTCTTGCTTACGGGTAGAGCCCTGGCATGGGCAAATCCGCTATGGGAGACCGCTAAATCATGTACTCAGAACTTCTCTGAGTTTATAAGGGCGTTTCGTAGAGTATTTGAGGTTCCTGGAAAAGCCGCCTCTGCTGCAAAAAAATTGGTGGAAATCCAACAAGGGTCTCGCACAGGTGCTAATTATGCAATAGAATTCCATACCCTTGTAGCAGAGGTGGGCTGGAACAATGAGGCGTTGTTAGCGGCATTCACACAAGGTCTCTGTGATTGATTAAAGGATGAGACGGCCGAACGAGAATTGCCAACTGACCTTGATGAACTTATCGATTTTGCTATACTAATGGATTCCCGTATTAGGGAGCGGATGGCAACTAAAGACTGCAGGCAGAGGGTGAGAGAAATGGGGTCTGTAAGGTTAAATTTCCCACCCATACCTCCCTTACCTCCAACTCCAGCTGGCAAAAGTAGTGAACCTATGCAATGGACTATCTAAGGAGGAGAGGGCGCACCACCGCAGACAAGGTCTCTGTTTGTATTGTGGCCAGGCGGGCCATCTGTTGCGTTTTTGCCCTACCCGGCCAGGAAACGAACGCATCTAGGATACCTTGGGGGACAGGCCCTAGGTGGTGTTCAGCAGTCCCTGGACCCAACCAGTCAAAAGCCCACCATACAGGTGGTAGTTTCCTGGGCAGACCTAGCTGTGGATACCCTGGCACTTGTTGATTCCGGTGTGGCCAGATATTTTATGGATGAATCGTTTGCGGCCTCCCATAATATTCCTATGGTGGTGAAAGAGGCTCCGTTAACCACTGAGGCCATCGATGGGAGACCATTGGTACCTGCCCAGATTACCATGGAAACAATTCCCTTGAGGTTGCGTATTGGGGCTTTGCATTCCGAGGTTCGACATTTTCAGATCATCTGTTCCCCGCATCATGCTCTCATTTTGGGGTTTCCGTGGTTGCATATGCACAACCCCAGGTTCAACTGGCAAACTTGTGAGATTACGGCTTGGTCTGAGTTTTGTGATAAGCACTGTATCTCCCACCCTACAAGGATAATGTGTGCCTCCCCCTCAGTGCCAGCTGAATATGGACAATTCAGTGACGTATTTAGTAAAGGGGAGGCAAGTTCTTTGCCACCTCATAGGGCCTGTTCTTGTGTTATTGATCTGCCTCCTGGTGCCGTTCCTCCTCGGGGTCGTGCTTATCCATTATCTTGCAAGGAGAATCAGGAGATGGAGGATTACATTGCGGATGCCCTGCAGAGGGGCATTATTAGGAAGTCATCCTCTCCCACGGGGGCAGGATTCTTTTTCGTAAAAAAGAAAAGTGGGGTATTACGACCTTGTATTGATTATAGGGGCTTGAATAAACTGATGCCCCATACCACTCATCACCGAGCTATTTGACCGTTAAAAGGGCTCCTCAATCTTTACTAAACTTGACCTACGTGCCGCCTATAATTTGGTCAGGATAAGGGCCGGTGATGAGTGGAAAACGGCATTCAATACCAGGTCCGGTCACTATGAATACCTGGTAATGCCATTTGGGCTATGTAATGCACCTGCAGTATTCCAAAAGTTTATAAATGACATCCTACGTGACATGTTACAGTCTTGTGTGGTTGTTTATCTTGACGACATTCTTATCAATTCTGCCAGTTTGTCACAACACATTAAGGATGTCAAAGCTGTGTTGCGTAAACTCCGTGAGAATAAACTTTTTTGCAAAACCGAGAAATGCGAGTTCCACAAGCCCATGGGACCTTTTCTGGGTTTTATTAGCTCTAAGGATGGCATCTCTATGGACAGGGACAAGTTGGCAGCAGTCCTCCAGTGGCCACGTCCCAAAGGGCTTAAGGCTATCCAACGCTTTCTCGGTTTTGCCAATTATTATAGGAAATGTATAAAAGATTTTTCTACCATAGTGAAACCTCTGTCTGACCTAACTCACAAGGGTGCTGATCCATCTCAGTGGTCCCAGGAGGCTGAACAGGCCTTTATGTCTCTTAAGTCTGCATTCGCTTCTGCTCCAGTACTGTTCCACCCTAATCCCTCCCTGCCGTTTACTTTGGAGGTTGATCCCTCAGAATCTGGGGTAGGGGCAGTACTATCACAAAGCCTGGACCCTGGGAGTGTGCTAAGGCCCTGTGGGTTTTTTCTAAGAAATTGACTAGTGCACAAAGCCACTATGAGATTAGTGACAGGGAGTTGCTGGCAATCATTTTGGCCCTCAAGGAATGGCGGCATCTGTTAGAGGGTACCCATACCCCAGTACTAATCCTGACTGATCACAAGAATCTTACATATCTCTCTGAGCCTAAGAGATTGTCCTCACGTCAGGCTAGGTGGGCCTTATTCTTGTCACAATTTATCTTCATTGTGTCCTATCTGCCTGGTTCCAAGCATGTCAGGGCAGATGCATTGTCCAGGCAGTTTAACCCTGACACTGAAAGGGAGGAGGTTCCGGTACCGATTATCCAGCCAGATTGCATTCTGGCCACACTGCGTACCAGCATTACTTCTCCTCTGGGGTCTGAGATTCTTGCTAATCAGTCTGATGTGCCTCCTGAGACCCCAGTGGGTAAATGTTTCATAGCCGAGCCCCTCCGCACCCGTCTCCTTGAGACTTATCATGCTAAGGCCGCTGGGCATGTTAGCAGGAATCAGTTAATATGGTCACTCTTGCAGTTATTTTGGTGGCCTTCCTTGCATGCTGATTGCACTGCATTTACCGCAGCTTGCTCTACCTGTGCCCGTGCCAAGTCCCCTAGACACCTTCCGGTGGGGTTGCTACAACCAGTACCCAGTGGAGAACGTCCATGGTCTAATGTTTCTGTTGACTTCTTGGGGGAGTTACCGGTGTCTAGGGGACATTCGTTTATTCTGATGATTGTTGATAGATTTTCAAAAATGGCACACTTCGTGCCTTTGCTCGGTCTTCCCTCTGCCCAGGAGTTGGCAAGGGTATTTGCCAGGGAGGTGTACCCAGAGTGTTGGTATCAGACCGTGGGAGCCAATTTGTGTCAAGGTTCTGGAAGGCTTTCTGTGCGCAGATGGGCATACAGTTATCATTTTCGTCTGCTTATCATCCCCAGACCAACGGAGCCGCTGAGCGTGCCAACCAGGGCTTGGAACAATTTCTGCACTGTTTTGTGTCTGACCATCATGATAATTGGGCCGACCTTTTGCCTTGGGCGGAGTTTGCCAGGAATTGTGCAGTTAATTAATCGTCTGGAAGCTTCCCGTTTCTCATCAATTACGGGTTTCAACCTTGTCTGCTTCCAGACTCATTTCAGTCACAACAAATTCCAGCTCTGGATGAGCATATGGAGCAACTCCGTTCCACTTGGGCACAGGTACAGAGGACCATTAATGCTTCGTTCCAGCGGTATCAGTGCCAAGCTAATCGCAGACGGCTGCCAGCAGTCTCTTTCCAGGTTGGGGACGGGGTCTGGCTCTCCTCTAAGAATCTTAACCTTCAGACTCCTTGCAATAAGTTGGCTCCCCAGTTCATCGGTCCATTCAAAGTTATTCGCAAAATTAATCCTGTGTCTTATGCTCTGGACCTCCCACTATCCATGCGTATTCATAATGTGTTCCACGTATCACTGCTGACCGCCTCTGGTCTGTAATCGTTATACTACCAACCCCGTGGAACCAGGGCCTATTCAGATCCAAGGCCAGGAGGAATATGAGGTGCAAAATATTATTGACTCACACAGATTCAGAGGCATATTGCAGTATTTGGTCCACTGGAAAGGCTATGGCCCAGAGCAGCGTTCATGGGTGGATTCTAAGGACCTTCATGCTCCCAGATTGCAATGCATTTTCCATACCAAGTAACCCCGGAAGCCTGGGTCCTCTTCTCGGAGGGGGGTCTTTGAGAGGAGGGTACTATCATGGCGCCCGTGATCTGAGCGACATTCTGTCCATCTCTATTATGCCGCTCTCCTATTGGCTGCGCTGTATTGCTCCTCCTAGTGACAGCCTTTTTATACCCTGGGCTGTCACTCGGCTAGTGCCCTTTCGTGGTGTACCTGATGCCTAGCGATAGTTCTGTGATCCTGATACCAGTGTATGACCCCAGACTGCCTGACCACGCCATTAGTCTCTGCTCCTGATTCTGTGTACCGATTCAGATTGGCTGACGTTCCTGCTTCCTGTTCTGACCCGGCCTGGCTGATGTTCCTGCTCCGTGTACCGACCCGGCGAGATTGACGTTCCTGCTCCGTGTACCGACCCGGTAAGATTGACGTTACTGCTTCCTGTTCTGACCCAGCTTGGCTGACGTTTCTGTGCTGGTTACCGAACCAGCTTGGCAGTGGTTCCTGCTCTCAGCTTGTTTTACTGGACTATCTCCGGCAGTTCCGGCTGCTTACAGTTGCACGGTTCCCTCAGAGTGTGTCTCCGGTACCTTGTCCGATCCAACCAGGTGGCTCAGAGTCTCAGTGTGCCAGTATCCTCTCACACCGTGCTGCATCACTTGGTTTTAATTGGGTTTAGTTGGGCGCTATCCGTGGTTGCCGTTAACCAGACCATTGCGATTATTAACCCCTTCAGGGGTGTTGCCTCGTATCCACTTGCTATACCAGTGTGGTTGCTTCCAATACCTTGGGCGTACCGTTGCTGTAGGTCAGTTGCCATCCATCTTATGTGAAGCACTTTAACCCTTTGGGGCATAGCAAGAGCATTGGTGTTGACCTCTCAGTTGGGCCTCCGTTTGGCACGAGCTCTGACCAGCCTATTGTAGTCCGGGGTGGGCGTCCCCCGTAGTGGAACCGTGCTAGTTACCTTTGCCTCCGTTACACTTATGCCATTGTCGCCTCCGGTTGCATTAGGCGACATTGTACCGCAGCTATTGCTAGCCACTCTGCCAGTGGTTCCACTGTAATACCGGACTCATACACTGTATCATGATAGTACCTGACCTGTGTCTGTATTGTGTTGTGTACCATACAGGACCCGCGTGGGTACCAATTGTAACCTGTCTTGTGTCAGTTGATGCTATTTACTGGACCCGTGAGGGTTACATTATTTCTTGTGTGCTTCATTAAAATTGTGTTTTTACCTAAACTTTACGTGTCTGAGTGTACTGAACCGTAACAGTTTGCTGTTCTAGATGTCTAGGTGTTAGCTGTACCTTAAGGTATACAGATCCAATTTAGCCCTGTGGAATACTAGCATCATATGGGAAGAAGTCATTTCTTTCCTTCCCTACCTGAAATATTTGGGACAATTTGGTATATCCCCATGGTTCCTGTGTTCCATACTGGATGTCAGAAAAAGTAGGATTTTAGTGAACTTATCATTAAATGCTTTTCTCTTTAGTCCATATAGAACACAGGACTCCCACATAGTGAAAAAACAACTCTCCTTCCCAGGGCAGAGTAGTTCGCATAGGGTATTAGTCTAAGGAGCTTCCTTTTCTACTATCCCATTTAGGTTCTTTTATTTTGTGGCATTTGTCACAGATGAATCTAGGAATTAAGGTTGGGGGTTGAGCTGGAGGAAGAGGAGGAAGGAATCCCTGCCCCAAAAACTCTGTCTTTTTGAACTGAGGAGGGAGATCATCCCCATGGTTCCTGTGTTCCATATGGACTAAAGAGAAAAGGATTTAATTGTAAGCTCACTAATGGTAAGTCAAGTTATATTACATCTTGTGTTTTCCCAACTCTGAGATTTTGGCTCCGGCATGTCCTGTTTGTTTAATGCTATCATGGGTCTCCAGAAAATAGTAAAATGCGTTAACATTCCAGAAGATCGATTTAGCTTCTTCTACTGCAAGGCAATTAGTAAATGCAGAATGTCTCAACTGGGCATTTAAATTGTTGCTGGCATAAAAAAGGCACACTTAAAATGTTGCTGTTTAAAACGGCATCTATCATTATGACACTGAATAGTAGGGAGGTTAGGCTAGGGATAGGGTAGGTTATGATGGTTATA
This sequence comes from Rhinophrynus dorsalis, assembly GCA_037306005.1. NCBI lineage: Eukaryota > Metazoa > Chordata > Amphibia > Anura > Rhinophrynidae > Rhinophrynus > Rhinophrynus dorsalis. The sequence goes on along the minus strand of CM074720.1, from coordinate 173,717,550 downwards.
TGTTAGGGTAGTTAAGGTGGGTAGGTTAGGGTAGCTTGGGGGTGGTTTTTGGTTTGGGTTAATTTTAGGGTAGTTAGGTTAGGGTTAAGGTAGGTAGGTTAAGGTAGTTGGGGTACAGTTTTTAAAAAGAGATATACGTTATGCTTACTGCTTTAACATAGCATAGCACAAGTTGTAAATGCAGGATTCAATCAATCTACAAATAGTCTGATATTTTAAATGGATCATAATGTTTAACAAAAACAACAGCTCCGATTAATCTTCATATTATTTGGGCCATGGAGAGTGCTATTTCATTAATGTCAGAGTTGTAGTTCAAGAGTAATTGAATGATAAAGTATTCCTCTCCTGCCCCTTTTACCTAGTGTAAGCCACCTCCCCTCAGATGTGGAATCTGGCCACTTGACCAGACAGCTTCAAGCAAGCAACAGTCTTCTTACTGTGAGCATAAGGAAAACCCTGCCACCCTTTTCAGGTTTTTCCTTATGCTCACTGAAGTTTTTCCCTCTCTGCGATCCATCTGGACAGTCCTGCTGCTTTGAGGTGTGCAGTGTTACATCAGTAAAAGGGGCGGGCAGGGGATACTTTGTCATTCAATTACTCTTGAACTACAACTCGGACAGTAGTGAAATAACAATCTCCATGGTCCAAATACTATGAAGCTGCTTTTATTGTGAAACATTACTATCCCTTTAACATACTGTCATATCAGTGTTGGGCTAGTTGCCTCACTCATGGTAGTAAGTCTCATTTTGTTACTATTTTGCTCAGTATGACCTAAATTAATTTCTGATGTTCCACATCTTCCCATATTTAATAGCAGGATTCAATCAACTAAAACCACATTAATGTGATACAGTAGGGTAAACAAAGGTCTATGAGTAGGTTTATTTTGGTGTATGCACTTCCAACCCATACTTTTAAATATAAGCTGTGTTAAAGATCAATGATCTTGCTTCACAAAGTCAGTAGTGGGCTCGTAACCAAATTTCTGCCTGGTTGTGCTTGCAGACTCCATAGATACTCTGTTTTGGGCTTTGAAAACCAACACCATACATCTGCTATCCCAATCATTAATGTAAGATGGGGGACCTGTGGGATCTAACAACCATTCCTATTATTAATAATTTTATTTATATTTTTATTTCAATTTTCCTCAATTTTGCATAATAGTTAAAGCATTTTGGGGCTTAGGCTTTACAGAAAAACACATTTAAATTTACAGTTTGTACTGGCATGCACAGGGTGCAACAGGTGTGTGTATGTGTATGTGTGTGTATGTGTGTGTGTTGCATGATGGAGGAAGAAAAGCAGTACAAGGCAAAATTCAGGAAACATTTTTTTTATGAGAGGTCTCATCTCGTTACACTGTCAATATAACTACTTGAGTAGACATAATTGGCAGCTTGTAAGAGTTTCTTTATATATGAAGGAGCACATAGAACACTTTACAACAGGATTTCATATCTGGCCTGTAATCTCCATGATGATATTTGGCTTGTAATCTCAATTGGACTGCTCAAGCTGCTGAAACATTAATGCGTATTATATAAACTGAATATTTTAAAATCTTCACATTGCATAGTTGACCTTTTTAGAGCAGAATCTAATATTTGACATTGAAAGGTTTCTAAACATATATAATAAGAGTAAATATACATATATTATTTTATATGCATACATACAATGGATGACATTTCTGCTTAAAAAAATAATGTATACTGTCTCTGTTGGTACTGTAATATTCAGATGTTACAAGTAGTCCTTTTTCATCTTGTCTGTTCCAAATTAGGAATCTCCACAATTTCATTTGAAGGTTCTTCATATGTTGCCTGGCCAGCAACAGTAATTTCACGACTTCCATAAAAGCCCTGAAATGGACAAAATTGGTGAGATTTCAAGCACTGTAGAGTACCTTCATCTAGTAATAGAAAAGAAAATATACATGAAGCACTATTAAGTTGAGGGTCTAGTCATGTAAGTCTAAATATCTTCAATAGCAACAAGTGTTTTATTTAGTGCTTAGCATTTTATATTTAAACAATGCTAATTATATATTCGCTTTCTTTTTTTTATTAAATCTAAATAGTTTGAGTGTGCTGTAACTAATTGTGCATAGTTTATTTAAAAAGTAGGTATTAATGAACATTATTTGTCTGTGATCCACATTCTCCAATTTTTTTGTCACCATGAGTAACAGGATTGACTAGTGGAAAGCTAGTAGTTGGTATAAGATACTGGTTAAGAGAAAACCAGTCAGTATTTATCATTAGAAAAATATTTCACTGTAGTGTGAATGCATATGTGTGCATAGGCGCTATTATTATTTATCTTAACTATTATGTATAAATGTGTTCTGACCAATATGGCTTCATTGTTATTAGTAGGAAAAAACTTTTAGCACTGAATCTGTGGAAATGATCAGCTACGGTATAGGAAGTGGGTATTTATCATTAATGATTGGGGAAATCTCAAACATTTAAAAAAAAAAAAAAAAAAAAACCAATTTCCCGCTATTTTAGAGAAATTTTTAACCCATAGATAGTATATACAATTTTTTAATACAAAACAGAAGAGTGCCGCAAACGATCTCCTCTAAGTCTAGTAATTCATGCTCGTATAATCCTTCACCAACACCAAAGAAAGGAACTCTAATGATTTGTTTTTTTGTGTTTTTTCTGTTTCAGCAATTTTTAGATCTTCTATAAGGATTTTTTAGTAAATTTACTACCTACCATTAATGTTCCAGTAGTTTACCTTTTAGTATTATTATTATTATCATAAACGGAGTCACTGGCGTTGGTGGACATCCACATATGACCCTTGAAGGGTGGCAATAAGAAAAAGGCATAACTGGGGGCATCAATTACCTAAGTTAGCTGGCTTTTTCCATACAAGTGTGCTGAATATTTGTAAGATCAGAGGGATCCCCCGGATTGAAGATCATAAACACAGCGACTGGGGTGAGAGCCAGTGAAAGCCAGACTACCTAGGGCTTAATTTAAAAAGGTCCTTTCCCCCACAGGTCACAAGACTTAACCTTTATTACTGATCAATTAAAAAATTAGGCCATCATATTTAAAAATCATTTAAGGTACTCATACTCTTGGTTTCTATAAAATAAAACAATGCTGTTCTAAATACTGGATCCAATATACCCTAACTGCTCTTGATTGAATAAGTATAAACACATACTATTTAGGGAGTCGTAGAAGGTTCATAGCAGGGTCTTAAATATGCTGATACCCTGAACAAATATTACATTAAACACTGCAGTGTTATACTGATACTTACACAAACAGTCTAATTAACGTCCTTGATAAGCTTCACTTGTGTGGTATGAGTTAAAAAATAAATTAGCATGTAGGGCACTAATAAATAACAGGTATTTGAGAACATTACACTTTAATGTATCACTGTCTATAATTAAACAGTAGTTTAGTACACACCTAAATTAATATCTTCCAATTAAAGGATCTGTAAAATGCAGAGAAAGTAGTACACCAACATTGTGAGAGTTATACGCATTCTCAGCATACAAAATAGTAGTAGCGTTATTGATCCTTTATCTGCTGTGACTCCAAACCCTCCCTCAAAATAAATAAGCAACTGCTAACTACTAGATTGTTCTGTATTATTTATTTATATATACATACAGACACACCTGATTTTGTTTTTCATGTAGGTTATTCCAGGCTTTCGCAGCTCTGAAGGAGAAGGCAGATCAACTGGATTCTTTCTTGTAGAGTTGTTATAGCAGTAGTAGTAGAGGTTATAGTTAGTATGGAGAGCTGGAGTGAACATGCTGCTCAGGTAGTCTGGTAGCTTTCCAGAAAAGTGGTTACAAACTAACCATCATTTTGGAACTGGACCGCCCTTATGGGCAGGATTAGTCTAATATATATATATCTGTACTATAAAGGAGAAGCTGGTCATGTGAACAGCAATTATCCAGATGTGCCACACACGCAAACCTCGGGGAGGTCAGGAGGTGGAGATATGCACCTCTCCCCCAATCACATGTATCTATGGTTCAAAGGGGGGTGATTTTCACAGGAGTGTGCATGGGGCCTGTAACGGATCCTACCCGTTACTTGAGCCCTTATCTGGGCTAGAGACTAGGTACCCAAACCATCCTACAAACTACGGACATTTTGCCCTATTAGGACCCTATTGTGAGACTTATTGTATGACTCTTCAAACCAGAGTCATACACTAAAATAGACACTGGGTGAATAGGCAGCTTGATACATAGAGCTGCCCTGGGTTACATTCATGTACAAGTGTGTTAAGTTTGGTTTTATGTATTGTCAAATATTGTACGTGTTTAATTGTACTTGTCCAATTCGAAGGTTTGTGCAATCACCAACTACCAGGTATGCAAATATTTTCCATAGCCTAACATGGGTAATGGTAAGCAGATCAGTGATTGGTCAAGGTTGGAGCAGGATATTCAAAATAGTCAAACAAAGGCCCCAACCTTGGGCCCCTGTCCCTAGGATGTGTATTGTAGCCACTCCAGCCATTTAACTATGTGTACTGTAGCTAGACCCCCTGCTGTGTGTTAATTAAGCCATTGTGAACTGCAGTCAGACCCCCTGCCATGTGGTAATTAGTTCAAGCCTTCAAGTCATTGTTCATCAAACCCTTTTGTATCTGAAATGTAATCATGCCTGAGTTATTGTATCTGTTAAGACCATCTGTTGCTGATCTTTGTCTGATGTATTGTGATTGGATCACACCCTATTGTATCTGGCTTCCCCCATACAGTTCAGTGTAAGAGTTGTGTATAAATATCTGTGGTCTTTGTCAATAAAATTAGTTATGTTTTGGAGTGAACCAGAGTCCTGGAGTCTTGTGTGTTCTTATGGTATTAAAGCGACCATTCTGACACCCATCTGAGCCCAGGTTCCTGCATCGTTCGTCCGCCTGCTGCCAGTATCCTGCTACCTCACTTCGGATGCTGTCAGGCGGCAACGTGGACTCTGCCTTGCTTCTTCTAGTTCCAGTAGAACCTTCGATTCGAGCACCTGAGTGCTCGAACGGATTGGCAACCGATACCCTTGGTTCCTGCAACATTTTTCCTGTTCATTGTAGCCCGGGAGTAGAGGCCTCACTCTCTACTGCCCGGTGTTCTGGTTCTACGATGGTCGACGGTTCGAGAACCCGTCGACCCCTCCTCAATCCGCATCCTTCGACGTAGAGTCGGCTACTACTTAGTTTGACACCACTTTGAGTCTACCACTGGACTGTTGATCTGCTTGACCAGTGCATCTGACGGCGCCAGTCCGGCGTAGAGAAGGAGAGACCCGGGAATGATGGAGGAAGGTGACACGGTCCCTTCTTAGCTTCCGTTACACTGGTGCCTAGTAGTGGGATTTCTCCTTCTTTCATCGGTTGCATCGAGCGAGATATGGCGGATGCTTTTGGGTCATACGAAAACCGATTCAAATTAATCCAGTTCCAGTGGAGGTTCCGGCTGGGCAATATTGCAGATGACTTTATCCCAGAGCTGGGTGGTTGTATCACAGAGGAGTTACGGATGCAAGACGCCTACTGGACTCTGGTAAATCACATGGAACAGGAGTATGGCCTCGAGGCCCCAGTAACCTTCTCCCCGGCCTGCTTGCGATGTGAGATCCAAGGGCTGGTGTGGGATGCCTATCTTTGGGATCCGAACTTTGGCAGTCCAGAAAACGACCGCTTCTGGGAAATTTTGGCGAAACAAGAGGATATGCTAGGGGGGTACATTCCCGTGGACTTGAGCGACACAGTCAGTTGGGAGTGTGATGTAGAATACATGTATGCCAGATTATTGCAAGAAATCCGGGAGGCCCTAGAGGAAGAAGAAGACTGGGGGGTCACTCATCTGAGGAGGACCTCAGTGAAGCTGAGGACTTGGATGGAGTTTCCCCTGTTCACTCCACACTGGTGAGTGGGAATGCGCTCCTCACCAGTGCCCCTTGTGTTGCCCCTACATCATGGAGTGGGACAACAGTCCTCCCTTATACCCCTTTGCCCTTGGATTAGACTTTTCCTGATCTGAGGAATGGGAATCCGTTCCTCCTCAGCCACAAAGATGCCCCTGCATCAGGGGATGGGACAAGCGTCTCCCCTGATAGGCATGTTGCCCCTTCCCCTGCTTTCCCAGCTGCGGTGGATGAGACGCAGGTCCCCACCAGCAGCAATCTTTATGCTCCAACTGATGGGTAGGAGACAGCTCATCATCCCCTGTGACCCCCCTACTGTGGTGAGTCGGGAAGTGCTCACCAGCAGCCCCAGAGAGATGCCCCATGTTGTATTGATAAATGCCCTGGAGAAGGAGCAAGGTGTGCTCTCCAGGACCACCGATGATGCCGCCTTGAGGGATGGGACTGCGGTCTCCCTCACGGCAGAGAAGGGCCCTGCTATTAGTGGCCTACAAGAGGAGGACCCCAGCGGACTGGAAGAGAGCAGTGCTGCTAGCCCTCCTATGGATATGGATTGTGAACTGGTGGGTGGAAATGTGCCCCACCAGTCCCCTGTAACCCCTGGCCTGGTGAGTGGGAGCGAGCTCACCAGGACCTGGGAAAACCATGCTGTGGTGGAAGAGATGCAGGTCCCCACCAGCAGCCCCAGTCTGTTCCCAGTTGCTGTTACCCTGGAGAAAGGGAAGAATGTGTTATCCAGGTGTATGGATAAAATTGCCAGGAGGATTGAGAGTACCTTCCTCCTCAAGAAAAGAAATGGCCCTAATGTGGGGGCCCAGGAGGAAAAGGCGCTCAACAAATTGCCCCCTTGCAGTGCTAATGTCTGTTGTACTACCCCTATGGACTGTGAACTGGTGGGTGGGAGTGAGCCCACCAGCCTCTATGTGACCCCTGGCCTGGTGGGTGGGAGCGAACCCACCAGGCCCTGTGAATCCCTGGCTGGGGTGATATCACGGTGCCCGTGAATCTGCCTGAGTGACATTCTTACTTCCGGGTTTACCTTGGCTGCTTCTTATTGGCTCTGGGTTTTCAACCCCTCCTAGGGCTTGCCTTTATATATGCCCTCCTGTCACTATACCGGTGCCCTTTCCTGGTGTTCCTGACCAGACGTTTGTTGCTGTGTTCCTGTTCCATGTATGATCCGGTTTCATCTGACCTTGCTCCTACTTCGACTGCCCGATTTGTTTACGACCTGGCTTGCCTGACTACGATTCCCGTGACAGACTCAGTTGACTACGCTCGCTGTGTACCGATCCAGGCTTTGGCTGACTACCACTCTCTGTGTACCGATCCAGGCTTTGGCTGACTACCGCTCTCTGTGTACCGATCCAGGCTTTGACTGATTCCGCTCTCTGTGTACTGATCCAGGCCTTGGCTGACCTCCACTCTCTAGAGTACCGTTTCTGCATTGGCTACTCTCCTAGCATTAGCTTTACCGCTAGTGTCCCTGTTGCCTCCGGTCTTGTGTCCTATAGCCATTTGCTCTACGGTTGCCTGGTTGCACTCCATACAGCCTGTGCCTTAGCGGTCACTTGTGGTTGCACTACCTTTCAGCCTGCACCTTTCTGTTGCCTCCGGTTGCGCTACTAGACAGCCTGTGCCTTAGCGGTTATCTGTGGTGCACTACTATATAGCCTGTGCCTCACTGTTGCCTCCGGTTGCGCTACTATACAGCCTGTGACTTAGCGGTCACTTGTGGTTGCCTGTACCTTTCCGTTGCCTCCGAATGTGCTACTATACAGCCTGTGCGGTACGATTATCTCCGGTTGCGCTACTAGCTACCGGTACCTTCCTGTTGCCTCCGGTTGAGCTGCTGTATTGCTTGTACCTTACGATTGCCTCTGGTTGCACTATACACAGCCTGTGATTACTGTTGCCTCCACTTGCACTGTTCAATCTGTGCCTCACGATTACCTCTGGTTTTGCTACTATCAGCCTGTGCTATTCCGGTTGCCTCCGGGCATAACCTCCGAGTAAGTGTATCTGAGCCGTCACGTGGACTGCCTATACCTGGTTTTCTGGGCAAGTCCGGTAGTCTCAATTGTCTCCCTGTTCCATGGGATTTCTGCCCTGCAGTACTTACCTCACTTAGGGCACCTCCTGGCCAGTACTGCTGAGGTTTTGTTCCAGTTCATGTTCCAGTTCTACACTCTGCATTACTGTTATTTTGTACATACCTGTCTCTGTTGTACCCTGACCTGTGTCAGATCCAGAAGAGCTTATCCTCTGTCTGGGTCTGGACCTGTGAAGGGCATTTCTGTTCTTTATTATTTAGTTAATAAAGCTACATTGTTTTACCTTAACCAAATTGTCTGAGCGTTCATTAGAACCGTGACAGTATGAATGTTACGGTTCAGTACACTCAGAAACGGAAGGTGTTGGTAAAAACACAATTTTATTTGCACACAATGAATAACAGTAACCCTCGCGGGTCCAGCATACAGAGAAATGGCAACTGACACAGGACAGGTTACACAGGAATGATTAACCCACACGGGTCCAGCATGTAGTACAAAATACAATACTGACACAGGTCAGGTAAATCACAATTGATACAGTGTAAATATGACAACAGATACAAGTGGAGCCAATGACTGAGTCGGCCCTGATGTATGGAAGGCCCAATGTGACTCTCTACGCAGAGAGTAACAACAGCGACTGACAGTATGCAACTGATATGCCAGTGGATGTCTGGCAAGGCAACCAGGGAGGAAGGCTGCTTAAGTGGATGCCCACCGGAGACTACCAACGACGAGAGTCAGTGCTTAGTGCCGTAGGAAACGCATGCCTGACGGAGACTACAACTTCAAACGTATGCCTAGCACCGCCCCTGAAAGGGTTAACGAACGCTATGGTCTGTAGGCGGAACGTAACCTGAGGCGCCCAACTGAACCAAAAGCTAGAACGGCAGTCCGAGTGATCGTGGTGCTTATAGGAATGAACGGAGGATAACACTGGCACTGTGAGTGAGCGGATCACGGACTGGACTACCAAGCTGTACCGGAGTACTGGAGCTCTGCAGGACCACTGAAGCATGAGCAACAGTGGGCGTAGAGGGATCAGCAAGCAGGAACAGCACAGGAACTTCACCCAACCGGGTCGGTACATAGAGCAGGAACGTCAGCCAAGTCAATTCGGTACACTGAGCAGGATCGCCAATCTCGCCGGGTCTGTACACGGAGCAGGAACACCAGACAAGCCGAGTCAGTACACGGAGCAGGAATGTCAGCCAGGCCAGGTCAGAACAGGAAGCAGGAACGTCAGCCAATCTGGGTCGGTACACAGAGCAGGAACGGTAACAGGCAGAGTAGTCAATCAGTCCGGGTCATACACTGGTATCAATAGTAAACGGAGCAAGCTCTAGGCAACAGATACACCACGAAAGGGCAACCCAACAGTGACAGCCCAAGGTATTGAAAGGCTGTCACTGGGAGGAGCGCAGCCAATAAAAATGCACTAGGAAGTAAACATGTCAAAATGTTGCTGGAATCACGAGCACCGTGATAGTACCCTCCTCTCAAAGACCCCTCTCCGAGAAGAGGGGCCCGGCTTTTGGGAATACTTGGCACGGAAACTGCTCTGCAATCTGGGAGCATGAAGGTCTTTAGAATCGACCCAGGAACGCTCCTCAGGACCGTAACCCTTCCAATGGACCAAATATTGTAATTTCCCTCTGAATCTTCGTGAGTCAATAATATTTTGTACCTCATACTCCTCCTGACCTTGCACTCGAACTGGACCAGGAGCCACAGGAGTAGTAGTGTACCGATTGCATACCAGAGGCTTCAACAAGGCTACGTGGAACACATTATGAATATGCATGGATGCTGGGAGGTCCAGAGCATACGACACAGGGTTAATCTTGCGGATAACTTTGAATGGACCAACGAACTGGGGAGCCAACTTATTGCATGGAGTCTGCAGATTCAGGTTCTTGGAGGAAAGCCATACCTGTCCCCAACCTGAAAGGAGACAGCCGGCAACCGTCTAAGATTAGCTTAAAGCTGATAACGCTGGAACAAAGCACTGAGGGTCCTCTGTACCTGTGGCCAAGTGGAACGGAGTTGCTCCATATGCTCGTCCAGAGCTGGAATTTGCTGCATCTGAAATGAGTCCGGGAGCAAGCATGGTTGAAACCCGTAGTTGATGAGAAACGGGGAGCTCCCAGACGATGAATTAACCACACAATTCCTGGCAAACTCCGCCCATGGCAACAGGTTGGCCCAATTATCATGATGATTGGACACAAAACAGTGTAGAAATTGTTCCAAACCTTGACTGGCAAGCTTGGTGGCTCCGTTGATCTGGGGATGGTATGCAGAAGAAAACGATAATTGTATGCCAATCTGCGCACAGAAGGTCCTCCAAAACCTAGACATGAATTGGTTCCCACGGTCAGACACCAACACCCTTAGTACTCTGTGCAGCTGGAAAACCTCCCTACCATTGCCATCTCCTGGGCAGAGGGAAGGCCAGGAAGAGGCACAAAGTGTGCCATCTTAGAAAATCTATAGACTATCATCAAAATAAAGGAATATCCCTTAGACACTGGTAATTCCCCCATAAAGTTGATAGAGACATGAGACCAAGGGCGTTCTCCATTGGGTACAGGCTGGAGCAGGCCCACCGGAAGGTGTCTAGGGGACTTGGCACACGTCGTACAAGCTGCTGTAAATGCGGTGCAGTCAGCACGCAAGGAGGGCCACCAGAATAACTGTGAGAGAGACCAGATCAAGTGATTCTTGCCAACATGACCAGCAGCCTTAGATGCGTGATAGGTTCCAAGTAGACGGGTACGGAAGGGTTTGGCTACGAAACATTTGCCCACTGGGGTATCAGGTGGTGCAGTAGCCTGGTTAGAGAGAATCTCCTCCCCCAGCGGCGAAGTAATGCTGGTTCGCAAGGTAGCTAGGATATGATCAGGCTGAATGATAGGTACCGGAGTCTCATCTTTCTCTGTGTCTTGGTTAAATTGCCTAAACAGGGCATCTGCCCTAATATTCTTGGAACCAGGCAAATTGGATACAATAAAATTAAAGCGGGACAGAAACAAGGCCCATCTAGCCTGACGAGAGGACAGTCTCTTAGCCTCAGACAGGTACATTAAATTTTTATGATCAGTCAAGATCAATACCGGGGTTCTGGTACCCTCAGGCAGGTGTCGCCATTCTTTGAGGGCCAGGATAATTGACAAAAGCTCTCTGTCCACAATCTCGTAGTGCCTTTGAGCGCTGGACAATTTTTTTTGAGAAAAATCCACAAGGTCCAGGTGCTGCGACAATACTGCCCCTACCCCAGACTCAGAGGCATCGACCTCCAAAGTGAATAAAAGGGAGGGATTGGGGTGGGACAGTACAGGAGCAGAAGCAAATGCGGATTTTAGTGTTACGAAGGCCTGTTCAGCTTCCTGAGACCAATGGGAGGGATCCGCACCCTTGTACGTCAAATCAGACAGAGGTTTGACAATTGTGGAAAAGTTTCTAATGAATTTCTTATAATAATTAGCAAAACCAAGAAAGCGTTAGATAGCCTTGAGCCCCTTAGGACGTGGCCACTGCAGGACTGCTACCAGCTTATCCTTGTCCATCGCAATGCCATCCTTAGAAATAATGAAGCCCAGAAATGGTATCATGGGATTGTGGAATTCGCATTTCTCGATCTTGCAAAAGAGTTTATTCTCACGGAGTTTAAGCAGAACTGCGGGCACATCTTTGATGTGTTGCGACAACCTGGATGAATGTATGAGAATATCATCAAGATACACAACTACACAAGACTGTAGCATGTCACATAGGATATAATGAATACATTCTTGGAACACTGCGGGTGCGTTACAAAGCCCGAAAGGCATTACCAGATATTCATAATGACCTGATCTGGTATTGAATGTCGTTTTCCACGCATCACCGGACCTTATCCTTATCAAGTTATAGGCAGCCCGCAAATCTAGCTTGGTAAAGATGGAGGAACCCTTTATCACGGTGCCCGTGATTGCTGCCTTTCTCTGTCAGTCACATGAAGGGGCTTTCCATTGGCTGCCTGCCTACAGCCCACCCTGTATTGCCTATTTAGACTGATTTTGGGAACCCTGTGGTTGCCCTTTCGTGTTGTCTCTATGTCGCCTGCACCTGCATTGTGTTCCTGAGCTTCCTGGGCCGTGTTACCTTTTTGCTCTCCTGTGATCGCCTGAGTTCCTGCCTGACAGCTTCCTCGGTTCCAGCTTCCGTTCCTGATCCGGTTGGGGTTGCTGTTCCTGCTGCTGTTCCTGCTGCCGTTCCTGATCCAGTTGCCTGCCATGGTGATTCAGTTCCTGTCCTGACCGGCTGTGTTCCTGCTCCAGGATTGCCTGCAGAGTGTCTCTCTCTCCTCCTGTCGCTGGGGCGACATTTTCACTCTCTTGAAGGTGTACTCCAGTACGCGGGTACTGGTTTGCTCCATCTACAACCGGCTGCTTGTTGCACCAGTAGAGGTCATGTTACTCCAGTACGCGGGTACTGGTTCGCTCCACATTAACCGGCTGCTTGCTCAGTCCTAAACAGCACCGGTAGAGATTGTGTCACTCCAGTACGCGGGTACTGGTTCGCTCCACGTTTACCGGCTGCTTGTTCAGTCCCTCGCAGCACCGGCAGAGATTATGTCACTCCAGTACGCGGGTACTGGTTCGCTCCACGTTAACCGGCTGCTTGTTCAGTCCCTCACAGCACTGGTAGAAATTGTGTTACTCCAGCGGGTACTGGTTCGCTCCACGTTAACCAGCTGCTTGTTCAGTCCTAGACAGCACCGGTGGTGTTTGTGTCTCCCCAGTACGCGGGTACTGGTTCGCTCCTTGTACGACCGGCTGCTGTTTGCACCGGTAGAGGTTATGTCACTCCAGTACTCGGGAACTGGTTTGCTCCACGTAAACGGCTGCTTGTTTAATCCTGTACAGCACCGGTAGAGATATTCTGTCACTCCAGTACGCGGGTACTTGTTCCTCCATATTGAACCGGCTGCTTGTTCAGTCCTAGACAGCACCGGTGGTGTTTGTGTCTCTCCAGTACACGGGTACTGGTTCGCTCCATTCGCACCTGTGGCTTGTTGTGCCCCGTTAGCACCGGTAGAGATTGTGTTCCTCTAGTTAGCGGGTACTGGTTCGCTCCTAGTACATTGGCTGCTTATTGCACCGGTAGAGGTTGTCACTCCCGTACACTGGTACTGGTTCGCTCCATTGTTGCATTGGGAGCTTATTACAGCTTGACAGCCCAGCAGGCCTCTGTTGTCCATCATATGCAACTGGTTGTTACATCTTTGGTCAGTCGCTGAGGTCAGCTTTGCCTATGTTCCAGTCTTGCAGTCCCAGGCGCCCTTGTCCGGTATATTGGTAAGGCCGGTAGAACCAATTCCATCCTGTACCAACCTATGGTTGCCTTACCCAGTATTGGCAAGGCCAGTAGAGCCTCTATACTCGTTGTACCAGTCTTAAGGCTGCCTTGCCCGGTATATTGGCAGGGCCGGTAGAGCCTCACTACTCGGTGTACCAGTCTCAAGACTGTCCTGCCCGGTATATTGGCAGGACCGGTAGAGCCTTTTCTACTCGTGATACTAGCCTCCCAGGCTGCCTTGCCCGGTATATTGGTAAGGCCGGTAGAACCAATTCCATCCTGTACCAACCTATGGTTGCCTTACCCGGTATTGGCAAGGCCAGTAAAGCCTGTCCTACATTCTGCTACCACTACGCTCTATTATTGTATATTGTGTTTAAATGTCGAATGTGAATGCTACCCACAAGGGTTCCCTTTAAACTTTTCAATAAAGTTGTGTTTTTTATCTTAACTCTGTGTCTGAGAGTCATAACAAACCGTGACAGTACGAAGGGGCCATGACCTCAGATAATAAGAGTGATGGTAATACACAGAACATCCATTAGAGGATGGATGCACATGAGCAACGCCTGGATCAGCTAGCGGTAGTGATCCAAACCATTCTTGAACGTACAGTACTCATGGACAAGTCCGTCCCGAGTCTGGCGGTCTCCCCAGGTTTGACACCGGAGAACGATACTACGCCCTCAGGGGCTGCAGTCAAGGGGTTAACTGCTTCTGCCCCTTTACCTCTCAGATATGATGGTGATCCCAGCTTGTGCAGAGGGTTTATCAACCAACTTGAAATATTTATGGAACTAACTTCGCATGCCTTTCCTAGTGACCGCAGTAAAGTTGGGTTTATGATATCCCTGCTGACTGGCAGAGCCCTGGCATGGGCCAATCCCTTATGGGGGAGTGCGAAGCCTTGCACAAAGAATTTCAGGGAATTTGTACATTAATTTCGGAGAGTATTTGAGCTTCCTGGTAGAACCGCCTCTGCTGCTAAACGCCTTATGGAGATACAGCAGGACAGGCGTACCGTTGATTTCCGCACCTTGGCAGCAGAGGTAGGCTGGAACAATGAGGCATTGCTGGCAGCCTTTGCTCAGGGTCTGAGCGAGCAGATAAAGGATGAAATTGCAGCCAAGGAGTTGCCTACTGATCTGGATGATTATATTGAATATGTTATCCTAATTGACACCCGGATCCGTGAGAGATTGATGGCTAAGGACCGCAGGCTACGGTCTAAAAATACTGGTGCTACCAGTACATTTTGCCCACCCATCCATCCCTTGGCGTCTAAGCCTAATGAACAGTTACGGGAATCAGGTGAACCTATGCAATTGGGCTTCACCAGGCTAACCAAGGAGGACACAACGTATCGCAGAAGGCAGGGGTTGTGCTTATACTGTGGCAAAAATGGGCACCAGTTAAGATCTTCTCCCGTACATCCGGGAAACGAACACACCTAGGGTACCTTGGGGGACAGGCCCTAGGTGGTGTTCAACCGTCCCCAGGTTTGGTCACACTGAAACCCACCATACTGGTGGTACTTTCATGGGCAGAACGCTCAGTGGAGGTTCTGGCCCTGGTTGATTCTGGCGCAGCTGGATATTTTATGGATAATACCTTTGCTGAACTACATGGGATTCCGCGGATTGAGAGAGAATCCCCTCTCGCTATTGAAGCTATTGACGGCAGATCCCTAGAACCTGCACAGGTTACCTTTGAAACAATGCCATTATCTATGACCATTGGGGTGCTTCATAAAGAGGAACAGCAGTTCCAGATTATCAATTCTCCACACTACGCAGTCATTCTGGGATTTCCATGGTTACAGCTTCATAATCCACAGTTTGATTGGCAAAAGTGTGAAATCTCTGCTTGGTCTCAGTATTGTATGGAGCATTGTGTGTCCCACCCGGTTAAGATCTTGTGTACCTCCCCTTCACTCCCAGATGAGTATCAACAGTTCAGTGATGTATTCAGTAAGGGAGAGGCTGGCACCCTACCCCAGCACAAATCCTATGACTGCACTATTGATTTGCCTCTGGGGGTGGTGCCCCCTAGGGGACGCACATATCCATTGTCTTGTGATGAGAACCAAGCTATGGAGGAATACATTTCTGATGCCCTTAGGAGAGGGATCATAAGGAAATCCACCTCTCCAGCAGGGGCTGGATTCTTTTTTGTTAAAAAGAAAAATGGCAAACTGAGACCGTGCATTGATTACCGTGGCCTAAACAAGTTAATGTCTAAAAATTCTTATCAGATACTACTCATCACCAAGTTATTTGACAGGTTAAAAGATTCCTCAATCTTTACTAAACTCGACCTATGAGCTGCTTATAACCTGATTCGGATCAGAGCTGGTGATGAGTGGGAAAACTGCCTTTAACACTAGATCTGGGCACTATGAGTATCTGGTGATGCCGTTTGGTCTTTGTAATGCACCCGCAGTATTTCAAGAGTTAATCAATGACATCCTCAGGGTTATGCTGCAGTCCTGTGTGGTTGTCTACTTGGACGACATACTCATTCATTCTGAAAATATGTCACAACACATTAAAGATGTATCAGAAGTGTTGTTCCGCCTACGTAAAAACAAATTGTATTGCAAATTGGAAAAATGTGAGTTTCACAAATCCAGTGTGCCATTCTTGGGGTTTGTGATTGGCAAAAAAGGCATTTCCATGGATAAGAAGAAACTGGCGGCAGTGTTGCAATGGCTTCGGCCTAAGGGCCTAAAAGCTATCCAGCGATTTATGGGTTTCGCTAATTATTATAGGAAATTTATTAAGAACTTTTCCACAATTGTTAAACCTTTGTCTGACCTTACGCACAAGGGTGCTAATCCATCCCAGTGGTCGGTGGCTGCAGAGGATGCGTTTGAGAGATTGAAATCCGCTTTTGTTAAGGCTGCTGTGTTATCCCACCCCAACCCATCTCCCCCGTTTACATTGGAGGTTGATGCCTCAGAGATTGGGGTCGGGGCAGTACTTTCTCAATGACCTGTTAAAGGAGGAATTCTCAGACCATGTGGATTTTTCTCCAAAAAATTGTCTGTGGCTCAGAGTCATTATGAAATAGGTGACAAAGAATTGCTGGCCATCATTCTGGCTCTGAAGGAATGGCGTCATCTATTAGAAGGTACAAAAAATCCAGTATTAATTCTGCCTGACCACAAAAACTTGTCCTATCTCTCTGAGGCTAAAAGATTATCCTCACGTCAGGCCAGGTGGGCACTGTTCCTCTCTCGATTCATTTTCATTGTATCATACCTGCCGGGGTCCAAGAATGTTAAGGCTGATGCCCTGTCTAGACAATTTGAGCCTGATGCTGACAAAGACGAGATTCCAGCACCAATTATACAGCCTGATCGTATATTGGCTACTTTGCACACAAGTATCACTTCACCACTTGGGGAAGAGATTTTGGCCTCTCAGGCTACTCCTCCTCCCAAAACCCCAGTGGGCAAGTGTTTTGTTGCCGAACCATTTTGCACCCGATTGCTTGAGACATATCATTCCTCTAAAGCTGCTGGTAAATTGGTAGAGATCAATTGATTTGGTCTCTCTCACAAGTCTTTTGGTGGCCCTCCCTGAGGGCAGATTGTGCTGCGTTTACTAATGCCTGTGCCACCTGTGCCCGTGCCAAGACCCCTAGACGCCTCCCTGTGGGCCTACTCCAGCTGGTACCTAATGGTTAACGTCCCTGGTCCCACATGTCCATTGATTTCATGGGAGAATTGCCAGTGTCTAGAGGGTATTCCTTCATACTGATGGTGGTGGACAGGTTTTCTAAAATGGCTCATTTCGTGCCCCTCCGTGGCCTTCCTACTGCCAAAGAATTAGCGGTGGTTTTTGCTAAAGAGGTATTTTGGTTGCATGGAGTACCCAGAGTGCTGGTATCTGACCGTGGGACCCAGTTTGTATCCAGATTTTGGAGGGCATTTTGTGAACAAATGGGCATCCAATTGTCTTTTTCCTCTGCCTACTATCCCCAGACTAATGGGGCCGCTGAGCGTGCCAATCAGGGACTGGAGCAGTTCCTGCACTGTTTTGTGACTGACCATCATGATAATTGGGCCGACCTGTTGCCCTGGGCAGAGTTCACCAGGAACTGTGCGGTTAACTCTTCTTCCGGGAGCTCCCCGTTTTTTATTAATTATGGATTCCAGCCTTGTTTGCTCCCAGATTCATTCCAGTCGCAGCAGACTCCAGCTCTGGATGAGCATATCAAGCAGCTCCGCTCCACATGGGCACAGGTTCAGAGGGCGCTCAGTCAGTCCTTCCAGCGACATCAGCGTCATGCCAATCGTAGACGGCTGCCAGCGGTTTCCTTCCAGGTTGGGGACAGAGTGTGGCTTTCCTCCAGAAACCTCAAACTACGAGTCCCGTCTAATAAATTGGCTCCTCGATTTATTGGTCCTTATAGGGTGAGCCGTAAGATCAACCCTGTCTCGTATGCTTTGGACATTCCTGCTTCCATGCGTATTCATAATGTGTTCCATGTGTCCCTCCTCAAACCTCTTGTATGCAACCGTTATACTACCAACCCTGTGGTGCCAGGGCCTATAGAGGTGGAAGGTCAGGAGGAGTACGAAGTTCAGAGCATCATTGATTCCCGCAGACTTAGAGGAAAAGTGCAGTATTTGGTACATTGGAAAGGTTATGGTCCTGAAGAACGATCCTGGGTGGATAGTAAGGACCTTCACGCTCCCAAATTACTGCATATTTTCCATTCCAAATACCCTCAGAAACCAGGGCCCTCTTCTAGGAGATAGGGTCTTTGAGAGGGGGGTACTATCACGGTGCCCGTGATTGCTGCCTTTCTCTGTCAGTCACATGAAGGGGCTTTTCATTGGCTGCCTGCCTACAGCCCGCCCTGTATTGCCTATTTAGACTGAGCTTGGGCTCCCTTTGGTTGCCCTTTCGTGTTGTCTCTATGTCGCCTGCACCTGCATTGTGTTCCTGAGCTTCCTGGGCCGTGTTACCTTTTTGCTCTCCTGTGATTGCCTGAGTTCCTGCCTGACAGCTTCCTCGGTTCCAGCTTCCGTTCTTGATCCGGTTGGGGGTTGCTGTTCCTGCTGCTGTTCCTGCTGCCGTTCCTGATCCAGTTGCCTGCCATGGTGATTCAGTTCCTGTCCTGACCGGCTGTGTTCCTGCTCTAATATTGCCTGCAGAGCGTCTCTCTCTCCTCCTGTTGCAACATTTTCACTCTCTTGAAGTTGTACTCCAGTACGCGGGTACTGGTTTGCTCCATCTACAACCGGCTGCTTGTTGCACCGGTAGAGGTCATGTTATTCCAGTACGCGGGTACTGGTTCGCTCCACGTTAACCAGCTGCTTGCTCAGTCCTAAACAGCACCAGTAGAGATTGTGTCACTCCAGTACACGGGTACTGGTTCGCTCCACGTTTACCGGCTGCTTGTTCAGTCCCTCACAGCACTGGTAGAGATTGTGTTACTCCAGTACGCGGGTACTGGTTCACTCCACGTTAACCGGCTGCTTGTTCAGTCCCTCACAGCACCGGTAGAGATTGTGTTACTCCAGTACGCGGGTACTGGTTCTCTCCACGTTAACCGGCTGCTTGTTCAGTCCTAGACAGCACCGGTGGTGTTTGTGTCTCCCCAGTACGCGGGTACTGGTTCGCTTCTTGTACGACCAGCTGCTGTTTGCACCGGTAGAGGTTATGTCACTCCAGTACGCGGGTACTGGTTCGCTCCACGTAAACCGGCTGCTTGTTCAATCCTAGACAGCACCGGTAGAGATATTCTGTCACGCCAGTGTGTGGGTACTGGTTTGCTCCATATTGAACCGGCTGCTTGTTCAGTCCTAGACAGCACCGGTGGTGTTTGTGTCTCTCCAGTATGCGGGTACTGGTTCGCTCCATTCGCACCGGTGGCTTGTTGTGCCCCGTTAGCACTGGTAGAGATTGTGTTCCGCCAGTACGCAGGTACTGGCTTGCTCCTAGTACATTGGCTGCTTATTGCACCTGTAGAGGTTGTCATTCCGTATGCTGGTACTGATCCGCTCCATTGTTGCATTGGGAGCTTATTACAGCTTGACAGCCCAGCAGACCTCTGTTGTCCATCATATGCGACTGGTTGTTACATCTTTGGTCAGTCGATGAGGAACGGCACCAGGAGGCAGATCAATAACACAGTCACAAGCCCTATGCGGCGGCAGTGCACTGGCCTCTCCCTTACTGAAAACGTGGCTGAATTGGCAGTACTCAGCTGGCACTGAGGGAGAGGTACACATAATCCTAGTGGGGTGGGAAATGCAATGTTTGTCACAGAAATCAGACCGTGCCATAATTTCGCAAGTCTGCCAATTAAACCTGGGGTTGTACAAACGTAGCCACTGAAACCCCAGGATCACGGCATGGTGAGGGGAACAGATAATCTGAAATCGTTGTTTCTCGGAATGAAGTGCCCCAATGCGCAAGGATAATGGTATTGTTTCCATAGTAATTTGGGCGGGTACCAGTGGCCTACTATCAATGGCCTCAATCGTCAAGGGAGACTCTTTCGCCACCAGTGGAATTTTATGCGAGCCAGCAAACAACTCGTCCATAAAATATCCGGCAGCACCAGAATCAACAAGCGCCAGAACCTCCACCGCGAATTCAGCCCAGGCGACTACAGCCTGAATAGTAGGCTTTTGACTAGTTGGAATATTACAAAACACAGAACTGCACTGTCTGATGTTTAAATGAAAATATAAAAGGTATTAAATTGTCCCTTTATTGATTTAGGAGATGTTATAACCTTTTATTTGGAAGCTTATTGCATTATAATTCCTTAGTAATGGAAAAACCTTTTACAGGTGCTACCCCAACATCATATTCAATGATCAACATGACAGAAAAGGAGAGAAAGAAAATGTTGTGTTTGGTGCACACTGAATGTTCATTTATTAAAAGAATATTATTAATATTGTTAAAATCCAAAATAACTATAGTGAAAAGAAAGGTTAAAAATCTTTAGGTTCGGGGTGAATGGATTATTCAGAGGTAATTGAGGAGCAAGAAATCGGCATAAGGTAAATAACCTTGTATACTATAAGTATATACACTTATGGCGGCAAAATGTGTCTGTTTTCCCTCATCAGACACTTGCACGCCTTGCCTCGTAACTTGACTTCTAACAGGGATAGGGGAAGTTAAACAGTGAAACACCCTTCTAATTTGTAGCCAGATTCCTGTCCTTACCTAACATCTACTGAAGCTAAACAAGCTATTCTGAAATTAATTGTTTCCTATTACCTGTGCTACAAAGTATCACGTGCCTCATTCATCCTTTAGATGGCAGAGGACTCAAAGCGAGCTACCATAGGAAAACATTGCGGTACTCCGCTGCATCGCAAAACATGCTTTTACAAGTTTCTGGCCAGGAATCTAACTGAACTTGATTCTAAAAGGCATTATGAATATAGATCTTGTATCTAAATATGTGTTTATGGGACTCTTTCACATCTACAGTCCCAACTAGCCGTTACGATCCTGACAATGTGTCTAACCTCCGTTATCCCGTACTGCTGTAAAGAAACGCTATTTTCTAGCTAATAGTCGGATCATCTTCAATATAAAATATATCGTATTTTGATTCTGTTATACATCCTGCCTCGTAGTTTTAGCGTTCAAAGGAGTGACTATACACCTGATTCCCCTATTCCCTATAATTATCTCACCCAGAAGACTGAATCTTAAAACTAAATAGTTCTAATTTTTCTGGTGGGGGAAAAATTTGGTTCATTCCTCTGACCTAAAATTCATTCGGTCAGAGCGCCCCACATACCAGATACTCAGACAGGAGATTTCCCTTCAAAAAAAGCGCAGGGAAAAACTCCAGCCTTCACCTAACATGTTTCAGCTTAAACAAGCCTGCATCAGAAGTGTGGCATGGGGGGGCCAAAATAAAGGTATTTATACCTATAAGACACACCTCTCTAGTCTGGAGGTATTCTCCCAGGTCCTAAAGGGTGTCAGATTAACAGCTAGTTTGAATTACAATTAAATTCTTATTTATCATGGTTCTGAGTTTTAATTAATTGATAGCAACAGTAACTTTAATGAGGATTATACTAATCTTTGGATTTGAATGTATATTATCTTTAAAGAAACATGTTAAAGCTGATATAATCATTCATACCCTTTGGTTGAATACAATCTAATAAAAAGATCCATCTACATTCACGTTTGAGTAAAGCTTGTTCTATATCTCCTCCTCTAATTCCCAATTGTACCTGTTCAATGCCCCAACATTTCAAATTGGTTACATCACTATGGTGTTTCTCATAAAAATGTCTTGATACTGATGTTAATATTTGAGTCCCAGTAGTACTTTGTTTCTCCTTTACAATATCAATTGGAGCTCTCCTGATCTTACAAATATGTTCAAGTACACATTCTTTTAAAGATCTTTTTGTCATACCAACATATAACTGGGGACATGGGCATTCTAAACAATATATGACACTTGTTGTGTTACAATTTATAAATTTAGATATTTTATGTAAATGCCCAAATCTATCCTTAATTTCAGTTGTCCGCTTCATATGAGGACATAGGCGACAAGTGCCACATGAATAAGATCCTTTAATGTTATCCCTCTTGGGGCCATATTGTAAATAGTGGCTGGACACTAGGGAATCTTTTATGTTCCTATTCCTTCTGTATCCTATAGATACTCTAGGTCCTAAGATGGATTTCAGATCTGGGTCTTCCAATAGTATGTGCCAATGTTGGTTCATAATAGCATTTACTTGATTACTTTCTTTCGTATAAGTACTAATAAAGTGTACCTTTTGTTCTTCAGATGTTTTTATTTTGGGAGTGAGGAGCTGATCACGAGGAGTTCTTTTAGCCCATTTATATGCTTTTTGTATCAACAGTCTACTATAACCACAATCATATAATCGAATAGATAGTTCTTTTGCTCTCTTTTCAAAATCTTCATCTTTAGAGCAATTACGGAGCATTCTTAGAAATTCCCCTATAGGTAATGCTTTTATAGTTGAGGGGGGATGGGCACTTGATGCCTCCAAAATGCTATTTGTTGCCGTCTCTTTACAATATAGATCAGTGGCTAGACTTCCTATCTGATCTTTGAATATTGTAATATCCAAAAAGGGTAATGCATCATTACTTAGATGATGAGTGAATCTTAAATTCAATTGGTTGTTATTTAAGATAGAAATAAATTCTTCCAATGATTCTATCGAGGACTCCCAAAGAAAAAAGATATCATCGATATATCTCAGCCATAACGTAATATATTTGGTATATTTGATGTTGCCAGGGATAAATACTTGTTCAGCCTTTCACCAACCTAGAAATATGTTGGCATATGTTGGTGCACAGGCTGTTCCCATGGCTGTCCCTTGAATCTGTATATAGAAGGAATCTTTAAAGGTAAAATAATTGAATCTCAAAATAAATTCCAATAGTTTGAGTATAAAGTTATTAAATTGTGCATAATTACTTCATTCTTGATTTAGGAAGTATCGGACTGCATTAAGTCCTAAATCATGTAAGATGCTGGTATAGAGAGATTCAACATCAATTGTTACCAGTATAGTCTTTTGAGTGGTCTGCACCTTCTGTAATTTAAGAAGGACATCCATCGTGTCTCTTGTATAAGAGGGAAGGGACTCAACAAATTTTCTCAGTTTCAAATCCACATATTGACTGGCCTTTTCAGTAAGACATTGATTGCCAGATACAGTTGGACGCCCAGGTGGATTTTCCAAGTTCTTATGAACTTTGGGCAACATATAAAATGTAGGAACTTTAGGATTTTTAACAAATAAAAAGCAATATTCTCTTTCGCTAATAATGTTCTGTTCTTTGGCTCTCGTTAACATAGCAATATAGAGCTCCAATAAATTTTTGTGTGGGATTTCCTAACACTTTTCTATAGCATAAAGAGTTGTCCAATTGTCTTTTGGCTTCCAGTTCATACATGTCTATGGGCCATATTACTATGTTCCCTCCCTTATCTGAAGGTTTGACCACAACGTCAGACCATGATTCCATTTCTCTTAAGGCTTGTAGTTCATCATGGCTGATATTCTGATGCCTTATAGTTGGTTTCAGTTTAAGTAAGTCATGACAAACCAATTCTGAGAAAATCTGTATATGTGAAGAAATGTTAAGTGATGGTGTGAATGTTGATTTAGGAGATATAGTTGTTCTCCAAGAGATATTATTCGAAATGATATCATCAACTTGCTCCTCATTTATTCCCTCAACATTTGATCCATCAGAAAAAAATTTTTTAAGAAGTAATTTCCTACAGAACAAATGTATGTCTTTAACTGTATTGAAGACGTCCACATTTTTGGAAGGTATATATGTTAACTCTCTCATCAATACTTGAATATGAGTTTTACTTAAAGTTTTGTTACTCAAATTAATCACCCTTAGGTTTTGGCTTTGCTGTTCTTGGATTGTTGTGATTGTTTCGCTGTCAGAGAAGAGTTTGTTGTGGCTTTCTTTCCCCTCGTCAATATTGAGGGAGGTACCTTTGGTACGCTTGCTGGTACCACTTCCTCTTCTTGTTCTTCTGTGGGTTTGTGATTTGTTCTTTCCATTTCCTCTAAAAAATGGACAGTTTTGTTTGACTCATTTCTCTCTTGTCTAGAGCCAGACTTTTCTCCCTCAGAATCACTAGTGTCTATATCTGTATAGAGACCATGTCTGTCATAAGTAAACTGTTTTTGTTTTCTTTTGAAGAAACCTCTTTGACACCATCTATAAATCTTATCAGATTTATAGTCTCTCTCATCCCTAGCAAGTTTTTGACATTTTCTTAATATCAAATTATTCTCAAATTTATCTAGGGTTTTCTGGAATTTTTTATATTCGGATTGAAATTCCTCTAAGTTTTCAAATCCTGAGAGTGTTTCTGAGATCTCTTCGATGTCGCTTTCTATTTCTTTAAAGTTAATTTCTTCATGTTCTATCAATATAGACATTAGTGTTAAGGAACAAGCATTTAAAGCTTCTTCCCACTTCTGTTTCAGCAATGTAGAGTTTAATTCATAAGAAGGAAATTACTGTATCCTAAGTTCTCTAGAAGTCATATTATTGCTGATATACTTCTGAAAAAAATGTAGGTTCCACCAGGATCTAGTCTGCTTATTTAGAAGTTTGTGTAAGTAAGTTAAATCATCCACAAAATCTGTATTGTCTGTTGCAGTTTCCTCAATATTAGCACAGCCAAATAACTCATCTCTGCTAAGCCTCATTTGCTCTTTCCTCTTTAACATATCTAATTTAACCCCAGATGCCATTTTTAAGGAATGAGTGGTTCACTCATTAGAGGAATTTCAATCCGAATATAAAAAATTCCAGAAAACCCTAGATAAATTTGAGAATAATTTGATATTAAGAAAACGTCAAAAACTTGCTAGGGATGAGAGAGACTATAAATCTGATAAGATTTACAGATGGCGTCAAAGAGGTTTCTTCAAAAGAAAACAAAAACAGTTTACTCATGACAGACACGGTCTCTATACAGTTATAGACACTAGTGATTCTGAGGGAGAAAAGTCTGGCTCTAGACAAGAGAGAAATGAGTCAAACAAAACTGTCCATTTTTTAGAGGAAATGGAAAGAACAAATCACGAACCCACAGAAGAACAAGAAGAGGAAGTGGTACCAGCAAGCGTACCACAGCTACCTCCCTCAATATTGACAAGGGGAAAGAAAGCCACAACAAACTCTTCTCTGACAGCGAAACAATCACAACAATACAAGAACAGCAATGCCAAAACCTAAGGGTGATTAATTTGAGTAACAAAACTTTAAGTAAAACTCATATTCAAGTATTGATGAGAGGGTTAACATATATACCTTCCAAACATTTGGACGTCTTCAATACAGTTAAAGACATAAATTTGTTCTGTAGGAAATTACTTCTTAAAAATTTTTTTGCTGATGGATCAAATGTTGAGGGAATAAATGAGGAGCAAGTTGATGATATCATTTCGAATAATATCTCTTGGAGAACAACTATATCTCCTAAATCAACATTCACACCATCACTTAACATTTCTTCACATATACAGATTTTCTCAGAATTGGTTTGTCATGACTTACTTAAACTGAAACCAACTATAAGGCTTCAGAATATCAGCCATGATGAACTACAAGCCTTGAGAGAAATGCAATCATGGTCTGACATTGTGGTCAAACTTTCAGGTAAGGGAGGGAACATAGTAATATGGCCCAAAGACATGTATGAACTGGAAGCCAAAAGACAATTGGACAACTCTTTATGCTATAGAAAAGTGTTAGGAAATCCCACACAGAATTTATTGGAGCTCTATATTGCTATGTTAACAAGAGCCAAGGAACAGAACATTATTAGCGATAGAGAATATCGCTTTTTATTTGTTAAAAATCCTAAAGTTCCTACATTTTATATGTTGCCCAAAGTTCATAAGAACTTGGAAAATCCACCTGGGCGTCCAATTGTACCTGGCAATCAATGTCTTACTGAAAAGGCCAGTCAATATATGGATTTGAAACTGAGAAAATTTGTTGAGTCCCTTCCCTCTTATACAAGAGACACGATGGATGTCCTTCTTAAATTACAGAAGGTGCAGACCACCCAAAAGACTATACTGGTAACAATTGATGTTGAATCTCTCTATACCAGCATCTTACATGATTTAGGACTTAATGCAGTCCAATACTTCCTAAATCAAGAAGGAAGTAATTATGCACAATTTAATAACTTTATACTCAAACTATTGGAGTTTATTTTGAGATTCAATTATTTTATCTTTAAAGATTCCTTCTATATACAGATTCAAGGGACAGCCATGGGAACAGCCTGTGCACCAACATATGCCAACATATTTCTAGGTTGGTGGGAGGCTGAACAAGTATTTATCCCTGGCAACATCAAATATACCAAATATATTACGTTATGGCTGAGATATATCGATGATATCTTTTTTCTTTGGGAGACCTCGATAGAATCATTGGAAGAATTTATTTCTATCTTAAATAACAACCAACTGAATTTAAGATTCACTCATCATCTAAGTAATGATGCATTACCCTTTTTGGATATTACAATATTCAAAGATCAGATAGGAAATCTAGCCACTGATCTATATCGTAAAGAGACAGCAACTAATAGTATTTTGGAGGCATCAAGTGCCCATCCCCCCTCAACTATAAAAGCATTACCTATAGGGGAATTTCTAAGAATGTGCCATAATTGCTCTAAAGATGAAGATTTTGAAAAGAGAGCAAAAAAACTATCTATTCGATTATATGATCGTGGTTATAGTAGGCGGTTGATACAAAAAGCATTTAAACGGGCTAAAAGAACTCCTCGTGATCAGCTCCTCACTCCCAAAATTAAAACATCTGAAGAACAAAAGGTACGCTTTATTAGTACTTATAAGAAAGAAAGTAATCAAGTAAATGCTATTATGAACCAACACTGGCACATACTATCGGAAGACCCAGATCTGAAATCCATCTTAGGACTAGAGTATCTATAGGATACAGGAAGAATAGGAACATAAAGATTCCCTAGTGTCCAGCCACTATTTACAATATGGCCCCAAGAGGGATAACATTAAAGGATCTTATTCATGTGGCACCTGTCGCCTATGTCCTCATATGAAGCAGACAACTGAAATTAAGGATAGATTTGGGCATTTATATAAAATATCTAAATTTATAAATTGTAACACAAGTTGAAAGGGTTAAAATGGACATTTATAAGTAGGCAATTGCTCTAATACACTAACAAGAGCGATAGGGGTTAAATTATACTTTTAACTAGCAGCTTGTTCTACACCAGAAGGTTACTTAGTGCCCTTCCCAGAGGCCTTGATGTAGACAAGAGATAAGTATAATTTTTACTGTTGCATATAATTGTAGAATATCCTTAATTCCATTAGAACCAAGAGATGCGTGTTAACCATTAACTATATGTGCTCCATGCCCCTCACTACCTAATTTCCTCTTTACCATATTTGTATGACCTTTAGAGACTATACTAGGTGAAGCTTGTAATTTTCCACTCTGCAGACCCTCCCAGTTCTCCCAGTATAAAAGTTTGGTGGATGTTGAATAAAGTTAGCAATATTTTGTGCATTGATACTTGTGTGGTGTCAATTCATTTGAATGCTGCTCCAAGCGCTTGAGACCTGTATTCTGGGGTGAAGATCTGGAGGTGTAGGAGAAAACTCTCCCCGGGGAGTGGTTAAAGCCTTTCTGCAGAAGAGGTGTCCCAGTCACCCCAAAAGAAGGGAAGAAGTTTACAGTGGTTCCCCTTTTAATTTGGCGCTGTGAACAGGATTCTCACAGGTTAGTGGACCTTTTTGTTATTATATATAATAAATATATGTGTCCACTCACCCCTGAGAATCTACCTGACAAGGGTGACTGAAGGGTGCCGGTTAGAGTCCGGTACCAGGCCTTGTGGGTTATAGTCCCACATGTTGTGGTTTGGGTTGGAGTCCCAGACAGAAATAGAAAATTACTTGGGAATATGTCCTAAGTGGGTTACACCCCATGATCTTCACTTTAAGAAGCAGGTCACCCCCCTTTGTTGTTTGTCACAATTGCATGCTGCTCGATTACTGTTTGTTTGTCTAGCAATAAGTGCACTTATTTGTCATTGTGTTTTCTATGTTTGTATAATCTGACTTTGGTAAGTGGTCTCATTACCTAATTTGTAAGAATTTGTAATGTCTAAGTTCGCTTGCAACTGTATTCACTGTCTGTCTGGTGTTGTTTGTATTGTTCTGTTGTTATTTGTATAAATATATATATCTTTGACAATAGGGAAATGGGTCAGATAAACTAAGGTTAAAATCAAGGGTAAAACTGGTAAGAACATCAATGAGTAAAATACTGTGTGCAACATGAAGTACCAGTAAAATATATCCAGCATTTTAGTGGCAAGACAGTTTGAGTGAGGTGCAAATAAGTTTACTTTTAACAGGAGTGAGAAGAGAAATTGTTAAATTTTAGGCAGGGAGAAAAAGGCTGACAAAAGTGACATGAAAATAGAAATGCCACTCATGATTGTGGGAGAACAGGTTGTTAATAAACCCCCAGATGTATTAATAATGAATGTACGGGCTAAATATTGTCCTAATCCCATTAAATCCCCTAGTACTGCTAAAGTTTATCTAAAAAATTATATGTATTAAGTGACAGCAGTTGACTACTTCTGTTTTTGTTAGAAGCAGATACAAAAGACATGGGTATCAGATGGACTGTTAATGGTGATATTTTGAGTGAAAACTATGATTTCCCTATTGTCATTAAGGCTGATATGTGTATGTATATATATATATATATATATATATATATATATGTATATGTATAGGAGAACTATGGAGACATATGACAGAAGTTTTGACTGACATAGGAGGTGCTATAAAAGATATTTGTAAAGGCAATAGCATGGAAGCAGAGAGATGTGATTGTTGATTGTTGGAAAAATGCATTTGGACTTGTTAAGACAGAAGGTTTGGGACCACTTCATTCTGAAGTGGCTCAAGTAGTCAGAATGGGTATTAATAATTGGCATAGCTTAGAAAGTGAAGTCTTGCAAATGGCAATAAGAGTAATGGATGTGACAGGTTGCTTTAAGAAAGATACAGAGAAGGTGGAAATATACTCTCAGTCTGAGGCAGAGGGTAACACAGAAGTAGATGGAACTAGGGCACTAGAGAATCAGGAAGATGTTTCCATTGATATTAATATAATGTATTTGCATGGTGATGGCAAAAAAGAGGTTAAAACCACCATACCTGTAAAATTGTAGTTCTATGAGAAATATAGCTTTTCTGAACCCACAGCTGTTACTCCTCCCCTTTTATCTAAACTCCCCCATATCCTCCTCTTTCTTTACTTCCATGTTTTACTTTCTGCATAACGCAGCAATTTCAAGGTCGCAGTTATGGCTATCTTTGCTATACTAAAGGGTTTCTTGTTAAGACATTTTTGGCTAGCAGTAATTGGGTGAAAGGTAAATGGACGTGCTTGAGGGAGATATGGATAAGCATAAATGCAGAGGGGTATGAATATAATATTGTTGTTTTGCTTTTGGACTACAAAATGTAACATGCTTGTAGTTTTTAGACCATGATACAGAATGTACTCAGGAATTCCTTTCTAATTACTCCTACTTGTCCAGTTAACCTGCTGCTTATTCACACGACTACTTCAATGACTAACCCTGAAATAATTGCATGTTCTTTATAATTAACCCTGGGTATTAGCATATTCTTGAAGGGAATATTCTCTTGTGTATGTGCTCACACTGTTAGGGTTAGTGGTTGGTTTTAGACCCCAGTGTGCATGCAGGATGACATTGATGTGTGAAAGAATGATCTAATCCAAGAAATATGGGTGACCCCTGCTAAGGTTTCATTGTTCTAAATGGTGGAGTGTTTCTATGGATGTGTGGGGAAAATCTGATTCAGGCATCAGTGTTCATATCATTAAACCCAATTTACACTATGGCATCTCTAACACATTCTACCTGACACATTGCACACACTCCCCATTTCTTTGTTGGCTGAAAATTCCACATACCCAGGTTTAGACTGGGTGCATCCCCCATGTACATTAAGCATAATCCCTTGTTGTAAGACAAGTGAAAAAGGGCAGTTAATAAGTTTATTCAGCCACAGGCACTTATAGTGCCTGATGTGACTTCTATTTTGTCTGCAGTACCATCATCTGCCAATTACTTTCTTTGTGCAGCACCTTCTTTAGCATTCCGGGGTGCCCTGACATGCAACCACTGTTTGCTTTCACGTATAAAGGGAATCCGTATGCGTGAAATAGATTGTGTGTTGATTCCCCCACTGCCTATTTGCTGTAGTCAGGAAACCCTAGAGTTTTGGTCACCTGATTGTGGCTCCACGTTGCTTCAGTATGTGGATGATTTGTGGTTGATGTGTAGCCCAGATGAAGAGTCCGGTATGAAAAATGCATCTTCCTTGTTGCAGATTCTACCAAAAATTGATCATCAGGTATCACCTGCTAAGCTACAGTATTGTCAAGAGACTGTGAAATACCTAGGATTTGTGTTGTCATATGGACAGAGGTTGCTGGCTGCTGCATGAGTAAAAGTCATTATCTTGTTCCCAAAGCCAAAGATTAAACCTGCACTGTTATCTATCCTAGGCATAGTGACATACTGTAGGCAAAGGATTTCAGACTGTTCTCACCACGATCACATATTGAGACAGGGTACCTTGAGAGATGCTCCTGGTGTAATACAATGGATTATGGACATGGACACGGCATATAAAGAAGAAGAAAAAAAAAACAAAACAGCCTTATGTTTTGTTCCTATTCTGGGACTGCCCGACTACTCTCTCCAGTGTCATCTGTCTTGTAAGGAGGGAGGTCCCACTCTTTCAGGTGTCCTTGCAAAGGGAATATGGCTCAGCTGTTGACTAGTGGTTTGTTGTTTTAATGTACTAACCTCAGTGGTTCAGGGCCTGCCTGCATGCTTAGGGGGAGTGGAAGCCTGTGTTATGATGGTAGGGGCAGTTCAGACACATGACTGCACAGAGAGAATTTGATTATGAGACTATTCACACATTCAATATTACCTTTCACACGCAATACTCTCTGTGACCTTACATACATTAATTTTACATTCTCCCTCTGACATATCAGAGGTTGAGGCACATGATTACTTAGAGACCATTCACATGGATACCTCATCAAGACCTGACCTGTAGTCTGTTCCCCTTGTATGCAGTGAGACAGTATATGTGGATGAGTCATGCTCAAAACCAGCTAATGGGGTATACCTGATAGGATTTTCTGTAGTCCAATTACTATATATGGTATTAATAACTAACTCCTTCCCTTTTGTATTTGCCCAGGCTGCTGAACTAATAGCTTTAACACACATGCTCCCTATTTATTGATGTGACTATTGTGACTAACTCCAGGTACGCTTTTGATATGGTACTTGATTTTGGAATTATAGGTAGAAGTGGAGGATTTGTGACAGCTGACAGAAAAGGAATATCATTTGCCCAATTGGTTAATGATCTGTTTGTTTCTATATCCTTGCCATACATCATAGCAGTAGTTAAATGCTAGGACCATAGTACAGCTGATTATGATGCCTCACTTCCATGCTCAATTCAATATTCGTTGCAAGTATTAGCCTCAAAAGATGACCTACAGTGTTGATAAAAGGAGGGTCTGACACTAGACCATACTGGTCTATGGTCAGACAAGGAGGGTAGAATAGAGATACCATAAAACATTAGTAATTTTGCAGGGATTTAGTCACACTGGTAAGAAATAGACTTATAACTCCATACAGACCAGGTTTGTAATTTTGAATTTGACAGAACTAGTGGAGAATCATATATATAGATATCTCATATATGTAAGAACAGGAAATAATGCATCATGCTCATGACCAGTTGCCATCCCCTGAGGGACCAATGCAACAGTTACAAATAGATTTTACACACATACATGAATCAGGAAGCATCCGATACCTGTTGGTTATTTGTGATGAGTTTTCCAAATGGTTTGAAGCTTTTTCCTATGGCCAAGGAAAATGCCAAAACTGCTGAAAATACACTATGAACAGGAATAATTCCCAGATTTGGATGCCCTCTGATGATAAATAGTGACAAAGGTATACCATTTATAGCAACAATTACACACCACAAGTAGAAAGAATCAATAGGACAATTGATAAATAAAGATAAATTGAGGAAAGGCACTGGGCCAAGCCACATGGCGCCCCAAGTCCCTAGGTGACTTGGAATATACTAAATAAAAAATATGTATCATAATTGATTGATAAATTGAATGGCATCTATGGTGATGTTTCTCTCTCTTCCCCTCTTCCCACAGGAAATCCTACACATCCATATCAACCAGGTGACAAGGTGCTGGTGAAACCATTGTTCAAAAATAAGACACTAGATCCTCCCTTTGGACCTCCCACAATGGTGATTGCAGTGACCCGCACAGCCATATTGACAGAAGAGTCACCAGCATGGATCCACTCCAGTCGGGTGAAGAAATCCCCCATCTGAGGACATGGCTCCCACTGTGGGCCGTGGGAAAATCTCCCAGAGAAAAACTAGACTGCACCATTACCAAAATGATGGTCATATGCATTGCTTTAATCATGTTTGGTATCTTAATGTGTATATATATGTATATCCCAGAACTTGGGGTATGGGGCACACCACCACACAACCCTTGGATATTTTCACACACACACTAAATACCGATAGGACATGTCAGAAGCTAGCAATAACACTGAGGAGGTAGATATCCCAAAAGTCTGGGTAGCATTGGTCAAAGATGTCATGAATGTTACTGACTTCAGCCCCTTCTTGGATCAGGGTGGGAGCTCTGTTGCCTGATGCCATCTGGCTCTCCCACACGCCATGAACGTATGCTGTTGTTCATGTACGCTGTGCTCTGTATGGCCAGGTTTTGATATCCAGGTGTTGTTCTTTCAGAACAAAAGGAGGGACTGAAAGGGTTAAAATGGACATTTATAAGTAGGCAATTGCTCTAATACACTAACAAGAGCGATAGGGGTTAAATTATACTTTTAACTAGCAGCTTGTTCTACACCAGAAGGTTACTTAGTGCCCTTCCCAGAGGCCTTGATGTAGACAAGAGATAAGTATAATTTTTACTGTTGCATATAATTGTAGAATATCCTTAATTCCATTAGAACCAAGAGATGCGTGTTAACCATTAACTATATGTGCTCCATGCCCCTCACTACCTAATTTCCTCTTTACCATATTTGTATGACCTTTAGAGACTATACTAGGTGAAGCTTGTAATTTTCCACTCTGCAGACCCTCCCAGTTCTCCCAGTATAAAAGTTTGGTGGATGTTGAATAAAGTTAGCAATATTTTGTGCATTGATACTTGTGTGGTGTCAATTCATTTGAATGCTGCTCCAAGCGCTTGAGACCTGTATTCTGGGGTGAAGATCTGGAGGTGTAGGAGAAAACTCTCCCCGGGGAGTGGTTAAAGCCTTTCTGCAGAAGAGGTGTCCCAGTCACCCCAAAAGAAGGGAAGAAGTTTACAGTGGTTCCCCTTTTACAAGTGTCATATATTGTTTAGAATGCCCATGTCCCCAGTTATATGTTGGTATGACAAAAAGATCTTTAAAAGAATGTGTACTTGAACATATTTGTAAGATCAGGAGAGCTCCAATTGATATTGTAAAGGAGAAACAAAGTACTACTGGGACTCAAATATTAACATCAGTATCAAGACATTTTTATGAGAAACACCATAGAGATGTAACCAATTTGAAATGTTGGGACATTGAACGGGTACAATTGGGAATTAGAGGAGGAGATATAGAACAAGCTTTACTCAAACGTGAATGTAGATGGATCTTTTTATTAGATTGTATTCAACCAAAGGGTATGAATCATTATATCAGCTTTAACATGTTTCTTTAAAGATAATATACATTCAAATCCAAAGATTAGTATAATCCTCATTAAAGTTACTGTTACTATCAATTAATTAAAACTCAGAACCATGCTAAATAAGAATTTCATTGTAATTTAAACTAGCTGTTAATCTGACACCCTTTAGGACCTGGGAGAATACCTCCAGACAAAAGAGGTGTGTCTTATAGGTATAAATACCTTGATTTTGGCCCCCCATGCCACACCTCTGATGCAGGCTTGTTTAAGCCGAAACATGTTAGGTGAAGGCTGGAGTTTTTCCCCTGCGCTTTTTTTGAAGGGAAATCTCCTGTCTGAGTGTCCGGTATGTGGGACGCCTCTGACCGCATGAATTTTAGGTCAGAGGAATGAACCAAATTTTTCCCCCACCGGAAAAATTAGAACTATTTAGTTTTAAGATTCAGTCTTATGGGAGAGATAATTATAGGGAATAGGGGAATCAGGTGTATAGTCACTCCTTTGAACGCTAAAACTACGAGGCAGGATGTATAATAGAATCAAAATAATATATATTTTATGTTGAAGATGATCCGACTATTAGCTACAAAATAGCTTTTGTTTACAGCAGTACGGGATAACGGAGGTTAGACACATTGTCAGGATCGTAACAGCTAGTTGGGACTGTAGATGTGAAAGAGTCTCATAAACACATATTTAGATACAAGATCTATATTCATACTGCCTTTTAGAATCAAGTTCAGTTAGATTCCTGCCCAGAAACTTGTAAAAGCATGTTTTGCGATGCAGCGGAGTACCGCAATGTTTTCCTATGGTAGCTCTCTTTGAGTCCTCTGCCATCTAGAGGGTGAATGAGGCACGTGATACTTTGTAGTGCTGGAAATAGGAAACAATTAATTTCAGAATAGCTTGTTTAGCTTCAGTAGATGTTAGGTAAGGACAGGAATCTGGCTGCAAATTAGAAAGGTGTTTCATTGTTTAACTTCCCCTATCCCTGTTAGGAGTCAAGTTACGAGGCAAGGTGTGCAAGTGTCTGATGAGGAAAAACAGACACATTTTGCCGCCATAAGTGTATATACTTTGTGAAGTTTTTTTACAAGGTTATTTACCTCATGCTGATTTCTCTCTCCTCAATTACCGCTGAATAATCCACTCACCCCGAACCTGAAGATTTTTAACCTTTTTCTTTTCACTATAGTTATTTTGGATTTTAACAATATTAATAAAATGTATTCTTTTAATAAATGAACATTCAGTGTGCACCAAACACAACATTTTCTTTCTCTCCTTTTCTGTAATGTTGATTTTTGACTAGTTGGATCTAGGGACTGCTGAACGCCACCTAGGGCCTGTCCCCCAAGGTACCATAGGTGCGTTCGTTTCCCGGCCGTGTAGGGCAAGAACGAAGCAAATGGCCAGCTAGACCACAATATAAACAGAGGCCTTGTCTCCGGCGATGCGCCAGTTCCTCCTTAGACAATCTAGTAAACCCTAATTGCATAGGTTCACTATTCTCACCAGTATGTTCAGGAGGCTTGGGAGGTGAGGGAGGTATGGGTGGGAAGCTTGGTCTTGCTGGTCCTATTTCTCTGGCTCTCTGCTTACAGTCCTTGGCCGCCATTCGCTCCCTAATACGGGAATCAATCAAAATCAAGAAATCAATAAACTCGTCAAGATCTGTTGGCAGTTCTCGTGCTGCCGTTTCATCCTTAAGGCATTCGCATAGTCGATGTGCAAATGCTGCCACGCTCCATTATTCCAGCCCACCTCTGCTGCTACTGTACGAAATTCAATGGCATAGTTAGCAACCGTGCAAGACCCTTGTTGGATCTCCATAAGTTTTTTTGCAGCAGAGGCAGCTCTCCCAGGAACTTCAAATTCTCTACGGAACACCCTTAAGAACTCACTGAAGTTCCTTGTACATGGTTTTGCGGCTTCCCACAATGGGTTTACCCATGCCAGGGCTCTGCCCGTCAGCAAAGAAATCATGAAGCCCACTTTACTGCTGTCACTAGGAAAGGCTTGGGTGGTTAATTCTAGGAAGATTTCCAACTGATTAATGAACCCTCTGCACAGGGTGGGTTCGCCATCGTACCTGAGAGATAGTGGGGCTGTAGCAGTCAACCCTCTGTTCGAGTTAGTTTGCAGCATAGATTGCGCTCCCGGTGTCGAATCGAGGGGGGGACCACCGGAGCTGGCACAGGTTTATCCAAGTGTGCCGTGCGCTCAAGAATAGTTTGAACAGCCAAAGCCAAGTGGTCCAAACACTGCTCATGTAAATCCATCCTCCAATGGATACTCTGTGCATTACCGTCACCGGTACCGTCTAAGGTCATGGCCCTTTCATACTGTTACGGTTCAGTACACTCAGAAATGGAAGGTGTTGGTAAAAACACAATTTTATTTGCACACAATGAATAACAGTAACCCCCGCGGGTCCAGCATACAGAAAAATGGCAACTGACACAGGACAGGTTACACAGGAATGATTAACCCACACGGGTCCAGCATGTAGTACAAAATACAATACTGACACAGGTCAGGTAAATGTCACCTTTCCACCTTCTGGCCGCCTTGTTCCTGCCCTCATTCGGCGTCCGGGTTTGTAGTCTGTCCCTCTCCTCTTGCGCTTGCACCTTTTTCCCGGGTTCGCCGCGTCCTTCCCCGATGGCGTCACGGCATCATCCTCTTCGGCGTTTGTCTCCGGTTACCTACAAATTAGCCTTTCCCCGGAGTATGAGGATACATCCAGTATTCCACGTGTCCCTGCTCCAGGCTTTTTTACCTGCTGCCACCTCTTCCTCTACCCAAGCCAGACCACCCCCTCCGGTGCTAATCAACGGCCCGCAGGAGTACATCGTGGATGGCATCCTTGATTCCCGCCGCTCGCGCGGTCGGTTACAGTACCTGGTAAATTGGCAGGGATATGGTCCCGAGGAGCGTTCCTGGGTGAAGCCGTCGGACCTACATGCACCCTCCCTTGCGCCTACATGCGCCCGGGACTTTCTTAGGCGGTATCCTTCCAAGCCCGCTCCTTAGGCTCCGGAGGCGCCTCTTGGTTGGCGGGCAGTGTCACCTTTCCGCCTTCCGGCCGCCTTGTTCCTGCCCTCGTTCGGCGTCCGGGTTTGTAGTCTGTCCCTCTCCTCTCGCATCTTCTTGCGGGTTCGCCGCGTCCTTCCCCGATGACGTCAAGGCGTCATCCTCTACATCTGACAGCGTTCCCCAGCTATCGGTGCACTTACACAGTGTTCCAAGGGAGCGTTGACCTGGTCCCAGGCTCTACTGTTGCTCCTGTCCTGTTCCTTGCCCGCTGTTCCTACCTTCCCAGTCCTTCAGCCTTGTGTCCAGTAGCCTGTTAACCCCTGTGTTTTTTTCTGCCTAGACTTCCTGTGAATGACCCTTGGCTCCGGATCTCACTACTCTCTTGCCTGCCGATTCTACCCTGTTATCCCACCCGTGAATGACCATTGGCTCCGGAACTCACTACTCTCTTGCCTGCCGATTCTACCTTGCTAGCCCACCTGTGAATGACCATTGGCTCCGGAACATACTACTCTCTTGCCTGCTGATTCTGCCCTGCTGGTCCACCTGTGAATGACCATTGGCTCCGGAACTCACTTTTCTCTAGTCTGCTGATTAGGTCTGACTTAGTCTGTCCATGTATGACTCTGGCATTGCTTTAGTCCATCCCTCTATCTCCTAGTTCCTCGCCCCTACGGGGCTAGTCCTGTCCCTAGTTTCCCTCCATCCCTTCATCTGGGGAGTTACGCCTAGACTGGCCAGCGTTCCCTAGCCTCGCACTCCAACCCTCGCACCCTAGCCTTCACTCCTCCCTGCAGGGGAGTTTACGCTGTCGTCAGGGGGTCCCAGTCTAGACTTCTTCAGCCTTCTACCGGCAGCCAACGAGACTCTAGCACCGCTCTCCAGCGCCGCTCGCCAGCACTCCCTTCCCTGCAGGCTACGGTCTACTTTCAGTATTGACAGTAAATCACAATTGATACAGTGTAAATATGACAACAGATACAAGTGGAGCCAATGACTGAGTCGGCCCTGATGTATGGAAGGCCCAATGTGACTCTCTACGCAGAGAGTAACAACAGTGACTGACAGTATGCAACTGATATGCCAGCGGATGTCTGGCAAGGCAACCAGGGAGGAAGGCTGCTTAAGTGGACACCCACCGGAGACTACCAACAACGAGAGTCAGTGCTTAGTGCCGTAGGAAACGCACGCCCAACGGAGACTACAACTTCAAATGTATGCCCAGCACCGCCCCTGAAAGGGTTAATGAACGCTATGGTCTGTAGGTGGAACGTAACCTGAGGGATGAGCAAGCAGGAACAGCACAGGAACTTCACCCAGCCGGGTCGGTACATGGAGCAGGGACGTCAGCCAAGCCGATTCGGTACACAGAGCAGGATTGCCAATCTCGCCGGGTCTGTACACGGTGCAGGAACACCAGACAAGTTGAGTCGGTATAGAGAGCAGGAATGTCAGCCAGGCCAGGTGAGAACTGGAAGCAGGAACGTCAGCCAATCCGGGTCGGTACACAGAGCAGGAACGGTAACAGGCAGAGTAGTCAATCAGTTCGGGTCATACACTGGAATCAATAGTAAACAGAACAAGCTCTAGGCAACGGATACACCACGAAAGGGCAACCCAAAAGTGACAGCCCAAAGTATATAAAGGCTGTCACTGGGAGGAGCTATACAGCGCAGCCAATAAAAACGCACTAGGAAGTAAACATGTCAAAATGTCGCTGGAATCATGGGCACCATGATAATGAAAGGGCCATGACCTCAGACAAGGCTGGTGAAGGTAAATCCCAGAGTCTCCTATGGAGAATGGACGCTTAGGAGCAACGGTTAGACCAGTTGTCTATGGCTATCCAGACTATTTTGGAATGCACTGCCTGTCTCGAGAGACCTGTACAGCCTCTGGTGGCCACTCCAGTTCAGACACCATTGGTACAGGCTAATACGTCTAGTCCATCCTCTAAGGGGCTATCCGCTACCGCTCCCCTCCCTCTGAGATACAACAGGGAGCCTGCTCTTTGCTGAGGGTTTCTGAACCAACTTGAGATTTTTCTTGAACTTGTACCTCAGGCATTTCCTAGTGAAAGGAGCAAAGTGGGGTTCATGATCTCACTACTGACGGGTAAAGCTCTAGCTTGGGCAAATCCGATTTGGGAGACTGGTAAACCGATCACCAATAATTTTTCTGAGTTTGTAAGGGCCTTCCACAGTGTATTCGAAATCCCAGGGCGTGCCACCTCTGCTGCCAAACGTCTTATGAGAATCCAACAGGGCACATGTACTGTTTCCGACTATGCCATTGAATTTCGTACGCTCGCAGCAGAGGTAGGTTGGAACCATGAGGCGCTTGTGGCTGCCTTTGCGCAAGGTCTCGAGGACAGGATCAAAGATGAAATTGTGGCCAGAGACTTGCCAGAGGGTTTAGAGAGTTTCATTGATTGTACCACCCTGATTGACCACCATTGATTGTACCACCCTGTTTGACTCCCGTATAAGGGAGAGAAGTATATATAAGGATCGTAGATCAAGATCAACGAGCGAGTCTACTACTAGGGCTAATTTCCCACCCTTACCTCCCTCTTCTCCCATACCTCTGGGTCCTGCTACTGGGAGTGTAGAACCTATGCAAATGGGCTTCACACAATTGTTCAAGGAAGAACGCTCCTTCCGCCGCAAACAAGGCTTATGTATGTATTGTGGTAAGGCAGGTCACCTGCTAAAGACTTGTCCCGTGCGACCAGGAAACGCATACACCTAGGCTCAAGCAGGGGACAGATCCTAGGTGGCATAAACCAGTCCCCGGAGAGCACGTTGAACAAGCCTGTACTCAATATTGTTGTCTCTTGGGCTTCCAATTCTGTGAATGCTCCTGCTCTGATTGACTCCGGCGCTGCCGGATATTTCATGGACAGAGGCTTTGCAAAACTACATAATATCCCATTATTGGACAGAGAATCTCTGCTTGATATTGAGGCCATTGATGGGAGGCCTCTGGTACTGCCACAGGTCACCCAGGGGACATGCCCATTATCTGTTTGCATCGGAGCACTTCACAAGGAGACCTTACAGTTTCAGATAATCCAGTCTCCCCACTATGAGGTCATTTTGGGTTTCCCTTGGTTACATACGCATAATCCCAGACTTGACTGGAAGACGTGTGAGATCTTGTCTTGGTCCGAGCACTGTAACACTCATTGTCTAAGGCACCCTACTAAGATTTTGTGTACCGGTTGCTCTCCATACAGCCTGTGCCTTAGCGATCACTTGTGGTACCCTCTCTACTGCATGAATACCAGTCATTCAGCAATGTATTCAGTATGGGAGAGGCTAGCACTCTGCCGCAGCATCGTCCATATGATTGTGCTATTGATATTGTGCCAGACGCTATGCCCCCTAGGGGTAGAACTTACCCGTTGTCTTGTGACGAAAACCAGGCCACGGAGGAATACATTGGTGATGCGATTCTTTTTTGTTAAAAAGAAGGACGGGGAGCTCCGACCCTGTATTGATTATAGGGGTCTCAACAAAATAATGATAAAGAACGCTTATCCCATTCCACTCATCACCGAACTGTTCTATCGGTTAAAGGGCTCATCCATTTTTACCAAAATAGACCTTAGGGCGGCATATAATCTAGTCCGGATTAAGGAAGATGATGAGTGGAAAACTGCTTTCAATACTCGTACGGGGCACTACGAATATTTGGTTATGCCATTTGGTCTGTGCAATGCCCCGGCGGTATTCCAAGAATTTATAAATGATGTACTGAGGGATTTGTTACTATCCTGTGTAGTCATATACCTAGACGACATTTTAATATATTCTCCTGACCTGGAGACTCACCACAGACATGTCTTGCTGGTCTAACAGAGGCTAAGAGAAAACAAGCTATATTGCAAACTCCAGAAGTGCGATTTCCATAGGTCTAGTGTGTCTTTTCTTGGCTATGTTATCTCTAAGGAGGGCTTCACTATGGACAAGGACAAGCTTGCAGCAGTGTTGCAGTGGCCGCGCCCCATGGGCCTCAAACCCTAGCAGCGATTTTTAGGGTTTGCGAATTATTTTAGGAAATTTATTCGCGATTATTCTGCAATTGTTAAGCCACTCACTGATATGACCCATAAAGGTGCCAACGCCTCAGAGTGGTCCCCAGAGGCGGTCAGGGCATTCGAAACTTTGAAAACCGCATTTTCCACTGCCCCAGTTCTGTCGCATCCTATTCCTGGGCTACCATTTACATTGGAGGTGGATGCCTCTAAAACCGGAGTAGGGGAAGTGTTGGGCCAAACACCAGGTCCTGATAAGACTTTGAGACCATGCAAATTGTTCTCGAAAAAGATGACTAAAGCCCAGAGTCTGTATAACATTGGTGATCGGGAACTCTTGGCAAATATTCTGGCTTTACGTGAATGGCGCCACCTGTTGGAGGGCACTAGGGCGCCCATATTGATATTGACCGATCATAAGAACCTCATGTACCTCTCTGAGGCCAAGAGACTATCCCCAAGGTGGGGATGGGCACTGTTTTTGTCTCGTTTCAATTTCATTGTCTCCTACTTACCTGGTACAAAGAATGTGCCGGCCGATGCCTTGTCCAGACAATTTGGTCCCGATCCAGAATCTGACTCTGTACTAATGCCTATCATTCCTCCGGACCGTATACTCACCACATTGCAGACGAGCATCACTTCACCATTGGGGGAGGAGCTTTTGGCATCTCAGGCCAATGCTCCCACAGAGAAGCCTATGTGCAAGTGTTTTTTATGCCACAAAGTGTTTTGTGGCAGAACCCTTCGGGCTAAATTAATGGAGACTTACCACGCTTCCCGGGTGGCCACTCCCTGGCTTGCCATCTGCTAAGGATCTGGCTACAGTGTTTGCCAGGGAGGTATTCTGACTCCACGGGGTACCCAAGGTGTTGGTCTCGGACCGTGGGAGTCAATTCGTGTCAAGATTTTGGAGGGCCTTTTGTAACCAGATGGGGATTCAGTTGTCCTTTTCCTCCGCCTATCACCCCCAGACTAATGGGGCCGCTGGGCGCTCCAACCAGGGATTGGAACAGTTTTTACGTTGTTTCATATC
Source organism: Rhinophrynus dorsalis (assembly GCA_037306005.1). Classification (NCBI taxonomy): domain Eukaryota; kingdom Metazoa; phylum Chordata; class Amphibia; order Anura; family Rhinophrynidae; genus Rhinophrynus; species Rhinophrynus dorsalis. Next base: position 173,675,666 of record CM074720.1, on the reverse strand, counting down.
CAACCATCATGACAATTGGGCTGACTTGTTGCCGTGGGCAGAGTTCACCAGGAACTGTGCAGTATGTAATGCATCCGGGAGTTCACACTTTCTGATCAATTATGGGTTTCAACCATGCTTGCTCCCAGACACTTTCCAAGTACAACAGATTCCAGCTCTGGATGAGCATATTAGGCAACTCCGCTCCACATGGACACAGGTCCAGAATTCCCTACGTGATTCCTTCCTACGAGTCCAGCGGCATGCGAACAACAGATGATTGTCGGCTCCTGTATTCCAGGTGGGGGACCGTGTCTGGTTGTCCTCCAAGAATCTTAGGTTGCAAATCCCTTGTTACAAGTTTGCTCCTCGGTTTGTGGGTCCGTTCTGGGTACTCCGTCGAGTCAACCCTGTCTCCTATGCATTGGAATTACCTGCCTCCATGAAGATACATAATGTGTTCCATGTGTCCCTTCTCAAACCGTTGGTGTGTAACCGTTATACCACCACCCCTGCAGTCCCAGGTCCGGTGTGCATTCAGGATCATGACGAATATGAAGTGCCGAGTATTTTGGATTCATGTAGATTATGTGGACAGATCCAATACTTGGTGCACTGGAAGGGATATGGCCCAGAGGAACGCTCACGGGTGAACCACTCGGACATCCATGCTCCATTGTTGTTGCGCAGATTCCATGCTAAGTTTCCTGCCAAGCCTAGACCTCCTCAAGACAGGATGGGGGGTCTTTGAGAGGGGGTACTATCACGGTGCCCGTGATTCTGCCTGAGCGACATTATTACTTCTGGGTTTACCTTGGCTGCTTCTTATTGGCTCTGGGTTTTCAACCCCTCCCAGGGCTTGCCTTTATATACGCCCTCCTGTCACTATACCGGTGCCCTTTTGTGGTGTTCCTGACCAGACGTTTGTTGCTGTGTTCCTGTTCCGTGTATGATCCGGTTTCGTCTGACCTTGCTCCTGTCTTCGCTGCCCAATTTGTTTACGACCCGGCTTGCCTGACTACGATTCCCGTGACCGATTCCGTTGACTACTGCTCACTGTGTACCAATCCAGGCTTTGGCTGACTACCGCTCTCTGTGTACCGATCCAGGCTTTGGCTGACCTCCTCTCTCTGAGTACCGTTTCTGCTTTGGCTACTCTCCTAGCATTAGCTTTAGCTAGTGTCCCTGTTGCCTCCGGTCTTGTGTCCTATAGCCATTTGCTCTACGGTTTCCCGGTTGCTCTCCATACAGCCTGTGCCTTAGCGGTCACTTGTGGTTGCACTACCTTTCAGCCTGCACCTTTCCGTTGCCTCTGGTTGCGCTACTAGACAGCCTGCGCCTTAGCAGTCACTTGTGGTTGCACTACCTTTCAGCCTGCACCTTTCAGTTGCCTCTGGTTGCGCTACTATACAGACTGTGCCGTACGATTATCTCCGGTTGCGCTACCAGCTACCAGTACCTTCCTGTTGCCTCCGGTTGCTCTGCTGTACTGCTTGTACCTTACGATTGCCTCCGGTTGTGCTATACTCAGCCTGTGATTACTGTTGCCTCCGGTTGCGCTGTTCGATCTGTGCCTCAGGAAGGAATCACCTCTGGTTGTGCTACTATCAGCCTGTGCCTATTCCGGTTGCCTCCGGGCATAACCTCCGAGTAAGTGTATCTGAGCCATCACGTGGGCTGTCTATACCTGGTTTTCTGGGCAAGTCCGGTAGTCTCAATTGTCTCCCTGTTTCATTGGGGATTTCTGCCCTGCAGTACTTACCTCACCTAGGGCACCTCCTGGCCAGTACTGCTGAGGTTTTGTTCCAGTTCCTGTTCCAGTCTACACTCTGCATTACTGTTATTTTGTACATACCTGTCTCTGTTGTACCCTGACCTGTGTCAGAATAGCTTATCCTCTCTCTGGGTCTGGACCTGTGTAGGGCATTTCTGTTCTTTATTATTTATTTAATAAAGCTACATTGTTTTACCTTAATCAAATTGTCTGAGCATTCATTAGAACCGTGACAGGTGAGTGGGACAACAGTCCTCACACCCAGCCCAACGGTTGTTTCCCCTTTCCCTGTGACCCCTGGCCTGGTGGATGGGAGCGAACCCACCAGACCCTGTGAACCCTTGGCTGTGATGAGTGGGACAGCAGTCCTCATCAACAGCCCACCACTTGTTGCCTTTTACCATGAATCCCCAACACTTGTGAGTTGGACCACGGTCCTCACCAAGGACACTGTTGTGACCCTGTCCCCTGCTGACCCCTGCCTGGTGGGTGGGAATGTATTCCCAACCAGGTCAACTACAAACTTGGATGCCCCTGCGCTGGGGGAGGAAACCACCAACTCTTCCAGCGACCCATTGGGTATTGCCTCAGCCCAGGAGAGTGGGAATAACATTCTCTCCTGTCCCTCTGGGGCACCTGCCCAACTAAAAGGGGGAGATGTGCTCACCTTCCCACAACTGGATCCCCAGGCCATTGAGAGCCCAAAGACACTGTTATCCCAAAAGGATCCCCCCTATAGACTGGCTCTGGACCCTGATCCGCTGGCCCCAGATCCACGAAAGTTTGGCCCCAGCACTGCATGGAGCAGGACCCAGGAGAGGCCTCCCAACTTGGTGTTAGCCAGGACCAGGAGGCACCAGTTTCCCTGGCCCAGGACCAAGAACCAAAGTTGTACCCCTGGCCCAAGACAAGGGGCTTGTTGGTTGTTTCCAGGCCCGGACAAAGGGCTCACATTTTCTCCAGGCCCAGGACAAGGGGCTTGTTTGTTATTTCCAGGCCCGGACAAGGGGCTCCCATTTTCCCCTGGCCCAGGACAAGGGACTTGTGCACGTTTCCCCTGGCCCAGGAAAAGGGGCTCAACCATTGTTGCTGGCCTAGGACCAAGGCCTACAGACTGACGAACTGTCCAGACAAGCAGCTCACAACATAAGGCTCTCCCAGAGTCCCAAACCAGCATTTACTACCACAACCACTGGCTTGGTACAAAAAAGGGGGAGAAATGTAACGGATCCTACCCGTTACTTGAGCCCTTGTCTGGGCTGGAGACTGGGTACCCAAACCATCCTACAAACTAGGGACATTTTGCCCTATTGAGACCCTATTCTGAGTCTTATTGTATGACTCTTCAAACCAGAGTCATACACTAAAATAGAAACTAGGTGAATGGGCAGCTTGATACATAGACCTGCCCTGGGTTACATTCATGTACAAGTGTATTAAGTTTGGTTTTATGTATTGTCAAATATTGTATGTGTTTAATTGTACTTGTCCAATTTGAAGGTTTGTGCAATCACCAACTACCAGGTATGCAATTATCTTCCATAGTCTAACATGGGGAATGGTAGGCAGATCAGTGATTGGTCAAGGTTGGAGCAGGACATTCAAAATAGTCAAACAAGGGCTTCAACCTTGGGTCCTTGTCCCTAGGATGTGTACTGTAGCTACTCCAGCCATTTAACTATGTGTACTGTAGCTAGACTCCCTGCTGTGTGTTAATGAAGCCATTGTGAACTGCAGTCAGACCCCCTGCCGTGTTGTAATTAGTTCAAGCCCTCAAGTCTTTGTTCATCAAACCCTTTTGTATCTGAAATGTAATCATGTCTGAGTTATTGTATCTGTTAGGATCATCTGTTGCTGGCCTTTGTCTGATGTATTGTGATTGGATCATGCCCTATTGTATCTGGTTTCCCCCATACAGTTCAGTGTAAGAGTTGTGTATAAATATCTGTAGTCTTTGTCAATAAAATTAGTTATGTTTTGGAGTGAACCAGAGTCCTGGAGTCTTGTGTGTTCTTATGGTATTAAAGCGGCCACTCTGACGCCCATCTGAGCCCAGGTTCCTGCACAGTTCATCCGCCTGCTGCCAGTATCCTGCTACCCCACTTCGGATACTGTCAGGTGGCAACGTGGACTCTGCCTTGCTTCTTGTAGTTCCAGTAGCACCTTCGATTTGAGCACTGGAGTGCTCGAATGGCTTGGCAACCACTATCCTTGGTTCGTGCAACATTTTTTCTGTTCATCATAGTCCAGGAGTAGAGGACTCACTCTCTACTGCCCAGTGTTCCGGTTCTACGACTCTCGGCGGTTCGAGAGCCCATCGACCCCTCCTCTATCTGCATCCTTCGACGTAGAGTTGGCTACTCCGGGGTTCAACGCCACTTTGAGTCGACCACCAGACCGTTGATCTGCTCGACCAGTGCATCTGACGGCGCCAGTCTGGCGTCGAGAAGGAGAGACCCAGGAACGACGGCGGAAGGCGACGCGGTCCCTTCTTAGCTTCTGTTACAGGACCCCATGTGCAGTCCTGTGAAAATCTCTGCAGCGAGTCACGCAGGTTTGAACTTAGCTCTTGCCTGGACTTTCTCCCTTCTCACTCATTGTCCTCTATCGTATATTCATGCCTCAACACTAACCGTTTCCTCAGAGTCCACATACCAAAGAGGACTAGTGGTACATACACTTTACAACACAGCTGCTTAACCCTCTGAATGCCACAGGGGTAGACAACGCATTACAAAGCAATGCGTTGCGTAGCCCTGTGTCACTCAAAGGATTAAAGCTCTTGTACAGTCATGTGAAAAAGAAAGTACACCCTCTTTGAATTCTATGGTTTTACATATCAGGACATAATAACAATCATCCGTTCCTTAGTAGGTCTACAAATTAGGTAGATAAAACCTCAGATGAACAATACCACATGACATATTACACCTTGTCATGATTTATTTAACAAAAATAAAGCCAAAATGGAGAAGCCATGTGTGAAAAACTGAATACACCCTTACTGATTTCATAGGAATTAAGATGCTAAGTAACTGACAGGTGCAGCTAATCAAATGCCCTTAATTAATTGATCATCAGCAAGTATGACCACCTCTATAAAAGTAGAAGTTTTAGCAGTTTTCTGGTCTGGAGCATTCAGGTGTGTGTTAACACAATGCCAAGGAGGAAATACATCAGTAATGATCTTAGAGATGTAATTGTTGCTGCCCATCAAGCTGGGAAGGGTTATAAGGCCATTTCCAAATAATTTAAAGTCCATCATTCTACAGCGAGTATTCAAAAGTGGAAAACATTCAAGACAGTTGCCAATCTTCCTAGGAGTGGAGGTCCCAGCAAATTCACCCCAAAGTCAGACCGTGCAATGCTCAGAGCAATTTCAAAAAACCCAAGAATTACATCTCAGACTCTACAGGTCTCAGTTAGCATGTTAAATGTTAAAGTTCATGACAGTAGAATTAGAAAAAAGACTGAACAAGTATGGTTTGTTTGGAAGGGTTGCCAGGGGGAAAGCCTCTTCTCTCTAAAAAGAACATGGCCACACAGCTCAGGTTTGCAATGTTGCTTCTGAACAAACCGCAGGTCTTCTGGAACAATGTCCTTTGGACAGATGAGACCAAAGTGGAGATGTTTGGCCATACTGCACAGTGCCACATTTGACGAAAACCAAACACAGCATATTAGCACAAACACCTCATATTAACTGTCAAGCAAGGTGGTGGAGGGGTGATGATTTGGGCTTGTTTTGCAGCCACAGGACCTGGGAACCTTGCAGCCATTGAGTCGACTTTGAAATCCTCTGTATACCAAAGTATTCTACAAGCCAACAGATGTAAGAGGCTCTGAGCACGAACAAAAGCACAATGGCCTGTTCTCCTGCTAGTCGCCGCTCAAGAGCATCACATTTTAGCTCTCTAGTGCCATTACAGAGGAGAAATTTCCACATACATATTAGACTAATCCCGTTCATAAGGGCGGTCCAGTACCGAAATGATGGGCAAGTCCCCTCTGCACGGAAAAAACAGCTAACCCCAGACATACATTTCTGCCTTATTTGGGCCTCGTCAGTGAGGTACAGCTGGCTTCCCTAGGCACTGAGAGCAAGGGGTCCACATCTGGATTACCCTTTACACTTATGGAGAGACCCTAAGTGTTTCGCAGAAACAAGCCAATAGATGTGAGAGGCTCTGAGCATGAACAAAAGCACAATGACCTGTTCTACAGCTAGTCGCTGCTCAAGAGCATCACATTTTAGCTCTCTAGTGCCATTACAGAGGAGAAATTTCCACATACATATTAGACTAATCCTGTCCTTAAGGGCGGTCCAATGCCAAAATGATGGGCAAGTCCCCTCTGCACAGAAAAAACAGCTTACCCCAGATGGATGTTTTGGCCTTATTTGGGCCTCCTCAGTGAGTTGCAGTTGGCTTCCCTAGGCACTGAGAGCAAGTGGAACACATCTGGATTACCCTTTACACTTAGGGAGAGACCCTAAGTGTTTCTCAGAAACAAGCCAGTAGATGTGAGAGGCTCTGAGCACGAACAAAAGCACAATGGCCTGTTCTCCGGCTAGTCGCCGCTCAAGAGCATCACATTTTAGCTCTCTAGTGCCATTACAGAGGAGAAATTTCCACATACATATTAGACTAATCCTGTCCTTAAGGGCGGTCCAATACCAAAATGATGGGCAAGTCCCCTCTGCATGGAAAAAACAGCTAATCCCATTGTGCTGTTGTTCACTCCCAGAAGCCTCTCACATTATGTATGTTTATTTGAATAATCCAGAGATGGACCCCTTGCTCTCAGTGCCTAGGGAATCCAGCTGCACCCTCCTGACAAGGCCCAACTAGGCCAAAATATACGGCGGGGGTTAGCTGGTGTTCCCATGCAGGGGGGACGTGCCCATTATTTTGGAACTGGACTGCCCTTTTGGGCGGGATTAGTCTAATATGTATGTGGAAATTTCTCCTCTGTAATGGCCCTAGAGAGCTAAAACGTGATGCTTCTGGGCAGTGACTAGCCATAGAACAGGCCATTGTGCTGTTGTTCATTCCCAGAGGCCTCTCACATCATGTATGTTTACCAAAGTATTCTAGAATCAAATATGAGGCCATCTGTCTGACAGCTAAAGCTTTGCCGAAATTGGGTCATGCAACAGGACAATGATCTCAAGCACACCAGCAAATCTACAGCAGAATGGCTGAAAAAGAAAAGAACCAAGGTGTTTCAATGACCCAGTCAAAGTCCAGACCTCAACCCGATTCAAATGCTGTGGTGGGACCTTAAGAGAGCTGTGCATAAACAAATGCCAGCAAACCTCAATGAACTGAAGCAACGTTGTAAAGATTAGTTGGCCAAAATTCCTGCACAAGATGTGAGAGACTGATAAAGTCATACAAAAAATGATTACTTCAAGTTATTGCTGCTAAAGGTGGTTCTACAAGCTATTGACTCATAAGGTATACTTAGTTTTTTGCACATGGCTTCTCGATTTTGGCCTTATTTTTGTTAACTAAATCATGACACAGTGTAATATGTCATGTGTTGTTGTTCATCTGAGGTTGTATTTACCTAACTTTTAGACCTGCTAAGGAACAGATGATTGTTATTATGTTCTGATTTGTAAAACCATGGAATTCAAAGAGGGTTTTCTTTTTTTTCACATGACTGTATAAGCCTTCACTTCCATCCTTCTCTGTAATCGCTAGCATTCAGCACGTTGCCTCTCCCCTTCTCAGCTCCCCTGGCTCTCTCTCCCCTTCACTGGCTTGCTTTCCATAGTTATTACATCACCTCTCCCCTTCTCAGCTCCCAGGCTCTCTCTCATCCTCTCTCTCTGTTTATCTCCACTACTATTCTGGCATTCCCCTTCCCCACGGTGCATCCAGGAGCACATTGTTTGTACCAACATGCATTGCTTCCATCTGCTATTAAAGATTAATTGTCATCCCCTGCACTTTACAAATACTTAAACATGGGCAACGCAGGGGTTTTTTTGCTTGTAAAACATAAATTGCTGGGTAAGACTAGAAGCTTCATTTCCCCCCCACCTTGGAAGAGACTTAGCCGTTTGAGAGGGGGCTGGGTAATGCCCAAGATCACTGGACTTTATGTTGTTCCTGCCACCGGCTCAATCCAGACAGCCACAGGGATCCTTTAACTGGTACAAAACTAACAGCATTCTTCCTCCATGTATTACTGCAGCAATGGTAGAGTTGACCCAGAATGGAGTGCAACACTGTTGTACTCCCCTCTGGTACGCAGATGGTTAAGCTCAGTATGAAAGTGGCCTGCTATGACTCCCAGTGCAGCTGCCTGACGAAGTCAGAAATGTGGTGACATTCTGGAGCAAACCAACTACACTGCATTGAACAAATAATATTTGCTTTGAGTTCAACATGGTTTTTAACCAACTGAATGCTAGTTATACAGCAAAGCAATACATAGGGATGTCTATTTGTTCCATGTGGTGAGGTTGGTTTGCCTCAGAACTGAACATCTGTATTGTACTACATCGCATACAGCATAATGTATAAAAGCGGAGCAGAGCAGCTGTGAAGCAAATTAACTGTATTGCAGAGGGCATATAAAAATTCCACATTGATTTAAATGGGGCTTTTAATGCCTCTCTATCATTCAAGGAGTTATATGTTCCATTTGAATGAGCTGGAATTTTTAGGTATTCCATATGATGAGGTTACTTGGCTCCAGAATTGTACTACTCCACTGCTATGACCCATGGTGCTTACCAAAGTTATATACATATATATATATATATATATATATATATATATATATATTTTTTTTTTAAGCAATGCTTAAGCCTTTGAGTGGCAGAGGGGTACGCAATGTACTACAATACATTGCGTACTCCTCTGACACTCAGAAGGTTAATGTGAACCTTGCTGACACAGGACTTGATATATATACTGCATAATATCTATCTATATATATATATATATATATATATATATATATATACACACACACACACACGACTGTATACATTAATATACAATATATACACTCTCCTGTGTGACTCAGCCTCAGAGTAAAGGGTAAGCCAGATGTGGACCCCTTGTTCTCAGTGCCTAGGGAAATCAGCTGCACCTCACTGACTAGGCCCAAACAAGGCTGAAACATACTTTTGGGGTTAGCTGGTATTTCCCATGCAGAAGGGACTTGCCCATCATTTTGGAACTGGACCTCACTTATGGGCAGGATTAGTCTAATATGCATGTGGAAATTTCTCATCTGTAATGGCATTAAAGAGTTCTTGCTGGTTACTCAAAACAGGTATGTATGGCTGAGTGAGACTTAGCATTTGAAGAGGTGATGATGCTGATGATGACTGATAGGATGACTGTGTGCTTTTTGACATCTGTACTTGTCCAGGGTCAGACTTCCCAATGACTTTCTCACACACTTGTTAGACAGGCACAGTGCTCCTTAAAAGTGGTGGAAGATACAGCCTTTGACTTTCTGCTAACCTTATAGCCCTGTTATCATCCTCACTCTCAACTTCATCTGTATCTGAACAAGAGAAGGATGTTTGAGGGATATATTCTAGATCTGCATCATCATCAGTCATTATTAGGTCATCCTCAGCAGCATCGGTCACCTGACAGTTCTTGCCCACTACTACCCTTATATTCCTCTAAGCTTTTAAAGGTCTCAAACTATTTTTACTTTTACTGTAACAAAATTCGCTATTACTTTGAGGACAGGTGTTTTGGTGCTTGGTTGTCTCACTGTCCGATGCAGCAGGCGGTTCAGCTGCTACATCTTCCTCTATTATGTTATTGCCAGCATCATCAACACTTGAATGCGACTTGTTATCGTCTTCAGTGTTCTTATATGGTTCTATATTTCTACTGGCACTGGTGGAGCTGGAACTAGTTTTGCCTTGACAAACTGCATCCTCCCTTGGAGTAGAGAGATCATCATCATTCATTTCACACTCTGCAGTAACCATTTCTGCAGTCAGTTTTTGAACTACTACTTTATTCTCACGTCCCTGCACTGCTCCACCCCTCCCCATCCCCTTTGTGCATTTGCTGGACATTACGCAACTACACTGTGTTGTTTTACTATATGGTACACAACACAACTGATGCAGCTGTATGATGCCTTGCCTAAGCCCAGTCAGCTGTCTATCACTGTCACCTAAGATATTTAGTTATTTATTATTTATTTTTTTGTTTATTTTTATTTATAAAAATATCCCTGTTGTCTTAGCACAGTCTGTCCAAAAAATATTATAACTGAAAACAAAATCAACAACTTCTTTCCCCAGACTTCCCCACCCAGCACAGAGACAGTATCAGCAAAATCAGCAAGCAAAACAGGCACCTTGCCAGTCAGTCACATGGACTTTTGGAGTATTTGGGGGTCAACCTCCATCCTCCCTTCTTATCCCCTAGAGTGCCCCCAATCTCCCCTAAAATAGAGAACAAATGTCCTTCCTAAATGGCTCCCTCCACTAAGCTTCAATTCCCCTTTATTTGCCTATCTCCTCTAGCTCAAAAACATGCTGCTCTCTCCATTCACAAACACAGAATGGCTGCTGTGAGAGCCTGACAGCCTTTTATATGGATGTAGAAAACTTTTGTGTGGTGGAGAAATATTTTTCTTCCCATTGATTTCAAAGGGCAGAAAAGGCGGGAAAAGGCGGAAAAATTTAACTTTTCACTGGAAATTATTCGCCAAGCGGAAAGTGCCATTATTTGCCGATTTCAGTTTGAGGCAAAAATTTTCACCCATCTCTAGTGTCAAGTTTACCAAGATGGATTTGCAGTGCAGAAGCATTTACTATGTCCCTACAGTCTGTTGAACAATATGTTTTCTTACCAGGGGACTGTCACATTTTTTCCACCTTTTTTGCTATTGGTTATCGTACCTAGAAAGCTCTGGATCCATCATTACTTGCCCAATTATTTGAGCTTCAGTGTGCTGATGTCTTGCTATTTCTGATTACTTTTTTGACTACTCTGGTATGCATTTGCCCACCTTGTTCCTTTGGGCCTACAGGCCACTGATTCCAGACCTCCTATTGAAGTCATACCTCTGGACTAGTTGCCTTTTCACCAGAGCTTCTTGTAAGCAATCTTATTCCTCTAGGATTTTGCCCACTAACACTTCCATCTATAGAGGTCTAGCTCAGCTGGGTTTGTGAACCTTGTATTCTTTACTGTACACTACTTATAGGGATCTCATTCCATTTGAGATGGTCATTCTACACTTGTTGCTGGACCTGAGCCCATTATCCTCCTGACCATCTGTAGCGGTCATACTCCACTGTGCCTGTGATCTATTTTATTTGTGAGGTCATACTCTGCTGGGCTTGGTGCCGTTAGTCGCTGATTTTTCCTTTTTCAAGTAGTGGTCTTAGCCTGCTAGGATCTATTTCTGGTTTAGATTCTTTGGTGAGTTGTCGCCTATAATAATATTTTGCCTGACTGAACGGCTGCCCATAGTCTAGTGGCCAGACTAGCCCCCTGGCTAGTCTAGGTCATATTCCTGTTTGCACTACCCTCCTTCAGTCATGTCCGCTAGAAGGGGAAGTATTAGTATTTAGTGTCTCTACAGGATATTGCAAATTTCTGCATTAGGGTTCCTCCTAAATTAGTTGTGAGCCTCTTCTTCACTTTACCAGTTTCTCTATACTGGTCAGGGTTCTGGCTCAGCCATGGTCGGACATCTGGCTTTGTGGCCAGCATCTTTACTCGGCCACAGGAAGGAGATCTGGTAGCTGCCTCCAATTCAGAGCGAAGCTAGCTATAGTCGTACTTTAGCTACTGGGATTCAGACATAGTTATCCTCCGATCAGAAGTCTAATCATGACAGGGACTTAAACAGGATTTGTTTCTAAACAAAGCACCTGTTTTAAGGTCTTGGAGAAAGGTAGCAATAGAACAATAAACAATATTAAGTGATAGTTTGTATGCTTGCTGTACCTTACTCTATGAAGATTAATACTCCACAAAGAACCAGTAGAAAGCGAGTTATTAGGAAAGATGGTAGCAAAAATGGAACCCAATGGCAGGTCTCTTATACACAGCAGTAAAACAAAGTTAGCAGCCGAGATAGAGATTGAGCTCCCAAAGTATGTGCCCAGAATACAGAAGATGGAGAACCAGCATGGATCTGGATATATCAAGTAACAGACATGTGCACACACACATGCAACAGAGATACGCACACACATACACACACGCAACAGACATAAGCACACACATGCACCAAACATATGCACAGACATGCAACAGACAAACGCACAGACATGCAACAGACATACACACACACAAAAGACATACGCACGTGCACACACAAACGCAACAGACATACACACACACAGAGGGCACACTGACACACTGATAGCTGCCCCCCATGTGTGGAGATTCTTGCTGGTCCCTGGGTCTGTAGGTTGCGAGGTGTAGAAGTGTGGGCTGCGGCTACCCTGGGATTAGTGTAGGAGCTTTACAGTGCTGTGTAGGTAACGATGTTGTATTGAAACGAATATCTACAATCTGAAGATTGTCCCTTGCCGTGCTCCATCTGGACCAGACTAAGAGGCTGAGTGATGCAGGGAAAGGGGCAGGGGGGATCCTTTCAGATTTAATATTGTTAAATACAGCTGTACATGTTAAAAAAAATATATATAAAGAAGAGCGAAACTTTAATAGAAGTATTACTGTCCCTTTAACCCTTTGAGTGGCAGAGGGTTTCTCAGTGCATTGCAAAGCAATGCGTTGCATACCCCTTTGTCACTTCAAAGGTTAACCGTTTAAGTAGCGTCTGACATCACTCCCTCCCTTCTACATTACTTCCCTACAAGTTAAGAGTGTATAAGGGTTTAAACCTATTGACACCTTTTTGTGTAGCTGAATACATTATTTACAGCAAGTCTAAAGTATTTTATTTACACAGACTAATTTAGAAACACATATTGAAGATTAACTACACATTTATTTTATTGCTGTGGAGCAATATGATACACACTACTTATTCTGATCTCCAGAAAAGAGGGACAAAAGGGTAAAAAAGAGGGACAGAGGGATTTGGATCTCAAAAAGGGACAGTCCCTCCAAAAGATGAACACTTGGGCGGTATGCCATTACATCCATGTTATATTTTATTTCTCCTTTACTTCGGGCCAGAATTGCAGTATTTTGCCTGTGTGTGTGTTTGGGTTGGGCAAATGGAAAGCGAAAAGAACAGGTTCCTTATACCATCATGTTAACCCTTTGAGTGCCAGAGGAGTTTGCAATGTGTTATGCACCCCTCTGGCACTCAAAGGGTTAAGGTATAGAGTGGCAGCAATTTACACTGGTGTGTCATGTCAGAGTTCAATAGCAGTGGGAAGTGTATTCATACTTGGGAACTTTGTCTTGTGGAGTCCCTGGAGGGGACTCATGTGGTGCTGGTGGGGAGAGATCAATGAGGCAATTTGGGTTAAAAGGTGCAGGCTTAATTGATAGTAGGGGGTGGGGCTTAACATGCATGTGGAAAAAGTGTTAGGAATAGGCTGGTGGGAGGGAAATGGAAGTTTACAGTGTGAGCATTTTGAGGACACTTCTCCCTATGCTACTGGTCTAGGCCTACCTTAACCCTTTGAGTGCCATTTTGTTCCCACACAATCTTACACTCACTCAATCTTACACTCACTCACACTCACACACTCTCACTCAATCACACATACTAACACACTCACACGCAATCACTCACTCTCGCACTCACATGCACTCACACTCACTCACACCCCGGGAGCCAGCATTATCCACTTTTCACCATAGTCTCACTCACACTCACACCCCAGGAGCCAGCACGATCCACCTTCTACCATAGTATGTGCAATTACCACATGCATTTCAACTACATGAATGAATGTCAATCAGTCACACACACTCACTCACAGCCCGGGAGCCAGCATGATCCACCTTCCACCATAGTATATGCAATTACCACATACATTTCAACTATATGAATGAATGCCACAGTGGAGGCATAAGTACAAACACAAACTCATTACAATGACACATAAGTCACCCCCTTATGACTCACTTCTGTGTGTGTGTGTCTCTGTGTGTGCCTGTGTGTTTCTCTGTGTGTTGCATGTCTGTGTCACACTCTATGTGTCTGCATGTTGTGCATTGCATGTATGTGTGTATGACTGTGCACTCTTTATGCATCTCAGTGCATGCGTGTGCATTTGCGTGTGTGTCTCTGTGTGTGTTTGTCTTGCATGCATGTGTGTGCATTAATTCCCTATATATCCTGATGGGCAGCGCCGTCCCACATTGCTAGTATACATATATATATATATATATACTAGCAGTTTGGGATGGCATTGCCCGTCATGTTATGTAGGGAATGTAGAAAGTGTTGAAAAGTAATATTACAGTGTTTAGTGTAGGTGTGACAAGTGTACACACACAGATACACAGACAAATATACAAGACACAGGCACACACAGTGAGAGACAGAGATGCAACAGTATTGTTAATATGAACACTGTTTTTTTTATAGATTAAAGTGAGATGTATAATTAGTAGGTGAGTTAAACATGAACACTGATTTTGTAGAGATTAAGGTATGTGAGGGTTATTATTAAAAGGTGATTTTAAAATGAAAATTGATTTTCATGACAGATTAAGGTAAATGAGGGTTAGTATTAGGATGCGATTGTAACATGAACACTGATTCCCTAGACATAAAATCAGTGTTCATTTGAAACAGATTCAGAGTGATTTACTTTCTCATTTTTGAGGAGATGTACAAAACGTCCCTTATGCCTGTAAGGTCTCCAGTGCATTGGCAAAGAAATATCTTATAGTTTATTTGGGCCAGATTGAAGTAATGATGTTAACCTATAAACATACCTGGGAATTTATGGTTTTTGGACTCCCCGGAGAGGGGAGTCCTGTGATGCCACTAAGGGATATAGAAGACAGAATCTGCATCAAAAAGGGGCGGGACTTAATGACGAGTGGAGAAGGGGCTAACAAAAATTTTAAAAAAAATTATAGAAATAGGCTGGGGAAGGAGGCGTTGCCACTGTGGAGTGGGTGGGAACAGTCCTGAAATGCTGCGAGGTATAGCAACAACTGAGAGGCCTCCGGATGCTCACTGACTGCGAAGTTGAGGGAAGGAGGACCCTGGTAGTTTAAAGAAGGAAAAGTAAATTAATTGCGAGTGTGTTTAAAATGGCAACCTGGCAAGTGAGAGGGAGGAATAAAGAGAACTGACTAATTGTTGTTGTGCCACAGTGTGTGTGTGGTATATTGAAAGCGATTGTGTGTTTGAGGTGGTTCGTGTGATAAAGACCTATGAATAGAGGCGACATGAGAATGTGGCAGTTATATGCATGTGGAGATTATGATGTGGGCATTTACATATATATATGAATGTAATACCTGTAATAGTTGTATATTGAGGGTAAGGCTATCTGAAATTGTAGCACTGCTCAGCGACATTTTCTCCAGAGGAGGTGTGCAAAATGTACGCTTCAGAGCAGGCAGTACAGGGCTTATGAGCAGAGGCGGAGGCAGTATGAGCAGAATGACAAATAGCGGACAGACATCTACGTGCATAAAGCATAAGAGCTGTTGTCATGTAGTAGTTTTTAAGAAATTAATCAATTAACCCTCTGAGTGCCAGAGGGGTACGGGACGCATTGTAAAGCAATGCGTTCCGTACCCCTCTGGCACAAAAAGGATTAATAAGTGGAACCTAACAGTAATGGAGCAGCTGGAATGGGCTGAGAGGAGCGTTCCTGTAATGTTGACTGAGGCAGTCAATGTACTGTTAATTGTGCGTTTGGAAGTAGGGAATGCGCACAATACAATATAGCAGCGTGATGAGGTGTTTGAGGCAGCAAAATCTGGCCGTGTATGTATGGCGGAGTTGGTGGCAGATGAAGGGAGTACACCATTAGTAACATAGCAGCTGAAAGCGGCTGAAAAGAAATAGTGGGCAATCCAGATCCCCGACTGAGTGTAAATCTCTGTGTACAGAGTGTGAAGTGCTATGAAGTTTGCTGCCACGTGACAATGAGCGGGAGACTTTGTTGGCGTTAGTATTTTGTGGACAGGTAAACATGTTCAGTTGAATATGGTTGGGTGGTTTTACTACATCTTGGCCTCTTCACGAGTTTGCATGTAAATCAGTGATAGTGTGGCACTCAAAGGGTGTTGAGGTAGTTAATAGGGTAGTTAATGGCAGTCGTGTGTTTTATTCACAGCACCCTTTCAGTACCACAGTGTTAATCATTGGTTTGCAGTGTCTCAAGTGTGTTTGGTGCTGTGTGAGTGGGGCGTGTGTGTGTGTCTCTGTGGTGCAGAAGTGAATGGCAGCCATTTTGTTTTTTTTCCCTCACTTGTATACTGGTGGATGGGCTGGATAGTGGGGACGGGCCAAATCACTCCCCCATTGAATCACTCAATGGGAGCAGTAACTCATCCTTAATGCTGCCCCTGGGTCTGTTTGCCAGGCACACAGAAGTATTTTTTATATATATATTTATATATATACAAACTATACATACACACATACATATGTATAAATACACACCAGTACAAAAGACAGTCCCGGTAATATAAATATATATAGAATCCCCAGAAATACTTGAGATACTGGAAGGGTCAAGGAGTAGTCCAGATCAGGTCAGGCAGAAATCAAGCAGGATCCAGTGGACAGGCCAGAAGGTCAGGGCAGTTATATAGAGGAAGCCCTCCTCCTGTCAAGACATACGAGATGGCGCGCACATGACATCATGATGTCACACACAGTAAACAAAGGACCCAGAGTTCGCCAGCAGCTGACAGCACCTACCTTAGGATAAAGTTTGGATATTAATTTATCAATATGAAGAACAAAATTAAGGTTGGGATTAATTCACATATCGAGATATTTGTATGAGTTCACAAGGGCCAAGTTATGATTAGACTATATTATAATGGTTAGATTGGTATTGCAGAGTTTATGCAGTTTGTGCTTTATACTAAATAACATTGTGACCGTTTAGTCAATGTTTAAGAACAGTTTGTTTTTAGCTATCCATCTTTCAGCTTCAGAGAAATCATCCTGTAAAACGGCCTCAAGTTGAAATACATTTGGCTTTTTAGAGCACATGTGCACAGAATATGCTTTACAAATTGTGATAAGATCATTTATAAATAGAGGAAATAGAAGAGGGCCAAGAATGGAGTCTTAAGGAACCCCACATTATTTTGAGCGGAAAGGAAATATTGTCAGCAATAGACATGTTGAGTTCTGTCTGATAAATAGGACCAGAACCAGTTTAGAGAATGATTACCTAATCCTGAACTTTTGAGTTTACTTATGAGAATATTATGGTCTACTGTATCAAAAGTCTTTGCAAAATCTAGGAATAAAGCTCATTGAGTTCACCAATTTCCATGCCAGTCTGGATATCATTGCATACATTTAGGAGGGCAGTGACTATTGAGTGATTTGGACAAAAGCCTGATTGAAGTGGGATGAAAAAACTGGACAGTCAGTAATTAGTATTTAGTTGTATATGGAACATTTCTCTAGGACTTTGGATAATGTGGGAAGTAGGGATATTGGCCTGTAATTTGATACTTCAGTTTAATTTCCAATTTTGTAGATGGGCAGAACTCTAGCCACTTTTGCAGGCTTTGGCCATATACCCGAATAACAAGAAGGCGTTAATTAGGGATTATTATTATTATTAATCTTTATTTATATAGCGCCGACAAATTCTGCAGTAGGGAGTAGACATACAGAGGTATTAAAAAGTACAATCAAATGTAGAGAACAGAAGGATCATAGGACCCTGCTCGTGACAGCTTACAGTCTAGATGAAGGTAGGTATAACACAAAAGGAGTAAGTGCTATTGGGTGTAAGTGCCTCCTGCCACCTGACCTGCCAGTCAGTGGGTGGGAGTGAGAAGTGTTGTTGAGTGCAGTGGTCAAGGCATGGGTGATTCTTAGTGATATTGTTTATGGAGGCAGTTGATAGGCTTCCCTTGAGAGGTGAGTTTTCAGGGAGCGTCTGAAGATCTGAAGGCCGGGGGAGAGTCCGATTGGGCGGGGGTGGGGGAATTCCAGAGCTGAGGTGTAGCACGGGAGAAGTCCTATAGGCAGGAGTGGGAGGATGTGATAAGAGCTGTGGAGAGAAGAAGGTCATTTGCAAAGCAAAGATGGCAAGAGGGAGTGTATTTGGAGATGAGAGATGAAATATAGTTGTCACGGATTTGAAGACTCTCAGACTTAAGGTTTGGTAAAATAACTTAACTTTATTAAAAGTTAAAGGCAGTCCCCGTAGGGTAAACATATATAACAATACAACAGTAATATAACATATAATAGGTTCTACCGGCCTTGCCTAAATACCGGGCAAGGCAACCCAAGTGACAGTTTTAATGACAGGCTCTACCGGCCTTGCCTATACCAGGTAAGGCAACCGTGAGATAACATATACCGGTTCTACCGGCCTTACCAATACCGGGCAAGGCAGCCCCCACAGAATGCTGAATGTAGGCTCTACCGGCCCTGCCAATACCGGGTAAGGCAACCTTAAAGATGGTGAATTACAGGGTTCTACCGGCCTTACCAATACCGGGCAGGGCAGCCCAAAGGAGTACTGGAGTAGGCGCTACCGGCCCTGCCAATACCGGGTGAGGCAACCTACAGGATGGTATCGTCAAGGTTCTACCGGCCTCACCAATACCGGGCAGGGCAGCCTGAGCGAGTAGACCAGCTGTCAGGTGACTAAGACAGCATAGAGCATAAGTATAGAGGTCTTACTCAGCAGGAGTCTATTGCCAGGGATACACAGACAACTGCAAGGAAGTGGACAGCGACTGACCACAGTACTGGATGTTCAGGAGTAAACCAATGTCCGCACGTTGGGACTAATGGTAATAGCGCCACCAGGTTTAATGGAGCAAACCAGCGACCGCACGCTGGGACCAACAACGTATATCGCAACCAGGTTTAGTGGAGTAAACCAGCGTCCGCACGCTGGGACCAACAACGTATATCGCAACCAGGTTTAGTGGAGCAAACCAGCGTCCGCACCCTGGGACCAACAATGTATATAGCAACCAGGTTTAGTGGAGTAAACCAGCGTCCGCACACTGGGACCAACAATGTATATCGCAACCAGGCTTAGTGGAGTAAACCAGCGTCCGCACGCTGGGACCAACAATGTATATCGCCACCAGGTTTAGTGGAGTAACCCAGCGTCCGCACGCTGAGACCAACAATGTATATTGCAACCAGGTTTAGTGGAGTAAACCAGCGTCCACACGCTGAGACCAACAATGTATTGCAACCAGGTTTAGTGGAGTAAACCAGCGTCCGCACGCTGGGACCAACAATGTGTATCGCAACCAGGTTTAGTGGAGCAAACCAGCATCCGCACACTGGACCAACAATGTATATAGCAACCAGGTTTAGTGGAGTAAACCAGCGTCCGCACGCTGGGACCAACAATGTATATCGCAACCAGGTTTAGTGGAGCAAACCAGCGTCCGCACGCTGGACCAACAATGTATATAGCAACCAGGTTTAGTGGAGTAAACCAGCGTCCGCACGCTGGGACCAACAATGTATAATCAGCAGCGAGAAGAACAATGTCGCCAGAGCGACGGCTGGAGCCGGAGATTCAGGAACTCAGTAAGATTAACCCGCGAGGTGCTGGAACACAGGAACACTGGAACTCTGGAACACAGGAACACTGGAACACAGGATCAGTAAGTACAGCAGGAACAGCAGGAACAGGCCCAGAAGCCTGACAAGCAGGTCAGGCAGAGTGGAGTCAGAAACATCACGAAAGGGCAACCTGGAAGTGCTCAGCCTGGGTTTAAAAAGGCTGTGTGAGGAGGGCTAATCACAGACAGCCATGATACTCAGCAAGTGACTGACTCTGAACAGCACCAATCACGGGCACCGTGATAGTACCCCCGTTTCAAAGATCCCCTCTCCCAGAGTAGGGTCTAGGCTTATGAGGGTATTTGGCATGAAATATTCGTAGTAACTTGGGTGCATGAAGGTCCTTACTGTCTACCCAGGAACGATCCTCAGGACCATAACCTTTCCAATGCACCAGATACTGTACCCCTCCTCTACCTCTGTGGGAATCAATAATGTTTTGTACTTCATACTCCTCCTGCCCCTCGACTTCAACAGGACCTGGCCTCACAGGTGTGGTAGTATAACGGTTACAAACCAGAGGTTTAAGGAGAGACACATGGAATACATTATGAATGCGCATAGAAGCAGGTAATTTCAAGGCATAGGAAACAGGGTTAATTTTGCGAATGATCTTGTACGGACCAATGAACCGAGGTGCCAGCTTATTAGATGGAACCTTGAGCTTTAGATTCTTGGAGGACAGCCATACTCTATCCCCGACTCGGAAGGAAACCGCTGGAAGCCTTCTGCGATTGGCATGACGCTGATGTCGCTGAAAAGACTGGCCCAATGCCCTCTGAACTTGTGCCCATGTGGAACGGAGTTGCTCTATATGCTCATCCAGAGCTGGAATCTGCTGTGATTGAAAGGAATCCGGGAGCAGACAGGGTTGGAACCCATAATTGATCAAGAACGGAGAGCTCCCGGAGGAAGAATTAACTGCGCAGTTCTTGGCGAACTCTGCCCAAGGCAACAAGTCGGCCCAATTATCATGATGGTCAGTCACAAAACATCGCAGAAACTGTTCCAATCCTTGATTGGCCCCTCTCAGCGGCCCCGTTAGTTTGGGGATGATATGCCGAGGAAAATGATAGCTGTATGCCCATCTGTTCGCAAAATGCCCTCCAGAATCTGGACACAAACTGGCTCCCCCTGTCAGACACCAGCACCCTGGGTACTCCATGTAACCGAAATACTTCTCGAGCGAATACCATTGCCAGTTCCTTGGCCGAAGGAAGGCCACAGAGGGGTACGAAGTGTGCCATTTTAGAGAACCTGTCTACCACCATCAATATGAAGGAGTACCCTCTAGACCTGGGCAATTCTCCCATAAAGTCGATAGAGACGTGAGACCAAGGGCGTTCACCATTAGGCACCGGCTGAAGCAAGCCCACAGGGAGATGTCTAGGGGTTTTGGCACGGGCACAGGTGGCACAGGCATTCGTAAAATTGGCACAATCTGCTCTCATAGAAGGCCACCAAAATAGCTGAGAGAGAGACCAGAACAACTGATCCTTACCAATATGTCCCGCAGCCTTAGAGGAGTGGTAGGTGTCAAGTAATCGAGTACGTAATGGCTCAGCGACAAAACATTTGCCCACTGGAGTCTCATGAGGAGCAGAGGCTTGGGATGCCAAAATCTCCTCCCCTAGTGGTGAAGTAATACTAGTACGTATGGTAGCCAATATTCGATCGGGTTGAATGATAGGGGCTGGTACCTCTTCTCTGTCAACCTCTGCTTCAAATTGTCTAGACAGAGCATCAGCCCTAACATTCTTTGATCCCGGCAGGTATGATACAACGAAATTGAATAGGGATAGAAACAGTGCCCATCTGGCCTGGCGAGAAGACAGTCTCTTGGCCTCAGAAAGATACGTCAGATTCTTGTGATCAGTTAGAATCAAAACGGGGTTTTTTGTGCCTTCAAGTAAATGACGCCATTCTTTGAGAGCGAGGATAATGGCCAGTAATTCTCGATCACCAATCTTGTAATGACTTTGAGCACTAGTCAGTTTTTTTTAGAAGAATCCACAGGGTCTGAGTGTACCGCCTTTAACCTGTCGCTGAGAGAGCACCGCCCTGACCCCAATATCTGAGGCATCAACTTCCAAAGTAAAGGGGAGTATAGGATTAGGGTGGGACAACACAGGCGCTTCAGCAAAGGCTACCTTCAACTTCTCAAAGGCCTCTTCAGCAGCCACCGGCCAGAGGGATGGGTTAGCGCCCTTGTGCGTGAGGTCAGACAGAGGTTTCACGATAGAGGAGAAGTTTTTAATAAACTTCCTGTAATAATTGGCAAAGCCCAGAAATCGTTGGATGGCTTTGAGGCTCTTGGGCTTAGGCCATTGTAAGACTGCCGTCAATTTCTCTTTATCCATGGCAATGCCGTCTTTGCCAATTATAAACCCCAGAAACGGTACACTGGTTTTGTGGAACTCTCATTTCTCCAGTTTACAGAATAATTAATTTTTTCGTAAGCGCAGCAAGACTTCAGACACATCCTTGATGTGTTGTGACAGGTCTTTGGAGTGGATAAGTATGTCGTCAAGATAGACTACAACACAAGATTGTAACATATCTCTAAGAACGTCATTGATCAGTTCTTGAAATACTGCAGGAGCATTACATAGACCAAATGGCATGACTAGGTATTCACAATGCCCAGATCTCGTATTGAAGGCAGTTTTCCACTCATCACCGGCTCTGATACGTATCAAATTGTAGGCTGCCCTTAGGTCCAATTTGGTGAAAATCGAGGACCCCTTAAGTCTATCAAACAGCTCGGTGATGAGTGGTATTGGGTAGGCATTTTTGCCATCAGCTTATTCAGCCCATGATAGTCTATGCAAGGTCGCAGTTCGCCACTTTTTTTCTTAACAAAAAAGAACCCGGCACCGGCCGGAGAAGTAGATTTCCTTATGATCCCTCTACTGAGGACATCTGCTATGTATTCCTCCATAGCTTGGTTCTCCTCACAAGACAATGGATATGTGCGTCCCCTCGGTGGTACTGCTCCAGGACTCAGTTCTATGTGACAATCGTATGGTCTGTGCTGAGGTAGGGTGCCAGCCTCTCCCTTACTGAAAACGTCACTAAACTGCTGGTAGGCATCAGGTAGTGAAGGGGAGGTGCACAAGACCTTAACAGGATGGGGAACGCACTTATCCATACAGAACTGAGACCAAGCAGCAATCTCACATTTCTGCCAATCAAATTGTGGGTTGTGCAACTGTAACCAGGGAAAGCCCAAAATCATGGCATGGTGAGGAGAATTAATCAATTGGAACTGCTGCTCTTCCTTTTGAAGAGCCCCAATAGTCATGGACAAGGGCATCGTTTCAAAAGTAACTTGGGCGGGTTCCAAAGGTCTGCCATCAATTGCTTCAATACCAAGAGGGGTTTCTCTCTGAATCCGTGGTACCCGATGCAATTCAGCAAAGGTATTGTCCATAAAATACCCAGCTGCACCAGAATCAACCAAGGCCAAAACCTCAACCGAGCGTTGTGCCCATGACAATACCACCTGTATGGTGGGTTTAAGTGTGTCCAACAACGGGGACGATTGGACACCACCTAGGGCCTGTCCCCCAAGGTACCCTAGGTGTGTTCGTTTCCTGGACGTACCGGACAAGATATTAACAGGTGACCATTTTTACCGCAATACAGACATAATCCTTGTGTCTTGCGATACCTTCTCTGCTCCTTAGTTAACCTAGTGAAACCCACCTGCATAGGTTCACATGGTTCCTGTATGGATTCACTAGGTTTGGATGCAGAGGGAGGGTTGGGTGGGCAAAATATGCTACTGGACCCATTGTCTTTTAACCGTACTCGTCGCTCTCTGGCGGTTAATCTTTCACGTATTCTGGAGTCAATTAGAATCACGTATTCGATATAATTATCTAGGTCAGTAGGTAAATCTTTTGCTGCGATCTCATCTTTAATCTGGTTACTCAATCCTTGAGCAAAGGCTGCCAACAGGGCCTCGTTATTCCATCCTACCTCTGCTGCCAAGGTGCGCAATTCAATGGCATAATCGCCAACAGTGCGCTTGCCCTGTTGTATCTCCATGAGACGTTTAGCAGCAGAGGTAGTTCCACCAGGAGGCTCAAATACTCTTCGAAAGGATTGCACAAAATCACAGAAATTCTCTGTGCAGGGTTTAGCGTTTTCCCAAAGTGGGTTAGCCCAAGCCAATGCTCTGCCAGTCAGCAGGGATATCATGAACCCAACTTTGCTGCGATCACTAGGAAATGCGTGTGCCGTCAATTCCATAAATATTTCAAGTTGATTGATAAACCCTCTGCATAGTTGAGGGTCACCATCATATCTCAGCGGCAAGGGTGCAGAAGCCGTTAACCCTTTGACTGCGGTCCCTGGGGACCTAGACTCATTCTCCGGTGTCGGAATTGGCGATTCCACCGGGCTAGAACCGGACTTATCAGCAAGTACCAAACTGCGTTCAAGAATAGTTTGGATAGCAACCGCTAGCTGATCCAAACGTTGCTCGAGCGAATCCATCCTCCAATGGATATTCTGTACGTTACCGTCACTCTTACTGTCTGAGGTCATGGCCCTTTCGTACTGTCACGGATTTGAAGACTCTCAGACTTAAGGTTTGGTAAAATAACTTAACTTTATTAAAAGTTAAAGGCAGTCCCCGTAGGGTAAACATATATAACAATACAACAGTAATATAACATATAATAGGTTCTACCGGCCTTGCCTAAATACCGGGCAAGGCAACCCAAGTTACAATTTTAATGACAGGCTCTACCGGCCTTACCTGTATCGGGTAAGGCAACCGTGAGATAACATATACCGGTTCTACCGGCCTTACCAATACCGGGCAAGGCAGCCCCCATGGAATGCTGAATGTAGGCTCTACCGGCCCTGCCAATACCGGGTAAGGCAACCTTAAAGATGGTGAATTACAAGGTTCTACCGGCCTTACCAATACCGGGCAGGGCAGCCTGAGCGAGTAGACCAGCTGTCAGGTGACTAAGACAGCATAGAGCATAAGTATAGAGGTCTTACTCAGCAGGAGTCTATTGCCAGGGATACACAGACAACTGTGGAGGAGGAAGTGGACAGCGACTGACCACAGTACTGGATGTTCAGGAGTAAACCAACGTCCACACGTTGGGACTAATGGTAATAGCGCCACCAGGTTTAATGGAGCAAACCAGCGACCGCACGCTGGAACCAACAATGTATATCACAACCAGGTTTAGTGGAGTAAACCAGCGTCCGCACGCTGGGACCAACAACGTATATAGCAACCAGGTTTAGTGGAGTAAACCAGCATCCGCACACTGGGACCAACAATGTATATCGCAACCAGGCTTAGTGGAGTAAACCAGCGTCCGCACGCTGGGACCAACAATGTATATTGCAACCAGGTTTAGTGGAGTAAACCAGCGTCCGCACGCTGAGACCAACAATGTATTGCAACCAGGTTTAGTGGAGTAAACCAGCGTCCGCACGCTGGGACCAACAATGTATATCGCAACCAGGTTTAGTGGAGCAAACCAGCGTCCGCACGCTGGACCAACAATGTATATAGCAACCAGGTTTAGTGGAGTAAACCAGCGTCCGCACGCTGGGACCAAAAATGTATAATCAGCAGCGAGAAGAACAATGTCGCCAGAGCGACGGCTGGAGCCGGAGATTCAGGAACACAGTAAGATTAACCCGCGAGGTGCTGGAACACAGGAACACTGGAACTCTGGAACACAGGAACACTAGCATACAGGAACACTGGAACACTGGAACACAGGATGCAATAGGATGGGCAGTGACAGAGGCACTGAGCTGTAATAACATAGCTAGTAGTTGGTCAGATCAAGATTGTGATTTCATTTTTGGGTTGAGGATGTGATCATATATTTATAGATTACTAGCATGAAATTGAATTAAATAGTATGTATGTTTTTACTTCAGAATTACTTTTGTGTAATCAGGGAGGTGGCACATGCAACAAAGTTATTGTTGAATACATTAGCTATTGCTATTGGGCATTGTCTTGTTTCTTTGCCTATTTATATAGTTGATAGGGGAGAATGGTTAGGCGGGTTGTAGATGTTTTAATCACATTGCAAAAGTTGGCTGGTTTTGATATATTACTGTTCAAGTTGTCAGCAAAATATTAAGCTTTAGCTAGTTTTGTTAGCTTTGTGCAGGTATTCTACAATTATCTGTATGCAGTGTGATTGTAAGTGGAGCCAGTTTGTTTACATTTTATCCATAAGACATTTCTGAAACTATATGACTCAAGTAGGTCAGCATTGTCCCAGGGTAGATACCTTGACTTTCCTCAGTGAGGCATAAATATTATAGACCTGCAATAACTCAGAGTTAAAAAAAAAAAGTCAATTGCTGAGTCTAGTTCAGGTATTAAGGGTATTCTATACCACTGGGAATTTCTTAGTTAATTTAGGAAAGACTGGTGATTATATTTCCTAAATGATGTAGTAACTGATTATAGGACATTATTTGGTTTTATTTTGCAAACACAGTAAACTATGAATCCTGGATTCTGCTTGGGCAGGATGAAAGGATCCAGTCCCACACAGTATGGTTGGTCCCACACAGTATGGTTGGATGTTTTATGACTTATCCAAGTAGGGGTGGGTTAGTTGTGATAAGTTAAATGTCTTAAACAACGAACAGAATCTTCCATTACTGGAGTCCAGCCAATTAACATTAAAGTCTCTAAGAACCAACAGCTTGCTTTTCTTGTTGAGTGGCAATCTCATCGAGGTGGTGGGTTATGTCCAAGAGGGACTGTGCTGTTGTATTGGGTGGTCAGTAGATGCCAACAATTATGATTTGTTTTGAGGAGGGAAGAACAATTTGT
Organism: Rhinophrynus dorsalis; assembly: GCA_037306005.1. Taxonomy (NCBI): domain Eukaryota; kingdom Metazoa; phylum Chordata; class Amphibia; order Anura; family Rhinophrynidae; genus Rhinophrynus; species Rhinophrynus dorsalis. The sequence goes on along the minus strand of CM074720.1, from coordinate 173,649,369 downwards.
TTGCAGCAATGTATCCATATGTGTTAGTTACACTAGTAATTTAAAAGTGTAAAGTTTCTGTGTTTATGATTATGCCTCCTCCTTGCTTTGCATGTTTTTTCCAAAAGCATGAGTATCCTTGAATGGCAATGGCAGCATCAGGTATTTTAGGGCTTTGCCGGGATTCAGGGAGACTAAGTATTTTAATTTTATATGCATAACACCATGCTTTCAAATAATCCATTTTGAGCAGTATACTGCATATGTAGAAATGAACAAAATAAAGTTGTTTTAAAGTTGAAGTTGCCTTTTGTTGCTGTTTGAGGGCCAGGGTTGGTCTCTATGTAATTTGCCAAGGCAGATAATAAAATGCATAAAAAATGAGTGAGTTGTTTGCAGTGAGCATATAATGATGAGAATGTTCTTTGCTCGCTATGATTAATGAGCTTGTTTTTAGCACTCAGAGGGTATTGCACATGTATGCAGAAGTCCATGTTGGATTCATATATTATGGTGAAAGTAAGGAGCATGATTGTGGGGATAAAGGGAAAACTGTATTAAACGTGGAAAGGTTAAACCGATAGTAGTAATGTGTTAATTTTGGTGTGCTTATCACTAAGGTTGGAGGGGGTGAAACTGGTACTCAAAACAATCTAGCTGATACTTCATCTGTTTGTAACATTATTTTATCTCTTCCCTCCTATTTCACATCCTCTCTCTTTGTTTACTTGTCTTTATTTGGTTGTACTGCAGGTGGTTTTCTCTCCTGTCCACTTCTCCTGTCTAAACTCTCTCCACCAGGACTCAAAGTACTTAGAGAAAGGTGTACTTGGAATAAAGGGGCCAGCTAATTCCACCAGGCTAAAACACCCCTGCTAAAGTTAGAAATCCCTTCCAAAACAGATCAGGTCAGTTACAAATTATTGTGCGTAGGGAATGCCCTTAATGCAATCAGGTGACTTCATTAAAACATCTGACACAAGAAAGCATATGAGATTAGTGGGGGAGGCAGACAATATGGAGACTGGAACAGAGAGTTCGAAAGAGCAGTGAGTACATCCACAAAGTGTTAAAACTCAGGATGGAGGGAGAAACAGGGTTTGAGGTTAAGTGAGTACATACCGCACAGGGTTAAAACTCAAGATGGAGAGAGAAACAGGGTTTGAGGTGCGTTATTACTGTTTATTGAGCACCAACATATTCAGCTATGTTGTACAATGAGGCAACAAGCAATAAGGGCAGTAACAATTGTTTTGGCAGAAAAATCAATTTAAGGTTCCAAACCAGATATCTAGAAGTATCAGGATGCTTATTAAAGGGATAGTAATGTTTAAAAATAAAAGCAGCTCCAATTAATCTTCATAGTATTTGGGCCATGGAGAATGTTATTTCAATACTGTCAGAGTTGTAGTTCAAGAGTAACTGAATGATAAATTATCACCCTCCCACCTCTTTTACTGATGAAACACTACTCACCTCAGAATAGAAAGGTGGTGTCTAGATGACTTGCAGAGAGGGACAATCTTCAATCTGCATAAAGGAAAATCCTGAAAAACCTGTCAAGGGGGGCTGGGTTTTCATTGTTCTCACAGTAAGAAGATTGTCCCTTGCTGTGAGATGTCTGGTCTTTAGACCAGATTCTATATCTGAGGGAGGGAGGTGCAAACTTTATCAGTCAATTTCTCTTGAACTACAACTCTGACAGTACTGAAGTAACACTCTCCGTGGTCCAAATGCTATGAAGATTAATTGGACATTACTATTCCTTTAAAGCAAAAGGAATACAAAATAATTAGGTATTAAATACTCATACTGAATGCAGGGGTTCTGCCTGCCAAGTAAGTTTTACTGGGTAAAAGTGGAGGTGCAGAGCTGGCTTCAAACAGATTAGCTTTTGAAACTATTTTGACAAACATAATGTTTAATAATACACTACTTATTAGTTCCACAGGTGAAGATTAGAGCAGCATATGTAAAATTGTAAAGGCATGAGTGCACAAATGTTATAAGAGTATAGCTGAATGAAGGGAGCAAGCAGGAATATATTTGGAAATACGTGCTGATGACAAAGGTGGAGCAACATCATTGAGTACATTATAGGGATGAGTGAACAATTAATTTTTAGTGTAAAAACTAGGCCATGGGGAGAAAGGAAGAGAGATGGTGTCAGAGCTCACTAGACTCTAAGAAGAGGGTCCTTAAACTAGAGACAGAGGAGGCAGGAGCAGTAAACATGGGGAGAGAGAAAGCAGGAATAGTGGGCACTGGAACTGGAGAGAGGAGCTAGCAGAGGAGAGTTTTGGAGAGTAAAAATGCATTTAGATTATTTAAATCTGAAGTAAATATAGGGAGTACAACAACGATTTCAAAAAGTCAATTAGGTTAGCAAAAATAAAAAATTAAACTTGACTTGCAAAGGAGAGGAAGACTAATCCAAATAGTTTTTCATGCACATAAATAGCAAAAAATGTAAGATGGAGAATATTGGCTATTTAAAAAATATGATGTGTAGTTGATTAGTGAGTGTAACGGGTAGGGACCCGTTACTGGAGTATACCCAAGCATCTGCCCAGGAAACTGACCATGAAGGAGTGACATTCACGGGAACACGGGGCAGCCACTGGGCAATGGGATCCTAGGCGGCCGGCCAGCGTCCCATTGAGAAAAAGGGAGTTAAAGGGACGCCATAGGATTAACATGGTGAATGGTCGGCCGCCCTCTGATTGGTGGACTGGGGTTTAAAGGGACGCCATAGACTTAACATGGCGAATGGTCGGCCCCGTTCTCATTGGCTCTCGAACATCGAGCCCAAAAGAGGATTTTCCCATTGACTTAGAACGGGGCCGTCGCTCGCTTCCTGATTGGCCGTCGACCCTCGAACCGAGTTAAAGGGACTCCATAGACTTAACATGGGAAAATGTCGGCGGCCCAGGGATTGGCTGCAGGGACTCCGCGGCATGGCCTCTGATTGGCTAACACCTAAAAGCGGAGGTCGAACGCTGGCATCCCCAAGTCTACGGCCCTTTGTCCTGGGTAATCACCCCAGCCCATTGTATGTGTCCCAAGCCCCATTGTGTCCCCAAAGTGTCCCAACCTTCTTTTGTGTGCATGTTAATAAGGTTACCTGTGTGAATTCAGCCTTTTGTTAAGAAATATGATTGATTTATCCTAACTTAGTTAACTGTGTATAAAAGTACTGTTTTTCACGAAAATAAACTGTTCCTCTGGTTGACTAAGAAGCGTGTCTTGTGTCTTCATTGAGTGGTGGTATCAAGGGTCTTCTTGCGACCCCCACCTCTGGCGGAGAAGCGATACGGAGAACCGAGGGTTCGGCGAAACTCAGGCGGCTTCAGGGGCTCACTAGTCCGGTGTGAGAGCACAGCGCATCCCGGGGAGGTTCGAACCCCGTTACACTGGTGGCAAGCGGCGGGATCTCCTGGAACCAGCCCAGCAGGGGGAAAAATAGCCATTGGCTTGACCCCAGGTTCCAGCAACGCATCTGAACGGTGGGATCTCCTGGAACCAGCCCAGCAGGGGGAAAAATAGCCATTGGCTTGACCCCAGGTTCCAGCAACGCATCGGGACGGTGGGATCTCCTGGAACCAGCCCAGCAGGGGGAAAAATAGCCATTGGCTTGACCCCAGGCTCCAGCAACATACGTGAGGAAAAGTACCAGTGAGGAGACATCAGGGTGCCAGCCGGGATATGGCCGACTTATACAGACAAAAATCGGTGGCTGAGCTACAACAGATGGTAGAGGAGAGAGGACAGGAGGCAAGGGGCCTCAAAAAGACTGAGCTGGTCAACTTACTACAGTCCTTGGATGAGGACATGGTGGAGCGGGCCAGGAACACGGATCTGCCACCGGAGGATGGATACAGCAGGGGCTCGCAGCAGTCCCAGTCGCCCCGAGGGTTGGTGAACCCTCCTACCCGGGGGGATGTGGTGGCAGAAAGGGTGGCAAGCCGCCTGGCTTTCTTGGGGCCAAACCCACCCCAGGACTTTATAACCAGAACTATCTTGGCTGTGGAACAAGAATACTTGAGAGAGCTGGAACAAGCACGGTCCAGTTTGCATAGCCCGGCCGAGTTTAGGGATGCGCTACAGGCAGATCCCTCGCTATTGGGGTACAGGCGCAAGGCCGACAATGGGGAGGTTAGCCCAAGTGGGGAGAAGGTATACTGGGAGCAGGGGCTGCTGTATAGGGAAACTATTTCCATGAGTAGGGATGGGGTAGAAGTGGCCAAAAAACAGCTGGTAGTACCCTCCCGATATAGATCTGCCCTTCTGGCTCTGGCTCACGAGGTCCCTTTGGCTGGGCACCTTGGGGCCAGGCGCACCGAAGAGCGTCTTACCAGGACCTTTTTCTGGCCACAAGTCTCCCGGAGTGTACACACGTTTTGCCGGACCTGTGACACCTGTCAGCGGGTGGGCAAACGGGGAGACCACCCGAAGGCTCCACTGCAGTCTTTACCTATTGTAGGGGTTCCTTTCCAACGGGTGGCGGTGGACATCGTGGGTCCCTTGGCTAGGTGCAGCCGCTCAGGGAAGAAATTCATTCTCACGGTGGTGGATTTTGCCACCCGTTACCCTGAAGCTGTTGCCCTAGCCAATGTAACCGCAGAGTCCATAGCTGACGCTCTGGTGGGCATCTTCACGAGAGTAGGGTTCCCCCAGGAGATATTGTCAGACCGAGGGACACAGTTCACTTCTGAACTGTTGCAACAGGTGTGGAAGCTCTGTGGGGTGAAGGCGGCTCACACCACCGCTTATCACCCCCAGACGAATGGTTTATGTTAGAGGTTCAATGGGACCCTCAAGCAGATGCTGAGAGCCTTTACTGACTCCTGTAGGGACTGGGAAAAGTATTTGCCCCATCTCCTCTTCGCATACCGAGAGGTGCCTCAGGAGTCCACGGGATTCTCGCCCTTTGAGCTATTATATGGGCGGAGAGTCCGGGGACCCCTGAACATCCTCCGGGAATACTGGGAGGAGAAATGTGAAACGGAGGAAACCCCAGCGGTTACCTATGTGCTGGAGCTAAGGGACCGTCTGGAGACCCTGATGGGCCTGGCCCGCCAGAATCTCCAGCGGGCTCAGGACCGCCAGAAAACCTACTATGATCAGCAGGCCAGGGTCAGAGAGTTTATCGTAGGACAGCAGGTGCTAGCTCTGCGGCCGGTCCGCCAGAACAAACTGCAGACTGCCTGGGAGGGCCCCTATCAGGTGGTGGGTCAGCAGGGGGAGACCACGTACCTTATAGCCAGGGGACCCCAGCTAAAGGATAGGCGGATCTGCCACATAAATGCCCTTAAGGCGTACGAGCAGAGACCTGAAGAGATTATGGCGATATGTACTCCCCCGGCTCAGGAGGCAGAGGAACGGGAGATTCCCGATTTTCTGTCCGCTGTGCAGGAGGAGGGGGAAGGGGGGTCCCTGCCTCTAGGTAGTCACCTTCCCGCAGATCGACAGGAGCAGCTGCGGGAAATAGTGGGCCGCTGGCCCGGGTTGTTCTCCCCTTTACCCGGTCGAACGTCCCTGACTGACCACCGAGTAGAGACGGGAGACACAGCCCCGCTTCGGCAACCCGCCTACCGGGTACCTGAGGCTGTTAAGTCCCACATCCAGAAGTAACTTAGGGAGATGCAGGAGCTGGGGGTCACTGAGGAGTCAGATAGTCCCTGGGCTTCCCCGGTGGTGTTAGTGCCCAAGAAGGATGGCACTACCCGATTTTGTGTAGACTATAGGCGGCTAAACGAGAAAACGGTTACCGATGCCTACCCCATGCCTCGGGTGGATGATCTCCTAGATAGGCTGGCAGGAGCTCGCTATGTCACCACGTTGGACTTAAGCAAGGGCTATTGGCAGATTCCTCTGGCTCCAGAGGCCAGGCGCAAGTCAGCATTCATCACCCCGTTTGGCCTGTATCAATTCACGGTCATGCCATTCGGGATGAAGAATGCCCCGGCTACCTTTCAAAGGTTGGTTGACCGCCTGCTCAATGGAGCCCAGGAGTTTGCCTGCGCCTACTTGGATGATATAGCGATTTACAGCGAGTCCTGGGAGGATCATCTACTCCATGTAGCCGCAGTGTTAGGGAGAATACACAAGGCGGGCTTAACCATCCGCCCTGACAAGTGTCAGGTAGGGAAAGGAGAGGTGCAGTATTTGGGTCACAGGGTAGGTAGTGGGTGCCAGAGACCGGATCCAGCTAAGATAGAGGCCATAGTGGCCTGGCCCCAGCCCCAGACTAAAAAACAGGTTTTAGCCTTCCTGGGAACTGCTGGGTATTATCGCCGGTTTGTACCCCGCTACAGCGATCTGGCCAAGCCCCTGACAGACCTGACCAAGAAGGCTCTACCCAGAGTGGTGTCCTGGACCCCAGCCTGTACCCAGGCTTTTGATGCCCTTAAGGCAGCATTAGGGAAATCTCCTGTGCTCGCTGCTCCGGACTTTAACCGCCCGTTTCTGCTCCACACAGATGCCTCCAACGTCGGCTTGGGAGCAGTATTAAGCCAGGTGGATGAGTCCGGAGAAGAACATCCCATTGCCTACCAGAGCCGTAAGCTGCTGGACCGAGAGAAGGGCTATGCAGCCATTGAGAAGGAATGTTTGGCTTTGGTATGGGCTATCAAGCGGCTGCAGCCTTATTTGTACGGACGGGAATTCATGGTGATTACGGATCATAACCCCCTGGTCTGGCTGAACAAGACTGTGGGGGATAACGGACGCTTATTACGGTGGAGCCTGGCCTTACAACCGTACACCTTCTCTGTTCAATACCGCTCTGGGAAGAACAACCGGAATGCGGATGGTCTATCCCGGCAAGAGGACGTGTAGGGGAGCCGTGGGGGAGTGCACTACCTGGCTGGTTCCCAAGACCTCCTCCAGGGATTATGGAGGTCTTGGGCGCTGAAAGGGGGGGGTAGTGTAACGGGTAGGGACCCGTTACTGGAGTATACCCAAGCATCTGCCCAGGAAACCGACCATGAAGGAGTGACATTCACGGGAACACGGGGCAGCCACTGGGCAATGGGATTCTAGGCGGCCGGCCAGCGTCCCATTGAGAAAAAGGGAGTTAAAGGGACGCCATAGGATTAACATGGGAAAATGTCGGCGGCCCAGGGATTGGCTGCAGGGACTCCGCGGCATGGCCTCTGATTGGCTAACACCTAAAAGCGGAGGTCGAACGCTGGCGTCCCCAAGTCTACGGCCCTTTGTCCCGGGTAATCACCCCAGCCCATTGTATGTGTCCCAAGCCCCATTGTGTCCCCAAAGTGTCCCAACCTTCTTTTGTGTGCATGTTAATAAGGTTACCTGTGTGAATTCAGCCTTTTGTTAAGAAATATGATTGATTTATCCTAACTTAGTTAACTGTGTATAAAAGTACTGTTTTTCACGAAAATAAACTGTTCCTCTGGTTGACTAAGAAGCGTGTCTTGTGTCTTCATTGAGTGGTGGTATCAAGGGTCTTCTTGCGACCCCCACCTCTGGCGGAGAAGCGATACGGAGAACCGAGGGTTCGGCGAAACTCAGGCGGCTTCAGGGGCTCACTAGTCCGGTGTGAGAGCACAGCGCATCCCGGGGAGGTTCGAACCCCGTTACAGTGAGGATAAGGAAAAAGCGGATGTTCTGAACACATACTTCTCATCTGTATAGATAACAAGGAGTAAGCAATGGTAGAAGAGTCTCAGCAAATGGAAAGACTGGACAATACTAAGACTGAGAAAACCCCTGGAAGGTTATGCATTAAGGCTTGGTAAAGAGTTGATAGAATGGAGATGACTTCTCCAGTGATATCACTTCTCCAGTTCTTATGTTATTCTACAGAGCCAATGATTTATCCAAATCTAGTGCATATTTCCCTTGTCCTGATGTTATACATGCAAGTGTTATTCTGGAACTTAGTGCACTGTTAGTAAAACTGTCTTATTAATCTGTAACCCCTTAACAACCCTGGATGTGCCAGGAAAGTCACGCCGGTTCCAGTCCTTAAGGATTAGTGAAGGTCCTGGCACTTCATGGAATTCCAGGGTCGCCACAGGGCTGCATGCCACTTGGCAACCCTGGAATCCATTAAGACAAAAAAAAAATGACATGTGGTCCTTAAAGGCTGTTTTTGCTGTGCAGTGGCTGGTCATTAAGGGTTTAAAGATTCCACAGACTCAGGGTCACAGAATTTTTGTAAAGTCAGTATGGCAACTTTATTTAAGTAGGTAACTAGGACAGAACCTGTGAATTATAGACTTAAGAGTTTGACCTCACTAGAGGTGAACTTGCTTGAAGGGATAATACATTATAGAAAATAAACAGTATTATTAGTGGAAATCAACATGGAGGTGTGAAGACTAGATCTTGCCAAACCAATCTCTTGAGTTTCTATGAAGAAAGGGACCTGTATAATGATAAAGCAGTAACTGTAGTATATCTAGATTTTAGAAAGGCTCCAACAGCAACATATCAGCCACCACCAGCAGCAACAGTCAGGGCAGAAGCCAATGCCTCCTCTAAGTCTCAGAGGTGGGGCAGGGCCATCAGCACCAGCCCACACTTGAACACTTTGGGGATTTACATTCAAGGGCTATGTTGAAAGAACAGTAAAAAAAAAGGTTGATATGGGCAGCTGATCTATGTGGACAGCTGATCTATGTGGACAGCTGATCACTTTGCTTCTCCATGACTGAAGCTGAATATGGAAATTTAAAACATGAGTGGTCTCTAAAGGTTTGCCGCCTCTGGGGTCCTTTGAGTTCCCAGGTAAGAGACAACGTGGTTAGGTTGGTAGAGGGCTCACCCTGGTAAAAGAATGAAGAAACAGGGGAGATTCAAGGTGGGGCTCATATCAGCCTCTGAGATGGACAAACGAAGAAGTAGTTCGAGACAGGACAGGATGGCCTAGTCGACAACACTGTAGAGGTTTGAGACAGAGCAGGATGGTCAACGGACTACAACTCCACTGCTCTTCACTAGTCTGAGGTTTAGGAAGGTTCGAAGAGTTTCAAGACAGGGCAGGATGTTCGACGGACTACAACTCCACTGCTCTCAACTAGTCAGAGGTTTAGGAAGGGTTGACCAGATGTTGAGCTCTACCCCGCCGACAGAAGTACAGGCGGGAGGCAGGGAATGTCGACTGCCCTCAACTAGTCAGAGGTATTTGGGGGAATCAATCAGATGTTGGGGTCGACCCTGTCGACTAGTTGGACAGGCGAAAGGCAGGAAGATGTCGAGTCCCTACACCCTCGACTGGCCGGGGCAGTCACCGGAGCAACCGGTGATGGCAACCCGACTCAACTGGAGAGCCTGAGGTGTAGGGTCGAGCAGACTGGAGTCGGACAATAGGTAGAGAAGCTAGAGAGTCCGATCTGGACGATAAGATCAGCCTGAGTCGGGACTTGGGAGCAGCTGAAGGGACTCCTGTTGCACAGCAGAAGAAGTTGTAGGAAAAGCGTGGTCGAGGAAAGCAGAGGTCAAGCCAATACAAAGACAAGATGCCAGGGAATCAGATGGAGACGTAGTCAGAAGAAAAGCTGGGTCGAGATCCAAGACAGATGGCAAGAGACAAGGTCAAAAATCAAGACAAGGTTCGGTACACGGATTCGGGAACTCTACGACAAAGACTCTCAGAATATTGGCGCTAAAATCGAGCAAGACTAGGAGGTTGACCCAGGTAGATAAAGCCTGCAGCAGCCAATAGGTATGATGATAGGAGGAACGATCTGAAGGAGCGTGACAGCTCAACACGAATTGAACTCCAGTGGGAGGGGGTGTTGCCCGTATTTAAAGGCTTGCAGCCCCTCCCACAGATTCATGTAAATGCCTTTTACTTGTGGTCGGGGGTGCCAACTGAATATGGACATTGAAACAATGAGTATCTCTAAAGGTTTGCCGCCCCTGGGGACCTTCGAGTTCCCAGGAAAGAGACAACGTGATTAGCCTGTTAGAGGCCAAAAAAAAGAGGAGCAAAATACTAAGGTCGATAGCATGTATCAGAATGAAGCAGTAGCATGAGTAACGTGTGCGAGCGAATGAGCGAATAAAGCAAGAGACACGTGCCTCCCCGGTCCTTGCATAATGTGTGTCAGGACTCCTTGGAGGCGGCGGATGCTGTCCCGCCAGGGAAGGAAGACATGGAGAGCTGATGTTGATTAGGTCCTGATCTGTTGTGGAAAATGGAACATGGTAGATAGGGAACCATCTGGCTTGGCTAGGAGAGGACTGTGAGTTGGCTGAGCCAAGGATGATGATATCCTGAAGAGTGCTGTGAAAGGTCACTGCTGATAGTTTGTGGTGAAGACAGGAAAGATGATGCCTGACTTTTGCTAATTGGTTCCACCTGGGAATTAATGGAGTGAAATGAAAGTGAAATGGATTATTAGGGTAGCTTGATCAGCAGTATTGCCTGTAACCTCTCCTGCCTCTGGGGGCCAAAAAAAGGTACGTTTGATTGCTGCTCAGAGTCTTTTGATTAGAGCGGTGGTCAAATTGATATGGCCAAGAAGACTGAATGTGATGTGATGTGATGGTTGGGTGAATGTGATAGGAGCTTGAGTAATCCTTTCGTGAAAAATTAAGCAGTGGTTGGAGCGTAGCAAAATACGAGTACTGGAAGGCTATATGGTGCTAAATGCCTGAACTGTATATGAAGGTGAGCGGACCTATGTGAAGGTATAGAGGGACTAATGGTGTGAAAGTGATCGTAACGTCAGGTGAGGTATGATAGGGGTTCATTGGTTAGTGAAATTACAACCATGATTGCCATGCCTGGAAATGTGGCTCCCTGGTGTTGGGGTGAGAGCTTGTGGATGGAATTGTGAAGTGCATTGGTTGTACCGTGATGGGGTCCTTGAATTCAGAGGATGGAATTGAAGATGGAACAATGTATGATGACAGTTGGAGAATATCTGACATTCTTACAATGTAGTATGTAGGAGCGCTGCCAAAGCAAATTCACTTGCCTACTGGCGATGGCCCCTTGAAACCTAACCTAGGGTTTGCAGCTAAAATACTATCCCTGCCATTCCACGTGAGAGCAGTGCCACATTGTTCCTGCTTGGGTATACAGGTCCTCAGACTGCCAGGAAGTAGCAGGGCTCCAGCCAGCTGAGGAAGAGCGATGGTAGTAGCGGTGGTTCAGGATCAATGACCCTAATAGGTTCTGGTAAATCCTGGATCTATCCTAATTAAGTCTAGCATTTGATGGTTATTGCATGAAATTGTTTATAGAAATTGTGGTTGGTTGTCTGTGTGGAATGTGACTGCCTATGACTCCGCAACACGGCTGCTGTGAGTATGCTGATGGGGAGGCAGCTGCTGAGAGAGGGAATGAGGAATGGCCGTTCTTGCACATGTCTGATTATTTGGAGGAGTAGGAGATGAAGCAACGGACCTTCTAGCGGGATAAATCTTAGATCCACTAAGAGAGGCTGCAGCTTGACCCTCTTAGTGAGTGGTGGTGATCCTTCAGCCTCTTTGAAGAAATACAGATAAGATGTGGCAGTGATCCTTCAGCCTCTGCAAGAGATCAAGATGAGAAGAGGTAACGGGTGGCACTGATCCTTCAGCCTCTACAAAGAGCTAAGGATGAGAAGAGGTAAAGAGTGGCTGCGGGTGCTTTGGTTTCTGTGAAGATGTAAGAATTGGAGTGGGTCCTTTGGCCTCATGAAGAGTTAAGGAGTGGCGGCAAGTCCTTCGACCTTTGTGAGGACGCGAGGAGTGGTGGTGGATCCATTGGCTTCTGCGGGAAGGCAAGGAGTGGAGACGGATCCTGCAGTCTCTGCGAGGAGGAAGGAGTGGCAGTGGATCCTTCAGCTTCTCCAAGGAGGCAATGAGTGGCTGCGGATCCTTTGGCCTCTGTGAGGAGGTAAGGAGTGGCGGCAGATCCTTCGGCCTCTTCAAGGAGGCAAGGAGTGGAGGTGGATCCTTCGGCCTCTGCGAGAAGGCAAGGAGTGGCGGCGGATCTTTCGACCTCTGCGAGGAGGCAAGGAGTGGCGGCGGATCCTTCGGCCTCTGCGAGGAGGCAAGGAGTGGCGGCGGATCCTTTCGGCCTCTGCGAGGAGGCAAGGAGTTGTGGCGGGTCCTTCGGCCTTTGCAAGTAGGCAAAGAGTGGCGGCGGGTCCTTTGGCCTCTGCGAGAAGGCAAGGAGTGGTGGCGGGTCCTTTGGCCTCCGTGAGGAGGCAAGGAGTGGTGGCAGATCCTTTGTCCTCTGTGAGAAGGCAAGGAGTGGAGGCATGTCCTTCGACCTCTGCGAGGAGACATGGAGTGGCTGCAGGTCCTTCGGCCTTTGCAAGTAGGCAAGGAATGGCAGTGGGTCCTTCTAAGGGTCCTTCGGCCTCTGTGAGGAGGTATGGAGAGGCGGCGGGTCCTTCGGCCTTTGCAAGTAGGCAAGGAGTGGTGGTGGGTCCTTTTAATGGTCCTTTGGCCTCTGCGAAGAGGTAAGGAGTGGCTAGGGAACCTACAATCTCTGTAGGGAGTAAAGGAGTGGCTATGGGCCTTTGTCCTCTGCAGAGAGGTAAGGAGTGGCTAAGGGTCCTTCGGCCTCTGTGAAGAGGTAAGGAGTGGCTAGGGGTCCTTTGGCTTTGGTGAAGAGGTAAGGCGTAGCTAGGGGTCCTCCGGCCTCTGCGGAGAAGTAAGGAGTAGCTAGGGTCCTTCATCCTCTGCAAAGAGGTAAGAAGTGGCTAGGGCAAGAAGTGTCGCAATTAAAGTTATGCATCAAAGTATATTTAAAGTGTCGCAATTAAAGTTATGCATCAAAGTATAGCAAATTCTAAATTTTGTGGCGTTCAGAATGGAGCATTCACCATATTGTGCGTTAACATGTCGTAGCATTAAGGATGCAATATTGGTGCATTAATAACGCAAATTGGGTGCACTATTGATGCAATATGAATGCAATAAGGATGCAATATGGGTGCAATATGGAAGCAATATGGGTGCAATAATAGTGCAATATGGGTTCAATATTGGTGCAATAATGACTCAAATTGGATGCAATATGGCTCCAATAATAGTGTAAAATGGAAGCGATATGGGTGCAATAATGGTGCAATATGGGTGCAATAAGGACACATTAAGGATGCAATATGGGTACAATATTGGTGCAATATGGAGCAATATGGGTGCAATAATGGTGCAATATGGATGCAATATTGGTGCAATATGGATGCAATAATGACGCAAATTGGGTGCAATATGGAAGCAATATGGGTGCAATATTGGTGCAATATGGACGCAATTATGGTGCAATATGGATGCAATATTGGTGCAATAATGGTGCAATATGGCTGTAATAATGACACAAATTGGGTGCAATATTTGTGCAAAATGGGTGCAATAAGGACACATTAAGGATGCAATATGGGTGCAATAATGGTGCAATATGGGTGTAATAATGATGCAAATTGGATGCAATATGGATGCAATATGGGTGCAATATTGAAGCAATATGGGTGCAATAATGATGCAAATTGGGTGCAATATTGGTGCAATATGGGTGCAGTATTGGTGCAATATGGGTGCAATAAGGACACATTAAAGATGCAATATGGGTGCAATACTGGTACAGTATTGGTCCAATAATGTTGCAATATAGGTTTTGTGGGTTTTGGGTTGGTTTTTGTGGGTTTTGGGTTTGGTTTTGTGGGTTTTGGGTTGGTTTTGGTGGGTTTTCGGTTTGGTTTTGGGTTGGTTTTTGTGGGTTTAGAGTTGATTTTGGGTTCAGATAAGTGGGTTTTGGTTTGGTATTGGGTTGGGTTTTGGGTATGTTTTGGTGGGTTTTGGGTTGGTTTTTGTGGGTTTTGGGTTGGTTTTGGGTTGGTTTTCTGAGTATGTTTTGTTTGGTTTTGTGTTGGGTTTTGTGTTGGGTTTTGTGTTAGTTTTGAGTTGGTTTTTGTTGGTTTTGGGTTGGGTTTAGTGGGTTTTGGGTTGGTTTTGGTGGGTTTTTGGTTGCACCCATTTTGCATCCTTAATGTGTCCTTATTGCACCAATATTGCACCCATATTGAATCCTTAATGTGTCCAAATTGCGTCAGTATTGCGCCCTTAATGTGTCCTTATTGTACCGATATTGCACCCATATTGCACCAATATTGCATCCATATTGCACCAATATTGCATCCTTAATGTGTCCTTATTGCACCCATATTGCACCATTATTGCATCATTATTGCACCATTATTGCACCAATATTGCACCTATATTGCATCCATATTGCACCAATATTGCACCCATATTGCACCAATATTGCACCGTTACGGCACCAATATTTCACCCATATTGCTTCAATATTGCACCCAGTTTGCGTAATTATTGCACCCATATTGCACCCATATTGCATCCTTAATGTGTCCTTATTGCACCCATATTGCACAATTATTGCACCCATATTGCACCATTATTGCACCCATATTGCATCCATATTGCTTCTATTTTGCACCTTTATTGCACCCATATTGCACCATTATTGCACCCATATTGCATCCATATTGCACCTTTATTGCACCCATATTGCACCCATATTGCACCATATTGCACCATTATTGCACCCATATTGCATCCATATTGCACCCATATTGTTTCAATATTGCACCCATATTGCACCAATATTGCACCCAATTTGCGTCATTAATGCACCAATATTGCGTCCTTAATGCTGCGACATGTTAACGCACGATATGGTAAATGCGCCATTCGGAACGACGCAAAATGTAGAATTTGCGACACTTCAAGATGCATTACTTTAATTGCGACACTTTAAATGACGCGGCTGATTATATGCATCATTTTATGACGCAATACTTTACATGCGTCACTTTGATAGTAAACCGTGACGGAAGACCTTCCATCTGCCACCAGTGTCCCCATGAACAATATGTTAATCCCTTGTGTTTGGATAAAAAATGTCTAGCTTTTGGATTATGAAATCTTTTATTTAGAATATCCCCAACATGTTCAACAATCCTCCTTTTCAACTCCCTCGTTGTAAATCAAACTATATGGACATAAAAGTGGGTAAATTACTCCCTCTGATTTACAGTTTATAAATTGGTGTATATTATATTTTGTAGAAGAATCATGATTTACAAAGTAATGATCTGGAGGATCTTCTTCAGGAGGTCTCGATTGGGGATTACTCCAGATACACTGAAGGTCTGGGAGAAGTGGAGGACATTTGTTTACTTTAGGAAGATAGATTCACTAGCCTGAAATGTAAATCTAAAAATATGCCAGGTGGTTTAATCAAACAAAAACTTCTAGGAAAGAAACTGCATGTAATACTTTACTTTGTCACTATCGTAATAATTTATTTTCTCAACGTTGGAGTATTCCTTGGGGCCAATATTAGAGATTAGAGATTTTAAAATAAAAGCAAATTGATTTTTGTTATAAAAAGCAATTTATATGGAACATGAAAATATTATTTTTGATACTGATAAAAAAAACACAAAAATTATACAGATTTATCTCATCTTTTGGTAACCAATGGAGTACTCTTAAGTCCATACTAATTCAACATTGGCATCTTCTAAAAAATAATGAGGAATTGAGAAATACAGTTGTTATCATCCATGCATGGTAGCTATGAGAGATATCAATTTTAAGGATCAACCAGTACAGTCTGAATATCGTAGAACTAAAAATGAGACTTGGTTGGGATGCTGCAAAAGGAATGGGTGAATAAAATGTGGGTTGTAAGGCATGCAAATTCATTAAGAAAAGTACTTACGTTGCAATTCAAGATGACTGTAGAAAATATAAAATACATCCATTTATAAACTGTAAATCGGAGAGAGTAATTTACCAACTTTTATGTCCATGTAATTTGATTTATATAGGAAAGACAACAAGGGAATTGCGAAGGATTCTTAAACATGTTGGGAATATTCTAAATAAAAGATTTGATAGTCCAATACCTAGACATTTTTGGTTCAAATGTGGGGGATCAATTGATGGTTTTAGAGCTTCGAGGGATTTATCAAGTCCTCAGGACTCTAAGAGGGGGTGACAAAAACTTTATTATTAAAATTATTATTTCAAAATTAATCTAGATGGATATTTGTATTACAATCATTGAGCCCTTTGGGATTCAATGAAGAGTTAAACACTGTTACAGTGCAAGGATTATTGACAGTCAGATACAGAAGGCTACCCAAATAGCAAGAAAAAATCTGTTGAGCTAAAAAGAACAACATAAGGGAAACCGGGTACCACTGGTGGTCACTTACCACGCCCAGGTTGAAGTTCTATGCAAAATATCAAGAGAACTTCAAATCACATACGGATGAAAGACGTAAGAACATATTCCCACAGCCTCCCTTACTCTCCTTCAGACAGCCTCCCAATTTGAAACAACTGATGGTAAGGAGTGCCCTGAATAAAAATGCAAAAAATGGCACATCTTCCTGCCTTCAAAAGAGGTGTGAAACATGTGCACACATTAACACCACGGACAAGATACCAATTCCAAACACCCAGTTACATTATAAGATCAGTGGTACCTTCACCTGCAAATCATCCAGTGTAATATACCTTATCATGTGTCCAAAATGCCCAACAGCTCTTTATGTGGGTGAAACTGGAAGCCACTACATAAAAGGTTTAATTCCCACAGATCCAGTGTTAACAACAAAAAGACAGAGACACCAATGGGAGAACATTTTTGTCAAAATGGACACAGTGTCAGGGACATTAAGTTACCTGTATTGATGGGACTGTTCCGCACTCAGAGGGACAGAAACGTATGTATCACAGTGCCTGTGATTGCTGCCTTTTTGTGTCTATCACCTGTAGGGGGCTCCCATTGGCTGTCTGCCTTCAGCCCGCCTCACCTTGCCTATTTGTTACCTTGCCACCCTTTGGTTGCCCTTTCGTGGTGTCTCTGGCTGCCTCCACTTTCATTATGTTACTGAAGATATATGGGCCTTTAGCTGTGTTCCTGTTATCCTGAGTTCGTCCAGTTCCTGAGTCTCCTGCTCAGCTGTACCTGTTCCAGTGCCTGTTCCGGTTGGAGTGGTCCGACGTTGCTGTTTCCTGATCCGGTTGACCATCATTGTGCTGGTTCCTGTTCATCTCCTGCATCCAGTTTCCTTCATCTGTGGTGACCTTGTTCCTCTGTCGCTCAGGCGACATTTCCACCCTGGTGGTTCCCAGTGCACGGGCGCTGGTTTGCTCCACTGCCTTACAGCTTATTATACATCTAATCTGTTGGTTACCAGCGCGCGGGCGCTGTCTCGCTCCACTGCCTCACGGCTTACTTATATTTAGTTGTTGGTTCCCAGCGGGCGGACATTGGTTCGCTCCGCTACCTCACGGCCTACTATACATTTAGTTGTTGGTTTCCAGCGTGCGGACGCTGGTTCGCTCCACTACCTCACGGCCTACTATATATTTAGTTGTTGGTTTCCAGTGTGCGGACGCTGGTTCGCTCCATTGCCCTACTGTCTACTATATATCTAGCCTGTTGGTTACCAGCGCGCGGGCGCTGGTTCGCTCCACTGCCTTCCGGCTTACTATTTATTCAGTCTGATGGTTCCCAGCGCAGGGGCGCTGGTTCGCTCCACTGCCTGACAGCTTACTATCATTGAATCTGTTGGTCCCCAGCGCGCGGGCGCTGGTTCGCTCCACTGCCTTACGGCTTACTTGAAATTAGAGTGTAGGGGCTAGATTTAAAGGCAACCGTTAAACCAGCCGCTAAGTGAAAAAGGCACATCGCTCGCAAATAATACAGGAGTTACGGCAGATTCAATAGGTACTCTACAAGAATAGCTATCGAGCGTAGGCACACAAAAAACACGTAACACAAAAGCCGTTGTCGCTCATGTTAATGCACAACGGGCGGCCAAATCACACGATAACATCGCTCAAAACAACATCTAACCTAACGGCTGCCGTTGTCTAGCAACCATGATTGATGCAAAAACAAATTCAAACACACAGCCGATCACAAAGCCCCAATGTATCAAATAACTTCAAATACACCTATATATACCCAAAAATAACTGTCACACACTGTCTGTTATCGAGTTCTTCAGAGCCAGATATCAGGACCCAGGAGCGGAGGATAGTGATTAGAGAGAGGGAGAGAGGCGCGTTCATTGGAGGTAGAGGAGTTTTGCAGTTTGGAGAGAGGAGAGAGGTGCACAGAATACGACACATAGCACACCTTTGCACATATTACATACACACATACAAACACAAACACATACACATACATACACATAGTCCTTTTATTTTATAACACCTGACACATTTTACTTTTTATTTTGACAGTGTGAATCTGGGAGTGAAAGTGTGTGACAGAGAGTGAGTGGATCGAGTGTGTCTGTGAGGGCCTGTGGGAGTGCCTGAGTGTGACTGGGTGAATGATGGCGAGGAGAGGAGGACAGGAGAGAGGGATGGGGAGAGTAGTGGAGGAGGAGGAAGCTCAGGAGGGGATCCCTCAGCAGAGCAGGGGTGGGAGAGGGAGATCCACAGGGCGGAGGGGGACCCGGCCCACAAGAGCAGGCACACGCAGGACAGGGACAGAACCTGCAGTGGGACGAGGGGTAGTTGCTGGGGAGCACCCCACACAGTCAGGGTCAGACCAGGCAGGGCACTCCGGCTCTGAATCCTCCCATGCCGGAGCTGATGAGGGCAGGATAAGGGATCCCAGATATACTGAGGAGGAGAACACGGCTCTCGTGGAAGCTGTCCTGGAGAGGTAGAGTGTTCTCCACCCGACAGCGAAGGTCCCTGGCCTGTCAGCGAGGAGGAAAGCAGCCTGGAACCAGATCTGCAGCCGGGTCAACGCGGTGGCTCCATGCAGGCTGGACGTGGAGTCCATCAAAAAGAGATGGGGCGACTGCCGGAGGGTCGTCAAAAACAAGATGACAGAGCTCGCCAAGCACGCCCGAGGCACTGGAGGTGGACCAGCAGTCCCTATCACCTTCTGCGGCTGGGAGGAGATGGTGCGGCAGACCATGTCCCCGACCCTGATCGAGGGGGTCATTGGAGGAACTGACACTGGGGATGAGAGGAGCCTCCACACTACCGGTAAGTGCAACACTACAGAACAACACACTACAGCAACCAACACCAGCTGCACACACAGTCACACCTCAACACATGTCCATCACTCAGCCATACAACTGCACCAACACAGCACCATGAGGGTTAAAAAAGGACACAACACCTGGACAAATGGCAACGTCCAACTTGGGACAAACCTGTCAAAGTCCTACTTCAACCCTCCTGTCGCTGTGCTCGTCACACACAATACACAAACCGTGATATTCAAAATGTCGTCTGTTAAATATCATCACTGTTCCCACACAATGTCACCCATGTCCCCACCCCCACCCTAACCCGTTGAGTGCTAGAGGGATCATCAATGCATCGATCAACAATGCATTGGCAACCCCTCTGGTACTCAAGGGGTTAACCAGACAACAAACAAGTCAATAGGACAACGATCACATGCTACACAGGGGACATTCACTAAGCGGTGACAAACAGATGGTGGACACAAAGTAACCCTCACACACCCTCACTTCACCAATACCAGTGTTAGTCCATGGGGAACATGCAACAACAAGAATCAAGTTTATAAGATCCCATTGTACAAACTCCATGGAAAACACTGGAAATGGGGAAAGGAGATCACTGGAGAAGTCACCATCATGTCCACCCCATCAGTTCAACATCACCGCTTACTGAATCACAAAAAGGGGGCATCAGGTCACACATCACAGTGTCACACAGAATAAATGCTTGTAGGTGCAACACACAGGCCGAAAACTATTCCACAGATTTCAAGCTGGAAAAAGTAGGCATTGGTGTTGTGGCTGCAATCATTTACTCTGACTTGAAATTACATATCCCATATCTGATTCCCACATGGATCCACAGGGTTGCTGATGCCATGGATGGATGGTACACCAGCCACACTTTGCAGGATACACATGGGAAACAAATAGCAAACATCATTATACCTTGGTCACCAACAGGCCATGACTGATGGATATCTAGGATTGAGTACGGTTGCCTCACACAGAAGGATGGATGGGCTCATACACAGAGAAAAAAACAGGCCTCAATCAAAGATATCCCTCACTACTGGCTGGATTGTTGCCCTTAGGATTCAAATGTTACCAAATATGTTACAACACGATGTGAACACAGAGATCACTTCACTGGATGTGATTGCCTTACTGGCCAGATGTGTGCACCCATCACAAATCAACCTACATTGCTACCATCCAAATACACATACATAGTATATCACACTCTACGTAGATGGGATATACGAGGTATGTTCATATCCATCATATCAATACAATGTCTTGTTGGATGGGTGCACATGTATAGCCAGTACGACAATCACACCTACTGATCTGCTCTCTGGCTTCACATCTTGGAAGGATATTACTCTATCCATATGAAGGGTACATATCCACATACATATATGACCATTTCTACTTGTGTGTCACTGTAATGGGATAGCAATGGGTAATGTCATCAAGATGTCATATCATTGCCATCGTTAACAGATGTGTCTTGATCTAAGTCCCATCCCTCCAACACTCATGGTTATACAGATATTGCTCTGTGTGACAGGTGGAGATATCTATCATTTGACCACACGGAGGCTCTTCAGCAGAGCCAAAGTCGCAACATTTCGAGATAAATACCTCTTTGGAATGGTCCACAGAGTTTGCTTGCAAACTAGGCACACTCTGTACACCATTCCAATTAAGTATTGTTCTCTAAAAGGGGCGATTTGGGCTCTGCTGAAAAGCCCTCGTGTGGACAAATAATGACTGAAATCTGCATCTGTCACATAGAGCAATATCTGAACAACCATGAGGGTAGGAGGGATAGGACTAACAGCGAACAACATCTGTTTTCACAATGTCTACAATATGACATCAAGGTGGACTTAACCTTTGCCATCCCCCTGGAGGGATAGCCATCCCTACAAGTTGTGAAGATAAATATATGTTGTTGGATTCACCCCCCTCCCCCGAGTTAAACAATGGTATTCCTAATGTTGAAAGGCATGTTGATTCAAAAGGTATCACAGCTCAGAAATGGATATGTCAGGGGCAATACCCCAGTGGCCTGAAATTGTACAGTGGTGCTGTTATACACAATCATGTGGACATCTCTGGTACAGGGACCAGATATCAACATGGGAGGGTGTTGCAACAGCCCCACTGTACTATTTCGGCCCACTGTGATATTGCACCTCAAAATGAAACCTTCACCTATAATAACTCAAACAACACCTTTCAGCAGTGGGTGTACCCTTGTTTACCCAGGGTGATTAACCCAAGCACATATAATTTTCTTCACCACATATCAAAGTATAACTGTCTCCACAAACATATGGCTAAGGTCACTAATCACAACATCTTATTTCTCCACACAGCTTACGGCCCTCAAGCCCAGCGGGAGACAGTGGAGGAGGCAATGTCACCCCCCAGTGAGGAGGACACAGAGGAGGGGACCAATCGGTGGTCACCTTACCCACCATCACCATCCCCTCCAACACATGCTGCACCACCACCTACTGCACCCCTTCAAGCTGCACCACCACAGGCTGCACCCCTTCAAGCTGCACCACCACAGGCTGCACCCCTTCAAGCTGCACCACCACAGGCTGCACCACTTCAAGCTGCACCACCACAAGCTGCACCTCCCCAGTACAGTGGCTGGATGCAACAGGCGGAGAGGTGGACCCATCCAGCCACCTCCACCAGCTACTACCCTCCATCAGCAGCACCACCACCGCCAGGGAGGCAATGGCTGCCAGGGACAGTGGCCACCACCCAATATGGGCCATATGCCTCCCAGTTAAACCCACCCTCCTGGATGGCTCCACAGCATGCCCCAAGGTATGATCCCAGGTGGGGTCCAAGCACCTATCAGTGGCCACCATATGACCCATGGCCACTGGACTACTCACACCTGGGCCTGATTGGTGAGCCCCAGCGCCCCGTACCCAGGGACATTTTCACACCTCCACCAGCACACACATCATTGGGCAGCTCGGAGTCACTTGATGTGGTGGGCATATGCCCATCATCTGCACCAGCCACTCCAACAGCTGTCACAGCAGCCACAGCACCTCCAGCAGCACCAGAGCAAACAGCACCTCCAGCAGCACCAGAGGAAACAGCACCCTCAGCAGCAGAGGAAACAGCACCCTCAGCAGCAGAGGAAACAGCACCCTCAGCAGCAGAAGACTCAGCACCCTCAGCAGCAGAGGAAACAGCAGCACCAGTGACACCGGCCACATCCACCTCCAGCACCGCACGCCTCACAGGGATGGAGGCGGAGTGTATGGTCCTGCAGAGGAGACTACTCCGGTCGAGCAGGAGAACTGACAACAACATTACAAGGAGCAGGAGGCAATCCAGAAGGAACATTGCACAATTGGAGAGCAGGATCCAAGGCTTGGAGTCGGAGGTGGCCAGGGGGAATACACTACTCCAGCAGCTTAGGACTGGTGTGATGGACATGTTAACACAGGTCCTTGTGGAGTTGAGGGAGATAAACCGCAGGGAGAACCTGAGGATGGAGAGGAAGAACTTGCGTTCCACTGAGGGTTCTACTGCAACCACCACCCCCTCTAGTGTTACCCCTGAAGCCACACCTAGGGGGCAGAGGATTACCAGGAGTTCAACAAGGGCATCCACCTCTGGCACCCAGGCTAAGGCCCCCACCCAAAAAGGAAAAAATAAAAGGCCCAACCTGTCAACTTTCCCCTCAATAAAAAAACCTTTTTTTTGTATTCCTGTCTGATCTGTTGTGTCTTCAGTTATGGATTGGGTGGCAGGGTTGTCTCCAATGCATTGCCATACAATGCAGTGAACACAACCTCTGCCTGGGTGAAATGTTAGTGGGATGCTACAACATGGGTTCACACACACACCGTTGTACAAATTCAACTTGTAATACATCCCTGGAGCCATATTACACCACTGTGTTATATGGCGGTGTTGTGTGTTGAATTTGAACAACAAAACATACCCCTTAGCACAACAAATTGTACAACACTGAACATATGTCTACATCATATGTTGTGTTTAACCCTTTGAGTGCCAGACTGGTAGACAACGCATTGTAAAGAAATGCGTTGGGGACCACTCTTGCACTCAGTGGGTTAATGGGATAACCAGACAAACAGCTCTGTGACTTAGCAGGGACATTATAAGCAGGATAGATAAATGGGACATGTATCAATATTGTCTTGGATTCACACACTCATTGTGCAACTGACTTACTGGGGAAGGCAATGTTTTTAACCTAGGATTTCAATGTGTAGCACACACATTGATATCCTGGGCTGAGCATTGGGGTCTCCTGTAAGTTGAGTTGCTGTTTCCCTAAGGGTGTAACAGACTTCACCAGTGATAACACATGTCCAGTTAGTCTGGTTGTTCGTTAGCCCATGTACTGAGACATGTCAAAGTGGAGCAAAATCTTAGAACATGGATTATACTGAGCAATACAGATACTGTGGACAGGTATTCACTGTGGAAGTATGTCCCCTGTATCACCTCTTCATCACTCCCACAACACATTGGTGCATCACTGCCACCATCATCTGTTTGCATGGATACATCACAGAGTCCACTCACTGGCAAACAAGTGGTGGACTCCTGTGATGTGGGTGATGCCTTTCCATGTATGGGGGATACTCTACCCTGGGTGTGGTAACACATTGACAAATGTGTTCTCAAATATATCCTCCTACAGACACAGATAGAATGGTGATGGTTCATCTTTATTGTGTCTCAAAGTACATTAGAATGTACATGTGTTTTGTGTGTGTATTGCCTATATGCATTGAACACCTGTATGAGAACACTAAATGTACTTTGAAACTAAATTGTAATACTTCAGTTACACTGCTGCCCTGCTCATGTGTTGTCCACAAGGTTTGACAACTCTGTAGGTGAGCATCCTAACTGTACAGGTTAAAACACTCAAGAATTAGTGTTTTCTGTGTCTATATGAGAATGTTCCAGTAGAGGTTTGTGTGAACCTCAGGTCAAACTTTGCATCACCAACAACATCACCATAAACAGCAAGGGGTGATCTTCATGAAGGTGTTGTCAAGACATCAATCCAGTCACATGGAAGATATTCAGTTCAAGGATGGATCATGTTACGGATGCCTGCGGGACAAGAGGACAGGATTTGGAGCAGTAGACCTGAACTGATAATCAAGCAACAACAATTTAGTCTTTTTCATCCCTCAGTTTTCACAGTTACAGGTGAGTACACAAACCATTGCTTGACAATGTGTTGTGTACTCATCTGTAACCAATTCTGTGGGTAACTAAGGACATGTGCACCAGCCCTATGGATATGTGCCCCTGACATGTATACACACATTAACAAGTGTTCTGAGCGCTCCATGGAAGTAATGACATTGTGCTGCCACTGTGAAAGTGACAGTGGCAGCCCAATGTCATTTGTTCCATGGAACTGTTAGGACACATTTGTTGATGTGTGTATTCATGTCAGGGGCACATATGTCTGCACACTCACAGGTCAGCATGGAGTCCCTGGTAATCTGATCTACGTCTCATGACCTCTACATTGTGTGACAATACCACTGTACATCCACCCTTGTGCTGCTCTTCTCAGCTCTAGCACAGTACAGGTCCCATATTGAGTCTAATGTCCCTTTAACCCCTGATGTGCCTGAGTATTATCCAATGCATATCATTAGATAATACTCTTTCGCTACTGGGCTAGCATGGTTGTTCAGGCTATAATCATGGCATATCCAGTTAGTTGCTGTCAATCAAGCCATGTAAGGTGATGAACATGGGTAAAATGTTGTACCTTGTTTCTCCTGGGGGTGTGCGTGATATCCTTGGGGTCTGTATGTCAACGTGGAGAGTGGAATGGAGGATGGTTGTTGAGTCCACACACACAATTTGCCACGTCCACTGCCAGTGCAGTGCTGTGTCACTGTTCCTGTGGGGTGAGACAGAACAACATGTGCAGTGTGGTTAGTGTCACAGGACTGATGGGGGACTTGCATGGATTGTTTGCATGCATGTGTTATACTCACAGGTGAAGTGTTCCGTGATGAGCCTGTCTCTGATCTGTGCCCCTCTCATGGTCTCCTCCACATGCCCGATGTCCATGGCCACTTCCTGTATGGGGGGGTCCGGGATGTGCTCGAGCAGCCTGGTGTCCACTGCGATGTTGTGCAGTATTGCGCACACCACAATGATGTCACACACCTTAGCCGGTGCATACTGCAGTGCTCCCCCAGAGTGGTCCAGACATCGGAATCTTGACTTGAGAAGCCCAAATGTCCGCTCAATAGCATTCCTCGTTCTGGCATGAGCCTGGTTGTACCTTTCCTGGGCATGTGTTTGGGGATTGGCCAGAGGGGTCAGTAGTCAGGACTTGCATCCATAGCCAGCATCACCTGTGTAATGTGAGTGACATGGTGAGACAGGGAGCACAAGTTGTGTGAATGATGTTTTGTGTGGTGGACGTAGTATCTGTGGGTCAGGTGCATTCTGAGCAGAGTGGTGTGTACGCCTGTGTATGTGGTGTGATTTTGTTTTGTGAACTCACCCACTAGCCATCCCCCTGTAAAGGTTCCATTCTCAAAATCTCTGTGGACTGAGGAGTTTTGTAGAATGTATGCATCATGTGTGCTGCCAGGATATTTTGCACAGACATTCATGATCCTCATGTTGCTGTCACACACCATCTGCACGTTGATGGAGTGGAAGTTCTTCCTGTTGATGAATATGTGTGTGTCACGTGCTGGGGCCTTAATCCGGACATGGGTGCAATCTATAGCACCCATGACCCTGGGCATGCCTCCCTTTGCGTAAAAGGCCTGCTTGACGTGTATCCAGTCCATGTCGGTGGTGAGAAAATGTATATAGGTACTGGCCTTGCTTTTGAGGGCTGGCAGGACCTGGGCCAGCACTCTGGAGAATGTGGCCTGTGACATGCCAGATGCGTAACCCTCAGTGGACTGGAAGGCCCCGCTTGCCATGAAGTGTATGGCACAGAGTAGTTTCTGCAGGCCAGTTAGGGCATGGTTGTGGACGTAGATGGGATCCATCTGCTCCTTGATGACCTCATACAAGGCAATGATGCTGTCAGGCCTCAACCTGTAGCAATCAATGACCTCGTCATCAGCCATTCCAAAGAGGGTGACCCTTGGCCGGTATACCCTGGGCCTTGGTGGTCGTCTATACATCCTCTGCCCTCCAGGTGGGGATGGACTCCTGTGTGGCTGCTGAGCCAGAGCCTCCTCACTTGCAACAGGTGAAGGCTGTTGATGAGGCGTGCTTGGAGGTTGCTGATGTTCCCTAGCTCTCTCCCTTGCACGCCTTCTCCGCAGTCTTCGCAACAATATGTAACCCAACATACTGTTTGCTCTCTCTATCTGTCTCTATCTGTCTCTCTCTCTCTCTCTCTCTCCCTCCCTGAGTGGAAAACAAGCCACAAGTGACTGTGTTGAGTTGTCCCTTTAAGTACTTGCTAGGGCGTTGTGTAGGTGTGGTGATGAGGTGAGTGCTGACCAATGGAGAGTTGTTTGTGTCCAGGTAAGTGTTTGCAGGTGTGTGTGTGTTATAATATGTGGTGTGTTGTGCTTGTTCTGTGTGTGCCATTTGCGGACGTGCAGTTGTGGGGTGCAGGTCGCGTGTTGATGTTGCCCAGGTGAGCTTGTATTTGCAGGGTCCGCTTTGTGTGATGACCCCCATTGTTCCGTGCCATGTTGTGTTGTTGTTTTTTTGTGTGTCATTGTCCCTGTGGTGTTGGTTGTTGTTGTGTGTGTAGTGATTTGTGTTGTGTGTACATGTTTTTGTTTTTTTGGCATTGCACGGGTTAATTTTCCCATTTACATGGTTGTGCGGTAAGCCTTTTGTGTCTTTTCCTCTGTAACGGGTGTTTAGTTTTGGCCGTTAAGTGTCTAACGTGTGAGAAATGTGGGTCTTAACTTTTAGCCGTTAGGTGTGTCTTTTTTTCAGCCGTTATCAGTACCGCAAGCCTTTGAATAGCTCTGGGGTATGTTGTTGAATGAGTCTGAATGCACGTAAGTGTATCGGCCGTTAGGATTCTGCAACTGCCGTTAGCTGTTCTTTAGACGGATCTTTGAATTGCAACATGACACTTAACGCACCCGTTAGTGATTTTTTTTGCTAACGGCTGCCTTTAAATCGAGCCCTTGGTCCCCAGCGCGCGGGCGCTGGTTCGCTCCACTTCCTTACGGCTTACTTGAAATTAGAGTGTTGGTTCCCAGCGCGCTGGCGCTGGTTCGCTCCATGGCCTTAAGGCCTGCTATACATCTAGTCTGTTGGTTTCCAGCACGCGGGTGCTGGTTTGCTCCACTGCCTCACGGTTTACTATTCATTTAGTCTGATGGTTCCCAGTGCGCTGTCCAGCCCTAGACAGCTAGTTTCTCTCCCAGTACACGGATACTGATCTGTGCAGACTACCTGGTATTACCACTAGCTCTCATAGCCTCTACATACCATCTCCATACTGTCATTGTCATCTGACAGTTATTGAGGCCATAGTGGTTGGCACCTTCTCCTCTAAGGCTGCCTTGCCCCGGTATATTGGTAAGGCTGGTAGAACCTTCCAATCGTCTACATTTTGAGGTTGCCTTACCCGGTTTTGGCAAGGCCGGCAGAGCCTATATCTATGGTGTTCCATTAGGCTGCCTTGCCCGGTATATTGGCAGGGCCGGTAGAGCCTGTATCATATGGTGATCCGTTAGGCTGCGTTGCCCGGTATATTGGCAGGGCCGGTAGAGCCTGTATACTCTTGATAGTCTTATAGGCTGCCTTGCCCGGTATATTGGCAAGGTCGGTAGAGCCTGGTTCTCCTAGTTACCCAATAGGCTACCTTGCCCAGTATATTGGCAGGGTCTGTAGAGCCACCTTTCCATTGCTTGCCCAGTCTGCCTTGGCCGATATATTGGCAGGGCCGGTAGAGCCTTACTCGCTATTAGGGAAGCTGTTTGAAGGGTTGCTAAAGGAATATATTCAAGAATTCTGCTGGAACATGAATATTATTAGCAGGAGTCAACATGGCTTTGTGAAAGACAGGTCTTGTCAAACTAACTTGATCGCATTTTATGAAAAAGTGAGTAATAATATAGATGCGGGAGCGGCGGTTGATGTGATCTATTTCGACTTTGCCAAGGCATTTGATACGGTTCCACACAAGAGGTTACTGTACAAACTGAATGTAATAGGCCTAGGGGAAAATGTTTGTGTGTGGATTAGAAATTGGCTGAAAGATAGAATGCAAAGAGTGGTAGTAAATGGCAAGCTCTCCAGTTGGATAAATGTGATAAGTGGAGTACCTCAGGGATCTGTCCTGGGTCCTTTTCTTTTTAATTTGTTTATTAATGACCTCCCAGAGGGCATAGGGAGCCATGTATCAGTGTTTGCAGATGACACAAAATTAAGTAAGGTAATAAAGTCTGAACTGGAGGTGTCTTCATTACAAGAGGATTTGGACAAATTGAGTAACTGGGCAGGCAAATGGCAAATGAGATTCAATATAGACAAGTGTAAAGTTATGCATTTTGGGTATAATAATAAAAATGCAACATATAGTTTAAATGATGTTTCTCTGGGGAAATCTACAAATGAAAAGGATTTGGGAGTAATGGTAGACAATAGACTTAGCAGTAGCACGCAGTGCCAGCTGGCGGCTGCAAAGGCCAATAAGATATTGGCATGTATTAAAAGGGGTATTGACTCAAGGGAGGAAGATATTATTATGCCTCTTTACAGGTCCGTGGTAAGACCCCACCTAGAATATGCTGTTCAATTCTGGGCGCCCTTTCTGAAAAAGGACATTATGGAACTAGAGAGAGTGCAGAGGAGGGCTACAAAACTAGTAAGGGGAATGGAAAGTTTTAGTTATGAGGAAAGGCTAGAAAAGTTAAACTTGTATACACTAGAGAAACGGCATCTTAGAGGGGATATGATAACACTATATAAATATGTTCAGGGCCCATACAAAGGGCTCTCCAAAGACCTGTTCATTAACAGAACAGTACATAGGATAGGGGGCCACCCGCTTAGACTTGAGGAAAGGAGATTTAATCTACAACAGCGGAAGGGTTTCTTTACTGTAAGGACAATAAAGGTATGGAATTCACTGCCTGAGGAGGTGGTGCTATCGAATACATTAGACGCCTTTAAAAAGGGCCTGGATACTTATTTAAAAGAACATAACATAGAGGGCTATGTACGTTAGTATTAGGATTAATATTTTACTTAGGGCTTGTTGATCCAGGGAGAAATCTGATTGCCATTTGGAATCAGGAGGGAATTCCCCCCCACACACACACACCCCATTTGGGGCAGAATTTGAAATTGCTGTATTGTTGTGTTTTTTTTGCCTTCTTTTGGATCAACGATGGTAAACAGGAATAGGAAAAGGGTTGAACTAGATGGATGCAAGTCTTTTTTCAACCTAAATTACTATGTTACTATGTTACTATGTTACTACCTACTTGTCATTTCTATGTATTGTATGTATGTGTATGAAATCCTATGGGATTATCTTAAACTTTTCAATACAGTTGTGTTTTTACCTAACTTTGTGTCTGAGAGTCTTAACAAACCGTGACAGTATGGGAGGTTGTTAATGTTAAAGTTTAATGCTATTCATAATGGTTTGAATAAGGACAGAGAATTCTTGGTCACATTATCACTTAGTGGATTAACTTTTCCAACAAACCCACGGGCATCGTAAAGCCTCACAGGAAGAGTGCAATTTACCATTGACTGATTAAAGTATCTGGATCTGGGTTGAGTTCTCTTATCTGATTTCCTTTCTAAACAATGCAATGTGTATTTGTATTTAAGAGAGATGTTTTCATATTTATCTGTATAACATGCCTGAGGAAGAGACCTAAGGTCTTGAAAGCTTGCATTCTAAATTTGCTTAGTTAGCCAATAAAGGTATCAAAAACTATATTTGCCTCCTGAGTCAAACTTTGACATGTTCTTATAGCCTTCATTCTCAATTCTCTTTTTATCTATTTATTTTCTTTTGTTCTGCTTTGATTTTCTCCTTTTTTTGAATAAGGGTTAAATTAATTTGATGATTTGTGAAGGCAGTGGCAGTATCCAGAGAAACTTTCCCCGTATGGGAAGGCAGGGGGATGGTCAAAAGTTAAATGGCACTTTTGTTTCATTTAAATAGCTGTTAAGCAAATGAGACATGTAAACTTGACAAAGCCAAGAAGCGTGGGTGAAAAAGAGTAGGTGACGTCTGTCATTCCAGTGTTTTATCTACTTACTGTATACCTTGAATCTTTTCGTCACTCGATGAAGACTGAACACTTTGATAATGAAGTTGATAAGTATCATCTTATAACTCGTTGGCAAGATTTAATTGATGAGGTAAGTGTGTTTTGCAAAGAGTAAAGGTGCTTGATCAGAAAGCAGAAAGGAGGAATACATGGGCATTGATGAAAACCTGTTTTGATGAGTCCTTTATTGTATATGATATTTATAGGAGAACTCTTTACCAAAAACTTGCACTATATGATCTATGTTCCAATATGGTCTGCCTTTCCTTCATTAACACCTTCGCTGCCATATGTCATGCTAGCGCTTAACCCTCTCCTGCTGAAGGAACGCTACTAACCTTGCATGAACTTCTTGGATGATTAACTATTACTATACACACTTCTTTACAGTGGCTAACAAATCTGGCTGTAAGTGTTATACCATTCTGATTTTTAGATGCTATATCTCTGGATCTGGTTAGCACTATTTGGTATTCATGCCTTTTTATTGAGGGTAGAGGGAATATGTAGGATGTTTGTGGATTCATGTATATTCAGTAATTTTTTGTATAATAAATTACTCTATTTTTTATTTTTTGATTCATTTATGATTATGCTTAATATGTTTAATTTTAACTGTTGAGTGATTTATGAATGATCTAATATTTATTTCTTGCAAAACGTTTTAGTTGTGTATAGTACCTTGACTCACCAAATAAAGGTAAAAAAATGTATTCCAAATTGGTGCCTTTACAATGAAGTTCCCCTCAAGAATGACTATGTGTAGGGGAACTTCCTGGATGGAAGTCTAAGAGTGGGTCAATTTTTATTTAACGTATTTGAATAAATCTTGTCCAAATAGTCCAGAGAAGGTGGCGGAGGCATTCACCATTGAAAACACCGTTAAACGAATTTCGTCCAACAATGGAAACTTTGGACAAAATTCTGACTAAATGAATGCAAAGGTAAACAAAGTTTGTTTTTAATATAAAGTGACATTTTTTTCCACAAATGATTCGGATGAAACTAATTTTCTCGCTTCTAATAAAGAGTGTTAATAAATAATACAGGATTCTGAAACCCCATATTATTATTATTATTTTTGTCAAATGAGGGAATTATTTTCTTCTCTGAATGAATTTAACAGACTAATATAGTAATAATATTATTGAGTCTATACAACTAGTGATGATCGAGCACCCCAATGCTCGGGTGTTCGGGTGCTCTGACCGAGCGCCCCCGGAGGCTCGAGTGCTCGGCCGAGCACCCGAGCCCCATTGAAGTCAATGGGAGGACTCGAGCATTACACCAGGCACCCCCTGCTCTGATGAGGGGAGGGTGCCTGGTCCATAGGAAAAGGGCAGAAAATGATGGAAACACCACAGAAATGGTTCAGGGACAGCATAGGGAGGATGTCTGGATGCATCTTGGACTCCAACATCGCTGCTGGGAACAATGTTTCGCCCGTAGTACGCCATTTTTACAGACTGACCGTAAAACACACAAAAAGGAAGATAAAAACGACTTTAGGCGAAAAATTGTTACCAAACAGTATTTGCTGTATATTTACTTGTATATCATCTGCAAATTCTGCAAAAAATTTCATTGATTTTTCGGAACTGGGGCCATGATTAAGAGGGAAACGTGCGCAGAGGCAAATTCTGCAAAAAATTTCCTCGATTTTTCTGAACTGGGGCCATGATTAAGAGGGAAACGTGCGCAGAGGCAAATTCTCCCAAAAATGTCCTCGATTTTTCTGAACTGGGGCCATGATTAAGAGGGAAACGTGCACAGAGGCAAATTCTGCAAAAAATTTCCTCGATTTTTCTGAACTGGGGCCATGATTAAGAGGGAAACGTGCGCAGAGACAAATTCTCCCAAAAATTTCCTCGATTTTTCTGAACTGGGGCCATGATTAAGAGGGAAACGTGCGCTGAGCCGACCATCTAAAACATTATGGGTGAGGGTCTGCTGCGGAGCTGACCATCCTAAACATTATATGCGAAGGCCTGCTAGTGAGCTGACGCTATAAAACATTATATGAGAGGGCCCGCTAGAGAGCTGACCCAATAAAACATTATATGAGAAGGCCCGCTGGTGAGCTGACCTATACAAAAATTGTCAAACAGCGCCCGCTGGTGAGCTGGCCCTATATAAAAATTATATCACAGGGCCCGCTGGTGAGCTGGCCCTATATAAAAATTATATCCCAGGGTATATGGAAGAGAGTCAACCATATACCCATTTTTTGGGTGGAAGGGGTGAAATAACATATCTAAAGTGACTTTATGTTCCCCCGGGGCTTTCCTCCAGTGGAGTGGAGAAGTCAGGGGAAATCCAGGCCTTGTTCATTTTTATAAGTGTCAACCTATCAGCATTTTCGGTGGAAAGGCGGATACGCTTATCTGTTATGATGCCACCAGCAGCACTAAATACCCGCTCAGACAGAACGCTGGCGGCAGGGCAGGCCAGCACCTCCAAGGCGTAGAGTGCCAGTTCATACCACGTGTCCAGCTTGGACACCCAGTAGTTGTAAGGCACAGAGGGATCATTGAGGACGCTGACACGGTCTGCTACGTACTCCTTCACCATCTTCCAAAACGTTTCCCTCCTTGTGACACTAGGCTGCGCATCAGGGTGAGGGTGCTGGCGGGGTGTCATGAAGGTGTCCCACGCCTTGGAGAGTGTTGCCCTGCCTTTGTCGGAACTGCTGTGTGCTCCCCTTTTCTCCCCTTCTCTGTTGGCCAAGGTAGCACGTACTCTGCCGCCAGCGTTGTCAGATGGAAAATTTTGGAGCAATTTTTCAACAAGAACCTTCTGGTATTGCACCATTTTGCTTGTCCTCTCCACCGGAGGAATGAGAGATGAGAAATTCTCTTTGTAGCGGGGGTCCAGAAGGGTGAACACACAGTAATCCGTGTTGTCTAAAATGCGTATAACGCGTGGGTCACGGGAAAGGCAGCCTAACATAAAGTCAGCTATGTGTGCCAGAGTACCAACAGGCAAGATTTCGCTGTCCTCACCAGGAGGATGACTCTCAATCTCCTCATCCTCTTCCTCCTCTTCTGCCCACCCACGCTGAAGAGATGGAACTAAAGTTCCATGGCTACCCTCTGTAGCGGAGGCAACCGTGTCTTCCTCCTCCTCCTCCTCCGCCTCCTCCAATTGTCGCTGAGAAGACGAAGTGAGGGTGCTCTGGCTATCACCTTGTGTAAGCTCTTCCCCCCGCATTTCCACCTCTTCCACATGCAAAGCGTCGGTTTTAATTGTGAGCATCGAGCGTTTCAGTAGACACAGAAGTGGGATGGATATACTGATAATAGCGTTATCGCCGCTCACCATCTGTGTCGATTCCTCAAAATTGCGTAAAACCTCACAGAGGTCTGACATCCATTCCCACTCCTCACTTCTGATTACAGGAAGTTGAACGGAGAGGCGACGACCGTGTAACAGCTGGTACTCCACTACTGCCCTCTGCTGCTCACAAAGCCGGGCCAACATGTGGAAGGTGGAGTTCCAGCGCGTGCTCACGTCACACAGCAGCCGGTGAGCTGGCAATTGTAAGCGCTGCTGCAGCTTCAACAGGCCGGCTGAAGCTGTTGATGACTTACGGAAATGTGCACACACGCGGCGCACCTTGGTCAAGAGATCATGCAAATTGGGGTAGGTTTTTAGAAATCGCTGAACCACTAAATTAAATACATGCGCTAGGCATGGTACGTGTGTGAGCTTGCCGAGCTCCAAAGCCGCCACCAAGTTACGCCCATTATCACACACAACCATGCCTGGTTGCAGGTTGAGTGGCGAGAGCCACTGCTCGGTCTGGTGACTAATCCCCTGCAACAGCTCTGAGGCCGTGTGCTGTTTGTCCCCAAGGCAGATCAGCTTCAGCACGGCCTGTTGACGCTTCCCCACTGCAGTGCTACACTGCTTCCAGCTACCGGCTGATGGGTGAGTGGCGCTGCGCGCAGAGAATTCAGAGGTGGAAACGGAGGAGGAGGAGCCAATAATGTAGGTGTTGGCGGAAACCCTGATGGAGGTAGGGCCCGCAATCCTCGGCGTGGGTAGCACCTGTGCCATCCCAGGGTCTGAGTCGCTCCCAGCCTCCACGACATTCACCCAGTGTGCCGTCAGGGAAATGTAGCGTCCCTGGCCACAAGCACTTGTCCATGTGTCAGTCATTAAGTGGACCTTCCCAGTAACTGCGTTGGTCAGGGCACGGGTGATGTTACGGGACACATGGTGGTGTAAGGCGGGGACGGCACACCGGGAAAAGTAGTGGCGGCTGGGGACTGCGTACCGAGGGACAGCTGCTGCCATCAGGCTGCGGAAGGACTCAGTCTCCACAAGCCTAAATGGCAGCATTTCGATGGCCAGTAATTTGGAAAGGTGTGAGGTTAGTGCTATGGCCTGTGAGTGGGTGGCTGGGTATTTTCGCTTGCGCTCAAATGCCTGGGGTAACGACATTTGGACGCTGCGCTGGGACAGGGAAGTGGATGTGGTCGCTGATGGTGCTTCAGATGGTACAGGTGCAGGGCGGGAGGTATGCGGGCCTGCGCCTTCGACAGGCAATTGGCCGGCACCAAAAACAGGGGAAGAGGAGGCAGTGGTGTGGCCTGCAGACACAGATTGGCGATCCGGGCGTTCCTCCCACTTATTACGGTGCTTGGATGCCATGTGTCGGATCATGCTGGTGGTGGTGAGGTTTCTAGTGTTCATGCCTCGGCTCATTCTGGTGTGGCACAGGTTGCAAACTACAATTTTTTTGTCGTCCGCACTTTCCTTAAAAAAACGCCATACCGCGGAACACCTAGCCCTTGGCAAGGGAGATTTACGCAAGGGGGTGCTCCGTGGAACATTTGGGGGCCGGTTTGGTGCGGTCCGCCTTCTTTCTGTAGCCACACCACTGCCTCTTCCAGCCTGTTGCGGTGCTGCAGATGGCTCACCCTCAGGACTGCTGTCATCGCTCGGCTCTCCACCTTCCCAGGTGGGGTCAGTCACCTCATCGTCCACCAAGTCCTCCTCCACTTCCTCACTCTGATCATCCTCCTCATTTCTTGATCCCACCACATACTCAGTCATTGACAACTGTATATCATCCTCCTCATCAAGGTCTTGAGACAGTAATAGTGGTTGATTTGATGGCAACTGTGTCTCATCATCATCATCATCCACTTCCTTTGACCTTAAATGCCGTTCACCTCTGTCATCTTCTTGTGATTGGGTACCCTCTAGAGGTTGTGAATCAGGGCACAAGATTTCATGTTCCTCTGCAAGCGTGCTTGGAGAGAGGTTCAAATTAAGGATTGGTGATGAGACGAGCTCCTCACTATATCCCAGTGTGGGATCACTTCTTTGACCAGACCCTCTATGGTGGGAGGAAGGATGATCAGGGTGAGGATTATGTTGACCAGACTCTTGGCTACTGAGAGTGGACTTGGTGGAAGACAGGGTGGTGCTTAACCGACTGGAAGCAGTATCACCTGAAATCCAACCGACCACCTGTTCGCAGTGGTCTGACCTCGAGAGTGATGTCCTGCGACGCCCTGTAAACTGAGACATGAAGCTAGGTATGGTGGATGTCTTTCTTTCTTGTGCTCTGGCACCAGGCACAGTTTCTACGCGTCCTGACCCGCGCCCTGAACTATCAGGATCACGTCCACTTCCCCGTCCCTTTTTACCCGCCTTCTTCATATTACACGGAATATGTGCTGCAAATCTGCAACTTTGCACAGTAAACAGAATGTGCTGCTTATCTGCGGCTAGGCACAGTGAACAGAATATGTGACTTTTATTTTTAACACTTTGCACACTAAACAGAATGTGCTGCTTATCTGCGGCTAGGCACAGTGAACAGAATATGTGACTTTTATTTTTAACACTTTGCACACTAAACAGAATGTGCTGATAATCTGCAACTTTGCACACTAAACAGAATGTGCTGCTTATCTGCGGCTAGGCACAGTGAACGGAATAAGTGACTTTTATTTTTTACACTTTGCACACTAAACAGAATGTGCTGATAATCTGCAACTTTGCACACTAAACAGAATGTGCTGCTTATCTGCGGCTAGGCACAGTGAACGGAATAAGTGACTTTTATTTTTTACACTTTGCACACTAAACAGAATGTGCTGATAATCTGCAACTTTGCACACTAAACAGAATATGCTGCTTATCTGCGGCTAGGCACTGTGAATGGAATATGTGACTTTTATTTTTTACACTTTGCACACTAAACAGAATGTTCTGCTAATCTGCAACTTTGCACACTAAACAGAATGTGCTGCTTATCTGCGGCTAGGCACAGTGAACGGAATAAGTGATTTTTATTTTTTACACTTTGCACACTAAACAGAATGTGCTGATAATCTGCAACTTTGCACACTAAACAGAATATGCTGCTTATCTGCGGCTAGGCACAGTGAATGGAATATGTGACTTATTTTTTACACTTTGCACACTAAACAGAATGTTCTGCTAATCTGCAACTTTGCACACTAAACAGAATGTGCTGCTTATCTGCGGCTAGGCACAGTGAACGGAATAAGTGACTTTTATTTTTTACACTTTGCACACTAAACAGAATGTGCTGATAATCTGCAACTTTGCACACTAAACAGAATATACTGCTTATCTGCGGCTAGGCACAGTGAATGGAATATGTGACTTTTATTTTTTACACTTTGCACACTAAACAGAATGTTCTGCTAATCTGCAACTTTGCACACTAAACAGAATGTGCTGCTTATCTGCGGCTAGGCACAGTGAACGGAATAAGTGACTTTTATTTTTTACACTTTGCACACTAAACAGAATGTGCTGATAATCTGCCACTTTGCACACTAAACAGAATATGCTGCTTATCTGCGGCTAGGCACAGTGAATGGAATATGTGACTTTTATTTTTTACACTTTGCACACTAAACAGAATGTTCTGCTAATCTGCAACTTTGCACACTGAACAGAATGTGCTGCTAATCTGCAACTTTGCACACTAAAAAGAATGTGCTGCTAATCTGCAACTTTGCACACTGAACAGAATGTGCTGCTAATCTGCAACTTTGCACACTAAACAGAATGTGCTGCTAATCTGCAACTTTGCACACTAAAAAGAATGTGCTGCTAATCTCCAACTTTGCACACTAAACAGAATGTGCTGCTAATCTGAAACTTTGCACACTAAACAGAATGTGCTGCTAATCTGCGGCTAGGCACAGTGAACAGAATATGTGACGTTTTTTTTTTAAACTCTGCCCCCCAAAACAAAATATATCTGCTGCCCCCACACACAGTAGTCCTAAAAAGGACTTTTGGGTCTTTTTGTTGTTCAAACGCGCTTTTTTTCTGCCTACACTGACTTTCCCTTCCTATCCTCATCTCTCCCTAGCTAAGACTGAGCCGAACTCGCTGGTCAGGTGCTATACAGCACCCGATCACGGGTTCTGGCCAGCCAATCAGTGTAATGCCAGCAGCCAACATGGCTGCTGGCATTACACTGATGTCAGAGCCTCCCCGCACGTTTATTGGCTGCGCAGCAGCCGCGAAACGTGCGGGGAGGAGACCCGAACATGGCGGGCGAGCACATGCGGTACTCGTACGAGTACCGCCTTGTGCCGAGCAGAGCGATGCTCGAGCCGAACCGAGCTTCGGCCGAGCATGCTCGCTCATCACTATATACAACCGCTATTAATTTTTATTAAAAAAAAAAAATGAAATAAATTGATCTCCCCCAAAAACAAAATCATGGAAACCCGGTAAGTTCGAATAAAGGTTCTATTTTACTTGACATTTCTCTTTTGCCAATAAGTTTTGATAGCAGCAAGAAAATTGTCTGAAATGTGATTACAGGTCTGATTAGAAATCCCTTCAATCCCATAAGAGTACTGCTGAAAAAAATTGATATTTTGTGCTAATAGCAATATTAGTCTGACCTACAATCCAAACTAACTGATGAATCCGCCACCCAAAGTGGTATAATGAAGGGCCCCGATAAGTCCTGCATGCTTGTTCTTTAAAGCAGAGCTACCACCTGAACACAACTTTACCTTAAATAACTCCCCATCTGGCAATTAGCTGCTTAGTAGCACTTGACAAATAGATTTAGCTTTCTTCCTGGGCTGACAGCATCACGGAACACGGATATCTTGCAATAATGAGGTCCGTGCGCCTGCTCTCTCAGTCCCTTTTGAAGCCAGACGACTCCTAGCAACGCCTCCTAGACCCGGCTGGGACTGACAGCGCAGGCGCATAGATGTCATTATGGCAAGATGTCCGCTTTCCGTGATGCTGTCAGCCCGCGAAGAAAGGCGAAATCTATTTGTCAAGGTAATAATTCTGGTGACTAGCACTACTAAGCAGCTAGTCACCAAATGGGGAGTTATTTAAGCTAAAGTTGTGTTCAGGTAGTAGTTCCGCTTTAAAGTGGATGTTTACCCGCTTCACAACTTTGCTTAAATCGTTTCCTTATAAATTATAAAAAAATGGAAAGTGTATCCTTTTAAAAAAAAAAATCCGCTCGTTTGGAGAAATTAAAAGATTAAACGCAGCTCTGTATCTACTTCTGGCAGACAGTGTTGACCGGATCTGTACCGTAGTTTGAGCCTCTATCCAGCCTCCTCCGATGATGGAGGCTGTCTGTCTGTAAGTTGGCAGAGATCGATTTCTGGCCAATGAGATTGCTCCTACTTACAGACAGCCTCCATTATCGGAGGAGGCTGGATAGAAGCTCAGACTACGGTACAGATCTGATCAACACTGTCTGCCTGAAGTAGGTACAGAGCTACATTTAATCTTTTAATATCTCCAAACGAGTGGATTTAAAAAAAAAAAAAAATGATACACTTTCCATTAGTTATCATTTTTAGGGAAATGATTTAGGCAAAGTTGTGAAGGGGGTAAACATCCCCTTTAACACTAGTAAATTGGATAAGCAGAGCCAGAGATGTTAGCTGTTAACATAAAGGAACACATGTGCGAGGCAAGCATCTACAACTGTCAACTGTCTGAATGTACTCTGCAAACTGGGGAAGAAGGAACTGTATGTGTGGTTCTTTGACTAGCAGTGCTGTTTTTAACCCCTTAAGGACCGGCGGTCATGGGACATTTCCGTCCCATAATGACCGCATAGGGGCACTTTGACGCGCCGGTACACGTGACCTGTCACGTGTATCGGCGCGTCACTATGGGGCTTGAAAGAGATCGCTCCCTATTTTTACTTACAGCTCTCCCGGTAGAGCGCTGTAAGTAAAAAGTACGTGACGTACCATGACCGTCATCGGTCCTTGAGTAGTTCAAGGACCGTGACGGTCCTGGTACGTCAAGGGTCCTTAAGGGGTTAAATGCATCTTTTTCCCACACACACATATATACAGAAACAGTAACATATTGTTGATGAGGCTGAAAAAAAACATGCATCCATCAAGTTCATCCAATACCATATTATCCCTGTTGATCCAGAAGAAGGTAAAAAAAGCCCTTAACCCCTTAAGGACCCTTGACGTACCAGGACCGTCAAGGGTAAAAGTGATCCAACGACTCTTGACGGTCCCGGTACGTCAAGGGTTAAACTCTTCCATCGCGGCCGCACGGAGCGATGGAAGAGTTCAAGCCGCTTGTTACTAAGTGTCCCGGTATCGGGACACTTAGTAACAAGCGGCAGAAACATTGTTGCAACATGCGATTCGCTTCAAAAGCAAATCACATGTTGCAAAACCTGAATGACAGGGACAGTATTTGTAAATACTGTCCCTGTCAGATCTCTATGCCTCCCTCCACCTTGCATACTGCTGAGGTGGAGAGAGACATAGAGAGATGGTGTTCCAGTGTTCCTGGAAAAAAAAAAGTTAAAAAAAAGTTTAAATAAAAAAAATTTAACCCTTTGATCACTGTTCTGCAGTGATCAATAAGTTCCCCCCATCTGATCACTCTTGGAGTGATCAATTTGCTGCAGATCAGTGTTTTCTGATCTGTGGGACACCCCCCATCCCCCTGGAATTTTTTTAGATTTTTTTAAAATTTTTTAAATTTTTTTTAAATTTTTAATTTTTTTTTTTTTTTTTTTTTTTTTTTAAATAGTAAATATAGTTTAGGTAGGTAGTTTGGTAGGTTTAGTGTAGACGTGTGTTAGGGAAAGTTTTAGGGATAGATTTAGGTTTAGGGGAAAAAAAAAAAACCAACCCCCCCCCCCAAAAAAAAAAAATATATATAATAAGCACAGTTTAGATAGGTAGTTCAATTGGGTTAGGTACGTTCAGGATATACGTAGGTTAGGGTAAGTTTTAGGGTTAGATTTAGGTTTAGGGATAGCGTAAGAAAAAAAAAAACCCAAAAAAATCCCAAAACCCCCCCCCAAAAAAAAAAAAATATAATAAGTGCAGTTTAGATAGGTAGTTCACTTGGGTTAGGTAGGTTCAGGATATACGTAGGTTAGGGTAAGTTTTAGGGTTAGATTTAGGTTTAGGAATAGCGTAAGAAAAAAAAAAACCCAAAAAACCCCAACCCCCCCCCCCAAAAAAAAAATATAATAAGTGCATTTTAGAAAGGTAGTTCACTTGGGTTAGGTAGGTTCAGGATATACGTAGGCTAGGGTAAGTTTTAGGGTTAGATTTAAGTTTAGGGATAGCGTAAGAAAAAAAAAAAATTTTTTTTAGTGGGCAAAATGCAGCGCAGGTACAGCGTTGAAGAGGCATATGCCTTTTTGGCGTCTGACTCTGAGGCAACAGACACTGCGTCAGATTTTGACATAGCGCAGTTTTCAGAAAGTGAGAGCAGTTCTAGTGATGACGCTGGGCCTTCTGTCAAGAAAAGACGCACTGCCCCAAGAGCTGCTCTGGCAACTGCCCCAGCACCTGCCAAAAGAACTGCCCAAAGACCTACCAAAATACCTACCCAAAGAAATGCCCCAAGTGCTGCCCCAAGAGCTGCCCTGGCAACTGCCCCAGCACCTGCCAAAAGATCTGCCCAAAGACCTACCAAAGAAATGCCCCAAGAGCTGCCCTGGCAACTGCCCCAGCACCTGCCAAAAGATCTGCCCAAAGACCTGCCAAAAGACCTGCCCAAAGAAATGCCCCAACACCTGCCACTCCGGATCCTAATGAATGGGTATCAATTTATGCCCACAAATCTCAGAATTCACAGGCAACCCAGGGATTCAAATTGATGTGGAAGGATTTACCCATGATCATTTTTTTGATTTGTTTTTGGGGGAAGACATTTTAGGTGAAATTGTGTCCCAAACCAATTTGTATGCAGCCCAGTATACTGCCGCCAACCCTAAGTGTGAAAAACGCTGTTTTTTTTTTTTTACTTACGTCATGGTTTACGAGGGATTGGTGGTAAAATGGCTGTGAAAGTGTGAAAAATGCTGAATTTTTTTTACTTACGTTAAATTTTCACAGGATTGGTGGTAAAATGGCTGTGTATAAAATTGGAAAACACACCTAAAACGAGAGCCTGGGGTGTCTATTTCCAAAAATATACACTTTTGGGGGGAAATCTTAAAAAAGAGCACTGTTACACAGCCCCAAATGAGACATGGCACCAGTAACGCAAGCTGTGAAGATTCAAAGTGTGAACCTGGAAACGCGCATGTTCCAATTTGGCCCCCGTAGCTCCCCCAAACCATGAGAAAGCTATGCATATGGGGTATTGCCGTACTCAGAAGAAGGAGCTGAACACTAATCAATTCAGTTTATAAAATCTTCACCTATTCTGTGCTTGAAATTCACATCAACATTGAAGGCAAAGTGTGAAAAATGCTGAATTTTTTTTACTTACGTCAAATTTTCACAGGATTGGTGGTAAAATGGCTGTGTATAAAATTGGAAAACACACCTAAAACGAGAGCCTGGGGTGTCTGTTTCCAAAAATATACACTTTTGGGGGGAAATCTTAAAAAAGAGCACTGTTACACAGCCCCAAATGAGACATGGCACCAGTAACGCAAGCTGTGAAGATTCAAAGTGTGAACCTGGAAACGCACATGTTCCAATTTGGCCCCCGTAGCTCCCCCAAACCATGAGAAAGCTATGCATATGGGGTATTGCCGTACTCAGAAGAAGGAGCTGAACACTAATCAATTCAGTTTATAAAATCTTCACCTATTCTGTGCTTGAAATTCACATCAACATTGAAGGCAAAGTGTGAAAAATGCTGAATTTTTTTTACTTACGTCAAATTTTCACAGGATTGGTGGTAAAATGGCTGTGTATAAAATTGGAAAACACACCTAAAACGAGAGCCTGGGGTGTCTGTTTCCAAAAATATACACTTTTGGGGGGAAATCTTAAAAAAGAGCACTGTTACACAGCCCCAAATGAGACATGGCACCAGTAACGCAAGCTGTGAAGATTCAAAGTGTGAACCTGTAAACGCGCATGTTCCAATTTGGCCCCCGTAGCTCCCCCAAACCATGAGAAAGCTATGCATATGGGGTATTGCCGTACTCAGAAGAAGGAGCTGAACACTAATCAATTCAGTTTATAAAATCTTCACCTATTCTGTGCTTGAAATTCACATCAACATTGAAGGCAAAGTGTGAAAAATGCTGTTTTTTTACTTACGTCAAGTTTATGAGAAAGTGGTGGCAAAATAGCTGTGTAAAAAACTTGAAAACACACCTAAAATGAAAGCTGGGGGTGTCTACATTCCAAAAATATACACTTTTGGGGGGAAATTCTAAAGTGCAGCACTGGAACATAGCCCAAAATGAGTAATGGCACCAGTTAACCAAGATGTGAAAATTCAATATTTGTTCAAAATTGGGCCCCGTAGCTACCCCAAACCTTGAATAACCTATGCATATGGGGTATTGCCGTACTCAGAAGAAGGAGCTGAACACTAAACAATGCATTTTTAAAAATCTTCACCTATCCTGTGCTTGAAATTCACATCAACATTGAAGTGCAAGTGTGAAAAACAGTGTTTTTTTAACTTACGTCAAGATTTACGAGCGATTGGTGGTAAAATGGCTGCGTAAAAAAATTGAAAACATACATAAAATGAAAGCCTGGGGTGTCTACTTTCCAAAAATATATACTTTTGGGGGGAAATCTTAGAGTGGAGCACTGTTACACAGCCCCAAATGAGACACGGCACCAGTGATACAAGCTGTGAAAATTCAAAGTGTGAAACTGGAAACGCGCATGTTCCAATTTGGGCCCCATAGCTCCCGCAAACCTTGAATAACCTATGCATATGGGGTATTGCCGTACTCAGAAGAAGGAGCTGAACACTAAACAATGCATTTTTAAAAATCTTCACCTATCCTGTGCTTGAAATTCACATCAACATTGAAGTGCAAGTGTGAAAAACTGTGTTTTTTTAACTTACGTCAAGATTTATGAGCCATTGGTGGTAAAATGGCTGCGTAAAAAAATTGAAAACATACATAAAATGAAAGCCTGGGGTGTCTACTTTCCAAAAATATATACATTTGGGGGGAAATCTTAGAGTGGAGCACTGTTACACAGCCCCAAATGAGACAAGGCACCAGTGATACAATCTGTGAAAATTCAAAGTGTGAAACTGGAAACGCGCATGTTCCAATTTGGGCCCCATAGCTCCCGCAAACCTTGAATAACCTATGCATATGGGGTATTGCCGTACTCAGAAGAAGGATCTGAACACTAAACAATGCATTTTTAAAAATCTTCACCTATCCTGTGCTTGAAATTCACATCAACATTGAAGTGCAAGTGTGAAAAACGGTGTTTTTTTAACTTATGTCAAGATTTACGAGCGATTGGTGGTAAAATGGCTGCGTAAAAAAATTGAAAACATACATAAAATGAAAGGCTGGGGTGTCTACTTTCCAAAAATATATACTTTTGGGGGGAAATCTTAGAGTGGAGCACTGTTACACAGCCCCAAATGAGACATGGCACCAGTGATGCAAGCTGTGAAAATTCAAAGTGTGAAACT
Organism: Rhinophrynus dorsalis; assembly: GCA_037306005.1. Taxonomy (NCBI): domain Eukaryota; kingdom Metazoa; phylum Chordata; class Amphibia; order Anura; family Rhinophrynidae; genus Rhinophrynus; species Rhinophrynus dorsalis. Next base: position 173,605,178 of record CM074720.1, on the reverse strand, counting down.
GGAAACACGCATGTTCCAATTTGGGCCCCGTAGCTCTCCCAAACCTTGAGAAACCTATGCATATGGGGTATTGCCGTACTCAGAAGAAGGAGCTCAACACTAAACAATGCATTTTTAAAAATCTTCACCTATCATGTGCTTGAAATTCACATCAACATTGAAGTGCAAGTGTGAAAAACGCTGTTTTTTTAACTTACGTCAAGATTTACGAGCGATTGGTGGTAAAATGGCTGCGTAAAAAAATTGAAAACATACATAAAATGAAAGCCTGGGGTGTCTACTTTCCAAAAATATATACTTTTGGGGGGAAATCTTAGAGTGGAGCACTGTTACACAGCCCCAAATGAGACATGGCACCAGTGATGCAAGCTGTGAAAATTCAAAGTGTGAAACTGGAAACGCGCATGTTCCAATTTGGGCCCCGTAGCTCTCCCAAACCTTGAGAAACCTATGCATATGGGGTATTGCCATACTCAGAAGAAGGATCTGAACACTAAACAATGCATTTTTAAAAATCTTCACCTATCCTGTGCTTGAAATTCACATCAACATTGAAGTGCAAGTGTGAAAAACGGTGTTTTTTTAACTTACGTCAAGATTTACGAGCGATTGGAGGTAAAATGGCTGCGTAAATAAATTGAAACCATACATAAAATGAAAGCCTGGGGTGTCTACTTTCCAAAAATATATACTTTTGGGGGGAAATCTTAGAGTGGAGCACTGTTACACAGCCCCAAATGAGACATGGCACCAGTGATGCAAGCTGTGAAAATTCAAAGTGTGAAACTGGAAACGCGCATGTTCCAATTTGGGCCCCGTAGCTCTCCCAAACCTTGAGAAACCTATGCATATGGGGTATTGCCGTACTCAGAAGAAGGAGCTGAACACTAAACAATGCATTTTTAAAAATCTCCACCTATCATGTGCTTGATATCAACAGTAGTATTGAAATGTAAGTGTGAAAACTGCAAAAAAACAAAATATTACCACAATTTTGAAATTTTTTTCTGGAAAAATAGCTGCATGAAAAACTCCAAAATTCTCCTGATTATTTACTTTATGTTGTGTAGTTTTCAGAAACATATACCTTTGTGGGACATTTTTGGTTCTGGCACCGTCAGCTAAGCTATGATGCTCACATGCCAATTGTTGAAACATCACAAGTTGGAAATAACAGCAGCCATCTTGTAATATTTACCTTGTAAATGTGAGTAAAGGACTAAAATACTAGGCATATGGGGTACTCTTATATTCAGGAGAAGCAAATGAATATATTTAGGGGTATTTTTTTTCCATTAACTAATAGTATGCAAATCCTGACAGAAAAATGTAAGCAAAATGTTGTTTTTTTTCAATTTTTTTCCTCTTTTTTTCTATTTTAATCAAATTAAACAATGAGGTATTCATATAATTGTGGTATCAAAAGAAAGCCCTACTTGTGCTTAAAAAAACAGTATATAATTTATGTGGGTGCACAAAAGGAATTAAAGAGAAAATATGGTTTAACAAAGACATAGTCAAAAAAGTCAAAATTGCTCCGGTCCTTAAGTCAAATCGAACTCAGATTTTCCCGGTCCTTAAGGGGTTAAAGCCATTTCCATTTAAGCCCCAAATAGATAAAAAAAATTCCTTCCTGACCGCAAATGGCAGTCTACTTTTAAACCAACTATCAGAATTCTCAATATTGCGCTGAGCTACAAAGATCCACTACTTTTTTAAAGCAACTACACTATCTGAAGGCACGTCATCCTGAGGCAAAGAATTCCATAACAACTGCCCTTAGAGTAAACCCCCCCCACCTTTGTTTTAGACAAAAGCACCTCTCCTCTAGTCTTAATGGAGGACTTCTTGTATTTTTGCTCAGCTCTTCAAGTTCTTTGTATATATCAATCAGATCACCTCCATTAAGTCCCTTCTCTAATGTAAACAAACCCAGTTTGACTAGTCTCTCTTTATAAGTCAGATGATTCAAACCTGTATCGTCTCTGCACTTTTTTCAGTTCATCAATATCTTTTTTAAAGGAATAGTAATACTTAACATGTAAAAAAATATATATTGTAGTGTTCATCCCCCTGAGTAAAAAAAGGGTACTCTCACTGCTGAAAGGTGTTTTATTCAAAAGTTATTATATCTCAAAGTTGAATTTTTTAGGTACAATATCACAGTGGCGCTGTTGTTACACCATCCTATGGATTGCTCTGGTCCGTAGACCATAAATCTCCATAGGATGGTGTAACAACAGTGCCACTGTACAGTTTCAGGCCACTGTGTTATTGCTCCTAAAAATTCTACTTTGAGCTGTAATAACTTTTGAATAAAACACCTTTCAGCAGTGGGAGTACTCTTGTTTTACTCAGGGGGATAAACCCTGCAATATATATATATTTTTTTTACACTTTAAGTATTACTATCCCTTTAAGAACTCATGCCTGGGACTCTACTCCATATTGTAGACAAGGCCTTACCATGGATTTATGTAGAGGTAGAATTAGATTGCCATCCTGTGCATTTATACCCCTTTTTATACAGAACCCTATTGGCTCTTGTAGAGGCCAAGTGACACTGCATACTTCTGTGAAGTCTCCTAACCAGGGACACATTTGCCAATAGGTGGCCAAGGCCTGGCCACTGACCTACCGACCAGGGGCATGGCTGGGGTGGCTAAGGGGGCTGACGCTCTGAGATTTTCTGGGAGCAGCCCCAAATGGAGACTCTGGGCCCCAGACTCCTTTAAGTCCCTCCTTTGGTTAGGTAATTTTGAACTCTCATTTTGCACATCTTGTGGTAAGAAAGGACAGCTTTCTCGCTCTTCCATAAATTGAGACATTGTAGTACAAAATACACATTAGCAGCAGGAACATTTGATTCCTTTGACTCACATTGCTGCTTGCTGCTGTGCACACTCTCTGTTCCACCTCTTCCCTGGTCCCCAGTGTGTGGAGCTCTCTGTCCGATTGTTTCCTTGCTGAATCCTAGCCTGCCCTTACTGCCAGTAGCTGTGTACAGCAGGCCTTGTGGCTCAAGCAGTAATCCTGTTAAGTTTGACCCTGTTTTAAAGTTTGTGACAGAGATTGCAAAGCAATGTTTTGAACAGCCTCTCTGACTTCCAGAGGGTTAATCCACAAGTTGTAAAAAGCACATCCACACCCAGTATAGAGCAGTAATTTATTGAATTCCAGGTGGTGCCCAAAACCTTAAAACCCAAAAGGTTAAAATGGACACTCTCAGTGCCAAAGTGGTGTCTAACACATTGTGTTAGACACCAATCTAGTACTCAAAAGGTTTACCCACTTTAACTTTTATGAGTGACAGAGGGTAGTTGGACACCCACTCAACACTACTACTATGCATTAGGGATGTTCTACAGTTCTACCCATGGCTCTCCAGAAGTTCTTGTGTGCCTAGGTCCCTGTGTCCGTGAACATGATGCATGCTGGTGTGTTATACTGAATCTTGTGTCAGCATGCTGGGAATTCAAACATATTAGATACACTTCCCAGTATGCATGTCGTTGTCTCTTAGAGAACACTAGGATGCAAGGACTTAATGTGTGGTCTGGTTTCACCATCCCCCATGTACAAATTAATTTCCAGCTGTTGTATCTCTCTTACTCTCTCTCACTTTCTCTCTCTCTGAGTGCCACTGTCTAACGGAAAGTCTGTCATATACCTTTTACCAATAAATTAGTCAACACACACACGCACTACATCTGTTCTCTTACAAAGAGGGACACAAGTGTGGGAAAGAGGGACAGAGGTATTTGAGGCTCCAAAAGGAACTGTCTCTCCTAAAGAGGGACACTTGGGAGATATGTCCTTGTATTTTCCCCCATTTTTCTCCCTCCATCAATAACCCTCTCAATCTATCCCTTCATCAATATACATAGTAACATACTAAGTTAGGTTGAAAAAAGACTTTCGTCCATCTAGTTCAACCCTTTTCCCATTCCTGCTTACCATCGTTGATCCAAAAGAAGGCAAAAAAACCCCTCAATACAGCAATTTCAAATTCTGCCTTGAATGGGGGGGGATTCCTTCTTGAATATCCCTCTCACCATCTCACTCCCTCAATCCATCATCTATCTCTTTCACCCTCTCTATCTTTCTCTATCTCTCCTGCCCCATTCCTCCTCTCCCTCCAAGAGTCAGGATACTTTTCCTCTATTTCTCCTATCCACCAAGATTTGTCTTTGCTCTCCAGTTTTCATGCAATCGTTTGATGAATGGCCAACACCACCTGGCATTGAATGGGTTAAGCAATGAAAGGTGCAGATTTTGTGCATGTAGCTTTAACTTTAGCCTAGCATTGGTGCCCTTATCTTAATCTGTTGTACATCCCACTGGCACACAAAGGTTTATATTATACTTGTCAACAGTTTTTTTTAAAAAAAGGCCTCCTCTCTCTCTCTCTCTCTCTAGCTTCTATCCCTTTCCACAAATCCTTCATTGTCCCTCTCACCAGTCATCACCCTCAACAGCCTCTTCATATTCTCATTTTGGGTTGATACTTAGTTTGGAGTGGTGAGTGAGGGAGCTGTGTATATTTTGTGGTGATGGCTGGGGTCAGACACCACACAGCTCTTGTTTTCTCACTACAACTGAAAAAGTACCCACTCTTTTTTGCCCGCAAGACAAGGGAATCAAATAGTTATTTACAATTTAATTGCCTCACTTGGAAATCCTAATAAAAGCAGAGATTGAACAATGTACAATGGGGCCAAAGTGAAGCTAAGGGCACCAGTGGGTGCTTGCCTAAGGGTGTTTGAGATGTAAATCTGGGCCTGCTTCTAAGCTGCTATCAGTACTCTTAAATCTTTCTTTAATGAGGAGTCTCCAAGTAGCTTCCCATGTAGTTTGTTTGTGCACCCTAAAATGCATAGCCTCACATTTGTCTATATTAAACGTCATATGCCCCATTTCTGCCCATTCACGGTTTATTCAAATCTTTCTGCAGAGAAAAAAAAACATCCTGATCTGTATGTATTTCCTTACATAGCTTAGTGTGTCATTGACAAAAATTGAGACTGGATGGCTAGGATGGCTAAAAGGGAGCTGTCTATACAGATGCTAATAAAATAGTGGTATAAATCATACTACCCATATAATATAACAACAGTCTACAATACAAACAACTGAAATCGATGTGTATAGGCTATTGGGTTCTGAAGAATCTCATCTTAGTGTGTCATAGACGAACAAAGGATCGACACCAAAATGCAATGAAGTATAACAATATCACCTCTATACCACCCCTGTACCATCTCAGCACCCAAACTCTGATCCTGCCTTCATGCTTCAATTTAACTCTTTGTGGTATGTGCTAATTAATCACCCTGATTCTGACTCTACACAGTCTTTCCTCCCCCACTTCCATCCTACATCTCTCTGTGTCTGTTCTATTCCTTATCAGCTGTTTTAAGGGAGTCACACTTGACTACACTTAGGGCAATCTTTGTACATATTAGTTTGTAATTGGAAACAGATACTCATTCAGCCTCAGCATGGAGATCTCACCAGTTTAAATTCAGGCACAGATAGGGGGAATTTCAAGGGGGTGAATTTCAAGGGGATCCACCACACCTGGGAGCAAAGTACATTGGAGCAAAAGTGCAATGAGAGTTAAACATGAGAGTTTGACAGGAGAGTGGACAGGAAAGAATGACAGCTATTGCAACACTTAAACCACAGGCAAGTAAACAAATAATGAATGAAATGGAACTAGAGAGAATAGCTAAATATTACTAATATAATTTTTTTTTTCACAATAATTAGAGGTTAATCTCAGCTTGTTTTGGTCTACCTATATCTCCCCTAGTATCCTCCTCATGCATGCCAACATGAAAAGATTAACACTCTCTGTTCTAACCATTCCACTAATAATACAGTTTTGCTCTCATCCTTGCAACCATGCCCCGCACCCTCACCATAACATAATAATTCATCATGGACTTCTGCATATATGTGCACTACCAACTGAATGCTGGTGGAGAGTACTAAAAACAAGTCCACCCAGCCCCAGCAATTATAGCAACAGACGCACCGTCTCACTATATTTTCACCACAAACAACTCACTAAATTTTTATGCATATTATTACTTGCCTTAGCAAATGATATAGAAACCAACCCTGGCCCTAAAATAGAAATAAATGGCAACCTCCCCTTTAAAAAGGGTCTGTCATTCGTGCACTGCAACATACGCAGTATACTACCCAAAATAAGAGCATGGTGTTACGCATACAAACCAAAAATTCTTATTCTTACTGAATCCTGGTTATCCCAAAAATTCCAGACACTGCTGTTGCCATAGATGGATACTCATGCTTTAGAAAAGACCGTGCAAAGCGAGGAGGAGGTGTAATCATTTACATACAGGACCCAATAAACTTTACACTTTTAAAAGACTCTCACAACACTGATTCTTATGAATACATAGCTGGCAAAATTTGTCTTCCACACTCAAAACAAATCATAATTGTAGGCATCTACAGACCGCCAAATACCCCAGCACACACCATATCAGACATTGCTCAACACCTAAAGGAGATTGCCACACAAAACAAGAAAAGCGAGCTGATGGTTCTTGGAGACTATAATATTAATTGGCTTGATTCCAGAAATGAAAAATATTGTTCATTGTTTAAATCATTGAACTTATCACAACAAATATCTTCCCCTACTCGCATAAATATTAAAACATCCAACCATACCCTGCTAGACTGGATCCTCTCATCCTGTGCAAGCAGAATCCAAGATTCAGGTGTACTAGCTAACCTGATAAGTGACCACTCCATAGTTTACTGTGTCCGCAAAATAAAACCAGTCAAATCAAGTTTCAAAGTCATACTCACAAGATCATTTAGAAAATGTAACCTTCAGTCCTTCCTAAATGATTTAAAAAATTGCTCATGGCATAGATTACATCTAATACCTGACCTTGATTCAGCGATTGACTTTTTTAACTCAGAATTCCTACAGGTCTGTAATATCCATGCCCCACTAAGAAAGGTCAGGGTTAGGGGGGCACATCTACCATGGGTCTCAGCTGACTTGATTCAATTATACAGTCTCAGAGATTCATTATGGACAAAATTTAAAGAAACTGGCTCCCCTCATGACCACACTATATATAGGCAAGTAAGGAATACATGTACAAAACAAACAAAACTAGCAAAAGCCCAATATTTTACTAACAACTTGGACAATAACATTTCAAAGCCAGTCAACTTTTGGAAGGTTATAAAAAACATCTACAACCCACCTAACCACTCTCACCCATCAAATATAACAATAGACAAAGAAACCGTACAGTGCCCCACAGCCATAGCCAATGCATTCAACAGCTATTTTGTTGGATGTGCCACCACACTGATTAAACAAAACAAAGGCCACTCTGAAGTTCCACCAAGTTCAGAACAGTCACTGGCACCTGTTGCCTGGTCCAACAGTGCAAATGAATTCAATTTCATGCCAGTAAATGAGAGTGAAGTATATGATCACCTCCTCAACCCAAAACTGAAATTGCAATCGAGCCCTGACCATCTACCACCAATTTTATTAAAGCACAGCCCAACCGATGGCAACTCTAATTAATGCCTCTTTGACATCAGGGTATATGCCCAAATCCTGGAAGGTGGCAAGAGTTGTACCAATCCACAAAAGTGGGGATAAAAATGTAGTATCAAATTACAGACCTATATCTCTCCTCCCCACTTTATCTAAAATCATAGAGAAATGTGTACATGTGCAGCTACATAAATATTACCAACAGACCAATTTCTTCACCCCTCTTCAATCAGGGTTTAGACCAAACCACTCAACAGTCACGTCTCTTCTAAAAGTAACCAATGATATCCAGACTGGCATGGAAAATGGTGAACTCACTGGAGCTATTTTCCTAGATTCCGCTAAGGCCTTTGACACAGTAGACCATAACATTCTTATCAGCAAACTCCAAAACTCAGGATTGGGTAATAATTCTCTAAACTGGTTCCGATCCTATTTTTCAGACAGAATGCAGTATGTGTCAGTTGCAAACAATGACTCCCTTCCACTCAAAGTAACAAGTGGAGTTCCCCAGGGCTCCATTCTTGGCCCTCTTCTATTTTCTCTTTTTATAAATGATCTGCCCAAGGTTTGCAAATCATCTTCAGTACATATGCATGCAGATGACACCATAATCTATGCTAAAAACTCAAGCATATCACAACTTGAAACCGAATTACAACATGATTTCTACAAAGTGGAAAGATGGATAACGCAGAACAAACTTTTCTTAAACACAGATAAAACAGTCACAATGATATTTGGCACAAAGCACAAACTGCATAATCTCGACAATATCCACCTATCCATTGTAACAGAGTCTAATCGTAAATTGGCCCCAGTAGACTCCTACAAATATCTTGGTATGTGGCTTGACCTTAACCTCAATTTTGGTCACCATATTGACAAATTAACCTCTAAACTTTATCCCAAAATAAGTACTCTTTTTAGAAACAAATCATGTTTAAGTACCCTGGTGAGAAAACGTATTGTACAGCAGATGCTGCTGCCAGTCATAGACTATGGTGACGTAGTATATGCTCCAGCACCAGAAATCCATCTCAGTAAACTTGACACCCTATATAATTCATTATGCCGCTTTATCCTCCAATGTGACTACACTACCCATCAATCATTGTGACATGCTTAAAGAACTAAATTGGCTAACACTTAAATCTAGACGCGCCCTTCATCTTTCTTGCTTAGTACACAACCACTTCTCTGGAAAACTACCACACTACCTGAGCAGTATGCTCACTCCAGCTCTCCATACTAACTATAACCTCCGCTCCACTACTAACAACTCACTGCGTATACCACAATACAAGAAAGAAGCAGGAAGATCTGCCTTCTCATTCAGAGCTCCAAAAATCTGGAACAATCTGCCGGAAATAATCACATCTGCTCTCAGTCTAAAATCCTTAAAAGCAAATGTTTCTTTATATCTAAAAACAGTGTGTAACTGTAAATAATCCCATTATTTAATAAGTATGTATATTTATGTATGTTTGTATATAATGTCTCACAATTGGTGTAAATATGTAACCCTTTACTGAAAACTCTCCAGGACATACTTGAAAACGAGAGAAATCTCAATGTATTCTTCCTGGCAAAACATTTTCTAAATAAAATAAAATAAATAAATCTGAAAACTGAGATACAGGTAACAGAAATATAATATATGATGTCTGTTGAAATCTAAATTAAGATAAGAATACTATTGAGTGTTCCTGCTATGTAACAATATGACACATTCCAGATGGAGGTAAATGAAAGTTTAGTACATACAGGGGTGTCTGCAGAAATGTTTCTCGGGGTGGGGGACCAAGCCATAATATGACCACCAGACCAACCTGGCCAACACCCATGCAGCGTTTATTAAAATATAACAAAACAAGAATACTGAAAAGGTATTGGAGGAGATAAACTAATATATATTTATGGATGTATGCAGTAGTGCAATATACAATCAAAGACCAGGAGAACTGTGGAGAATTAGGACATAATGCCCCAAATATATGTGATGAGAGGACTAGCTGGATTCACGGATTAGTGGAATAAGTGAACATAGAACTACTGTAAGCTGGAGCTAGTTGTGAGTGAGGTGATGGATTGGGGATGGGGGCCTAGATGAATCAACTACCCTACTCCCCTATATTTTTCAGAGCACTACTGGGGCAGAACGTTAATGTAACTAGCTCACCAGATGATTGTGGGTATTATAGCCCATCACAACAGTACATGTTATACAATGTGTCTCATCCAATCTGCTCACAGATGGTAACTTGTTCAATATTGCAACAAAAGGTACACAATGTATACAATGTCAGTCATCCAATCTGCTCACCAGATAATTTCTTGTGCAACAGCACATAAGTAAGTTAGTCGGGCAGATGCCAATACAATTCTAGATGGTTCTTCTGGATCTGTCCATTTTAGCCCGCTCTGATCTGTCTTTGGGAACGCTCTTCCTTGATGTTCGAGTCCTCCTCCAAATATTTCTGTTCTGTAATCAATACGTTGTGATTCTTTCCCCTTCATCAGAAACAGAGTGTGCCAAAAATGGTGGTTCCTCTATTTAAAGGGTCAATAAACAATCAGAGAAGAGTGCTGGTGGGTGCACTTATACTTAACAAGTATATATACACAAGACAAAAATGTATTAAACAATGACAAATGTATTCCCTCTGATGAGCCCAACTAGGTACAGGACCAATATACCCTATGTGATGCCGCATCATCCGACCAGGCATCTCTAAGTGGGCAGGTGTGTCTGTGTGACAACCAAACAGATCAGATAGGAATCGAATTACCTGTAAGTTCCATACAGAGAAGTCCAATCCATGAAGGAGTGAAAATACCCATTGACACAAATTTGAATCTTTTGGTTAGGATCTGGACCATATACATCCATCAACCAGACATAGAACGCACTACTCTGCCATGTACCAAGATGGCAACTGCCTGTTATGTCCTCACGTCACTTGACAGTGGGAAGGCTGGCTGGGGAATGGATGTGCAGAATCCTCTCTGCATGGCCACACTAACAGGTGCACCATATGTCCCCCATTATGAAATGGGACAAGAAACAACCCAAATAGCAGTGTCCAATCCTGGTTACAAAAAACAAAATGGGAGAAATAAGGGTATCGGATGAGTGTTGGTGTATACCATAACACTGGGGATGAATGGACCATATGGTAACATACTAAACTGGTTATGAAAATTATATTCTTATGTGTAGAATGCTGGGAAGGATAGACTCCAGTGCTGTGATCGTAAAGGAAATTGTTCTAGGATCTCTGATATAGTCCAGGCATTTCAAGAGTTTTACCAGAAACCTTGAATGAAGTAGGCAAGGCAAAACTGAATAAACCTGTAGATGTAGAAGAAGTGCAAAAAGCCATTTCTAGTTTGAAAAATATGTCCAGCCCATCCCTGGATGGCTTCAATAATTGATGTTATAAAAGGAATTATCGCTGTATCTCCTAAGATTATTTAATATCATACTTAAGAGTTGTAAGATGGATAAGTATGCAAATTTATCTTTCATTACAGTGATTGAGAAACTAGGGAGACATAAAAAAAGTTGAGAATTACAGACCAATTAGCCTGAAAAACAGTGACATCAAACTTTTTTCTAAAATCCTGGCTTCGCAACTAAGTCCTTTCATCCCTTTTTTAATTCATAAACATCAGTGTGGGTTTATACCAAGTAGGCATAAGGGGGATAATATTAGAAGGGTGTTTAATTCTATCTTTAAATCCAAGAGAAGAAATCTGAAGAGTGTTTTTATTTTGTCACTGGATATTAATAAAGCCTTCAACTCAATAGATTGGAATTATATGATGAAAGTTTTGGAGGCTTTTTGGCCTGGAAAGTGTTATTACTAACTATCTTGAGGTGGTACATAGTTCTTCAGGGAGTGTTTTAAGGTTAATGGAAATGGAGCATAAACATATAACAATAACTAGGGATACTAAGCAGGGATGTCCTCTTTCCCCATTTATATCTGCTTTGTGTATGGGATCATTTGCTGAAGCAATTAGAAGTAACTCCTTTATTAAGGGTATCTCTGTGAAAACAAAATTAGTATGTATGTAGATGACCTGATGTTTTTTCTCTCCATCCCCTTAGAGAGCCTTGGGGGTCTATGGATTGCCTCGAAGGACTTTGGGAAAATCTCAGGGTTAAAAATAAATGAGGAAAAATCAAAGTTTATGGGTGTTAATCTTGGGAGGGCCCTAGAATCAGAAATTCTAAGCAAGTATAAATTCAAGGCCTGGCCAGAATTTTTTTCTTATCTTGGAGTTAAGTTCCCCACTGATCTGAAAAGTGTATTTGCACTTGATTACACTGATGTTTTTAGGAGAATAAATTAGTTGCTTACATTTTGGAGATCTCTCCCAATCTCCTTTTCAGGAAGCATACATGTGGTCAAAATGGTGGTTCTGTCCAGACTATTGTATACATTTAGGGTTCTCCCTTTAAATAATAGTAAATTGGACCTTTTGGTTTTGCAAAATAGGGTTTTTGATTTTATCTAGGTGGGTAAAAACAACCTAGGATTAAAAGGGTAATGCTTTATAGGCCAAAAGGTATGCGGGGGGGGGGTGGATTCCAAACTTTTATAAATACTTTATATCCTGTTCTCTGACTCATCTTAAAGGGATGGATGAGCGGCTTCTTCCCATATGGGTAGAACAGGCTAGAAACTTTAAGGATAGACTCTCTGTGGTTAACTTTATTTGAGCAAGTAAAAGTTTGAGGGGAGGACTCCCTGGGTATTGCTTAGATAGTACTAGGTCAACCTTAAAGTCTTAGGATAGGGTGAAGGGTCCATACAAACTTTTAGATCAAAAGTTCTCCCACTCTGCAACAAACATCTGTTCAACAGATAACTGTTGATTTAATTGTTAAGCAAATTGGTGAAACAACAGAATTACAGTCAATGAGGGACATTATATTTAGAGGGAAATTGATTTCTTGTGATGAGTTACTGAAAAAAGATTGGTAGTAACGATGAAGTTTATCATTAAATAAACAAAAGAATTGTGGAGTGCCTCCATAATTATTTGGGAGATTATTTGAAGTTACCCAACACTAGGAATTTGGCTCAAAATCAATATATCATCTTTATAGAATTCTTTTGGTCTTGAAAGATTAAAAAATTTTGGAACGTATACCAAATGCTGTACCAATTAGAACCTCAAAGACCAAGGATTCAGAATGTTATACTTACCTAGCTCCATCCAGGCTCTCACAAATGTTTGCAGACTTTCCAGATACATGTTTTAGAAATTGCAATGAAGCAGGCACCTTTATACATACTTGGTGGAGCTGTAAGAAGGTTAAGTCTATATAGAAATAAACTGATAATTTGTTGTCTAAAATTCTAAGAATATTCACCTGAATGTTTGGGAAACCCTTCTAAATAAGAAAGTTAGTGGAGTCTCTAATTATAAAGATAAGCTTATAACCCTAATTTGCTTGGCAACTAGAATAACTATTGCAGCCCTCTGGAAAACCTGAAGTGTTCTCTGGTCCAAGGTTCTGAATGAAATAGAAAATATCTGTTAAAACCAATATCTATGTTCTATCAAAAATAATTCTTAAGGAAATTTTCTCTTGTCCTGGTCTCCTTGGTTCAATAGTGTATACAGGAGTAGATTTAGAAGTTTGTTACAGGCTTAATTTTTATTATATATTTGTATTACATAGTAACATAGTAAATTAGGTTGAATAAACACACAAGTCTATCAAGTTCAACCTTTGCCTCATACCCTAGTGACATGAGAACTGTATAGCTATCCTGCTACCAAATAAGTTAGTCTTTTTCAGACCTTCCTGATCTGCCTACTAATAAACAGTATAACCCTGTATGCTCCCTTTTGAAAGAAATGTATCTAATCTTCTCTTGAATGTATCCATCGTATCAGCCATAACCACCTCCTTGGGCAAAGAATTCCACAATTTAACAGACCTTACTGTAAAAAAAACCCTTCTGCTGCTGAAGTCTAAACCTCCCCTGGTCACCTGATCAGGCCTTGAAATAAATAGCTCACAGTAGAGATCCTTGTATTGACCTCTCATATATTTTTACAATGTGATAAGGTCTCCTCTTAGTCGTCTTTTCTCTAGAGTAAATAAAACAAGTTTGTCTAGTCTCTTCGCTGTACCCTCTCTAGTTCTAGTATATCCTATTTCAGAACTGGCGCCCAAAACTGCACTGCATACTCAAGGTGAGGTCTTAGCAGAGATTTGTACAATGGCAAAATGATGTTACCCACTCTTGCTTCAATACCTCTTTTTTATGCAAGACAGGATTTTGTTTGCCTTTGCTATTGCAGTTTGACACTGGTCACTGTTTCCAAGTTTGTGGTTGACAAGGATACCCAGGTCTTTCTCTAGCAACGAGTCCCCTAAAATGATTCCATTAAGTTCATAAGTAGCCTTGGGATTATTTCCTCCCGAATGCATGACTTTACACTTCCCCACATTAAACTTCATATTCCCTTTGTTTGCCCAATCTGCCATTTTATATAAATCCATCTATAGAGAGCAATTATCCTGTTCTGAATTAATTACCCTGCATAATTTAGTGTCATCTGCAAATATTGATATTTTGCTTTCTATATCTATTTCTAGGTCATTTATAAACATGTTAAACAGCAGACCTAATACTGAACCCTGAGATACTCCACTCTCCACTTTAACTGTATTGGAGAATTGTCCATTTACAACCACACACTGTTCCCTACCCTTCAACCAGTTTTGTATCCAATTGCAAAGGTCATATCCTAGCCCCTATTTCCTTATTTTATACCCCAGCCTTCTGTGTGGCACTGTATCAAATGTCTCTGAAAAAATCTAGATATACTACATCAACTGCCTTGCCATTATCAAGGTTGCTGCTTATTTCCTCATAGAAGCTGAAAAGGTTATAAACTAATATGCACATTCTAGGGTTTTTGTGGTAAAACTACCCTAAAACAGTGGAATAACTATGTAAAACTATATATTTCGGAAAAGTAGACAACCTGCCGCATCTAATGATGCTGAAAAGATTAATTTGGCATGATCTATTCTTCATAAATCCATGTTGATTCCTGCAAATTATCTTATTTTTTGTGTTGTAATCCTGAATATAGTCCCTTATTATCCTTTCTAGCAGTTTTCCCACTACAGAGGTCAAACTCACAGGTCTATAATTTACAGGTTCTGTTTTAGTTCCCTTCTTAAATAGAGGCACTACACTGGCTCTTCGCCAGTCTTGTAGCACTGAGCCTGTGGTGAGAGAATCTTCAAAGAGTAAATATAGGGGTTTTGCTAGCACTGCACTGAGTTCCTTAAGAACACTTGGATGTATAACATCAGGACCCGGTGCTTTGTCAGTCTTAATTTTGTTCAGTCTACCCATGACATCTTCTTTTTGGTTTATCATAATTCTATTGTTAATCTTTGTAATCATTTTATTGTTATCAAGGAATTTTACATGTGTTCACTCTTTTATTTTTATCCCTTTATACTGTTGTAAACACTTTTGTTTTTTGAAATTGTATTTAACAAATGTTTATTTCTGTAATTTACTTAAATTTAAATAAAACATTTTGGTATTTAAAAAAAAAATAATAATAATAAAAAAAAAAAAGAGGGCTGCTTTGTAAATGATAAGATAAGGAATATGGACTCCTGGGATTTGGAGGGGGGCTTACAGCCAAGCAAGACCAGTGTTAGGGGCTGCTGCCTGCTTATAATGGCCTGCAGCCCCTCCCACAAATTCAAACAATGCATTTCACTTGTGCTTAGGGCTTCCAGTGTAAAATATGTATTGTATGATAAATCTTGGTGTTCCCCGGGATCTATTATCCCTATGGGACGTCAAACTGAAGCAAGCCTGATTAGAGGCCAAAAACAAAACAAGACAAAGCTTTAAATACTTTATTAATACATGAATCATTTTGACAAACCAGATAAAGCCATATTCCTTTCGTAGTCTGGCTCATTTTGCTAAAATCACATAATATGTATCAAAAACATTTACCTTGATTGAAAAAGTTTCAATTATTTGAAAAAGCCCCGAGTCCCCCGAGTAAAAAAATACCAAATTTGTATAGTTTTACCTACGTCCATGGCTAGCGTAGAGCCCTAATCACCAGCAGCGCAAAATGGCATTTTCAAATTTATAAACTAATATGCGCATTCTAGGGTTTTTGTGGTAAAACTACCCTAAAACAGTGGAATAACTATATAAAATTATATATTTCGGAAAAGTAGACAACCTGCCGCATCTAATGAGGGGTAACTTGCCTTCTTACCCCAAGCCTGGTGTGCACAAATGCCTCCAGAAGATGGCGCTGATGAAAAAAAAAGGCATTTTCTTACATTTCTGCCCCTTCAAATGTACTAAAATGCTTGAAAACCGTGGCATTTCCAACTGTATTCATTAGCTAGTGCTCTTAGGAGAAAAATGACACCCCATTGGTATGAGTTTAACTACCTCAGGGGGCGCTAGAAGTGCAAAACGACACCTACTACAACCTCAAATGTTTCTAACATTTTCTCAAACATTACTTGTCTGTACACAAATGGTTATAACAACTACAGAAGTGAAGAAAGGGTACACAAACCATACCATTTTGAAAAGAAGACACCCTGCCGCATCTAATGATGGGTGACTTGCCTTCTTACCCCAAGCCTGGAGTGCACAAATGCCTCCAGAAGGTGGCGCTAATGAAAAAAAAGGCATTTTATTACATTTCTGCCCCTTCAAATGTACTGAAATTTGTGAAAACCATGGCATTTCCAACTGTATTAATTAGCTAGCGCTCTTAGGAGAAAAATGACACCCCATTGGTATAAGTTTAACTACCTCAGGGGGCGCTAGAAGTGCAAAACGACAACTACTACAACCTCAAATTTTTCTAACATTTTCTCAAACGTTACTTGTCTGTACACAAATGGTTATAACAACTACAGAAGTGAAGAAAGGGTACACAAACCATACCATTTTGAAAAGAAGACACCCTGCTGCATCTATTGATGGGTGACTTGCTTTGTTACCCCAAGCCTGGAGTGCACAAATGCCTCCAGAAGGTGGCGCTAATGAAAAAAAGGCATTTTCTTACATTTCTGCCCCTTCAAATGTACTGAAATTTGTGCAAACCATGGCATTTCCAACTGTATTCATTAGCTAGTGCTCTTAGGAGAAAAATGACACCCCATTGGTATGAGTTTAACTATCTCAGGGGGCGCTAGAAGTGCAAAACGACACCTACTACAACCTCAAATGTTTCTAACATTTTCTCAAACATTACTTGTCTGTACACAAATGGTTATAACAACTACAGAAGTGAAGAAAGGGTACACAAACCATACCATTTTGAAAAGAAGACACCCTGCCGCATCTAATGATGGGTGACTTGCCTTGTTACCCCAAGCCTGGAGTGCACAAATGCCTCCAGAAGGTGGCGCTAATGAAAAAAAAGGCATTTTATTACATTTCTGCCCCTTCAAATGTACTGAAATTTGTGAAAACCATGGCATTTCCAACTGTATTAATTAGCTAGCACTCTTAGGAGAAAAATGACACCCCATTGGTATAAGTTTAACTACCTCAGGGGGCGCTAGAAGTGCAAAACGACAACTACTACAACCTCAAATTTTTCTAACATTTTCTCAAACGTTACTTGTCTGTACACAAATGGTTATAACAACTACAGAAGTGAAGAAAGGGTACACAAACCATACCATTTTGAAAAGAAGACACCCTGCTGCATCTATTGATGGGTGACTTGCTTTGTTACCCCAAGCCTGGAGTGCACAAATGCCTCCAGAAGGTGGCGCTAATGAAAAAAAGGCATTTTCTTACATTTCTGCCCCTTCAAATGTACTGAAATTTGTGCAAACCATGGCATTTCCAACTGTATTCATTAGCTAGTGCTCTTAGGAGAAAAATGACACCCCATTGGTATGAGTTTAACTATCTCAGGGGGCGCTAGAAGTGCAAAACAACCCCTACTACAACCTCAAATTTTTCTAACATTTTCTCAAATATTACTTGTCTGTACACAAATGGTTATAACAACTACAGAAGTAAAGAAAGGGTACACAAACCATACCATTTTGAAAAGAAGACACCCTGCTGCATCTATTGATGGGTGACTTGCTTTGTTACCCCAAGCCTGGAGTGCACAAATGCATCCAGAAGGTGGCGCTAATGAAAAAAAGGCATTTTCTTACATTTCTGCCCCTTCAAATGTACTGAAATTTGTGCAAACCATGGCATTTCCAACTGTATTCATTAGCTAGTGCTCTTAGGAGAAAAATTACACCCCATTGGTATGAGTTTAACTACCTCAGGGGGCGTTAGAAGTGCAAAATGACACCTACTACAACCTCAAATTTTTCTAACATTTTCTCAAACATTACTTGTCAGTACACAAATGGTTATAACAACTACAGAAGTGAAGAAAGGGTACACAAACCATACCATTTTGAAAAGAAGACACCCTGCCGCATCTAATGATGGGTGACTTGCCTTGTTACCCCAAGCCTGGAGTGCACAAATGCCTCCAGAAGGTGGCACTAATGAAAAAAAAAGGCATTTTCTTACATTTCTGCCCCTTCAAATGTACTGAAATATGTGCAAACCATGGTATTTCCAACTGTATTCATTAGCTAGTGCTCTTAGGAGAAAAATGACACCCCATTGGTATGAGTTTAACTACCTCAGGGGGCGTTAGAAGTGCAAAATGACACCTACTACAACCTCAAATTTTTCTAACATTTTCTCAAACATTACTTGTCTGTACACAAATGGTTATAACAACTACAGAAGTGAAGAAAGGGTACACAAACCATACCATTTTGAAAAGAAGACACCCTGCCGCATCTAATGATGGGTGACTTGCCTTGTTACCCCAAGCCTGGAGTGCACAAATGCCTCCAGAAGGTGGCACTAATGAAAAAAAAAGGCATTTTCTTACATTTCTGCCCCTTCAAATGTACTGAAATATGTGCAAACCATGGTATTTCCAACTGTATTCATTAGCTAGTGCTCTTAGGAGAAAAATGACACCCCATTGGTATGAGTTTAACTACCTCAGGGGGCGCTAGAAGTGCAAAACGACACCTACTACAACCTCAAATTTGTCTAACATTTTCTCAAATATTACTTGTCTGTACACAAATGGTTATAATAACTACAGAAGTAAAGAAAGGGTACACAAACCATACCATTTTGAAAAGAAGACACCCTGATGCATCTATTGATGGGTGACTTGCTTTGTTACCCCAAGCCTGGAGTGCACAAATGCCTCCAGAAGGTGGCGCTAATGAAAAAAAGGCATTTTCTTACATTTCTGCCCCTTCAAATGTACTGAAATTTGTGCAAACCATGGCATTTCCAACTGTATTCATTAGCTAGTGCTCTTAGGAGAAAAATGACACCCCATTGGTATGAGTTTAACTATCTCAGGGGGCGCTAGAAGTGCAAAACGACACCTACTACAACCTCAAATGTTTCTAACATTTTCTCAAACATTACTTGTCTGTACACAAATGGTTATAACAACTACAGAAGTGAAGAAAGGGTACACAAACCATACCATTTTGAAAAGAAGACACCCTGCCGCATCTAATGATGGGTGACTTGCCTTGTTACCCCAAGCCTGGAGTGCACAAATGCCTCCAGAAGGTGGCGCTAATGAAAAAAAAGGCATTTTATTACATTTCTGCCCCTTCAAATGTACTGAAATTTGTGAAAACCATGGCATTTCCAACTGTATTAATTAGCTAGCACTCTTAGGAGAAAAATGACACCCCATTGGTATAAGTTTAACTACCTCAGGGGGCGCTAGAAGTGCAAAACGACAACTACTACAACCTCAAATTTTTCTAACATTTTCTCAAACGTTACTTGTCTGTACACAAATGGTTATAACAACTACAGAAGTGAAGAAAGGGTACACAAACCATACCATTTTGAAAAGAAGACACCCTGCTGCATCTATTGATGGGTGACTTGCTTTGTTACCCCAAGCCTGGAGTGCACAAATGCCTCCAGAAGGTGGCGCTAATGAAAAAAAGGCATTTTCTTACATTTCTGCCCCTTCAAATGTACTGAAATTTGTGCAAACCATGGCATTTCCAACTGTATTCATTAGCTAGTGCTCTTAGGAGAAAAATGACACCCCATTGGTATGAGTTTAACTATCTCAGGGGGCGCTAGAAGTGCAAAACGACACCTACTACAACCTCAAATGTTTCTAACATTTTCTCAAACATTACTTGTCTGTACACAAATGGTTATAACAACTACAGAAGTGAAGAAAGGGTACACAAACCATACCATTTTGAAAAGAAGACACCCTGCCGCATCTAATGATGGGTGACTTGCCTTGTTACCCCAAGCCTGGAGTGCACAAATGCCTCCAGAAGGTGGCGCTAATGAAAAAAAAGGCATTTTATTACATTTCTGCCCCTTCAAATGTACTGAAATTTGTGAAAACCATGGCATTTCCAACTGTATTAATTAGCTAGCACTCTTAGGAGAAAAATGACACCCCATTGGTATAAGTTTAACTACCTCAGGGGGCGCTAGAAGTGCAAAACGACAACTACTACAACCTCAAATTTTTCTAACATTTTCTCAAACGTTACTTGTCTGTACACAAATGGTTATAACAACTACAGAAGTGAAGAAAGGGTACACAAACCATACCATTTTGAAAAGAAGACACCCTGCTGCATCTATTGATGGGTGACTTGCTTTGTTACCCCAAGCCTGGAGTGCACAAATGCCTCCAGAAGGTGGCGCTAATGAAAAAAAGGCATTTTCTTACATTTCTGCCCCTTCAAATGTACTGAAATTTGTGCAAACCATGGCATTTCCAACTGTATTCATTAGCTAGTGCTCTTAGGAGAAAAATGACACCCCATTGGTATGAGTTTAACTATCTCAGGGGGCGCTAGAAGTGCAAAACAACCCCTACTACAACCTCAAATTTTTCTAACATTTTCTCAAATATTACTTGTCTGTACACAAATGGTTATAACAACTACAGAAGTAAAGAAAGGGTACACAAACCATACCATTTTGAAAAGAAGACACCCTGCTGCATCTATTGATGGGTGACTTGCTTTGTTACCCCAAGCCTGGAGTGCACAAATGCATCCAGAAGGTGGCGCTAATGAAAAAAAGGCATTTTCTTACATTTCTGCCCCTTCAAATGTACTGAAATTTGTGCAAACCATGGCATTTCCAACTGTATTCATTGGCTAGTGCTCTTAGGAGAAAAATGACACCCCACTGGAATGAGTCGACCTACCTTAGGGGTGCTAGAAGCACATCAATACACCTACCTGTTTGCTTCTTCGAAAATGGCGGCTTGTACTAAAATGTCCATAACTGTTAGAGACATGAAGGAAAGGTATAAAAGGTATACCATTTTGGAAAGTAGACATTCTCCCGCATCAATTGAGGGGTCACTTGCCTTTCTACCCCTTGGGCTGTAGTGCACAAATATTTCCAAAAGGTGGCGCTATGGGAATAAATACATGTTTTTTTACATTTCCACCACTTCAAAGATACTAAAATCTTTGAAAACCATAACATTTCCTGCTGTATTCAGTACCTGCTACCAACATGAGCAAAATGGTAGCCCATTTGTGTGTGTTAACATACAATATGTGGGTGCTAGGAACACGTACGTAAACCTGACACTTTTGTTTTTGAAATTATCTGCTTGCACTAAAATGGTTATAACCATAACAGATATGCAGAAAAGGAGAAACAGTGCCATTTTGGAAAGAAAACAACCTTCTGCATCTAATGAGGGGTCACTTGCCTTCTTACCCAAAGGCTGGTATGCACACATGCTTCCAGGAGGTGGCGCTAATGAAAAAAAAGGCATTTGCTTACATTTCTGCCCCTTCAAATGTATGGAGCTCTGTAAAAACCATGGAATTTTCAACTGCATTCATTAGCTAGTGCTCTTAGGAGTCAAACAACACCCCATTGGTATGAGTTGACCTACCTTAGGGGGTGCTAGAAGTAGAAAACTACACCTACTACAACCTCTGATGTTTCTAATATTTTCTCAAATGTGACTTGCCTGTACAAAAATGGCTATAACACATTCAGAATTGAAGAAAAGATAGATAAACCATACCATTTTGGAAAGAAGGCAACCTGCCGCACCTAATGAGGGGTCACTTGCCTTCTTACCCCAATACTGGTGTGCATAAATGTTTCCAGAAGGAGACGATATAGGAAAAAAATTGCATTTTTTTTACATTTCTGCCCCTTCAAATGTATGGAGCGCTGTGAAAACCATGGAATTTTCAACTGCATTTGTTTGCTAGTGCTCTTAGGAGTCCAATGACACCCCATTGGTATGAGTTGAACTACCTTAGGGGGTGCTAGAAGTAGAAAACCACACCTACTACAACCTCTGATGTTTCTAACATTTTCTCAAACCTGACTTGCCTGTACGAAAAAGGCTATAACACCTTCAGAATTGAAGAAAAGGTAGATAAACCATACCATTTTGGAAAGAAGACAACCTGCCGCATCTAATGAGGGGTCACTTGCCTTTTTACCCCTAAGTTAGTTGGCACAACTATTTCCAGAATGTGGTGCTACAGGAAAAAAAAAAATTGTTTTACACATCAGTCACTTCAAAGATATTAAAATGGTTCAATGGCGTGGGATTTCCTAGGAGGACTTCTTGCCAGCCTAAGAAAAATGGTACCCCACTGCTGTGGGTTGACATACCAATTTACGCTACAGGAGCGTAGCTACCAGTGAAACAGAAATGGTAAAGCAAACAGTGTATGTGTGATTTTATGGCTAACAGATGAAAGAAGCTAGGGCGTCAGCCGGTGTACGTGCGGACCTGTGACTACAAGTGTAACAAAGTATGTGGGAGGGTGAGGGATTAGGCAGTGTGTGTGGGTATGAGCAGAGGAGCAAGGATGGTGGTGATGGTGGGGCAGTGTTTGATAGTGTGTATGGGAGATCTGTGACTACCAGTGTGCAATGTATGTCCCCTCATACAAAGCACTGCGTTGGACCCCCCCCTCCTGTGGCACGTGCATTTTTTGGGGCTTTTTCCCAGAATATTTTTGTGTAGACCTCGTTGGGGGCATCAGAACCCATACAATGAGGTCTAAATAAAAAATAAAGGGGGAAAAAATCCTGTGTGTGCCACAGGGGTATCCAGTGGATTGCAAAGCAATGCATTTGGGCCCCTTTGGCACACAAAGGGTTAATTTTTTTTTATCATTACTTTGTATTCAGATGGCCACCAAACAAGCTCTGATCACAAAGTAATGATAAAAAGTCCTGTGTGTGCCACAGGAAGGGGGTCGGCATTGAACTCTCCTCCCAGTGGCACACACAGGGTTAATTTTTGTTTTAATTTTTTTTTTTTATTATATACCTCATTGAGGGGCATAAGGACCCCCTGAGCCCTCCCCAATGAGGTCTTAGTAAAAAAAAAAAATATATATGTCCACAAACAGAGTGACCCTGTGAGTGCCACAGGGGTCTCCAGCGCATTGCAAAGCAATGCATTGGATCCTTGTGGCACTCAGAGGGTTAATTTTTTTTTTTAATCATTACTTGGTAATCAGAGCTAGTTGGGGGGTCATCAGGACCAATCATGATGGCCCCGCAACAATCTCTGATAACGTAGTAATGATAAATGCCCTGTGTGTGCCGCAGAAGGGGGGCTGCATTGGCCCCCCTTGTGGCACACACAGGGTTAATTTTTTTTCTTTACATTTTTTTTTTTATGGACCTCATTGGTGGGACCCCTCTGATTCCCCCCAATGAGATCTTAAAAAAAAAAAACAAAAAAGGAATCAAAATAAATGTCCCTGTGAGTGCCACAGGGGTCTCCAGCGCATTGCAAATCAATGCATTGGACCCTTCTGGCACTCAGAGGGTTAATTTTTTTTATTAGTACTTTGTAATCAGAGCTTGTTGGGGGGCCATCAGGACCAATCCTGATGGCCCCCCAACAATCTCTAGTAACAAAGGAATGATAAAAGCCCTGTGTGTGCCTCAGGAGGGGGGGGTGCATTGGACCCCCCTGTGGCACACACAGGGTTAAAAAAATGTTTTATTTATTTTTTAATAATAGACCTCATTGAGGGGCATCAGGATCCCCCCTGATCCCCCCAATGAGGTCTTTAAAAAAAAAAAAAAACCCAAAGAAATGACCCTGTGAGTGCCACAGGGGTCTCCAGCACACTGCAAAGCAATGCATTGCAAAGCACTGTTTCTCAGAGCTTCTCCCTTGGCGATATTGATCTCCCAGTGCGATCGGCTGGGAGATCAATACCTGGGAGGACATGAGGAGTAATCCTCATGTCCTCCCAAGAGTGCCAGGCTGCATTTCAGCTGAAATGCGGCCACTGCCAGCCGGTTATACCGGCTTAAGCAGTGACCGCATTTTAGCTGTCAAATGTACGAGCGTGGCACAGCAGGTACAGCTGTGCTCACTCGTACATTGTACCCATCTGGTACTCTAGGGGTTAATAGTGAAAGGTTATAGTTTGAGTGAACAGTGACAATAAGCTGCGAATGCCCGGATGACCTGGATACTGAAAGGTTCCTGAGACTTAGTAGATGTAATAAATAAGATGAAACACGCCAAAACTTTGGCATAAGCTTTTTTAGTACTATCCGCTAATGCTTGGTTCATTATGTCATGAGTTAGAGTTTGATAAAATTCTAACGCATGACTAGGTCTTGCATTGCTGGTGGCTGAGAAGGGTGCACATCTGTGGTGGGAAAAATTTTGAAGAATTCCTGAAATTTAAGATGAGACAACGCATTAGCTGCTATATTGCAATCCTCAGAATATTGATTGTGAATAAAGAACTTGTAGTATAATGAAAACCATCAGCTTCTTGAGGAACATCATGGATGGAGTGGAAGGAGATTGACCTTTAGATATCATGTCTGCGGCCAATGCATTGTCCGTATTGAAGGTCACTTCTTGACCTGATCAGTACCTGCCCCATAGCGCTGCCGCTGCCACTATTTGGGTAAAGATCCACTATAATAGTATTAATAGGTAAGTTTACTACTTCTATGGGCCACGATTATGCTAACCAGTGATTTTTGTAAATAGCTGAAAAGCCATTGCTAACTGATGCATTAGAGAATACTATAGGAGAATTTTCTTGCAGCGATGAGGGGAACATAATGCGACCATTCCAATTTTTAAAGACCTTAGCCCACATGTTTAGATCTGATTTAGCTTCTGAATTAAGCCTGATCCTGCTGTATCTATCTGGAATTGAAGACAGTAGTTGCAGTAAGTGAGAGATAAAAGCCCTTCCTTGTGGGACGATTGTGAGAGCAAAATTCAAGTGTCCTAACAAGGACTGAAGATCTTTCTTATTGACCTTAAAGGGATAGTAATACTTCAGTATTACAAATCCCTATATTAAAGCCCTAGTAAAAAAAAACGTATTGCCCCCAGTGTCATCTCTCAAACCTTTATGGTTTGAGAGATGAACATTTCTAAAGTTGCCCTCTCCCTCCCCCTTACCCATAGTCAGCTTTCTAGCTGACTCGGGGAAATCCGGTCAGAGATCATCAGGCGGCTCTGCAGCAGAGCCGCGATCGTGTTAACTACAAAAAAAAACTTTCACTAAAATGGTCTTCTACATGTGCTTGCAAGCCAAGCACATGTAGAAGACCATTTCAGTGAAAGTTTTTTTTTTAGTTAACGCGATCAGACTGTGCTGGAGAGCCGCCAGAAAGTCGTACGACTGTTCCCTGCAGTCAGCTAAAATGCTGACTAAGGGGAAGGGGGAGGGAGAGGGCAACTTTAGAAGCGTTCATCTCTCAAACCATAAATGTTTGAGAGATGACACTGGGGGCAATACGTTTTTTTTTCACTAGGGCTTTAATATAGGGATTTGTAATACTGAAGTATTACTATCCCTTTAAGTATTGATCTACTATATTTTGAATGTGTTTGAGTTTGTCCATAGGTAATCTAGCTTCCAGATGTAATGAATCTAGTTCAATACCTAGGAATTCAACTGTAGTAGCAGGACCTACTGTTTTCTCTAAGGCAACTTGAATAGCTAGTTGGTTGAACATATTAACTAACATGCCTAAGTCTGAAGGAGATTCTGTGAATGGTTCCATAGTCAAAAAGTCATCTAGGCAATGTAGGATAATCTTACCCTGAAGTTGATTAAGAAAGATCCAGCATAACGCACCAGAAAAAACATTAAACAATTTAGGACTGCTTCTAGAACCAAATGTAATTCAATTGTAAAAGTAATTGTGCTGATTCCATTTAACGCCTTTTGTATTCCACAGAGAAGGATGGATGGGAAGTAATTTAAATGTGTTCAATATAATGGTTTTAGACAGTAAGCATCCTATGCTTGCATGTTTTATTAAAGTCGTGGCATCTTGAATTTTTTGCAAACCGCAATGCGTATTACTCTGTTAATGCTTGGAATGAGACATGAATGTGGGGATGAAAAATCCACTATTAATTTTTTCAAAGAACATTTCCTGGTCTTCAAAGAATATTTCAAAGGCTTTTGCTATAAGTTCTGAAGCTGTATCAGGCTCTTCTAGTGCCGATTGTAAGTTGGTACATCCCAAGGATTCTGTAGGACATGCTAAAACTGCTTTGTTGAAACCTTCTCTAAAGCCTAGAACTAGAACTGTTGCAATCAGGACGGCTGGAAATTAATGACTTTAACAGAGAAACGTTCACTGAGCATAGTCATTTATTTCATGCATAAGTAATCTTGGGGCAAATGGGCCTTGAATGAGCCTGATGACAATTGGTACACTAATGCAACATCCTGCAACTGCTATAAAAACAACCTTTAGTTTTAAAGTTGTTGCAAATGGCTAATGTGCCCATATAATGGATAGTCCTGCTTAGTTTATCCCTAGTTGGTAGAGTGGGTTGAGCTGATGTGGGCTGGGCATACTGGAGGGGCTGGCATGGCTACTACTTCTACGGGTGTGATAGGGCATAAATTAGGAGACTGATAAGTTGCTAGACATGAAGGACACGTGAAAGCTTTTAAACCTGCAAAATATCTGCAGAAGAGCTCATTATCTAGCTGGCTCCAGTCCAAAATGAAATTGAATTGTGCTAAACTTGCCTCTGCTTTAGCAGAAAAGAACCTGTGAT
Source organism: Rhinophrynus dorsalis (assembly GCA_037306005.1). Lineage (NCBI taxonomy): Eukaryota > Metazoa > Chordata > Amphibia > Anura > Rhinophrynidae > Rhinophrynus > Rhinophrynus dorsalis. Next base: position 173,578,441 of record CM074720.1, on the reverse strand, counting down.
AGTCGTAGAACATAGACGCGCTGTATTTATAAGCTAGATCTACCACTAAATATAGAAATAGGTCCAGTTCTTGCCTACGGTGTGGAAAATTAGAACAAAGGATATCTCGAAATATACGAAAGGCCAAAACAAATTCTGGCACTGACAACTTCCTGGCTAGCCTGGGGTCCTTAGATTTTAGTGTGATGGACACATCTTCACAGGTGGCTGTCCTCTGTTCTGCTAAGTCCTGAGATGCAATCTGGAGAGATACCAGGTTGACGTCCTTCCCCTCTAGGATTTCCCCCGGATGTGCTGAGGAATCATATGTGCTGGGGTAATGCGAGCGGAAGAAGTCAATGAAGTACCTGGCAAAGAAGATGTATCACTCATGGGAGTGATCCTGATAGCCTGAGATGATGATTGTTTGAGGGCATCCTGCCTGGCTTGCATGTCCAACATAGCGGACACCAAGTCAGTCATGAGCTGAGACATGTGCGAAAATTGATTAATTTATATATATATTATAGCTTATAAATATATAATAACTAAAATATGTCTAAGATAATTATTTACCGATAATGAAAAGTTCTAGCAATGACCTTGGACAAGATGGCTTAAGTCCAGACCTATTTTATAATAGACTTAATGTGATAGTGACCTGCAGAATATGATGAAGTGGAATATGATAGAGCCTTCCATAATTAAAAACAGCTGCTTGCTGTTTAAAGAGTAAAACAGACTATATACAGGAATTAAGGATAATTTACTGGACTAAAATAAAGCTAAATTAGTACAACATGAGAGTACCTGAAAAAAAGTATAAAGATTAGCAATGTAATGACCAGGACCTGGTATCTAAACTTCGGCTGAAACCTATCAAATGAAAGAGGGGAATTAAGGTCATAGGTACGTCTGCTATATACACTTATACACATAGAAGAAAGGCAAAGGCATTTCTGCAGAGGAACAGCATGCTTACAACCTACAGATAAGTCGTAGAGTTTGGCAATTTCTGAAATGATGACACATCCATGTGGAATTGTAGCAGATAAGATTGGAACTAAGGCAGAGTAAAATAATAACGTATAAATAATATAACAAGATTTGTATTAAGTAGTAAATACTTGCATATAGAAGAGAACATAGAATAACTCATACTTGTCAATACTGTTACATTGAACAACTGGTAAGTCCGTATGGTATGATTAGCTATATTACCCGATATCTATAATATAAAGCACCATGTGAACTAAACATATAATTAAAGTAATCTTCTATGTTATAGCGATTACTAGACTGTAAATAGCTTCAGCAGCATAAACTCTAACCTGAGGCGTGGTACTATGGTGATGAGATGGTACCTCTCGCCGTGTAGTTTGTTTCTTCTTTGAGACGGACTGCTGCAATAAAGTTGCATGATAATGACGTAAGCTTGTCTGCTCGAACAAGCTTACATCCGAGGAAGACACAGTGGTACGGGCTGCTGCCTGCTTATAATGGTCTGCAGCCCCTCCCACAATTCGGGCAATGCCTTCCATATATCTTACTCTCACAATGATAGGTACAGCCAATTAGCTCCTGAGTGATGCAATGTGGGTATACATCAATTGAAGTAACTGGACACAATAATAGATATTCCATCTATTGGATTGCCCTCCTATACCAGTACAATGTATCTATAGGCAATATACCTATGTTTCAGTAGAACCTTACATGTAACATAAACTAGACATGAATACAGGGGAATGCATTGGATATTGATAATAGATACTACTTAATAGATCTTATATGTCACCTATCGAGAAATTATGTCCCCTCTGTAGATGTATAAAATGAAATTTATTTCATTGTGATGGTGTAATAACATAAGCGGGGATTATTCTCATAGAATGGATGTCTGTAATACAGATGATGGACAAAATGGGAATTGCTCTAACAAACCCACCAGAATTATGTCAGCAACATCTGCTACCAATACATGGAATAGTACACAGCCCAAGTCTGGGAATGGACACCAAGAAGCTAACACACAGCACATCATACAGAAACCCCAAGGGGAGTACAAAGTTCAAGTGGCTATCAACGTCAGCAGCAATCTCCCTACTCGAATACCAACCACATTTACTCCACAGTTACGAAACACCCCTCTGGTTATCTGCCCACGAACCCCCAGACCCAGCAGTAGAAATGAGAAAGTGGATAACAAGAGACACACAAAGATAAAAGATGTTATGTACAACAAGAAGGGTGCCAAACCAATTTTTTATCCATGGATCACATGAGTAAGGCAAGAGTGGAACACGGAAAGGGAGAAGACATGCAGTCTGTCAATCAGATGAAAGAGAACTGAAGAATTAGAATGAGAATCCAGAGGAACAAGGGAGAACAAAAGAAGAAACCAGAATTAAAGATATCCAAAACAGGGGGACTAATCAACCTTTCAACTTACGAATTGTTTAATGATGGTATTTCACTGCTAAATGAAGGATTAAAATTCTCTCCTGGTGACACACCGAATGAATTTGAACGGCTTGCAGATGTGCACAGATTTGTGAGAAAATTAACATTGAGAAAATATTTTGAAAAAGCACAAGAAATGGATCAAGAATCTGAGGGAATATCCATGGTTGAAGAAGAGGTTGAGAAAAAACAAACACTAGAAATGATGGAGAGAAGGCGGATCCTTGGAAGAAGAGGAAACTATGGGTGAAAATTGTAAGTTTTAAATTCTCTGAACTCAAACCAAGATCAAAATTCAATCCTGTTCAGTCTAGAGGGCCCTATTTCTCTATATTCCTGGAGATGTTTTCAAATAAATTTGCCATTTATTTCAAAAACCTAGTTTTTCAACAAAATCTAACACCTCAGTAAAAATTTAGTCTAAAAAACACTTGTGGAAAATATTTCCCTGATATTTAGAGAAGCAGACAAAAGAGGGGTCTCGTTATCCAAAATAGAATGGATTACATCAATGAGACCAGAAGAATCCTGAATGATAAGTCATTTTATGAACAACTCCATCATAATCCCATCGCACGATACAATCACGTGATTTACTCATCCTTGGACCCCGCAGAGAAGGCACGCTCAACAAATGTATGTTTTTATCCATTCCTCATCCAGTAACAACTGTATTATACCACTTCCCCAAGATACATAAAAATTTGCTCAACCCTCTACGAAGACCTATAATATCAGGGATCAATTGCTTGATGCGTAATCTCTCCCAATACATAGACCCTTTCCTCCAGCCATACGTACAACAACTTCTATCATATACTAAAGACTCAACTCACATTTTAAATAAACCACATGAAATTGAATAGGAATCAGAGTATATTTGGATAACATGTGATGTTATGTCCCTATATCCCTTTGAGTGCCAGAGGGGCTGGCACTCAAAGGGATATACTATTATTGATCACCAGGCAGGAGTGAAGGCAGTGGATACCATCTTGAGGAGAGATACCAATTTATCACCTGAACAGCTAAACTTTATTCTGGAGAGTATATCATTCATACTGTCACATAACTATTTTATGTTTGACAACACTCACTATCACCAGATCGAGGGTACTGCTATGGGAACACGCTTCTCCCTGAGCTATGCAAACCTCTTTATAGGGGCTTGGGAGGAAACTAAGTTTGGGGAAGAAATGGAGAGAACATCGTCCTGTATGCACTTTTCATAGATGATATGCTTCTGATCTGGAAGAGAGGATTAACAAAATTGGAGAAGTTCATTCAGTCTATCAACAACAATGACCTTGGTCTTCATTTTACTCATACCTAGAGTGCCACTTCAGTAGTCTTCTTGGATTTGGAGATCTCCAGCATCCCCAATGGAAAAATACAAACCAAGATGTCAACGGCTGTATTAGGAGCTACAAGTAGACATCATACTAAATGGCTCTCCAGTGTACCTTATGGACAATTCCTATGGGTGAAAAGGAACTGCACCAGTGAATTTGACTTTGTGGAACAGGCCAACCAACTCAAGGAAAGATTCATGGAAAAATGATATAATGAATAAAAAATTCAGGAAGCACTGGAGAAAAACAAAGAGAATACCTAGGGAAGAACTACTGAAGAATAAAGAAGGAAACCTGAAGAATCTTGAAACAATAAATCAAAGGGAAAAAACCAATAAGCCAGAAATTCCATTTATTACTCTATATACCACCTCATCCAACAACATCAAACACATCATAAGAAAGAACTGGAAGATCCTGATGGGTTACAAAGCTTCAAGCAAAATATTCCATAAAAACCTCAGTTTGTATATAGGAAGGCAGCCGACCTCAAATGGCTCCATCAATAAGAACCAAACAGGACCACCTTTATAAATGTGAACATTCTACCACTTGTGGACATATGAAAAACAGAACATCTTTCACTTCACAAAGGACTGGTGACTCCTTCCCCTTCAGACTATTTATTAATTGTAACACAGAATATGTGGTTTACCTACGACAATGCAGATGTGGACAACACTACATAGGACGTACCACCAGAACAATAAAGAAAAGATTTATGGAGCATTGAAATAACAATCAAAAATAACAGAAAACAGTAAGTCTCTAGACACTACAAATGCCCAGATTTTCAAATATCAAGAATCTAACCTTCATGGGTATTGAACACATTGCAACTACAACTAGAGGGGGAAACAGATTCCAGATACTAGTCAAAAAGGAGAGCTTCTGGATTTTTAAAGCACACACTTTGTGCTGCAATGTCTATAATTTATCTCCAACCCTTGTCTACTAATTATTTACAGTTTCATATCCCCATACGAATGTTATAGATCCACCTTTATCCATTAAAGACTGGTTATTGGTGAAGCCTCCCAGGTCACATCTTAGAGATGTCTGCGCGCCTGTGCTGTCAGTCCCGGTCTCCTCTAGGAGGCATTGCACCATGCTGAAAGGCACTGGAAGGTACTAACGGTGCAGGCATGCAGACGGCACTAACCTGGCCAGAAGATTAAGGATTACTTCAAAATCAGGTACTTCTGAGAGCTAATAGAACTATTATGAAGTATTGGAGGGTAACTTTATAGAAGGTGAAAGTTCTGCTTTAATGTTCCTCCACAATGTTACCCATGGACCCACAGGGAAGTCAGCATCTACTCCCTTGAGTGCTAGAGGGATGATCAACACATCATTGCAAGGGTCAACCGACAACACAGACAATCCGACAGGTTTACATTGTATTGCTCCACAGGGATCAGTTCACATATCACAGTTACACTGATACAAATTGGGTGTATGTAAAACACACAGGCCTCCAAATAAACAACCCCAGGGCCACGAAGCAAAGAAATGCACTGTTGAATATAATGACAACTAAGTCATTTAAAGATACAGGGAATCAAATGTATTCTGAAGAGTGGGAATGTCAAGGATGGGAATTGGTATGTTTTGAGGACATATTGTTGTTGTTCCCTAAGCCTATGTGTTGTGTAAGCAATTGTTTGCTTTCACTTGAACTGTCATGTTTAATATTTGGTTGTCACATGTATCTTGAGAAGTGGGGATAGCAAGGAGGGATGTCAGGCCATTCACTGTTGTTGTCACATATGGGAAACAAACATCAACTACTGTAGGTTGCTTACATCAATATACAGCAGGGCTGTCTAAGTTTAGCCCTCAAGGCCCACCAACAGGGCATGATTGAAATATATCTCTGATTGAGCACAGGTGGGTCAGTCAAAATGAGGAAGCTACAGATCAACCCACCAGTGCTTAATCAGGGAACTCCTTCACTTCTGGCCTCTTGGTGGCCATGAGGACTGAACTTGTACAGGATCCTGTCAAGTTCATAAATCATTGATTTCCAGGGTGGTATCCCAAGCATCGCAAAGCAATGCACTGGATACTATCCCGGCACTCAATGATCCACATCTCAGTGTCATCATCTTGCATCCATCCTGTCTTTTCTTACATTGCTAATCACACTGTATCGTATCCCCACACAGCATACAGGCCTGCAGCACAGCAGAAGGACAGTGAGAAGGAAGCGTATGATGTCCCCCCCAGTGTCCTCCCCCTTGTGGAGCAGGATGAGGGGATCAGCAGGTGGTCATCACCACCACCTCTTCCATCACCACAGGCTCCACCAGGTGAACCAGCCAGCACCACGTACTCTATCAGCACCACCGGATCCAGACTTCAGGCAGCCATCCACTCCCTACACTGACTGGATGCCTCCAGGGATGTGGATGCCTCTGTCCATGTATGGACATTATTTTATGGCACCACCACCACCCAGAAGGTACTGGATGCCTGGGACAGTGCCCATCCCACAATAGGGATCATACACGACAGGTACCCACCTGGATGGATCCCCAGGATGAAAGGTATGACCCCACACCCAGGTGGGAGGGAAGCATCTACCAGTGGCCATACTATGATCTGAACATTTGGGCCTGACTGGAGAGCCCCGGTGCCCTCTACAACAGGAGGAGTTCACACCCTCACCACATCTCCAACAAGAGGTCCAGCCGTCTGTGGCCAGTTCAGATTTGCTAAATGTGGTGGGGACACATGCATCATCTGGCTCCACACATGCAGGGGTACAGCCAAGGGATCATACATCCTCTCCAGCAGCAGAAACAGCCACACCCCCAACAGCATGAGGAAGTTGAGCCAACAACTCCTGCCACATCCCCCTCCACCAGTGAACACAGCATGGGGATGGAGAGGGAGTGCATAGTAATCCAGAGGAGGCATCTCAGGGAATCCCAGAGAACAAACCATTACCTCAGGAGTTTGCAAAGGGATTCCCTGAGGAACACAGCCAACCTCCATGACCTGGAATGCCAGCACACAGTGTTGAACACTGAGCTGCCAATTTAGAACAGATATGATGGACATGATTGGCCAGCTACTCGTGGAAATTAGGGAAATGAGGGAAATGAATCACAGGGAGAACCTACATATAGAAAGGGAGCAGCAATCTACAGTGGTCCACTGCAAACACCTCTACCTCCAGTGTGAGCTCTGCACCAACCCTAAGAATCACCAGGGCCACAAGGCAGTCAAGCAGAGCATCCATCTCTGCAGTCAATGATGCTGTGCAACGTCAACCTGTAACGTCTATCACCTCATCATCGGTCATTCCCAGGAACATGACCCTTGTGCAGTATACCCTGGGCCTTGTTGGTCATCTGTCATCCCTGTGCTGCTCCAGGGGTCCCTGTGGCAGCTATCGGGCATTCTGTTGCTGCAACTGGGCTGCTGCTGGCAGGTCTTGTCCTCCAGGTGTGGATGGGCTTCTGTGTGGCTCTTCAGCCAGAGCCTCATCACTTGCAGGTGAAGGCTGTTGAACAGGTGTGATTGGGAGCTGATTGTGATCCCTAGCCCTTTTGCTTCTTCACAGCAGTGTTTACATAAATAAGTATGCAAGCATACTTCTCGTAATCTCTGTCTGTCTCTCTCTGTCTGAGTGGTCTCACTTTAAACACACCACATCTGAGGAGGGTGACCTGTCAGTTTACGACAGAGATGGGGTGTGGTCCAGGCTGTCACAATGGGAATGTGTTTGTTGTCCAGGTAATTGTTTGTTGGTGTATTTGTGGTTGCTGTGTAGCTGTCGGGTGTGAGGGGGATGTTGTGAGGTGCAGGTTGTGTCTCCATTGGCTGGTGATGTTGTACAGGTGAGCTTGGGTTGCTTTGGATTTACAGGTGTACGTGTTGTGTGTTAAATCCCCTTGTTACTTGCTATATAGTGATGCCTTATGTTGGTATGCTTGTTAGAACTATTTCCCTGGGGTGTTGCTAGGTTTTTGTAGTGTTTCCGACACTTATTTGTGGGACCTGGCCATTTTTTGTGTGTTATCTTGGCTTAACAGGGGTTAATGTGCCAGAAGTGTACTTGTGCTATGTGTTGCCAAGCAGCTGTTTCTCTGCTTTGTTTTGCCCGTCTGTTTATTTTTTTGCCTTTGTGTGTTTTGTGGCCAAAAAAACTGGGTCTGAAATTTTATTCGTAATATATATCAATTTATTGTCCGTTAGCAGTATCGCACACCTTTGAATGGCTCTGGGAAGACTGTTCTATATGTCTAAATGGACATAATATTATCGTCCATTGTGATTTAGAACCAGCCATTAGCTGTTCTTAAGACAGCTTTTTGAATTGCTTACCGTGCTTATAAAACGTCATAGATGGGTCCTTTAAATCGAGGCTTTAACTTTTTGCCATATATAAACTTGTAGAATTGTTTAGAGTTTTTTTTGCTCTCTTTGTCAAAACTTTTCTCAGTCTGTTTGCTTGTTTGCATGTTCTGTCTGAAGCAAGCTTCTGATTTCTCATTTCCCTGCCAACATCTTAAGTAAGCCACACTGGTCTTAATTTGATACTCTTGTATTTTCTCTTCAAAGGTATATATATGTGGATGCTTATATTTATCTAATACTATGTTAAACAAATCACATCTTTCTTGTACATTTTTATCTTTGAAGATTATATCCCATTGAGTGTTCTTTAATACTGATTTTGGCATTATAAAATTAGAAAAGAAAAAGCGGCACAGGCAATATTCTCTAAGCGTAGTATATTACAAACTCTCAGTTCTTCACCAACACCAGAATAATAGAAATTTCAGTGGTTCTACTCACATTTTTCAGAGGCAGTGTCCTGCCACTAGATGATCAGGCATTCACTGGCTCTCACCCCAATATGGTGTCTATCAGATGGCAAGTGGAATCTTCAGCTGGTTCTTTTTCTTCACTTAATTTGCATGGTAGGGTCTGGCTTGTGTAGGGTTAGTTACCACTGCACCATAGACCAACTTTACAACTTACTGATACTCTTAGGGGTTAGTTTGCAAGGTCTCTCACTGAGGCCAGTGGTTCCTTATAGTTAATATTAATATGATAATGAACAATAGGTCACAGATATATTGTAGCAAATATTAATTTTATTACAACCCAGATAATCATAAAAAGATGATTTATGATTATCTGGCTACTGAGAAAGTGACACATCTATCCATATTTTTGTAGATTTACATTTAGATTTTATAATCTGTTTGTATTTGTGGAATACCAGTATCCTTTTTTATAACCCATTATTAACTGGGTTTTTTATAATTTGACTAAAATAGAGAGGCTGACTCTTAAAGAATTTAAGACCAACCATCAATTAACCATACGAAAAGCAGGTAAAGGGGGTGCATTGGTGATTCAAAACATCAATGATTACCTTAATGAAGGGTATAGATTATTAGTTGAGACAAAATCCTATAAAGAACTACAGCTGAATCCAAGCAATCAACAGTATTATTATTAGCAAAGAAGAATATGAGTTTATGCTAATTCCCCTTCCAGATACCCCCTTCTTTTACCATATTCCCAAGGTTCATAAAAGGATCCAGAACCCCCTAGGACACCCAATAATTTCAGGGATCAATGGAATAATGTCAAATCAGCATTCCTTGACTTATTCCTACAGAGATATGTAGTAGATTTGAAGTCGTACATCCGGTATTCAAAACATGTTTTACAACAGTTATCAGCAAAAACCTGGCAGGAGGGGGAATATTGGTGGGTAACTCTGGACGTATCATCATTGTACACCTCAATAGACCACAAATTGGGGTTGGAGGCAAAGCATACTTTTTAGATCTTGATGAACATAGGCCAGACTTATAGAAGGAATTTATTCTTAAAGGTTCATTTTATTCTCCATCATAATTTCCTTGTCTTTCAAGAGAAGTATTTCTTACAGGTGAGGGGCGAATGCCATGGGAACCAGGTTTGCCCCAGCTATGCAAATCTGTTCATGGTGAAATGGGAGAAGGAGCAAGTTTGGAGGACTAACCCATGGCGGGGGCAGACCTGGTTTTCTGTGGAAGATATATATATAGATGATATCCTCATCATTTGGAAGGGGAATATAGAAGAACTCAACATGATGATCCAATGTTTTAATAGAAATGAGAAGAGATTAGAATTCACCTCAGAAATTCAAAAGGAAACAATCATCTTTTTGGAACTCCAATTATCACATAACAACTCAGCAGTATCCAGTATCATTTATTTCAAGCAAGTATCCAAGAACAATTATTTACATGCAAACAGCTGTCATCTTAATCAGTGGAAAATAAATATACCGTATGGTCAATTTAATAGACTATTGCGAAATTGCAGTGATATCAATGATTTTGACATCCAGAGTCAGATAATGCCAGACAAATTCCAACAAAGAGGATATGAGGTAGAAATTTTGGATCAAACAATACAGAAGGCTAGATCCTTAAATAGGGATTTTTTGTCACAACCTAGAAAAATAAATAAAAGTAAGGGAAATACTTTTCCCACAGCTTTTGTCACGCAATAAAATTCAGCGGCAACTCAAATTACAAACATTATTAATGTATAGATTGACAAATATACCACATGGAAAGGTCCAAGAAGATAAATTAAAACAATCAAAAAGTTTTTGGACTGTCAAAAAACTCTCCAGCAATACTCCAACCCTATGAGTTTTATATATATATCTTGAGAAAGGCCCAAATTTGGGCTGAAACTTTGATTCAAATAAATCACGCACATTATCTCACCGAGAAGACCTATGAGTGCGGCATTCTTCATATTTAATCTACATCCATATTAAGGCTGGCAACCAGGCAAGTTATATTTTCATCAAGTGAGTGCTCTACCTCAATGAACTTTGTATATATATATATATATATATATATATATATATATATAAAATATATGTTGTATCATCGAAAATTGTATCAATAGCAGGCACTCACAGGACTTATTTAAAATAAAAAATTTTTTCTCAAGGCCCACTCTTGGGTTGAAACGTCAACATCTGACACCTAATAAAATGTATTTTATTTTAAATAAGTCCTGCGAGTGCCTACTATTGATATCATTATCGATGATACAACTTCTATATATTTCTACTGCACAAAGCAAGATCACCAAAGCAAGAAATTCGAGTTTTGTGTATACTGATCTCTGTTCCAGTTGTGATTTTGTGGTTAACTGTAACTTTGATAAATCATTAAGTACGAAACAGCTGTGTAAGGTAATTACCAGCCTTAATTTTTACATATTTATATATATCTCAATTTAATATTTTTACTTAATCTATTCATGTAATCCTTTCTATTTATATTTATTATTTTATATATATATATATATATATATATATTTATATATATATATATATATATATATATATATTTATATATATATGTTTCTTTTTAATTATTATTTTATAGTTGTTTTTGTACCCCTGACCATTGTATCTTCTACTTTTCATATATTCTCTATATTCTATTGGTGTTACATAGTAGCTGTGGTTGATAATATGGCCTGTGTATCAATCCAACAAAGGGATATTCACAAACAGAACGTCAAAATGTTTGTTCAAGGAGCTAATAAACCTATAATTATTGAAGTTACCAACATAACACTCAAAACACAATATCTCAGTCTGGAGAAAGCTCTTAAGGAAGAATTTAAACATTGGTGGAATGTGTAACTCTTAGTAAATTATTTGGAAAAGAAGATTATACCTAGAGGCCTAAGAATACAAAAACAGTCATCATTTCAGGATCAATATTTTAATCAGAAATGGAACACCATATTAGAAAAGTGTTAAATTTAATTAGATTAATTATAGAATATAGAGAAGGGACATTGGTTAAATTAGTAAAATAAATTAAGGGAATATATGACAAATTCAGATGTCAGAGCTCTAGCTGACAGATTGAGATCCTGGTCCTCCCAGGCACACTTTGTAGACCGTTCTAATTAAGTATTTCTTTGTAGACAACTCTATATCAGCTCTGCTGAAGAGCCATCCAGTCGCATGACCAGAATCTCAATCTGTCAACTAGAACACTGACATCTGTAAAAGGGGCAGGAGGGGGAACTTTAAAAGCTTATAAATCTTAAAATATACAACTTTAAGCAACAGGATTTCTTCATTTGTTTTTTTAAAATGAACAATATTAAACATTCATAAATCCAACTATTACTATAAATTTAACTCTGGCTTTAACAAAAAAAGTTTGCCATTGACTAAATATTTTATCCAAAATCTCCATATTAATAAATTAACAAACCTGATAATAAAAAGATTGCCCAAGGAATGGGTCTGAGGACTACTAGCTCTACTATTGGGAACAGAAGTAAAGTAAATACTATGGGGTCTGAAGTCCTCATATTAATTTAAACATGCTCAAGGGAGGGGCCTTCCAACCCTTCTCTTTTGGAGTGCCTTTTTACACCTCAATGAATCTCCTCTTGAGATTATAAATAAGAACATTTCCTATTGATTAACCTGTGAAAAGTCACTCAAAAGAGGAATAACTCTCCAATGTTAATTCTGTTTTACAAAGCTGATGCACTTTGATAGTGCCAGCTTGAAAAGGGTGCTTCATAGAATATCAGGAGAGATTTTCCCCAGTGGATTGGCTTTTCTCATCTTGGTGCATCTCACCACTGATGCTTTTATTTTGACTCTGTTGGCTGCATTTTATATTTCTATTCAGAAGTATAGAAACAATGTAAGACTTTTTATGCAGAATTAGGCTCACCTGTGTTGTTTGATGTCCCACCCTAGGATGTGGGCATATTACAATGTTTACACTACTGGATGACAATGTGTCTGCAGTGTTTTCTCCATCAGCCGCTGACAGTCCAGAAATAACCAAAGCACTAGAAAAGCTTCGCTTCCCAAATAGAAGACTTAATGTTGAGCTTGTGGCTGAAGCTTGGCTGGAGTGTGCAATCCTCCTTGGTTGCTCATGACAATTTCTGTGTGCATTAACAGAAACTACAGGATTGCAATTAAAAAGGGAGGCAGTGGAATTGCTTAGGCAGTGCTGACTAATGGAAATCCTCTTAGTCATTTTGTATTCAGACATATAAGCCTCTAAATAAGGTTGGAGCTTTTCCAAATCTGGACCAGACATACTTGAAACAGGTGGTCTTTCATTTAGTGATGAATGTTTTTCAGCTGACTGACTCCTATATTTTCTTTTGCCTATAAAATAATTAAAAAAGGAATTATTTAGCAAGATTTATATATCATTTCTTTTTTATTCTCGTTTAGATTTTTTCCATGTTGCAAAAAATCCCATAAAAATAAGAAATGTATGCGAAATACAGAAAAGACGTGCATATAAATATTTATTATTAGCAATAATGCCATGTCACTCAGAGCTGTTAATTTAAAAATGAATAAAGCTCCTATTTAGCCCCTATACATAGTGTGTCAAGGAAGCGGACATGATAGACTGTAGTTCCTCAGCTGTTAATGAACTAGGATTCCTACCCTAACAATCTTATTGGCTGCTATACGAATGAGGGGTGCTTGGTACACTGCCTTGGTGACTTCCTAAACATCTCAATCACCTTTGTGACATCATCTGAGCTATTCTAAATTGTTGCTTGTGTCTGGTTGTGTGTGAGTAGAGTGGGAAAGGCAATTTTTTTCCTCTCAACTGTTGGACAGCAGCATTGTGATATGTGTGTGTATGCACAGGAGCTATGCAAATGTTGCATACTTTATGCCCTTCATTTTTTCCAAAGCTAGGGACAGGCGAACATTTTCACCTCAAACCAAAATCGGCGAATAATGGCACTTCCTGTTTGTCGAATAATTTCCTTCGAAAAATAGTTTTTTCTGCTTTTTTTCGCCTAGCTCATAACATCGAAATTATGTGTGGAATTGCACACATAGCAAATTTTTTTTTATTTCCCACAGGCTTAATATAAAAGAGGTCTGAGGGTGCCTGTGTTGGTGGAGTGTGGGGAAAGAATCAGTTGAAAAGGCATTTTTTTTGGGTGGGAGGGGTTTGTTGACTGATATTGGGGGGGCAGTAAAAAAAAAAAAAAAGACATGGTCTAAAAGGTTTCTGAGGAGAGTCTAAGGAGGGCACATGTGTTGGTGCAGTCTGGGAAAAGAATCAGTTGAACAATGTATTTTTTGGGGGGGATTGTTGACTGTGATTGGGGGACAGTTAATAAAAAAAGTAAATAAAATAAAGAACAAAATATGAAAATGGTACGTAAAGTGACAGAAACAGTAAAGCTGTGACTGGGTCAGACTGATACTTGACAGGGTAGAGTATTTTGTAGAGGATAATTTGTTGTAAACATTTATTTGTTCCAGGATTTAGACTTGTATTAGGCACAAGCCCTGAGGAAACATTGATTTGTAGGACTTAGACCTGCTTGGAACAAGCTCTGCGGAAACATTGATTTGTAGAACTTAGACTTAGGCTCAAGCCCTGGAAAATATTTATTTGAGCATGTACTTTGGCTTGTCAGCATCACAAGCCATGAGGAATCAGAGATCATTTTTATCACGCTTGTTAGCATCAGAAGCCCTGAGGAATCAGAGTTAATGTTTTATTACTCAGGCTTGTTAGTGTAACAAGCCTTGAGGAATCAGAGATTTGTGGGACTTAGGCTTGTTAGAAACAAGCCCCCCCCCAAAACTGTTTTTTGTAGGCCTCTGGTTTATGTTTAAACTATCTCGCTTTGAACTATCAGGCTCTGGCTGGGTTTCTCTATTCTTCCTCTTCTTTGATTCACGCCTCGCTTCTTGTTGCCTTTGGAGAGAGACAGGGGTACAGAAATAGTGGTGCCCAATTTCTATGGTGTGTGTTTGGCCTTAACCTGCTTCACATAAATGTCATGGTGTCTGTGTTTCATATATGTTATAAGGGTGGTTGTGCCACAGTTCGTTCCTTCCTTTTCCCTTTTCACTGACATCACAAATTGTGCACAGTGCCATCACTGATGATGGCACTGTGTCTGTCCCAAGAGACAAATAGTTCCATACCCAGGACCTCAGTAGGGAAGGGAAAGGTGGAGAAGAATTGTGTCTTTCTTCTTCTCTTCCACATTCCCCTTTACTGGCTGGGGCAGAGTTTTGCTAGTTTTGCTGCTGGCAAGTAGAACCTGTCTTAATCCCACATCACTGGGATTCTGGAAGTCTCCCATGCATATCGGGTCAAAACAAACATGTCCTAAACATAATAAAGGAAGCTTATCACCATCATGTCTTTTGATATTAATGTTAATGCTGAATTAGCCATATATTCAGATAGCTACATGGTTCTGTGTTATGTACCCATTATACTCATGAAGGCATTTCCCTAAACTCAGGGCTCTATCAATTAAACATGGAACATGAGTGAATTTAGAAATGTATTGATGCAAAGAGATGATGGGGGAGATTCATTAAGGTGTGATTAAGTGGAGATGACTTCTCCAGTAATATCTTATCTCCAGTCCCCACGTTATTCAATGGAGCATATGCAATGAGATTGCTCTAGCTTGAAAGGTATTGCTGCATAGGCTCCATTTGATAACATAGGAACTGGAGAAGTGATAGCACTAGGGGATCATCTCCACCTCATCAAATCACTATCCCAGCTAGGTGCATAACTCTCAGTGTTCACCCTTCATAGTGTATTGAGCTGACTATTGTCCTCTTCATGCTCCTGTCTTGTAGCAAAACTCAAGATTGTGATCTTAACCTTGGATTATTAGGTGTGTGATGTATTTTCCCTCACCAGAGAGTGAATCCCAGCATATGTTTGTTTAGCTGTTATCTTCCTATTGGAGGAAATTTAACCCAAAAACATGGTTAGCTAACAATTGGGCAGTCTGTTAGATACTATGCTAAGGGGTAGTTGTCAGTTGATCAAGTTCAACCCACATCACTGCCAAACAACATTGTGAATTGAAATTGGACAACAGTGTATGTGCTGTGTGTGTGTGTTTACCCATGGTACATCACCTTAAAACCAAGTAATGTGTGCAGGAGTTGTGTTCACTGCATTGCATTTATTTTTTTTTGGGGGGGGGGTTTGAAGGGGCTGCAGAGGTGGATGCCCTTGTAGATTGTCTTGTGACTCTGGGTATCCTTGGGGTTGGTGCATGGCTAAAACTGGAGTGGGAGGTTGTTGAGCTGGACCCCTCTGTAGATTGCTGTTCCCTCTCCAGTTGTAGGTTCTCCCTGAGATTGTTCTCCCTCATTTCAACAAGCATTTGTCCCAGCATGTCCCTGATCCCTGTTCTGAGCTGCCAGATCTTGTTTGTGAGCATTGCCACGTGGGATTTCAGTGCATGGAGGGTGGCAGTGTTCCTACGTGCATCTTGATGGCACCTCCTAAGGTACCTGTTTGTCCTCCTGTTCTCCCCGAACTGCTTCCTCTGTATGTGTAGGCACTCTTCATCCCTTTACATGGTCTGGCTACCTGTGGAATGTGTTGTTTCTGGAGATGGTGGACTCATAGGTACTGGCGATGGCTCTGCAGCATCCTCTGGTTCATCATCTTGGTCACTGTGTTGTTCAGGATGTTGGGATTCTTCCACTGCTGGTGGTGAGGTGTGTTCAGGGGCAGGTGTCAGTGGGCCAGCATGTGGGTAGTAGAGGAAGGAGGAATCCAGTTAGGTGTTGGTAGCTGGCTGAATTCTATAGTTTGTGGAGCTGCTGGTGCTGGTGGAGCTGATGGTGTTGTTGGTGACCACCTACTTGCCCCTCTTCAGACTCATCATAGGGGAAGTCACTGGGCGGATGTCGACTAGCTCCTCCTCACTGTCCTCCTGCTGCACAGCAGGCCTGGATGCTGTGCATGAAAATGAGATTGTGTGAATCTGAGCTATGAGAAGAGGGATGCAAGACAATGACAATGAGACAATGACATGTGAATCTTTGAGTGTCAGGATGGTATACAATGCATTGTGTTGTGATGCATGGGATACCACACTGGCAATCAATGATTTATAAGCTTGATAGGATCCTGAACATCAGGTCTGGCCAAGTTCAGTCCTCAGGGCCACCAACAGACCAGGATTGAAGGTTTTCACTGATTAAGCACTGGTGAGGTAATCAATAGCTCTTTCATTTTGATATCCTTCAATCCTGACTTGTTGGCGGCCCCTGAGGTCTAAACTTGGACAGCCCTACTGTTCATTAATGTGAACAGCCTACAGTAGTTGGTGTTTGGTTAGCATGTGTGTCCTGACCAGAGTGGATGGCCTGAAATATCTTCTTGCCATCTCCACTCTTCAGGATATATGTGATAACCATAACTTGACCATCACAGTACAACTGAGAGCAAACAATTGAATACACAACACATAGGCCTAGGGAGCAACAACACTATGACTTGAACCACACCAATTCTCCTACTTGACATTTGCACACCTCAGGATACATTTGATTCCCAGGATCTTTAATATACTTAGTTGTCATTGTTTTTAAAGGGTGCATTGGTTTGCTTTGGGGCCCTATTGTTCTTTATTTCGAGGCCTGTGTGTTGTATATTCAATCGGTTTGTCTCAGTGGAACTGTGATGTGTGAACTGATGCCTGTGGTCCAGTGCAATGTAACCCTGTTTCATTGTGTTGGTCAACAGTTAACCCTTGGCTAGAGGGGTAGCCAATGTATTGTCAACCAATATGTTGATCACCCGTCTATCACTCAAGGGGTTAGGTGCTGATCTCCTCATGGCCACATGTTTAACATGGAACATGACAGAGCTTTACATGACAATGTGATGGTGAGCATTGTTTGTGTGTAGTGGGTATCATTAACAACGAGGGGGTCAAAGATGGACTTGTACAGAATTTGTTCTGCTCTTCCCTTCCCAGATCTACTTGGATTGTCCTTTATATTGTCCTTGTTTGAATCCCCTCAGAGCTGTGTTGGTGCAGTTGTGTAAATGAATGATGGCCATGTCTTTGGTGTGACTGTGTTGGGCTGTAGTAGGCATGAGGTATGATGTGTGTGGTTATGGAATTATGCACTTACAGGTAGTGTGGAGGGTGCTGTCATCCACAGTGTATGATCCTCCAGGAATCCCAGGGGGTTAAAGATGATTTTGTGTGTGGACCTCCTGCTGTACATCAGGCATGCATGGAGACCTCTACCATCATCTTCTTGACCAGCTGCTTACAGGCACCCCAACATTCTTGATGGAATCAAGGGTTCTTTGGCAGGTGGAAACTGCATTTGCCCTGTTGAGAACCTGACACCAGGAGACCTTCTTCTGAGCCCCCCCAGACCAGCGACCCTCTCTTAGGAACAGGATGTTCGTCCTGTCCAGGATACTTTGAACGAGGACCCTATTTTCCTCTCAGTAGTATTTAGGGTCCCTCAGCCTTTCCTCATCCGCTCCAGTCTGTGATGTCTTGGAGTTCTGGCTTGAATGTCCTGCCTGCGATATCCCTAGCTTTGTATGGTGCTCACCAACAACTACCCCTCGTCCCACTGGCATTTCTGTCCTTGTTCTCTGTGTGCCTGTCCTTGGCCAGGTCCCCCTCCGCCCACTGGATATCCCTCTCCTACTTCTACCCTGACTGGGGATGCCCTGCTCTCCTTTCTCATCTCCTGCTCCTTTCCCCATTCCTTTCTCCTCCTCTCCTCTATACCACTCACACAAGCCCTCACAGACACATTCAATCACACTCACTCTCTGTCACTCTCTGTCACTTACTGACTCACACTGTCAAAAAAGGTTCGCTTTTAAAAATCTGCATAAAAATATAGCGTGCGGCTAGAAGCCACATTAACCATGTTGCCATGTTAAAAATGGTGACACGAGAATCTCGCCCTGCAAAAAAGCGGTTCTCATGTTGCCTCTTTAAACGTGACCTATCGTTATTCAATTTACTGGGCAGTACAGAATGCTAAGAAAAAAGTGTTCCTGAGAAGATAAAGCTATATCTTTTTAAATGAAAGACAGAACAAGCAACGTACAACATATTACACTCCCATCATCCTTACCTTGCCTCTTCCCCTGGAGCCATAACCGCTTGCCAATCTTTCAGAGCGCTGCACAGCTCTCTTCCCACTCTGCCCTGTCATTGCAAGCCATTTAGTGGAAATGGGACAAGTAGCACAGGAGTTAAAAATCATAAAGTGCTGGCTTTTTGGGTCTGCTGCGCTACGAGATGGTCACTTGCTGATAGAGCTTGTTTTTAAGATGCCTGTGCAATTCCACTGCTACGTTGTCACCCTTTTCTGTGAGCACTGCCCCTGCCATCTCGTAGTGCAACAGGCCCAAAAAGCCAGCAATGTATGATTTTTAACTTCTGTGCTACTTGGGCCATTTCCACTAAATGGCTTGCAATGACAGGCGGAGTGGGAAGAGAGAGACGGGCATCGCTCTTCAAGATTGCCAATAGGTTATGGCTCCAGGGAAAGAGGCAAGGTAAGGATGATTGGAGTTGTAGTGTAATACGCTGTACACTGCTTGTTCTGACTTTCATTTAAAAAGATATAGCATTATCTCTGGAACACTTTTTTCTTACTCTGTATGCTGCTTGTTCTTCCTTTCATTTAAAAATATATAGCTTTATCTTCTCAGGAACACTTTTTTCTTAGCATTTTGTACTGCGGCCAGTTAATTGAATGATAGGTGACGTTTAACCCCTTAAGGACCGGGGAATCCGCTCCGCAACCCGACTGAACGACCACGGAGCAATTTTTTTTTATTGCTCCATTGCGTTCCGGACTCCCCGAACGGTGTGCAGCCATGGGGGGAGCCCGGAATTCGATGGCGGTCATAGTACGTCATCGGTCATTAAGTCAAATCGACCCTTGACGTACTATGACCGTCAAGGGTCGTTAAGGGGTTAAAGAAACGACATGAGAACCTTGCACTTTTTTGCAGGGCGAGATTTTCATGTCGCCATTTTTAACATGATGACATGGTTAATGCTGCTTCTAGCTGCATGCTATTTTTCATGCGACTTTTTAAATGGATACTGTCAAAGCAAAAGATAAAAATGTGTAGTGTGTTATAAACAAAAAAGCTATGTGTGTGTGTTTGTATGCGTGTATGGAATATGTGCTACGGTGTATTATGTGTCGATATGGTGTACTGAATCTCTTCAACTCTCTCCGCTCCCAACTCCTTCTACCTCGCTTGAATGTATGCTCCCTTCTCTCACTCTATTGCTATCCTCGGCTCCTGGTTCCTGTTCTCTAGTTTGACAAAACTTGAAACACAGACAAGGTATGTCAGTTATTTTGGGGTAAATATAGGTGTATTTAAATGTATGTGATACTTTTGTGTGTTGTGATTGGCTGTGAGTTTGAACTTGTCTTGACAACAATCAGGTTCTTTAGATAATGTTGACCGTTATCTTTTTCCTTGTCATTAGATGTATCGTATGTTAATTATCAGCTGACTGGGATGCGCAGCGAGGTTAAAAAAGGTGCAATGCAGGTTTTTGAGTTTTGTGGATTTATTGGGAGTATGCTTATTAGCCATTCTGGTATACTGCGTATTGGATTCAATGTACATCATTTATTATTACCGGATGTTGGCCTTTTTTGCCCTACCAGCTGTTTTACCAGCCTCAATTGAATCAAGGCCTTAACCCTTTGAGTGTCAAATGGATACAGAATGCACTGCAAATCAATGCATTCCATACCCCTCTGGCACTCAAAGGGTTAATATTTTATTTGCATTATTCTGTGGTGTTTGAGAGACAAAGAGGTGTCCATGCAGTGGAATATGCTGGATATCTCTTTGGCACTGAAATGTTTTAAAGAAACCAAAGAAAATTGTCAATGTATTTGGTTCCTTCAGTGCCAAAGAAGTATCCAACACATTCAACTGCATGGATACCTCTTTGGCTCTAAAACACTTAACCCTTTCACTGCTGCAAATGTACACAAACCATTGTCAATCAATATTTCCCTTTGAGTGACAGAGTGATACGCAACATAATGCAAAGAAAGCAATACATTGCATACCCCTCTGGCACTCAAAAGGTTATTTATATCTATCTATCTATATATATATAAAACAAGACTTCTGTGTGCCTGGCAAACACACCCAGGGGTGGCAGTAAGGAGGAGTTACTGCTCCCATTGGGTTATTCAATGGGGCCATGATTTTCAAAGGACTTGCAGTAGCCGAAGGCTATGAAAATCATGCAGGGACTTGGTCCACCCCCACTACCCAGCCCGTCCACCACTATCCAAGTGAGAAAAAAAACAAAATGGCTGCCATTCGCTACTGCACCACAGACACACACACAAACACACACACAGCACCAAACACACACTAGCCCCCCCCCACACTAGCCCCACATACACACACAAGCCCCACACACAAAAAAAAAACAAAAAAACAGTGGCCTGCACAGGCCCCGCACCCTTGTATGTACTGGGTTAATCGTAGCTGCCCACCCACACGTGCTCCTGCCAGTCCCTGCTCCTGCCACAGCACTCATGACGTACAAGAGTATGCAGCACACCTCTGTCTTCAGTCCCTCTGATGGTGTGTGTGCCTCAGAGCACCTTATATCCATGGTCCGGCACCATTTTAGCAGGGACTCCATAGGACTCCATAAGCAGTAACAGCAGAGCATGCATGCTTGATTGCACTACATCTCCCATAATTCTCACACATGTTGAATGTGCGCAATGAAAACAGCAGTTCATAGTCTTCATTACGTCATGCATGTCACACCATGTGTGGGATTACAATGCGCACCAAACACAGTCTCATCCCACACATGGCGTGACATGCATGAAGTAATGAAGATAATGAACTGTCCTAAAATCGCCGTTTTCATTGCGGGCACTCAACATGTGAGAGGATTATGGGAGATGTAGTGCAATCAAGCATGCGTACTCAAGCATGCGCACACAACAAAGGGCAGCACCGGGGAAACACTTACACAAGCGGCCTTACCAAATGTAAGGCTATATATTATACGTTTATATAATTCCCCGGTGCTGCTCTTTGTTGTGTGTGAACGCTGATAGCCTATAGCAGATGCTGCCCCCGATAGTGTCCCTCTCTGTCCCACACGGCTGTTCCTGCACGCTTCTATAATTGTTCCCCTGCTGCTGCCCTTTGTTGCGTGTCACTGGTATCGAAGTGTATGCTGATAGCCTATGGAAGACACTTCCCCCGACAGTGTCTCTCTCTGCCCTGCACTCGTCTGTTACCCACTAACGTTACTTCAGATCCACTGTATATCGGCTCATATGAAACGACACCAGTCAACTCTGTGGATGACACCATCATCTAAGTCTCTCCAAACTGTTTTAGTCCAATCTTGCTCTTTTCTCAAAGACATCTAAAAGACAGGGGTTCTTCCAACAAGGTGTCACCCACGGAGTCAAGCCTGGTCTATCTTCATATCAGCTGAGATACACTGGATTTTAACTAAGGACACAGAAGGTTATCTACTTAGTCCATGGGTTCCGAGACCTTCTTGCATTTGCAATGCAGTCGACTGAGATCAATCATCGGCCTTCCAGCTGTTCTTAGAATATGCTGCTTAGGACTGAAAAGAAACACACAATCTCCTAAGGATAACATACAGTGTTACCCTTAGAAGATTGAGTGTTTCTTTTCAGTCATAACTAGACATTCCAAGAACAGGACAATGGGGGGGACACGCATCTCCAGGACAGAAGCGACCAGCGAGCCAGGGACAATGGGAGCCTCAGGTACTCTGGAGTAAGGTTTATGCACATTACATTATAGTAAGGCTCTCTCCACTCTTCCTTTGACATTGAATATCAATACAGCTTCAATGGGACATCAGTTCAGTTCCAGGTCTCATCACACGCTGGACTCACACCTAGGATTCAACTGATCTTCCACTGAAGCTGTATTGATATTCACTGTCAAAGGAAGAGTGGCGAGAGCCTTACTATAACGTTATGCATAAACCTTACTTATTTAGGGCTATATATCTCATATATCGGAGCACTCCTCTGGCCTCTTTCTCTTTCAGCTGTGTCCTTTTGTCCCTCCCACCTTTACCGTGGACACATAGCTTTCATTCATACTGCACCGCTCTGTGCAGTGTGAATAAAACTGCTCTGTGGAAGCTAGAACTGTGAAAAACCTACGCCTTATATTAGCATCTCATATTATTATACCTGAGCACTTCTCCACACTGGGGATGATGGGAGTTGTAGTCAGCTGTCATTCTGCACACAGAAAAGGGGAGACAGAGACCCCATATCTGAGCACTGCGCTGGGCTCTATCTCTCCCCTTCTCTGCATCCAGAATGAACGCCTACTACAACTCCCATCATCCCCACTCTGGCGCACCGCTCACATATAACATCACATGATACAGGTAAAACACTGCAGCACTATTTAAAGACGCCACATGGTATGTCTTCATTTTGCATGTTGTACATTGCATGTATGTATGTATGTATATGTGTCTCACACTCTATGTATCTGAGTGCATATGTGTGCTTTTGCATGTGCGCAAGTATGTGTGTCTGTGTGTGTACATGTGTTGCATCCCTATGTGTGTGATTTAATTCCCTACATAACAACATGACGGGCAACGCCGTCCCACATGGCTAGTATATATATAGCCACATGATGAGACTAAATCCTCATCTTTAATATAGTAGTGATATGCAGGCACAAAGCCGCAGAGTAAACGGTTAATGGTAATGAAAATTTGGATGTGCACCAATATTTTGTGTATTTGCTTTTAGCTATTTTGGTCAAAATTGGTTGCACTCCAGTAATTTTAAATGTGTTTTTTTTCTTTGGGTGTGCTTAACAAAACCTGGACTGGAATTATATATATATATATATATATTATATATATATTTATCATAAAAAATACATTAACTATTTGTAAAATATTCTAACATATTAGTCTCAAAGGAATAATTCTTTAATAATACAATTAATAAAGTGTTCTGTTCCATTTTTCAATCTACATGTTACTTTTATTTCAACTTTTATTTATTTATTTATTTTTTTCAAATTAGTTTTGAGGAATAATTTCCATTGGTCTCTTTGATTCATAAATCAAGGTTGAGGGATTCAGTTTCCACAAAAGGTAATTATTGTTACCTATTACATATAACTATCATATAACTATAGTTCCAATTGAACTGAAGAGGCTCTCAGTTTGTTTAGTGGGGGTTACTTAGGAAGGATGCTTCAAAGGTAGCATCACAGTAACAAAGTTAACCCTTTGAGTGCCAGAGGGGTACACAACGCATTGCTTTGCAATGCGTTGTGTACCCCTCTCGCTTTGAAAGGGTTATTGAGGTTAAAAAAAATACATGCATTTTTCAAGTTCACTAGTGTTTTGTTGATCTAAAGGAAGGAGCAAGTCCCCTTAATGGAAGTCATTTCCAATTATGCCCCAAGGGGGTAAAAAACCCTACTTCCTGACTCCAAAAAATCAATCTGATATGTCCCTGGATCAACATTCTATCTAAAACTGTCATACTTCTCTAGGCTAAAAAAGTTTTTGAAATTATCTACAGTATTTGTCAACCCAGCTCTCTGAGGTAAAGAATTCTGTATCCTTACCTCCCTTACAGTAAAAATGTTGTGCCTTTGTTTTTTTTTTCAAAGCACCTTTAAAGAATGCCCCCTTTTTCTGACCAGCTCTTTGAATACATTGTTGCCCAAATAAAAAAATAGACAAAAATCAGAAACTTCCAAGTGTTACATTTAGATAATATATTATTAGGTGTTACACTTCACTCACCACTCCCCTTATCTAATGCACTTATCCCCAATAAATACCCTGCAGGAACAATTTTAGATCTTTTCCTGCTCAGCCATATGTGTGGTAAGTTCCGGTAGTAAATATGACGTACAACTGGCTTGCTTAAAAGGGGATTTTTGTGTACTTACAGATAAATAATTTTCACTCAGTTCATGGCATAAAGTATCCTCCAGCAGGAGGGCAGGGCACTTGGCTAAAAGGCTGTGAGGGGCAGACACTCACTCCTGATGCACTTTACCCAGTTTAAACGCATAGCAAAGATGGAAAAAAAAATGGAACAGGAAAGGGAATCCTCTGAGCTAGAGGACCCCCCTGTTACCCACAATTCTTCTGTTCTATATCTTGTATTCCTATGTGGAACACAGGAACCATGGGGATATAACAAAGCATCCACCAAGATTCCAAGGAGGCAAAGAGAAAAACCCCCCCAAAACATAGACCAGTGCCAACCAGGATGAACTGGTACAGCATAAACCTCAGTTGTCAATGGATGCTGCCATTGCAAACCAAAGAACAGGAACTAACAGGTTACTGGCCAAAACCAAATCAAGAAGGACACTAACACAGGCAACACAGCCTTAGAACCTTCCGATTAAAACTGGCTTTGTCAGCCTTGGGCACTGTCTTTTAGACAGCGTCCTATGGCGTTTGACTTTTCCTTTGGCGACTACCTGGCCTGGAGCGGCCTGGCACCTGATTGGTCCTGGTGAGGTTTTAGGGGCTTCCCAGCCTTCAGTTGGAGCCCGATTATCGAGCTGTTTCCTGTTCTCTTTCTGTTCCTACCTTTGACTCCGCTCTAGTATTGGCTTCCCGGTGGCAGTGGATCCTTGTCCCCAGTCTGGCTGGTACTCGTCTCGCCCTGCTTCCTCTGCTTCCCTGGTGGATTCCCTCGGTCTTGGGTCCTTGCTGAGTCCTCTCTCCAAGAGTGTCGGGCGTGCGGAGATCAGCTATCGATCCCCGGGTAAGTACTTGCTATTGGCTCTGTCTTTCCTCCTCGTGTGTACCGGGGTTCCCTTCCGGGTCTCTGAGCTGCCTTCTGGGTGTTGTGTGGTGCTCCCTGCAAGCCATGTGCACCGGCCCTTTCTCCCCGGATACTGTACCTGTTTCCTGTGGAGAGGTTCTTACTCTGGCCGGAGGTCAGGGACTTTGGCTGCTCTACAGTATTGATTCCAGCGGTCGTGCTATCCGGGGAAGGGGGACTTTGGCCTGTGAGCTACTTTCCAGACTTGCGTCTGTTTCCGGTAGGGGCTGCCGCTTCATGAGGAGGTAGGGAGCCTATTAGCTGGGGATTCGGTGGGCCTTTGGGTTGCTCCTCTGGCCCTTTCTTATCCTGGTCCTGGGCTCTTAGGGGGGTTATTTTGTTTTCCCCTTTGAATCGTGGGCCGCTCGCTTGGGAGGTTTATTTGGCCTGGGGCTCAGAGGGATATTCCCAGGGTGGTAGAGGGTTTTGTTTTGGGAAGTTCAGGGTAGGGACTGGAGGGTAGTCCTATCTTGGTCAGACTTGTGTGGGGTTATAGGTTTCCACGATCCCAGCTCTGCAGGGATTCCCCTGCCAGGTGCCAGTCAGTCCCTGTTTGGGTGGCTTACTGGTATCCTCCGCTGGCAACAACTGGCATCATTGTTGGGGAAGGCCTACATTTCTGGCATCACTACTCCCTCACTGGGGGTGGCCTTGGTAGAAGGGGGTAGCTTACTCCGGTCTCATGAATCCTGCCCTGAGGGTACCCTTACCTGTGGTTGGGGTACCAGCGTGCTGTCGGGATCCTCCCATCTGTCTCTGGGGCCTTCCGGCTCTATTGGTCCCTTGTCCTGGTCAGGGTCCCAGCTCAACTGGGGTCAGACATCTGGCTTCGCAGCCAGCACCTCTATCTCGGCTTAGGCCACAGCAAGAGGGACCGGTATCTGGCTCCGTACCCGAGCATTGCCCTCTAGCATCGCTCTCTAGCATCTGTGCCCCAGAGGGTATCAAGCTCAAGACGGACCACCCATCGTACCCAAGCATCGCTAGCTAGCCTCGCACCCTAGCACCTTTTAGATCTTTGAATTTTGTAGGTCCCATCGTGACAGGCTTCTGCTAAAGTCAGCACATTAACATGGTAATGTTTGGCAAATATATGAAGGGACAACCATGTCACTACCTTTCTCAGATGCTCAGCAGTGGCCTGATTCTTATAGCTACAAAAGGCACCCACGTACCTGGTGGAATGTTCCCTAACCCAAAAGGCAGCAAGCTTCTTCCTGAGGATATATGCCTGCCTAATAGTCTTCTTGATCCATGAAGCTACTGTTACCTAAGAAACAGCCTGGCACGTACAAGGGCCCTCAGGAATGACAAAAAGTGAATGAGATTTCTGAAAAGGCTGTGTGCAATGAACATAATATTTAAAACTCCTAACAACATCCAAAAGAGGAAGCTCCGGCTCTTGTCTCTCTGAACTGCACAGAGAGAAAGAAGAACAATTTCATGGTTAATGTGAAACTCAGAAATAACCCTATGGATGTCCAGAGAATCACCCTTTCAGAGTAGAAAACCAGAAAAGGAGGAGTAAAGATAAAGACTGAGGTTCAGCAATCCATTGAACAGACACAACAGTCAATAGGAAGGCTTTCTGCCTTAATCATCAAGAACAGCCTCAAACCTAAGGACCAAGGCTCAATTGAGCGAGATTCCAGGAGTGGGATCCTGAAAGAATGGGTATATTTAAACCACCCCTTGCACAAAAGTATGCACATCATTCATCAAGGCTAATGACTAAAGCTGAAATCTGAACTTTAATGATAAGATCAAGGCCTTTTTGAAGACCATTCTGAAGAAAGGCCAAAGCAACCAGAAGCTGAAAAGACAACAGTCGAAACCCCTGGGTTTCAAACCACTTATAGAAAAAGGACCAAACCCTTTGGTATGCCTGGGCAGAAACTGGCTTCTGAGTCTGCAACATGGTAATAAAGACAGAAAAACCCCTTCTTTCTCAATACACTATCCTCAGGAGCCAAGCTATCAAAGCCAACTTTTCTACCTCTGGGTGATTCACTGGACCCTGACTCAAGAGGTCTGGAAGCAGAAGGAACAAAAATGGCCAAAACGGTTCTGCCACAGACATACTAAAGAAATCTGAAAACCAGTCCTGACAGGACCAGAACAGGCCAGTCAGAATGATATGAGCCCTGATTATCCTGATTACCTTCAGCACTTATGTATATATATATATATGTCATGGGATGTCCATCATATCAACCAAGACAGCTAGAAGATTCCAGGGTTGCACACTGCAAGCATTTCGCAATCTGCAGTTATTTTTTGGTTAGTGTGCTAGGCAAAGGGCTGGAAACCTCACATGGAAAGAAAATTTGCCTGTCAACAGATATGTGGAAAAATGTCCAGACTATATGACTGTTAGACTTGTGCACGGCAAACATTTTCTGTATAATTCAATTTCGGACAAATTTTCTTTCCCCCATTTGGAGGATCCAAATTTCAGATCAGACCTCTTCGAAAAAAAAGTAAAAATATTCAATAAAAAAATTGAAATTAAACAAATAAAAATAAAAAAATACATTAAATTAATAATAATATTAAATCTCTAACAAAACAGTAAGGGGTATTTTATATACCCACTTATTAACCCTTAATAGGCCAAATATGGGGTGAGTGGCAGAAATGTAACATGGCTGTGTGATACAAATGAATATACAACAAACACACAAAATAAAGCCCTGCGCTCAAACTCCCAGTACTCCTGGGCAGCAGCAAGGGCTATAGTATACATCTGCCCAAAATACACAGTACGAAAAACAAAAAGAGTTACCTGCGTTCTGTCCCAAATCCCTATGCACATTTAAATAATTGGAGGATTTTAGTTTCACTCCAATGGCCATTTGAAAGTAAGCTCACCTGCTGCGCCAAGGCAAGTCTCATAGGTGAGTCCATTAGGACAAATAAATTATTTTGAATAACTTTTCTTAAGCTGCACCCATTATGTAACACATTATTACTGTCAAAACTGTAAAAAAAAGTGTTTTTTTTTTCATTTTATATTTTTAAAATTTTTTTAATAATAAATGAGAATTTATATATGTATATGTCACATCAAATTAAAGCCCTTTCTGCCTTTTAAAAATGGTATATAATATGTGTTTGTGCAATAAATGAGAAAGATAGGAATTATGGTTGAACACAGAGCAAAAAATGCCAAAATTGCTTGTGTCCTTATGTGGTTAATATCTGCACTTTTCATGAACTGTACTGCACCTGTTGTACCAGATCTATTTTTAGCAGCATGTAGCAACACTGTAATAGTTTCAGGCAGGAAAGCTCCGTGCCGTCTATTTTTAGTAGCATGTAGCAACATTGTAATAGTTTCAGGCGAGAAAGCGCCGTCCAAATTTCCGAAATTTACACCGAAATTTCAGACTAGGTCCATTTCGGATTCTGATTATTTTTTTTGTGGGCGGACCTTGGCTTTCAGAAGGTCCAAATGATGCTGAATACGCCTTATTCGTCCGATTTCCGAAATGAGCTGAACCGAATCGCACAAGACTGCTACTGCTCTCTGGATTTCCTTTACACCAGCCTGTAACATTGCCTTTTGTTCAAGCAGGTAAAATTCCACATTGTTAGAGCATTTGTATGAGCTGAATACGGTCATTAGCAAGTATCCAATGCAAAATTGGAAAGCAGTGGAGGGAGCATCTTTGTCACCAGGGCAATTACAACTAATGTGTGATTTATGTGAGTTGCTGAAACCTTTTGAGGAGGCAACCTGGTTAGTAATGTAGGGGCAGGAATTAGTGAAATTCTCCCACTGATATATTTACTTAAAAAAACTGAGGAGCTTGGCTGATGAACCTTACAATAATGACAACACAGACATGCAACAGCTCGTGATGAACACTTTAGCATGACTATCAACAGTGTCTCCCTGAGGAACTGGATTCTGACAAAGAATATAAAGATATAATTATAGAGAGTTGCATTGTGGATAACGAGAAATACATTTATGGCCAAAAAACTGATAGACAGTATAATTAAAAAGAGAGGTTTTACCAGCAGCCACAGCAATAACATCAACAAGAACATTCCAACATATTTGTAAACATGTCATAATCATAATCATCACCACCACCACTACCACCACAGAAAGCTGATACTTTGTCTCACATGAACTATTATACTTTTTAATATGTATTTCTGCCCTATTCAAATTTTAATTTTGATTAACAGCATCATTGCAGTGATTGCCTCCATATTATGGTTAGGACTAAGTCTGACTTGAGATACCTTGATGCAGTGTTTAAATTGATTGATTAACTGCAGTTTAGTACTAATTTGAAATCTTCAAAGAAACATTGGGACTTCTGCGAATCATTCCTTATACTGTGGGTGATCCATGATGCTTCAGTGTCCTTGCCTACAGGTTGTCTCTATTCATGGGTATTTTGTGTAGTCTATTACGCTAAATGATTTTAATCGTCTGTATGATTCCCATGTTTTGACTTTGACTTGTATATTTATCTACTGTCAATGCTGGGGAGCCTTCTGTAATGTGTTACCTTAAATCAGTAATTGGGGGACTTGGGTCTGCTATACCCATCGATTAGATTTGGTTGGGACATAGTATTTGTGCCATGCTATTAGAATTATCCACTCTTTATTGGCTATTTCATGTTATGATCAGTAGTGGTGGGGGAAAAGTGTGCAAAATTTCCAGCATGACTTTTCGCGAACACGTGCTGATTTTTGCTTTTCCCGCAAAACATTTCGCCTTCCCGCCTATGCAAAAATTTCCTCCTTTTCACCTATTTTAACAAATTTTCCGACTATGTTCAAATATTTTTCGCCTATTTTAACACTTTTCGCCTATATTTCGTATAGTACTACATTTCCCATGGTAATATTGCTTCTTCTGAGGGCTGTAGTTTAGAGATAAGTAGCTGAAAATCAAAGTTGTGAGTCCTAGCAACATATGGCTTGAAAAATGTGTTAGCATGCAGAATGCATTTGTCCTTTGCCCACAACACTAACTTCCCTCTCAAGTGACGCTGGCACGTATTTATAATGATGTCAAGTAATGAAAAATATAAAGTACAAACTACAATGTGGCAGATGTGTATTGTAGTGGTGGTGGTACGGGACTGGCATGGTGTGATTTGTGTATGTATATTGTTTTTACCATTGTCATACGCTATCCTCCTTCTCAGATTACTGACACACATTACTTATTGGTCATAGCAGTGGTCCCAAGTGGGGTAGATGGTGGCAACCCTTCTTTATATCCCTCCTCCACCTCCTCATCTGTGCTGCTGTTAATATATTTGTCCTGGCTTTGTCTGTCATGTGTGGCTTCTGCTACTACTACTGGGGCTAGATGTTGATGCAGTTCTACTTCCACTACTACTAGGTGGCAAAGGTGCAGCACTTACGGTAGCAGCACCAGAGGTACTCGTCATATCTAACACTGTGGATGTTAGCCTGTGTTGCTGTTGCTGGGTACTCAAAACAGATCTGTGTGGCTAAGTGGGACTTGGACTTTGAACAGGTGATGATGCTGATGATGACTGATAGGCTGACTGCATGCTTTTTGACATCTGTACTTGTCCAGGGTCAGACTTTCCAATTGCTTTCTCAAACACTTTACAGACAGGCACAGTGCTCCTTAAAAGTGGTGGAGATACAGCCTTTGACTTTCTGCTAACCTTATAGCCCTGTCATCATCCTCACTCTCAACTTCATCTGTATCTGAACAAGAGAAGGATGCTGGAGGGATATATTCTAGATCTGCATCATCATCAGTCATCATTAGATCATCCTCAGCCGCATCAGCATCACTTGACAGTTCTTGCCCACTACTACCCTTATATTCCTCTAAGCTTTTAGAAGTCTCAAACCATTTCTTGTAACAAAATTTGCTACTACTTTGAGTACAGGTGTTTTGGTGCTTGATTGTCTCACTGTCTGATGCAGCAGGCGGTTCAGCTGCTACATCTTCTTCTATTATGCTACTGCCAGCATCATCAACACTTGAATGCGACTTGTTGTCGTCTTCAGTGCTCTTCTTATATGGCTCTTTATTTCTACTGGCACTGATGGTACTGGAACTAGTTTTGCTGGGACCTTGACAAACTGCATCCTTCCTTGGAGTAGAGGGATCATCATCATTGATTGCACACGCTGCAGCAACCATTGCTGCAGTCAGTTTTTGAACTACTACTTTACTCTTACATCCCTGCACTGCTCTTCCCCTCCCGCATTTGCTGGACATTACACAATGACACTGTGTTTTTTTTTACTGTACGGTACACAACACAACTGTTGGAGCTGTATGATGCCTTGCCTAAGCCCATTCAGCTGTATGTCACTGTCACCTAAGATATTTAGTTTTTTATTCTTTTTTTATTTTTTTTTTACATTTTTTTATATATTTATTTTTAAGTTGTCAACTCTGTTGTCTTATCACAGTCTGTCCAAAAAAATATATAACTGAAAAACAAAATCAACGTCCTTCCCCAGAATTCCCCACCCAGCACAAAGACAATAACAGCAAGAACAGCAAGCAAATAGGTCCCTAGCTGCCTGTGTCTTGCCAGTCAGTCACATGGAATTTTGGAGTACTTGGGGGTCAACCTCCTTCCTCCCTTCTTATCCCGTAGAGTGCCCCCAGACTCCCCTAATTCAGAGAACAAATGTCCTACCTAAATGACTCCCTAAACTAAGCTTCAATTCCCCTTTATTTGCCTATCTTCTCTAGCTCAAAAAAATGCTGCTCTCTCCTCTCACAAACATAGAATGGCTGTAGTGAGAGCCTGACAGCCTTTTATATGGCTATACAAAACTTTCCTGTGGTGGAGAAATATTTTTCTTCCCATTGATTTCAATGGGCGGAAAAGGCGGGAAAAAACGGAAAAAATGTTACTTTTCGCAGGAAATTATTCACAAAGTTGAAAGTGCCATTATTCCCCGATTTCAGTTTGAGGCGAACATTTTCGCCCATCACTAATGATCAGATGATACATCTCATTCAAATGCTCTCATCTATCAGACTCTATTAATTTGGTGCTATTGATCTTTTTTGGCCCTTATACCTTTACTGTGCTCCCATTAGGATTTCAGTGCCACATGTGGATAATTTACAGAGCTTTGCAATGCAACGGTCTACCACCTGTCAGCACAATTTCTCTGGGTGAGTAGTGATTGGGCATATTTGGTGTCTTTGCCTTTTACTGATTACTGCCTATAGCAGTGGCCTCTTGTGCCTAGCTCCCACGGGCACCACAAGTTTGGTATCTGAATGTCCCATTCTGGCGATAGGAGATAAAGGACATCTGGTCCTGTTGCGGCTTATGATCTTTGATGTGTATGACTCCACTGGGCTTCTTATAACTAATTCTGTATTAGCTTTATCCCATAACTTATTACACAGCATACACACTATTTGTCTTTTATATCATATCAAGATTCCCTTTTTTTTCCTTTAACCCTTCGAGTGCCAGAGAGGCATGCAAGGCATTGCTTTGCAATGCCTTGCATACTCTCTGGTTCTCAAAGGGTTAACACTGTTTTTGTCTCTTCATTTTTTCTGCTGGTATCTATATACATATTTTGCATTTTATTGTACATATAAGGTCTGGAGTGTACACCATAGTTGAGCTCCTCCCACTGGCATGCTTTCCTAGATGCAAGAGGATGCCAATTCTGGTACCATCCAAATGTTGATGGTATATAGGGGACTTTTACTGTACTGGTTATTTGTCTTGAAGGCCAGCTGAGCCTGACTAAAATTTTGATTTATATAAACGTTTAATCCCTTTTATAGAAATTCTTGAGAGTGCTTTTGTGTTTGTCAAGTCTACAGATGTGACTTACTTCAGCACCAGGAAATATTCTTCCCATGGAGTGTGAGTGCTTCTTCTTTGTTGTGTATATATATATATATATATATATATATATATATATATATATATATATATATATATATATATATAGTACTGTGCATAATTTTAGTGTAGTTTAAGATTTTTGCACAGTACTGTATATATATATACATTTATACATCATCCTCAGCCATGTTGATCCATTGCAGAATGAAGGTCTCCTCAGCAAGCCTCCAAAAACTTCCTGTGCTTTTTGTTGCCTCTGTGTACCAAAAAATTTGGTAATTTCTTCGTGTTTAGTATTGAGTGGAATCCACTCCATAATTTGTTTGAACCATCTATCATCAGGTCTTCTTGCTCTCAGGAAAAAGTAAAGAGTAATACAAGACAATAAAAAAGAGGAAGAATACTTCTACATACTATATATACTAAATATGCTAAAATATGTAATCAATTGAGAGATATAAAATGCGTATCAAAAATACTTAATTTAATTTATTTTTTTTAGCATTTTTTTGATATTGTAACCAGGGCTAGGAAGCGTATAGAGGACCCTTACAGGACAGCTCAGAGTTTACTACTGACGAGTTCGAGTCAAAGCAGACAGGCTATAGCTGAAGAGACAGTTGGCAGCTAGGAGTTCCCAGGAAGGATGCTGAGAAGCCTAGGTCATAGTGTATCGATCTGGAAGATCCGACTGGGAGTCGTGCAGAAGCAGTTGATGAACTACGACCCCTCGAGCGGTGTCTCAGAAAGTTGTAAGGGGTCGAGAGCTATGACCCAAGTGATTCGACAAAGAGTTGAAGGACAGTAGTCGAAGTGTTCCGACCACGGAAGGTGTGACTTTGAAGTTGACCAGCGGTCAAAGAGTTAATGCAGAGGCGGAGTCTTGCCAGTAGCTGACCGACTACTGGGAAAGTCGAAGTAGGCTTGGATGATTGAGCCAACAACACAAAATAAATCCTGGGATTGATCCAACTGGTCACGGAGTGTTAGGCCCAGTCAGCGATCAATCTGTAGGAGAAGGCTGGGATAGATGGTAATGAATGAGTAGAGGATCAACCAGCAATGGAAGCTCTCACAGAGGATGAACAATCAGATAGATGTAGACGAAGCCATGGTTGAGCTGGGAACCAGTGTTTTATTTAGGTTTTGTGCTACCCTAGGCACTAGACTAAACTCACCCCCCACCACAATCTTCATTTGCCACACCCCTTCCTATCCAGGCTACACCTCTTCCTGTTTAGGATCCATCCATTCCTCTGTAAACCCCACCCATTCCTGTGACTCCCTGGAAATTGGTACCTGAAATTTTAGAGTAATGATTTAGTCCTAAATTAAAAATTAGCATTCCAGTGCAAGTTAGCATTCTAGTATATGTGATACTGATATTGTGTTAGAGCCATTTGGATGCTAGAGGGGTCCCTGGTTTGTTTGCTAGGGTTCCACAGAGATTTAATGTGAAACCAAAGGGTTCCACTACAGCAAACACCTGCTAGTCTCAATGGAATAAGCATTAAGCCATATAATTATCCTTGAGGTGATTCAGCATTGTTGGAGATCTAGAGGGTAAGTGCACTATTAGATCTTTTTGTCATTCTGGAACTCCATCAGATGAGACTGAGCACTCAGCATGCCAATGGAAGGGGAAGCTGCTGTTTAAGCTTCCATTAGTTATACCTGGGAACTTCTGAAATGAGCTCACACTGACAGTTTTGAAATATTAATCCCTAATGCACCCAAGAAAGTAGATTCTCAGTGCTATGTCAATGTTTGCCCTAACCTAGAGGTGATTCAGACTGTCCTCAAAGAACCTTTAACATGTTACAGTGCTGAGATATCACTTCATAAATACTTACAAGACCAGCAGGACTTCTCCTTCTGTCTCTCTAGTAGAAATGTCACAAATCTGAACATTAACCCCTTAAGGATCCATGACGTGCCAGGACCATCATGGGTAAACTTGCCATAAGGACCAATGATTGTCGTGGCATGTCATGGAATTCAGGGCTCCCTGCAAAGCTGGCCGTGAACGCGTACGGACGGTCTTTAAGGGGTTGTTATGATACTAGATGTCAGTGCCATGCAGTCTCCAAAATGCACCAGCAGGTAGAGTGCCACAGGGTACTGCCAAAAGATTTTATATGTATGTATGTATAGAAATATAGAGATTAGACATATAGCTGTATAAAACATAAGTGTGCAGTTGTAGTAGTGAAGGTAAAAGGCAGCAGTTTATTAAAGGCATAGTAATGTTTCACAAAAACAGCAGCTCCAATTAATCTACATAGTATTTGGGCCATGGAGAGTGTTATTTCAATACTGTCAGAGTTGTAGTTCAATAGTAATTGAATGATAAAGTATCCCCCTCCTGCCCCTTTTACTGATGTAACTGCTCACCTCAGAGCAGCAAGACTGTCCGGATGGATTGCAGAGAGGGACAATCTTCAGTGAGCATAAGGAAAAACCTGTCTAGGGGGGCAGGGATTTCCTTATGTTCACAGTAAGAAGATTGTTAATTGCTGTGATCTGTCCGCTCAAGAGACCAGATTCCACATCTGAGGGGAGGCAGCTTACCCTAGGTAAAAGGGGTGGGGGGGGAGATACTTTATCATTCAATTACTCAATTACTCAATTGAACTGCAACTCTGACAGTATTGAAATAACACTCTCCACGGCCCAAATACTATGAAGATTAACTGGAGCTGCTGTTTTTGCAAAACATTACTATCCCTTTAAAGGGATAGTAATACTTAAAATGTAAAAAAAAATATGTTGTAGGGTTTATCCCCCTGAGTAAAACAAGAGTACTCCCACTGCTGAAAGGTGTTTCATTCAAAAGTTAGTAATTTTCAAAGTTGAATTTTTTAGGTGCAATATCACAGTGGCCTGAAATTGTACAGTGGCGCTGTTGCTACACGATCCTATGGACAGCTCTGGTCAATTGACCATAAATCTCCATAGGATGGTGTAGCAACAGCGCCACTGTACAATTTCAGGCCACTGTGATATTGCACCTAAAAAATGCAACTTTGAAAATTAATAACTTTTGAATGAAACACCTTTCAGCAGTGGGAGTACTCTTGTTTTACTCAGGGGGATAAACCCTACAACATATTTTTTTTTACATTTTAAGTATTACTATCCCTTTAAAAGGCTTTTAGCTAGTTATAAGGGCCAGAATATAAAACACATTGATCTACAATGTATTTGGTATGCACTGGGTTAATCACAACAAACCTACTCCACCAAAGGGGACAAAGACAAACTGCCATTGAGTTAAAAATGATTCTTTTAACCTGTAACGTGCTGGAGACCTGTCTAGCATTCAAAGGATTAGGAGCATTGTTTTACTCTATGGGCATTTTTGCGAATTTCTGTTTGTTCCTTATGGTGCAGTTGGATTGCCCCATTGCATGTGTGTGTATGTGACAGAATGTATGTAATAGGTGTGTGTGTTGGGGGGGCGGGGTATGTGGGTTTAAGGCAGTTTTTATTACAGTCCCATCAATCACATTAAATACATTGTCTGTAGTTAAATAAAATTAAAAAATCCATACTGGTGAAATGAAGAACCACATTTTTCCATTTCCTGGACATGTCCTGCAACAGGCTCACAGCCTGCTCTCCAGACTTATCCCCAGTGCTAGTGCAAAATAATGTCTCTGTGTTTGTATCTAATAACACTACAGCAGGTGATTTAATGCATCCTTTATATTTACATTCTGTTTTTTGTGGGCATCAGTGATTTACTCTGTGGCTTTGTCTGTCATGGAGCAGATTTAAAGCACTTGTGTCTGCACAGAATTCTTTCCCCCACATGAATGTAAAAATGAATCACCTTTGGACTCTGCTGACTCCTGTATGTATGTATGTATCTTTATTTATATAGCGCATACGTGTACACAGCGCTTAACAGAAGTTGAAATGATACAATAAAAAAATAGAGAACAGGGTTAAGAGCACTAAGCTAAAGTGCGATCATTGCATTATTTTTGGGGGAAAGTGCAGCAAGGGAATCATAGACTGGGAAAGGGACCCAGCCCCAAGGAGCTTACAATTTAATTAGAGTTCATGATGACATACAGAGACAGTAGCAGGGTGATTATAAGTGCAAGTACAAGGTTGGTGAAGGAAGTGCAGAAGGATTCTGATGTCACTATCGTTGTGCAAGGAGGAGGATATTGCTATTGAGATGCCTCCTTGAGCAGGTGGGTTTTGAGGAGATGCTTGAAAGTGATGAGTGTGGATGATTGGCGAATGGTGATAGGGAGGGCATTCCAAAGTCAAGGGGCAGCCAGTGAAAAAGCTTGTAGCCGAGAGATGGCTTGAGTTGTGTAGGGAAAGGACAGGAATAACCCTTGGGAAGACCGTAGGGGATGGGAAGGGGAGTGAGTGTCTCTCACTCTCTGCAGAACTCTGTCATGAGCACCAACTGAGTCTCCATTTCAGGCGTCTTACTGATAAATGAGTCACTTCCTCTCTTCTCACTAGAAGTGACACACTTATCAAAGAGATTCATAGAACAGACTCTCCTGTAGACACTGGCACTTGTAGAGGGGGCGAACTTGAAGATTAGAAAGATTCAGTTGTACGGGGGGGGTAGACACTCCATAAATCAACCCCTTGCATGTTAGGACAATGTGTTGTGACTCTAGAGTTTAACCCTTTGAGTGCCATAGGGGCATGCAACACATTGCTTTGTGTACCCCTCGGGAACTCAAAGGGTTAAAGCATGCCGGCCCTAGATTGCCCAACCCTGACATTGTCCTGGACCTTCACAAATACCTTACATGATGCACAGGTAAGCAGTGCGACTCTATGACACCACAGTCATGAAGGATAGGTCAGGTGGCACTGAGCTAAATGACTCCCGCCTGCTCTTCATAGGAACAACAAAGGTGGGCATTTGTTACACAGCCTAGCTGTTGTGGCTGGGCTGTAAAATGATGTGTGTCATGCCAGCTCCTAGTTGGCTGATATTATCTATCTGCAGCATTTTTAATATAAAGATCACCAGTTGCGGTCGGAGGGGGGTTGCTACTGAACATGCTATGAAGGTACTGTACAGCAGAGCACATCTAATGCCGTCTGTACCTTGCTATTTGCTTTACATTGTATTTATAGTGTATTTCTTAAAGGGAACAGGCCACTGACGCCAGCCATGGTATTACACTGTACAATGTAATGCCACCTCTTGTAGAGTTCCTTCCTAGGCCTAGGCGGCCTAGGCCAAGATACATCGTTGCCGGGTACACAACAGAAGAATCGTAGTCGGGAATCAAGCCAGGTTGTAATGGAAAGTCAAACTCTAGTGAATCAGACAGGAACGGCAGTCAGGAACAAGGCGGGGTTGATGATTGAACAGTCGAGCAGAGTTTCACCTTAAACACTATGAAGCTTGAAGATCAGGGGCTGAAAGCCAGAAAACAGGGGAAAGTTGTTTCCTAAAAGAGCCAATGAACCAGGGTCCAAATTCGACAGATGGTTGTTGAAGACGTAAGTTCTTGGTAGACAACAAGACTCTGTCTCCAGGTACTAAAGCTGGATGTGGCTTATGGTGCCAGTCCGCCGTCCCTGCTTGAAATGAAGAGAGTAGGACTCCAAATGTGTCACAGGATAGTGATCCAATGAGTATGAAGATCATCCACCATTGCACCTGCGCAGGAACTCCGGAAGGAGGAGTATTTGGCAACAATCGAGGATGGAACACCAAAGCTGAGAAGAAAGGTAAACATTGGATGGAGTCATGGTGCAGGTTGTTAAATGTGAATTCAGCCATTGGTAGATATTCTTACCAATTGGATTGATGATTGTCAATGTAGTGACAGAGATAAGACTCCAATGAGTAGTTAGTATGCTCAGTCTTCCCATTGGTTTGTGGGTGGTAGGTTGATGAAAGGTGCAACTTGATTCCTAGGAGGGAGAATAGACCCCTCCAAAACATAGAAATAAATGACATCCTCGCTTGGATACAATGTGAAGAGGAAGGCCATGCAAGTGATAGATCTCACTCAAAAAGATGGATGCCATTTCAGATGCAGATGGGAAGGCTGGCAATCGTGTGAAGCGAGGCTGTCATGAAAATCTGTCAACTGCTATCGAAATTACATTTAATCCATGAGAAGGTAGATCAATGATGAAGTTCATCACAAAATGTGTCCAAGGGTTTTGGGGAATCGGAAAAAGAACGAGAAGTCTAGAGGGTCTTTGGTGAGGGGACTTGTTTGGGACGCAAGAATTGCAGGCTTTTACGAAGTCTTTCACATCTTGTGAAACCATTGGCCACCAATATGGTCTCTCCAGTCGGGCAGAGTTTTGCCTTGAACACTATGAAGGCATAGGCATTTAAAGGGCTAACACCCAATCAGGAGTGAGGAGGAAGGGAAACAATCAAATGGAGTGACAGTTATGTATTTTGTATCTCTGAATTTATTATATATTTTAATAAACAGGGTATTCTTCCTCCTTTTTATTATCTTGTGTTACTTTTCACTTTTTCCTGAGCCTTAGATTTTTGTGTATGTTGTAGTATTTCTGTAAAATCCCAGGGGTGGAGGATTGGGTTGCTAGGATTTTGGCCTCAATTCAATGGCAGTTTTTAAGCACAGGAAACCATTCAATAAGCCATCTTGTGAACATCTAATGGGAGTTTAAAAATTTGCCATTCAATTCTGTGCGGTCAGTGCCAGTGCAAGATAAACTGACACATTTACAGGCTGAAATTCTGCACCCAGTTTTCTTGGTATAAAGCACACAATGGAGAAAAAACACAGTTAGACAAAAGAAAGCAAGGAACCAACTGCTCACACAACACCCAACACATAGCACAATCAAAATGGCAAAATTAACCCCTGCAAAGCCAAGGAACCACCCTGCAAATGTGCATGCCCTACAAAGGACGTCCAAGACAAACAACATTATCTGATCATCCCCTCAGGGACAAGCGGTTGACAAGGCAACACAACACAATCTGTCACACCTGTCAATCCTTAAGCAACCCAAGCTCATCTGTGCAACACCACTAGCCAAGGGACACTCGAGGTACACCTGACAACGGCTCACATGCACCTGACAGGTACACAGCAAGTACAACAAGAGCCAGAGCCAGACAGGAGCCCATCTCCACCTGGAGGGCCAAACCAGGCAGCAGCACCTCATCTGTCGCAACTGGATCAGTCACAGCTGCCACAGGGACATGAGGAGCAACACAGGGACAGCCGATGACTGCCCAGACCCAGAATATTCTGCACAAAGGTTACATTCTTTGGAATGACAGACACTGAAGTGACTGCTACAGGTTGACATCTCACAGCATCGATCTATATGAGGTGTTCAAAGATGATGTCGACCCCATATGCAGCACCAACTGTGCTCTATCTGGCTTTCAGAAGCTGCTGTGTGCTATACATTTTATTGTAAGTGTATGCTTCCAGTCCACAGAAGGGTATGCAACTGGCACGTCCCAGCCCACATGTCAGGTGTTGGCAGCCCTCAAGGGGAAGGCCAGGAGGTACATCCACTTCCCTTCCACCAACATGGAGTGAAGCATGTAAAACAGGAGTTCTACACAAGGGGAGACATACCAAGGGTCATGGGTGCCATCGACTGCACACGTGTGTGTATGAGCTACAATGCATGACGGACAGCTCTTCATCAACAGAAAGAATTTCTACTCTATCAACGCACAGATGGTGTGTGATTCTAACATGAGGATAATCCATATGTGTGCCTTCTATCCTGGGCAGCTGTCATGACTCCTGCATCCTCAAGCAGTCCTCTGACTACAGGGACTTTGAGAATGGGACCTATACAGAAGGATGGCTGTTGGGTGAGTCCCCAATACACATCACAGCACATAACACACACACAGGAGCACTCACATGATTAATGAAAACCCAGCTTAGCATGGTCATGAAACACAAGTAGCATGTCCCCTTACACAACATCATCCAAGCATCCATGTGGTCCATGTATCACAATGTCACTTCTCTTCCACAGGGGATGCTGGATATGGTTGCAAACCATGGCTCCTCACACCTGTACCAAATCCCAAACGAAGAAAAAGGATTGGGAAGGACAGCTCAAAAAATTCCTTTTAAGTTTAGTATTATTTTATCAATAGAGTCAAAATAAGCACATGAATAGCAGGTAATGATGTAGGATATTAGGTAAGAAATAATTGAAAAATAGAAAAAAACATATACATAAAAAATGTATGTCATTTATTGTAACACCATTGGCAAAAGTACTTCACCATTTTTTAAATGGCTAAAAAAGTTTTCATGTTTTTCACCTTTTTGCTATAAAAAGTTCAGTTTTCCAGGAAGTAAAACACAACAAACAGCTATAAAGTGAGAGAGAGGTGTTGTGCCGTTGTGCTGTGATGTTTGTAACAAAATTGAGGCAGGAAAGGCTCAAAATGACTGGTATCACTATGAGCAGGTTTACAAAAAATAAAAGGAGGAGCTGGAAGGGCCTTTATGTGTCCACCAGTACTACTACTAAGAAGGTCCAGCAACATGTTAGTGTTAGGAGTGAAGGAAGGGATGATCATCATATTACTAGTGACTATGAGGAGGAAGACTCAAGGAATGAAATTGATGTGGTTGGTGTTACTGGTAGTAACAATGATGGTGAAGCAGATGGTAGGACTAGCGTTAAGGGAGTGGTAGGGGAAGCAATACAGAGTGTCCAGACTAGTGGTCAAGGGAGCCCATACCATTCCCCTGACCTTGAGAGTCACCTTCCCCTCTCAGCATTTTCCAGGTGGAACATGATCCTAAAGAAGGCAGAATTGTTGCCTAGCAGCTAAAATACCACCACCACAAGAAGCACAGATCAGCTGCCTGTGCCTGCTGCTAGTGATGCCAGTCTACCTTCTTCAGGTCTTTAATAAATGGCAAGTGTGAAATTAGGGGACCCCCTGTCACATTTCTCATGACCTCCTCCAACCAGTGAGATGTCTGTAATAGAGCAGCAGCAGCAGCATGGAGGGACTGGTGGTGGTGATGGTGATGATGATGGTGGAGAAGCTGGGGTGGAAGAGATATTGATGTCCTTTTTAGACCAAACTGAGAAGGAATGGGGGGCAGGGATGAGGATGGGCATCACCACCACCACCACCAGCAGTGAGCTTTTGGAATATGCAGAGTTTGCAACTGCTCCACTTCCTGCTGCTGCTGAATGGCAAGGGCAGTAGGATGCTAAGGAGCAGGCTATTGTGCCACAGACCACCATGGACACAGTGGGAATGGGGTCAACAAGTGATGTGGGACTAGGACAGGTTCCACTTGCCATCAGCAGCAATACTCCTGGTCCTAGTTGCAGTGCTGCTTCTGAGGCTGTAGCAGCAACAACATCCTCTGCCCCAGCAAGAGAAGGGGAACGTGCAGGAAAAAAAGGCTGTTCTTCTCCACCTTTCCCCTCTCCCTGAAGTCATGGGTGTGGGACTATTTTGCTCAAGAGGCAGACACAGTGCAGTCATCAACAACTGCACTGTGCACAACTTGTGACAAGTCAGTGAGAAGGGGAAAGGAGGGAACACACATTGGCACAACCACCCTGATAACACAAATGAAAGACAGACACCATGACATTTATGTGAAACATGTTATAGCCAAACACCCTCCATAGAAATCGAGCACCTTTGTTGTTGTACCCGTTGACTCTCCAGAAAGGCGACAAAAGATTAGGCGAAGTTCATAGAGAAGGAAGAATAGAGAAGCCCAGCCAGAGGCTGAAAGTTCGATGATGAGCGAAACCACTGACTCACCATCACCCACTTGCTCTAGGGTAACTACAGCTTC
Organism: Rhinophrynus dorsalis; assembly: GCA_037306005.1. NCBI lineage: Eukaryota > Metazoa > Chordata > Amphibia > Anura > Rhinophrynidae > Rhinophrynus > Rhinophrynus dorsalis. The sequence goes on along the minus strand of CM074720.1, from coordinate 173,535,258 downwards.
TATCAATCCACCTTGTTCATCATTACTTCCCCTGCCAAGTGATAGCCATTCTGTAGATGTTAGGATGTGGCAGTTCGTGTCCACCCATTGTACACTGTGTGGTGGAGGAGAATCGCAAGCAGGGCATCAAGCAGCATCTGAGGAGATTCCTCCCACATAATATGCTAAGTTGGTGGCAGGATGGTTCATCATTACTATTAAACAGTCAGCAAGTTGTCATGTGTTCTTATCGGGGTGTGGACAAGGGGCATAGTAACATCAGCTGTACTTGGTTTCTGGCAGGGGGATTTCCCATTGGGGACCCTAGGTGTCAGGGTATTTGGATAGTGTTGTGCCAGGTGTTTCATTTGAGTGCAGATGTACCCATTGTTCCCAGCCCTTCCCTTATTTACACTATGCACAATGCAGTTGCTGATGTGAGAGTCACAGTTCTTGCTCTCAAGGGAACAATTTCTGTTTTCAACACACCCATTATTTTGGAGTTGGGGAAGGTGTAGAAGCATTATTGGCCAAATTCTTCTTTTCTCCATGTATACCTGACGTTGTGGGAGCTAGTTATGGTGCTGCTACTGTCTTAGGCGTATCATTTGAGCTAGTCATGGGAAATGAAACCTTCATCATCCATGTTACTGCTGTTGTTGATTCTATTCCCTTTGAGCTGCCTATGCTTAATCATCCTGCTGCTTAAAGGGATAGTAATATTTCGTTTTATCTTTATTTTATTTTGTAGCCATTAAAAAACATGAAGAACGATACAAGTCTTATCTCTCAAACCTTTATGGTTTGAGAGATATTCACAAGCAAAGTTTCCCCTCCTGCCCCTTTTACCTAGTGTAAGCCATCTCTTCTCAGATGTGGAATGCAGTCCATAGACCAGACAGATAACAGCAGGGGACAATCTTCTTCCTATGAGAACAATGAAAGCCCTGCCCCCCTTGACAAGTTTTTCAGGTTTTTCCCTTATCTTAATTGAAGCTTGTCCCTCTCTGCAATCTACCTGGGCACCTCCCTTCTGCTCTGGCTGAGCAATGTTACATCAGTAAAAGGGGTGGGAGGGGGATACTTTGTGATTGATTACTCTTGAACTACAACTCTGACAGAATTGAAATAGCACTCTCCAAAGTCCAAATACTATGATGATTAATTAGGTCTGCTTTTATTATGAAACATTACTATCCCTTTAAACAACTCAGCAGCAGCAAGAACAACAGTTACAAAATCCACAATTATATAGCGGCATTTGACACTGACCGGTGGCCACTTGCCAACATGACATGACCTGCTAGCAGTAGGCCAGTAGGGCATTTTTTTTTCTCAGGGCTTGTGCTTTAAAAAAAAAATAGGCCTACAAAAAAGAAAAAAATTGGGGGCTTGTTTCTAACAAGCCTATATCCTACAAATCAATGTTTCCTTAGGGCTTCTGAAAAAACAAGTCTAAGTCCTACAAATCAAGGTTTCCTTAGGGCTTGTGCCAAACAAGTCTAAGTCCTGTAAATCAATGTTTCCTTAGGGCTTGTGCCAAACAAGTCTAAGTCCTACAAATCAATGTTTCCTCAGGGCTTGTGCCTCTAATAAGTCTAAGTCCTACAAATCAAGGTTTCCAAAGGGCTTCACCAAACAAGTCTAAGTCCTACAAATCAATGTTTCCTCAGGGCTCAGGCCTCTAACAACAAGTCTTACAAATCATCCTCTACAACATCATCCAAGTGTGTGCCATGATACATAACATAGCTGTCTACACAAATCTAGTGGAGTATATTGAGCCACAAACCATTGTGAAGGTCCCTGTTCCCCTTGCACAGGATGAAAAGACCTTGAGAGGGGTGAAGATACGAAACAGGATCATTAGGGAACAAACACTATGGTTTTCACCTGGGCTCACCACATAAAGGATAAACTCAAATTAAAAACCCAATAAACAGCGCCACACAATACAATATAGAGATAATTATACTTATTAAAATGAGTTGCACTAGAGTCTCAATATCCCGTTTTCTTTCTATTAATTCTTTCGCTAGGCGATCTATGTTTAGATGTACTTTCTTATCCATTTCTCCAAATGATTTGTGATTTTCATAGCTCTCCAAATGATTTATGATTTTTCATTAGGGAACACTTTCCCTGTGAGTACAATATAGGAACCAAACACAATGCATATATGTATATTATTAGGCTTGGGGAATGTGTGCAAACACACTCACACAACACATAATGATCTGTTTCACTCCACAAGATGAATGACATACACAGCCCTGATATTGCCTGCTACAACATTACAACCACATAGTTGCTACAGTATTTAACCTACGCAGCAGATTTTTCCATGGATGTGTTTTATTGAAAGTTTGAATTCAACTGACATCTGCCGTGGTATCACTTTAATGAATTATACAGGTACCATGGATTAGACCTATATATACAAAGGTTGGTACATTGTTCACTCCTCTGTTGGTCTTCACCTACCTACTGCAATATTTAGAGGAGTGGGATAGGTGTTTTTAATAATAATAATAATAATAATAATATTATAATATTGATAATTTTATAATATTGATAATAATCTCAAAATGCTAAGCATTACCACAAGAGTTGCTTCCTCAGGTTTAATTTTAATTCAGTTATTTTCTAATGGTTAGGACTCTTGAAATTGAGGTAACGTGGCGTGGTAAAAGAGCTTATACATACTTTGGCCAAATTATGTCATGAAATCCTCATTTTTTATATTTTTCAGCTTGCATCCTAGAGCCACTCAGTTAGCTAATATAATTTGTATCAAATTGATTACTGTTATCAAGTCACAGTTCTACAAGGTAGCATGTAATATACTTAATTATATATAGCTGGGCATATTTGTTTCCTTAAAATACAAGGGGGTAGATTCACTAAGGCCTGATAAAGAGGTGATAAAGTAGAGATGACTTCTCCAGTGATATCACTTCTCCAATTCCTATGTTACTCTATAGAGCCAATGTACTAAGATCTCCAAAGCTGAAGAAATCTTAGTGCATAGACTCCATAGAATAACATAGGATCTGGAGAAGGGAAGTCATCTCTATTTTATCACCTCTTTATCACTGCTTAATGAATCTCCCCCAAGGTATATTAAAATATCTTGCAATATATCAGTAATAGACTTTTTTTGATCAGTAATAATTTTTGTTAATCGCCACATATATGAAAGCACTATCATATAAAATCCATATACTTTACTACAGTTTAATACATCACTATTTTAACATTAAAATAAAACATTGTTGCTAGAAACATGCCAGTGCTTTGCAGACACTTGTTTCTCCATGAGTTAAACTTGCTATTTATATAAATTGTTTGTATTTCAAACTGTATATTAAAGTTTTTCCATATAAAATGAATTTATCTTAATTGTGGGTAAAAAATAAAAACAAAAGTTAGACTGTCTATTTCTTGTTTTTTCCTCAGCTCTTTGTGTATACAGTTCCCTAGAGAGCTGTTTGCATTAACCTTGAATATATTTGTAAATATTAATCATATCATGCCTTAGATATCTCTTCTCTAATGTAAACAACCCCAGTTTTGTTAGTCTCATTTTATAACTCATATCCATCAGTACCTTTATCAGTTTTGTTGTATGTCTCAGTTTTCTCTGTATCACCTCAACCCCCTCTGCACCTCCCCACACAGCTTTCAGCACTCCTCCCTGGCCTTCTGTTTAAGACCCCTGCAGAGTAATCCACCTAATATCCCTTTACAGGAACATTTTATGGAGAAAGCGCCAAAATGATGTGGGTTCCTTAACAGTGTCTTTTACACTTCTGTTCTCCTCCCCAGACAATTAGCTCACACTCCATACAAGTAACAGTTATTTCCCTCTGGATGAATTAAGCTGTATCATGGGCATCTCCTCTTGTTGAGAGGAACTTACCACTGCTGGAAGACTCAAACCCCTGCAGAGTAATCCACCTAATATCCCTTTACAGGAACATTTTATGGAGAAAGCGCCAAAATGTTGTGGGTTCCTTAACAGTGTCTTTTACACTTCTGTTCTCCTCCCCAGACAATTAGCTCACACTCTGTACAAGTAACAGTTATTTCCCTCTGGACGAATTAAGCTGTATCATGGGCATCTCCTCTTGTTGAGAGGAACTTACCACTGCTGGAAGACTCAAACGATTTTACTGATGCCTTCAGGACAGTTTTTAACACACCAGGAATAAAGGAATCAGAGAAAGCCTCATTGCTGAAGTTGCACCAGGGAATCAAACAGTCAGCCAGTGTGCAATCAAGTTTTGCACTCTGACATATGAGAAAATTTGGAATCAAGGAGCTTTCAAGGTGGCCTTAAGGAGAGGAATTAAATTTGCCCTAACATGTAGAGACATTCCATCAGATCTTGAAGGACTGATAGTGCTCTACTTGAACCTGGACCATAGCAAATGGACATGGCCCTCCCCTACAGCTGATCAGCAGAACTTGTCACCAAGAAGAGAGGAACCCATGGAAACTGGAAACCTGACCAAACTCTGTTTGTTGGTAGTGTGTCCAGAAGGGCCATATGGACAGGAAGTGCCAGATTTGTCTGGGAAACCAAGAGGCTTAGAGAAGACAAGAGGCGTTTTTCTGAACCCAACTTGTGTGGACATGAATAGACTTTATCATTATGAACCTCTGTAATAATTTGATAGCATTCTTATTTTTCATGCCTAGATCAGCTGCCCAAGCAAGGACTTGTAGAACAGATGGTATTTATTAGGGGACAAAGAGTATAATGTAAAATCTCAGGAGCAAAGACTTCTTGGTATGTTTACAAACAGCCCTTTTTAGAAAAGTTAGCCCTAAGTATATAGTCCCATATGATAGGACTGAAGACTTGGGATTCAGTACGGACTTTGTTTGGCCAGGCCTGAGGGGAACTGTACTGGATGGAGACTTGCAGAGCAGTTGTTTAGATGCTGTCTATATGAATGCCATCACTTCACTAAAAGGATGATACATTGTCTTCTGTGTGCCCGCTGTAACCCTGTGAGGAATGATCCAAAGAAAATAAATTTTTATGTTTATAATTTTTGGCTATGAAATAACTCCTGAAAAGTAATCTACTTTAACAGAGCTAAAGTGGAAAACTGCAGATAACATACCCCAAGACAGAGCTGGAAGGTGTGTTGGCACTCGGTTACCCTTTTACATTCCTCTACATATAATCTTCCTAATTCTGACAATGGTTCCAACCCCCTCCCCTCTAGCTGAGTCATGATACCCATCCTTTTTTCTTGGGGCCTTAAGTCCATCTCTACATCTGCCTACCTAGATTCTGGACCATTAGAAGTGTTAAGTGATGCCTTCTGAGACAAGGCATAGAATATTCCCCTTATTCTCAAGAAGGTTCCCCTACTAGTGTCCACTGTGAGTTTATCATACTATATTTTCATGCCATCCATTCTCCCCAAGCCCCCATATTTATTGGATTGTCATGGCTCAAATGGCACAAATACATGGTTAATCAGGTCAAAATATCATATAATGGAGTCCGGCCTGTTTCAAGACCATTGTTCAGATAGTGGTACCGATGGGGGTTCTCACAAACTGCATCTTAAAAGTACTCAGAGATAAAATTCCCCACCCCTTATGGTTGTTTTCTTTTTTGCAAAAGAAATGCTGTAATTCTACCTCACCACTGTCCCTGCGACTGTACTATTGACCACCTGTCTGGGAAAATGCATACTAAAGGGAAGACCTTTCTTCATTCTAGACCTGATGATAAGACCTTGGTAGAATATATTCTAGAAAACATGTCCAAAGTATTCATTAAACCATCAGCTTCCCCTGTCAGAACAGGATTTTTATTTGTGGCTAAAAAGCATGGATCACCTACACAATACATCAGGGCTTCAAACAGAATTACCGTCAAGGAATGGTACTCTCTGTCATTTTTTCTCCAAACTTTTGGAGCAACTCAAGGTAGCTAAACTGTACAGAAAACTGGACTCAGTATCATGGATGGCAACAAACGGAAGACAGCCTTTAACACCAGGCACAGGTGTAGTCTTATCATGCCCTTTGGACTCTGTAATGTCCCTGCTATTTTCCAAAGCTTTATGAATGTCCTCTTTAGGGATATGTTGCCATCCCTCCTCAGTGTGTAACTAGATGTTATTCTACTATCCCAAATTTGTGCTTCATCAACATGTCTGATTTGTACTCCAATATATTTGTGAAGACTATTTGTATTTCAAAACAGAGAAATTACTTTTGATCAGGACAGGGTCTCATTTTTTGACTATACAGTTTCTAATATTGGCATTGAGAAGGACCCAGCCAAAGTAGCTGAAGTCCTTCAATGGTCTCAAATCAGAGATCTCAGAAGTATGCAATGATTTTTGGGGTTTGCAAATCATTATAAGAAGCTCATTATATCTGCTCCCATCACAGCCCTAAACAGAAAGGGTCCTGATTATGGCTGTTGGTCTACTGAAATAATTTCAGTTATCCAAAAGCTCAAAAAAGCATTTACTATGGCTCCAATGCTTCATTTTCTTGACACATCCTTACAAGTCATGCTAGAGGTCGACACAGTTGAGACTGATGCAGGGGCAATTCTGTCTCAGTGAGACACTCTTTTGTTTTAATCAGGATCTAGCTGTAGCAGAATTGCTCCTGGTCTAACCTCATGAGTCAACCTCTAGGATAACTTCAATAAATATTCAAGAACATATATCCAAAGGAAGCTTATGCATGTTGGTACAACTATTAGTAGATCAAGAAAACTACTATTGACAGTAGTGAGCTTCTTGCTATTGCTAAGTTGACAATGGAGGAATGGAGACATCTTCTGCAGGATATGATACAATGGGCATAATTCTAAGTGAACAAAAATATTTGCAATTCGCCCAGATGATTGAATCCACAATGGACCCTTTTTTCACACTATTTAACTTTTCCATCATTCACAGACCTGGATCAAAGAATATTAAGATGGATGCTCTGTATAGATTCTTTGCTTCTGTTCCAGTGACGAACTCAAAGCTGACCCTTCCTGCTGAGCATTTCATCTCCACCTTACCTTCCCCAAAGAGCTCCTAGTAGTAATCAACCTCTGAATACCTTGTTTGTCCTTCCTTGACTATTTATGGACATTCTTCGATGGGGTCAACACTCTGCAAGTCATCCAAGTATACACAATTCCCAACAATTAGTTTAAAGACAATTTTGGTGGCCGTTCCTAAGGCAAAACATGAAGGATTTCATAATAGCTTGCTCCTCTTGTGCTCAGTAGAAGTCCTCTCACAAGAAGCCTGCTGGTTGCTAAATCCTCTACCTATTCCTTCTGTTCCATTGTTGTACATTTCTGTTGTCATAATTCTAGCTTCTCCTCAGCCTGCTGCAGTACCTCACAGTGCCACTACCTTTCTGTGGTGCTGTTGTAGACTGCTGCACTCCGACTAAAGAGATCTGATTCTGTTCCCAGCTGGCCCCACCTTGCAATCACATCCTCCCTATTTAGTTCAGTCTCTCCCCTTCCTCTGTGCCAGATTATACTGATCAGTTCCAGTTTTAGTTTCTTTTCTTATGGGCCTGGGCCTTGAGTTCCTGAACCGGCTGTACCCCTGAGTTCCTGAGCTGGCTGTACCCCATAGCTGACTGAACCCTGAATTCCTGAGCTGGCTGCACCCTGAGTTCTTTGAGCTAGCTGCACCCTGAGTTTCTTGAGCTAGCTGCACCCCCAAGTTTCTTGAGCCAGCTGCACCCCCGAGTTCCTGAGCTGGCTGCACCCCCGAGTTCCTTAGCTGGCTGCACCCTCGAGTTCCTTGAGCTAGCTGCACCCTGAGTTTTTTGAGCTAGCTGCACCCTGAGTTTCTTGAGCCAGCTGCACCCCGAGTTCCTTGAGCTGGCTGCACCCCAGAGTTCCTGAGCCGGCTGCACCCCTGAGTTTCTGAGCCAGCTGCACGCCTGAGTTTCTAAGCCAGCTGCACCCCCGAGTTTCTGAGCTGGCTGTATCCCTGAGTTCCTGAGCTGGCTGCACCCCTGAGTTCCTGAGCCGGCCGCACCCCTGAGTTCCTGAGCCGGCCGCACCCCTGAGTTCCTGAGCCGGCTGCACCCCTGAGTTCCGGAGCTGGCTGTTTTCCTTTGTTCTAGAGCTACCTTTGTTCCCGTTCTCAGTAGCCCTGCTCGCTGTTCTCAGTAGCCCTGCTCCCTGTTCTCAGTAGCCCTGCTCCCTGTTCTCAGTAGCCCTGTTCTCCATGCCCACAGGATCTGCTCCCTGTTCTCAGTAGCCCTGTTCCCCGTGCCAGGCCCTGTTCCCCATGCCCAGAGGCCCTGTTCCCCTTGCCCAGAGGCCCTGCTCTTTTCTGTTTCATTGAATGTTTTGTTGTATATTACTATTTCATGTTCCTTGTATGCATATATATAATACAGTTGTGTTCCCTTTAATTGTGGGTGTGCTGGTTTTCTTGCTCTCTGGGTTCCAGATGGTCACAATTCATATCTCAATTCTGATGATCCTTCTGTCAAAATTTCAGCATCTGCTTTCTTTGTCTCCCAACTTAACTGCCGTGTTAAATTTTACAGTGCAGTCCAATATGAGGATAGACCTGTTAGCTTTAGAATCCCTGCATGCGCATTTAGTCAGACGGCCTGATACCAGTCCTTCTGACCAAATAACCATGTGAGTACATTTCTAATCTTGAATAAGAGTCTATGGTGGTATTTCACTATTGGCACTTTCTCTCTTTTTCTGGTTTAGGAGTAGGAATCTTTGTGCCTCTTGGGAGACCGTGATTGAGAGAGCAGACATTTTAAAGGAGAATCATCTGTTTACCCTGCGTCTGGGGGCAGTTGTAATTCTCTAGTTATCTTAAGGTTGGAGGTGGGGTAAGCTTTCACTCCAACTGATGCTATTGTGAGGGGTGTTGGTGGTGGTCAATATATCCTTGTCCATATTGATATACACAGGGGCACCCCTGCTATTCTTCTTTTTTTTTTTTTTTTTTTTTTGCAAAAATTGACTGAGGCCATGTTTGCTGCACCTTGTACAATAAATGATGATCCTCCTTCTCCTGAAGAGTCTGTTTGTAAAAGTGACATGAAATGTTCTAGCACCACCAGTGGTAGTACTAACTCTTTTCACAACATTAAAGATGATTAGGAGTTGCATTCTAGTGTTGTTCCCATAGCTATGGAGGATTTAGCAGTGAGACCATTTGCCGTTTCAGACAATGACAGTTCAAACACCCCTCTGCTACAAAAAAAAACAGAATATGAAACTAGTGGAGAGTCATTGCATTATGCTAATGATGACCTAATTTTTTACGATGATGTTGATTTAGATTCAGCATATAATCCTCCATCATATTTTCCTTCTTCCAGATGAAGCAGAGAACGAGAATGCTCAATCTTCTCAGTGGTTAGTACTGTTGCCTTGCAGCGCTGGGGTCCTGGGTTCAAATCCCACCAAGGACAACATCTGCAATGAGTTTGTATGTTCTCACCGTGTTTGCGTGGGTTTCCTCCGGGTACTCCGGTTTCCTCCCACACTCCAAAAAACATACTGATAGGTGAATTTAGATTGTGAGCCCCAATGGGAACCAGGACCAACATGACCAATATGAGTGTAAAGCGCTGCGTAATCTGTGTGTGCTATATAAAATAAATAAATAAATAAATAAATCTTCCACCACTGAAAAGGAAAAATATGCAGTGGTGGACGATTGAGCCGTTTTCTTTCAGCTAATTTTTTTGCCCATCACTCTCATTCTCTGCTTCATCTGTATCAGAAAAAGGGAAGGATGATGGAGGGTTATAGTCTGAGTCTAAGTCAACATCATCAATAATTCTATGAAAGAAAACCTGGAAAATCTAACACTAGTTAAGTAAACATTACAAAAAATATACACTCATCATATTGTTCATCATCATCATCGTCTGTCTTACCACGTATAAGTCCAGTCCTCACCCAATCACTCACTATTGTTGAGTAAAATTAACAAATATAATCAACTAGATATGAATGCTTCTGCTGCACTTTGAAGTACAGCATTACTGACACCTGATGCTAGTTCTATTGCAACATCTAGCCACAGTAGTAATAGTAGTAGTGCCTCAGGAACCCCTCAGTAAATTAAATCTACAGTATGGGGATACATCTCTCACAGTCTGTTATCTTTGTAAAAAAAGCATGAGACGTGAGAAAGCAGGATCGCATTTAGGCACATCCTGATTAATATCAGATAGGATATTAATCAGGATGTGCCTAAATGCGATCCTGCTTTCCCACATCTCATGCTTTTTTTTAAAAAACAACAGACTGTGAGAGATGTATCACATCAGATGTGAGACTAGCATAGTTGAAGTTTTGGATGCAGTAGGACCATAGGTGTTACACAGTGTTTGAGTGAATCAGTTTCCAACCCATACTCTAGGACCAAGTCCCATAGAGATGTATTACCACCACCACCATCACAAATGTTAACAAAAAAGAAGAAAACAAGGGCGCTCCCTAGTTCAATATGTCTTGCCAATTGAAGACCTCCACCAGTACACCACTATACTCACAACAGCAATGATCGCTAGTAGTGATCAGCATAAACCGATAGGGGATTCTGACTGCCCCCACTCAGTCTATCCAGTTGAAAGGATGGATGAGCGTCTTCTAAAAGTACCCACAGTACTTGCTGAGGATCTAACATCAGAACACCCCAGATCCATCTGTAAGAGATGTTGTTGGGAAGTCTCCATCTTTTACTTATAGAAGGGCTAGAACATTAAAGAATAAGTTAGCACCGAGTAAGATTACTGAGAAGAACTCTATTATTGTTAATGTTCCTCATTTTTTGTCGTTAGTGTGGTCGATCTAGATGTATTACATGTTTGTATATATCCCGCAAAACTTCCCAGTTTAAATAATTTGTTACTGGTGAGAGTTTTTAAATTACATATTTCGTTAACTGTGGGTCCTCTAACGTAGTTTGTTTGTTAGACTGCGTATGTGGCCTACAGTATATTGGTAGGACTATGAGGACACTGTGTGAGTGCTTTGGCCAACACTGTCGGAATGTGGGTTTTTGGACCATAGCGTGTCACTACATTGTACTTTAGTGCATAATAAAGATCCGAAGTGTCTAAAAGTTACCCTCATTGAATATGTTAATCCCCATAAAGGAATCAGACTACTGAACTATTGAAAGTACTATTGGATGTTTCTATTACAGTCTATAGTGCCCAATAGACTCAATGAGAGTACTGAAAACATTTATTAAGTTGTTCATTTTTCATCTTATATATATATATTTTTAAATATATTTTATTATCAGATTGCTCCATACATATTCCAAATACACAAAAGACAACCTGAGGTTTTTTATTGTTATTACAACTCCCACTAACAACAACTTTCAAAACCTAACCTAACTAAACTCTAATATACCCCCCATCCTCAAGTCCTCTCTCCCCCGAACCCGCAGCCCCCCCCGCGCCCACACGTCAGCCAGCCAGATCCCAATGCCCTGACATGACCCAAGTGTACAGAGAATGACACTCACCTGCCACATTACATAAGCAACCACTCATCCACAGTTGCGACCTCAATCATCCGTCACCAGTAAATAATTCATCCCCCAGTGCCATATTATTATCTGCGCTAGTTGCCCACCATGCCTGCCATCTACCCCAGATCTTATCAAATTTACTCGGGTTACCCCGGTGTATATACACCAATCTATAATGTGGAATACATTGCAATACCAGATTCAACCACGCCCGACAAGTGGGAGCTCTGTTTGACATCCAATTCAGGGCCACCACCTTTCTTGCCATCACCAGGAGCTCACTCATCAGACATCTGTTAGCGACACCCTCAATGTCATCGGGGAAAATAGATAAAAGACAGATCTTTGGGGACACAGGGACAGGTCTCCCCAACACCAGGACCACAATGTGCATGACCGCCTTCCAGAAACTCTCAACCCCAGGGCACTCCCAAATCAGATGGAAGGACGTACCCTGAATGTTAGGACACCGAAGACAACAATCAGAACCGGAACTTCCCATTCTGTACAGCCTAACCGGCGTATAGTAAATACGATGTAGAATATTCAGCTGAATCATCTGGTGTCTAGTTGATGTTGCCACCAACGCAGGTCCCACCTTGGCCATATCCCATTCCCAGTCTTCAAATGGACCCAGATCCAATTCCCATTTGTTCTGAGAAGGGAACTCCCCGCCTCCGACACAAGAATCAATCCAATGGTAAATAAAAGAGAGAGGCCACGAGGGCTCAAGAAGCTTCATCCTGGCGAGAAGTGGGAATGTAGCTACCACCGGGGTCCGATCCCCCCATTGGGCATGAAGAGCGTGTCTGATACAGAGGTATGAATAAAAGAGAGTATGCGGTACATGAAATTCCTCATGTAATTGTAAAAAGGATTTCAACTGATTATCCTGATATAGTTGTCCGAGGTAGGAAACTCCATGTCTAGCCCACAAGGGGCCAAAGTCACTGTGAAGCAACTGACTTAACCCTGCGGTACCCCACAAAGGTGTATCTGGGTCCATGGACATATATCCTAATAACTTCTTCAGCTCCTCCCACGCCTCATATAATGTTGTTATTAGCGGGGTACGAACCATAAAAACTGCGGGACCTCCATGCAAAAATTGGGACAACGTATAAGCAGGCTGCAGCAGCAAAGCATCTACCTGGGTGGTCTGGTATCGAGGGCAGGAAGATACAAAATCCAAACCATAACGACACTGCGCTGCTAAATAGTATCTATAAAAATTGGGCAGCGCAATACCCCCTTCACGTTTGGGTCTCATGAGTGTAGCCAGGTGAATCCTAGCCCTTCCTCCCTTCCATGGAAAGCGAGTGATAATTCTGTCTAATTGTCGAAAATATTTTTTAGGAATGGGGACTGGCGTATTTTGAAATATATACAAAAATTTAGGTAAGAAAATCATTTTAATAAGATTCGAACGGCCTATAACATTCAGTGGTAAGGAGAGCCATGCAGCTGTTTTATCATGGAAGTATTGAATATTGGGTATCAAGTTCAACTCTAAAAAGGAATCCATCACCGCTGCCACCCTAATCCCTAAGTAAGTACACTCTTCTACACGTTTAAGTGGGACAGTGGTCGGAGTGGAGTCCCCTAACCTACCATCAATCGGAAGCAAGGAAGACTTAGACCAGTTTACTTGGAATCCAGAGTAAGTACCAAAATCATCTACCAAGTTCCATGTGGTTTCCAGAGAGCATCCATCATCTTCCAAAAAAAGCAGGATGTCATCGGCATATAGCGCAATCTTTTCATCTCTACCTTTCAATGTGAGTCCCTTAATCAATGGATGTTTACGAATTAGAACAGCCAAAGGCGCCAAGGCGAACAATCCGGGTGAGAGTGGGCAGCCCTGTCTGTTACCACGTTGCAAAGAAAAAGACTGTGACCTCACACCGCCCGTCTGTCACGGTTTTTGAAGACTCTCAGACTTAAGGTTTGGTAAAAATGTAACTTTATTGAAAAGTTAAGGCAATCCCCATAGGGTAAACATACATAACAATACAACAATAGTAGTCCATACAATAGGTTCTACCGACCTTGCCTAAAATACCGGGCAAGGCAACCCAAGTGACAGTAGCAATAACAGGCTCTACCGGCCTTGCCTATACCGGGTAAGGCAACCGTGAGATGACGTATACCGGTTCTACCGGCCTTACCAATACCGGGCAAGGCAGCCCAAAGGAGTACTGAGCGTAGGCTCTACCAACCCTGCCAATACCGGGTAAGGCAACCTTAAGGATGGTAACGTACAAAGGTTCTACCGGCCTTACCAATACCGGGCAGGGCAGCCTGAGCGAGTAGACCAGCTGTCAGATGACTATGACAGCAGAGAGGAATAGGAACAAAGGTCTTACTCAGCAGAAGTCTATGGTCAGGGAACCTCGGACGACTGCATAGGAGTGGACAGCGCCCTGGCCTCAGTACTGGATAGATCAGGAGCAAACCAACGTCCGCACGTTGGGACCAACAATAAATATCGCCACCAGGTTAATGGAGTAACCCAGCGTCCGACGCTGGGACCAACAGAGTATTGCAACCAGGTTTAATGGATTAAGCCAGCGTCCTCACGCTGGGACCAACAGTAAATGTCGCCACAAGGTTTAATGGAGTAAACCAGCGTCCTCACGCTGGAACCAACAGTGTATATCGCAACCAGGTATAATGGAGTAAACCAGCGTCCTCACGCTGGGACCAACAGCAAATGTCGCCACCAGGGTTTAATGGAGTAAACCAGCGTCCGCACGCTGGAACCAACAGTGTATATCGCAACCAGGTTTAATGGAGTAAACCAGCGTCTGCACGCTGGAACCAACAATGTATATCGCAACCAGGTTAAATGGAGTAAACCAGCATCCTCACGCTAGGACCAACAGTAAATGTCGCCACCAGGGTTTAATGGAGTAAACCAGCGTCCGCACGTTGGAACCAACAGTGTATCTCGCAACCAGGTTTAATGGAGTAAACCAGCGTCCGCACGCTGGAACCAACAATGTATAAGCAGCAGCGAAAAGAACAATGTCGCCAGAGCGACGGCTAGAGCAGGAGCCCTACACTCCAACAGGGAGTCCACCGGGGCGAGGCTGAAACACTGGCAGATGACTGGAACCACCGGAACCACCGGTGGAGAACGAACTGGCTGGAGAAGCGGCAGGCAGGAGACTCAGGAACTCAGTAAGATTAATCCGCTAGGTGCTGGAACACAGGAACACCGGAAACTAGCATACAGGAACACTGGAACACAGGATCAGCAGAATCAGCCAGAACAGCAGGAACAGCAGGCCCAGAAGCCTGACAGCAGGTCAGGCCAAGTGAAGTCAGAAACCACGAAATGGCAACCTGGAAGTGCTCAACCTGGGTTTAAAAAGGCTGTGTGAGGAGGGCTAATAGCAGACAGCCAGTCAGGAATACTCAGCAAGTGACAGACACAGAACAGTACGAATCACGGGCACCGTGATACCATCACTACAGAAGCCCTGGGTCTGTTATATAAAATATGTATCCAGGAAATAAAGGAAGGGCCAAATCCAAATCTCCTGATCACATTCCAGAGATAAGGCCACTCGACAGAGTTGAATGCCTTAGAAGCATCCAAAGACGCTATCACTCGAGATCCAGTGGCGTCATGAGAGAGTTGAAGGTGCATAAAAAGTCGCCTGAGGTTATGCGATGTCGATTTTCCCGGTATAAAGCCAGTTTGATCTTCATGTATTATGGTTTCCAGCACTGCATTCAACCTAGTAGCTAGGATTTTCGCCACAATTTTAGCGTCTGTATTCAATAAAGAGATGGGCCGGTAAGAGTCACAGATCTCCAGATCCTTTCCTGGTTTGGGCAAGACAATAATGGAAGCATCATTCATAGACTCCGGAAGGTATCCGTCATCTAAAGCAGCATAGAAAGTATTCAGCAGATGGGGGGCCAAAACGTCCACAAATTCTTTATACCATTCCGCAGGAAGACCATCCACACCAGACGCCCTGCCCGTCGGCAAACTACGAATGGCCTCCACCACCTCCCTCAAAAGCATAGGAGCATCAAGCATCTGTCTATGTTCAAAGGAGAGCTGCGGAAGATCACAAAGGTCGACAAAGCAGGAGATCTGAGAGTCAGAACAGGTTAAATGGGACTCGTAAAGTCGAGAATAAAAGCATCGAAACTGCGTGTTAATCATTTGAGGATCAAGGAGAAGCTCCCCTCTTGGGTCTCGGAGGGAAGAGACCGACGGAGTTCCCAGAGTTTGGGAAACAAGATGAGCCATCAACTTACCTGCCTTATCTCCATTTTCAAATATATTCTGTTTCAGGTAAAAGACACGGCGGGAACTTAGATCAGACAGTTTTACGGAGTATCTTAATGAGCAGGAAATAAATTTAGAATAAGATACCGAATCCTGCTTATCTACAAATTCCCTTTGCGGCCTCCATCTCCAGATCCTCAATCTCCCTAGACCCTAACCTGTTTTTCATTGATATAAGAGAGATCAGGGAGCCCCTCGCAGTCGCTTTAGCAGCCTCCCAAACGATACCCTGGGCAGCAGTATCCACATTATTAGCAAAATACTCTCTCAGATCTTCTCTATGTTTAGTCACCACTTGTGAATCATTTAACCAGACAGGGCCAAGCCTCCACACCCCAGATCTAGGTCTCCGAACTCGTTGTAATGTTAATGAAAGGGGAGAATGGTCAGAAGCGACCCTGGTCAAAAAGCTACACTCCGTGATCAAGTTTAAGACCGATCTATTAACAAATACATAGTCAATTCTAGAAAGTGTTTTATAAGTGGCCGAGTGAGATGAGAATTCCCTAGTTTGCGGATGCAAGGTCCTCCAGACGTCCACAAACCCCAGATCACCTATGAGATTAATGAAAGTGTCCCGATGCACCTTGGAATCAGCAGCCGTCCCACCCAATCTGTCTAGACTGGAGTTAGTAGCAATATTAAAGTCGCCCATACAGACGATATGATAATGCGGCTTGTCAGAGATATACAGGAGTACATCCCCAAGAATGGAAGGGTCGAAAGGTGGTGGTATATAAATATTCAGTAAGGCAAACAAAGCTCCCTGCAATCTGCACGATAAAAAAAGATAGCGGCCCTGGGGGTCCAATTTGAGATCAATGAATTCAAATGAGACTAGCTTGGTAATAAGAATAGAGACACCCCTGGCATATGTGGAATATGTGGCATGGTAATGATTTTGTACCCATGGCCTCAGAAGAGATAGAACTCTACGTGCAGAAAGATGTGTCTCCTGCAGCATGACCACCCCCGGTGACTGTTTTTTGATGTGATTTAGAACCAATGAGCATTTCACAGCATCATTCAAACCGCGGACATTCCACGACAGGAACTTACAATTCAATACCGACATGCCAGAGATTGTTAATCACATCCTCGTCTGACCGGCCGAACGCACCGGGGGGCGAGAAGCACCCAGCCCAGGAGAGAAAGGAACCCAAGAAACGTAGCCCCTAACCTAACTTCCCACCCTATCTCTATCCCCCCCAAACCTGACAGAGATTTCACCCCAAACCCACCCTATCTCTATCTCCCCCAACCTGACAGAGATTTTATCCCAAAACCAACCCAATACCGTAGCCTGGCAGCCAAAATAATCCCTCCCCCTCTCCCGCCCAACATACAAAAACCAAAAAACCATTGAACAGAATATCATATTCGATCCCACCCACCCCCCCCACCCCCCACAGCAGCAGTTAGAGTAAACTGCAATGACATCATCTCCTCTTAGGAACATGGAAGCAAGTACAGACCGGCCCAGCCACCACAGTCATCCGTAGAATACAATATTTCCCACACCACAGTAAATCAAACCCCAGACTGTAGTCCCAACAGTATAGTCACCCATCCCCTTTGCCCCATCATCCCCTGGGCAGAACGGAGACACCACCAGATAAACATACACCAGTAGTCCCTTGGGACCCAAGGGCCGTAAATGGTGGTACAGCGTCCAGTCACTGCCCAAGCAATGCAGGGCGAAAGCAGTTCAACAGATAAACATACAATAATAGGCATACACTTAATAACAGTAATAACATTAAACCCAACACTAAAGCAAAACCACCAGAAGGTAGTAGCTGATCTGACCAAATATTCCTACAGTTCCGACACCCCCCGGGCGGATCAGAGGCAATCCAATTTAAAGGAACAGGGTTTAGGATAACACAAAAAAAACCAAATTGCTGAAGTACAGCCATATAGCCTCAAACCACCGCCCAAGGTGCGCAGGACGGCAATATATAAAAAAACCCCAAAACGACTCCCCCTTCTAACCATCTCGTTGCACGAACCCAGGGCGGGTCAGAAACGTCACACAATGTGCAAACAAAATCTGTATATGCGAAGCAAGTCAGCTAACAAACCATGGATGTAAAATATCCAACCACCGACCTAGGAACGCGCGAGTAGGAGAGAAAAAAAAAAAGGATTTTTTTATTTTCCCATTTCTCCTTTCCCTCTCTATCAGATACAGATATACTCAGATAAATGGTAGCAGTTTGAGAACAGACATTTAGAATTATACATGAGAATATATCATATCATTCCACCTCCACCCTCACCATACCAGCAAAGATCTTGTAGCAGTTCATCCCATGGTTCTAATATGATTCCTGTGTTAACTTGTAAAGACGGAATCCAGCGTCAGCAGCACTCCATACCTTAATTTAGAGTCATGCTGTCAAGTCCCATCAAAAGCCATCCACATTCGAACAGTACAGCAGGAGATGGAGCAGTTCAGTCGAGTGTCATGCTCTCCTATTTTCAAGGTCATCCACTTTGGACTGCAGGAAACGAACTTGATTCTTCAGCTCGTCCACCGAGGAAACCACAGGGGGGAGGGTGTCCTCCACAGTAGATACATGTTGTCGCACATCGGTGGTGCTTTCACGCAGAGTTTGTTGGTCTGCTCGCAAAAGATTGATTTCCACCTGCACATTATCAATCTTGTTGGTCAAAACTGCTTGGCAGGTAGCAATGGCTGACATTATTTCCGCAAATTGTGACTTTGAATCGTCCTCCTCCGAAGCCGGAGACTGAGCTGGCGAAGCGACCGCGGAAGGGGCCTCCATCATGGCTGTGACCTCCTCTGCCGCCATAGCCCTCCTGGCAAATTTACTTAATTTCTTCCTATACTATGCAGATTTTTTCACCATAGTGGGATCAAGGGAACAGACACAGGTCAGAGCAGCAGAGACCAGAAGCAGCACTGGGCGGGCAAACAGGGGGATCCAGCATCCAAGAAAGTGCAGGCTGATATATAAACTGTAGTATTCAGTAATATCTTCAAAAGGAATACCAGCAACAAGTGATCCGTCAGCTGTTTCTGCAGTCTCAGCAGCAACCACTTCAGCACTGGGTATATAGTAGAGTCCCATGCAGTGGGTAAAGTTATGTTGTATTGACCTATTGGGTAGGGACAGGGATAAATGAGGGGAAAAAACAACAAATATGAGGGTGCATTAAGGGAGACAATGAGACTAATAGTACACCAGTACTGCCTGGCAGGAGCATTCACCAACCTGACTGAGACTGTTGGATCGGCTTCATAGGTAAGAGGCGGTGCAGATGTAGAGGATGATGCCAGGTCCCCAGCGCACACTAGAATCTCCAGCCTCTCGAAGGGTCGTCTCCAACCTTCAGTGCTCTCCTGCCTCGCCACTCCACCACCACAATATCCCAAGATAGGGCGCGCTCCGGCTCCCAATGCGTCTCCAAACAAAGTACAGCGTGCAAGGCCGCAGGTCCCCTGGTCATGCCCCAGATCGCCACACGCCGCAAGTCAGCAGCGGAGCCAGCACACCACAACCACAACAACTTCGCTCCCACTTCCTCCAGGGAGCCACAGTAATAGGTGCAATGGCCGAGTTGCCGGGCCTCCTTCCAGCCCGCACCTCCATCGGCTGAGGCAGCGCACAAGGCCACGGCGGCAGACGGCGCCGAGATGCTCCAGGCACGGGGTAACAGGTATCCTCCGACAGCTCTCAGACCAATATGCCCAGGTATCCAGACCAGATTGGCTCGAGAATTAGTATAAGAAGCAGATGGCAAAGGAT
Organism: Rhinophrynus dorsalis; assembly: GCA_037306005.1. Taxonomy (NCBI): domain Eukaryota; kingdom Metazoa; phylum Chordata; class Amphibia; order Anura; family Rhinophrynidae; genus Rhinophrynus; species Rhinophrynus dorsalis. The sequence continues at coordinate 173,515,657 of CM074720.1, read as the reverse complement.
AAAAGTAGAAATAGTAGCGGAGCCTCTCCACTATGCATCCGCTCAGAATGGCGGCCAGGCCACGCCCCACCTCTTCTTATATATTTTGATGTGATTTGGTTACCTTGATATATTTTTCACTCACATATTTATATTTCTTTATATCCTTACTAGTGTAAAAGCCCGTGTACACGGGCCAAGGTCCCGGTAATGTTTAACCCTGTTAACCCTTTGAGTGCCAGAATGGTACGGAATGCATTACTTTGCAATGCATTCTGTGGCACTCAAAGGGTTAAGTGGCCGCTACCTCAGTGTTCAACGCGATGCAATCTTGCGTCGCCTCACTCAGGCGATGCAATCATGCGCAATACAGACTGCCTGAACCGGACAGTCTCTACTGCGCATGACTACATCGTGACACACATCCTAGCGAATTATTATATAGGATATTAATTATTATGATGTGATTTGGTAATAATGATATATCACTCACATTTATATATATTAATTTATATTCTTGTTTTATTTAATCACTATCTAAGTACTTCTCACTCACATATATGTATATTCTCATAATTACAGTATATTTCACTAGTTTTATACACATTGATTTCAGATTTATATATAGTTCTATTTTTTATATTTTTTATAGTCCTCTCATGGGTCCCTTGGTCCATTAGTTCCTTTTTAATTTGTGTTTAGAGACATGTGAGATTCATAAGATTTAAAATGTATTTTTCCTGATGAGTGCAGTATTATTATTATGATTATCATTTTTGTTCTTTTTCTTATGGTTTATATTTTATATATTTTATTTTTTATTTAGTATATATTTTTATTTATTTTTTTTAATTACTTTTATGTATTATTTTTTATGTATTATTTAGTTATTTAACTATGTTTATTCTAATTGTTTCTTTAAAAAATGTTTATTTTGTTATTTAGTTATATGTAAGTTGTGGTTTTTGTCTTTTGTTAAATAGATGTATATTTTACAGTGGATTCTTTATGTTATATTTGTATATATTTTTATGCTGGAAAGTGAGACTTCACCCCCTCCTGTTATAGTCACAGTCCTCTTGTGGTGCAGTCAGTTGAATGAGAGGTGGCTCTTCCGGATTGATAGTTTGCGTTCCAGGTATTTGGAGTGCAGGTTGTCACGTGCCTGTGACCCACGGGTGGCTCTTTCGCATTGATAGTTAGCATTCCGAATATTTGGAGCAAGGGTTATTGCGTGCCTGTGACTTGCGGTCACGTGATATATTCAAGTAATGTAGTAAAAGCCATTCCTCTATCTCCTGCTCTAGCTTATTTAATATATCTATGACTTTGTGAGATTGTGTCTGTCACCAAAAGTGGTGTGCGGACAGTGTGGGCTAACCTGTAACTGTCCTTTGAGATGTCCAGCCCTTTGTCAACCACACTAACCTCCTGCTTGTACAATTCTGGCACAGATGTTCATGGAAAAACGACTGCAGCTGAAAAAAGGCAGCGGCGTGCAACACATTACATCTGTTTCTTTAAAACCACAAAAAAAACAAACAAACAAACATACTTCTCTTCTTTGAATTTAGTTAGTGTCAAGATGATTGCATCTGCTGCTTTCTGTCTCTCCAAATGTTACTGTAATCTTTATTTTTTTTCATTACAGTTGATGATGATAATATGCCTTACTAAATTTGCGGGTCCCTCTTCTGCTGGCTGTTGAAGTAGTCAGTGTCAGTAGAACTTGTGTCCCTTAAGTGACAGACTGCTGAATATTCTGTCAGTGAGTCACTCAAACAGTGAGAGAGGTTCATCCAGCTCTGAAAGGAACTTATATCACAAGTGTCTTCTCAGTAACATTTTGGAGTAATTGGGGTAAATCTCCTTTGCTTCCTTCATACCCCCAGACTCCCCAAACATAGAGAACACTTGACAATAATGAACTTGGATCAGTCTGTTTTTTCTTTGGGGTATTTGGGGCTAAATCTATTTTCTCCATTTACACATCTCCATACTCCCCTAACACAGAGAACTGCCAGCTCAGGAAGGAACTTGGATCACAGCTGTCTGTATTTCCTCAGTCACACAACACACCCTGTCCCATTTCACCATCTCCACTACTCCTACCACCACTAATACCCATGGGCAGGGTAGTTGCACCATCCTGATGATTCAGTTGTCATATATGATATAATCAATTGTAGGTGATGGAGGCATTCACTCTATGTAACATACTGCCCAGGTGTACATCCCTAAGGAGTAATGCAACAATTGAGGGCAGCACCAGTGGGTCTTTTCCAAGAAATTTATTAGAGTAATATGGCAATTTGTCTGATCAACGTTTTGGTCCCAGTTGGACCTTTATCAACGCAACATGGACATAATGCTATAGGCTATTTAAAGACTACAATGCAGCTCCATGTGTGTCCATCAGGAACGGTGATGTCATCCATCAACGGTCACCTGCAGGGGATGACATCATCAACCAGCCGGCCAATGGATGAAACCACTAAATGTATGAATAGATATAGATATAAATTATATTGTGGAATACACATATAAAGTGAAAGTGTGCAGTTACAGCAAACAAAACGGATTGAGGAAAAAGTGTTCCAACTGGGATGGAAATGTCGACCAGATCAATTGCCATATTATTGTAATAAAATTCTTGGAAAAGACCCATTGGTGTTGCCCTCCATTATACATACATATATATATATATATTTTATTTCTGGTATGGTGCCCATGGATTGGCGTAAAGCAGATGTGGTGCCCATATTTAAAAAGGGATCAAAGTCCCAGCCAGGAAATTACAGACCCGTAAGCTTGACATCTGTGGTAGGGAAGCTGTTTGAAAGGTTGCTAAGGGAATATATTCAAGAATTCTGCTGGAACAGGAATATCATTAACAATAGCCAACATGGCTTTGTGAAAGATAGGTCTTGTCAAACGAACTTGATCGCATTTTATGAAAAAGTAAGTAATAATATAGATGAGGGAGCGGCGGTTGACGTGATCTATTTAGACTTTGCCAAGGCATTTGATACAGTTCCGCACAAGAGGTTACTGTACAAATTGAATGAAATAGGACTAGGGGGAAATGTTTGTGTGTGGATTGGAAATTGGCTGAAAGATAGAATGCAAAGAGTGGTAGGAAATGGCAAGTTCTCCAGTTGGATAAATGTGATAAGTGGAGTGCCTCAGGGATCTGTCCTGGGTCCTCTTCTTTTTAATTTGTTTATTAATGACCTCCCAGAGGGCATAGGAAGCCATGTATCAGTGTTTGCCGATGACACAAAATTAAGTAAGGTAATAAAGTCTGAACTGGATGTGTCTTCATTACAAGAGGATTTGGACAAATTGAGTAACTGGGCAGGCAAATGGCAAATGAGATTCAATATAGACAAGTGTAAAGTTATGCATTTTGGGTATAATAATAAAAATGCAACATATAGTTTAAATGGTGTTTCTCTGGGGAAATCTACTAATGAAAAGGATTTAGGAGTAATGGTAGACAATAGACTTAGCAGTAGCATGCAGTGCCAGCTGGCAGCTGCAAAGGCCAATAAGATATTGGCATGTATTAAAAGGGGTATTGACTCAAGGGAGGAAGATATAATTATGCCTCTTTACAGGTCCATGGTAAGACCCCACCTAGAATATGCTGTTCAATTCTGGGCGCCCTTTCTGAAGAAGGACATTATGGAACTAGAGCGAGTGCAGAGGAGGGCTACAAAACTAGTAAGGGGAATGGAAAGTTTTAGTTATGAAGAGAGGCTAGAAAAGTTAAACTTGTACACACTAGAGAAACGGCGTCTTAGAGGGGATATGATAACACTATATAAATATGTTCAAGGCCCATATAAAGGGCTTTCAAAAGACCTGTTCACAAACAGAACAGTACACAGGACAAGGGGCCACCCGCTTAGACTTGAGGAAAGGAGATTTAATCTACAACAGCGGAAGGGTTTCTTTACAGTAAGGACAATAAAGGTATGGAATGCACTTCCGGAGGAGGTGGTGCTATCAAATACATTAGATGCCTTTAAAAGGGGCCTGGATACTTATTTAAAAGAGCATAATATAGAGGGCTATGCACGTTAGTATTGGGATTAATATTTAGTTAGGGCTTGTTGATCCAGGGAGAAATCTGATTGCCATTTGGAGTCAGATGCCTTCTTTTGGGTCAGCGATGTTAAACAGGAATAGGAAAAGGGTTGAACTGGATGGACGCAAGTCTTTTTTCAACCTAAATTACTAAATATATATCTCAAATATGAAGTGATAATATAAACATTAACAATACATTTGAAATCCGTAATTAAAGTAAAGCCCACCTATTTCTTGAAGGTTATTAACCTCCAAAGAGTTTCTCTGTATCCTCTCTTCGCAAGTAGGTTGAGGGTTGTTGATACTTTGACTTGTATTGCTTGCTGATTGACTCTTACTTGAAGATGAGCCATCATCCGAATCAATTTCTTCAATGTTGCCTCCAGTATTATGGTGTGTATCACATTCTTTCCTCATCCTAAATAAACAGAACAACAATTGATTAAAACAGCACTTACAACTGTCAAAAAAGTATAAAACATATTTGTATGTGCACCAGATTTATTTACAACTATTAGTGCATAATTAAACTGTACTGACTGCCCATGGTCCAGTACGGTGATCCCAAATATACAGTTATATACTAACTTGTTTTTATTATTTCAAAAAAGGGATAAACAAGAATAATTTTCTCTTTTATACAGTTACTCTTTAGCTTTTAATTTTTATATATGTATACAAAAGTTTCATACAAACGAAAATGAAAAACATATGCAAAACTTATTTCATTAAGGTCTAGTTGAGTAAAAAAGTTGCCACTTCAAAGGGGATCTGCCACCCTAAGACAAATTTAGCTTGTGTTACTGAGAGTTAAAATCTGCCTACATGTTATACTAGAAAAAAAACCAAACGTTTGATTCAAAAGGTACCATTAAAAACAAAAGCACAGTAAGCCATCCAATAATACGTGCTGTCAACCACTCAAAAAGCCTCTATGATGAAGCTAATAGAGTAACGCGCATTAGGCCTTTTGTAGAAAGCTGCATCTTCCTTGTTTTGATTGTTTCATTTTCTTTGTTTTTATTTTGATGAAATGGATTTCTTCCACACAATTATATGATTAGTAATCATCTGAATATCTAATTTTTTTTTTTTTAGCAAGCCAGATATCGCCCCGGCAATTTATTTCATACCAGCTATTATCTGTTCTTTTGATGTAGAGAGGTTGTGCATCTAAGGGTCTTTCAGACACTGTATCAATTAGATTCAGTGTTTATTTAAGCTGGAAAATGCATTTAATATTCATACACGTTATTTAGCCAATCAGAGTATCAGAGACTTTGTCTTGGCGGGGAGAATGGTTAATTTTAAAACCAGGATTGTCTGAAATTCTGTTTTAAATGTGTGTAAATGACCTCATTTTTAGAAGCAATGGGCCTATTTGCCTAAACAGAGGGGTGGAAATATCAAAATTACATTCTATGGGAATTTATAGCTAGATGTAGACTAAAAGTCTGAAAAATGCTTACAATCTTATGTGAAAGTCTTATAGGATTATAAGTGACAGTTTGACATGACGTATAGTACTCCCTAAATACCTTAAAAGGTCATAAATCATTAAATCCAGTGACCAATATGTGCAATTGTTAATATGGTATTGGTACGCCATCTTCAGGAATAATCGAACAGTGCTAGAAGAATTCCCAAGTATTAACAGAATGTTATTTTGGTTTTGACCAATATGTCTGACATCATATTATAATTAAGGATGGGCGAAAATTTTCACCTCAAACGGAAATCGGAGAATAATGGCACAAAAAACTTGTTTACCCTGAGGAAGGGACGATAGTCAAGTCCCGAAACGCGTTGGAAATATAAGAGGAAAGAAAAGAAATTGGACGAATCAGCACAAGGAAAACAATCCGACGGTAGATCCACCAAACAGGAGGAACGACTAACGAGCGGTGAAACCTGGCGGTAGGATCCCGTGAGAACCGGAAACATTCACTCGAGCAACATTTGATGCGCTCAACACAAGACATAATTCAAGTAAGCGGACTATAAGGAGGGGAGATCGGTCATGAGCATTGACACTGACTGAGAGAAGCTTGTATTGTGTATATCATTACCGATAGCTAAGGGCTTTTTACTGCCATATTAAGCTATATTTAAGGTAATTGCATTACAACTACTAAGACCAGCAAGCTAAGTCAACAAGAACCTACCCTTAATATACCGTTTTACGATGACTAGAATAATGGACAAATAATCAATCAGGATTGTCCGGTTTTAACAATGTATGTTAAATCACTTTAAGATTTTTAGATTGGATTTTTAGATGTTTTTTATGAATAAATGTATACCTTTTTTTGATATAAAGAACACGCTCTTTATGAGGATTTGTTTAAGTATTGACTTAGATAAACCAATAATTAAGACCAAACACTACACTTAGATTATTTTTTATTTTTCTCTGTGATTATATTTTACTTGTGGTCGGCGCTTACAGCGAATAAAGTCTAGTAATAAATGTGCTCAAACCTGGCCGCGTAAGGCCTAGGTGAATGACTGATGTGGTGAACCAAATAAGAGGGCCACCTAGGTAAATGAAATGAATAGAGGAAAAACAAAGAAAAGAAAAAGGGGGGGTAGAGGTGGGTTCTCTAAACGAAAACTCGCCGCACCGATGAGAGGCTGCTATTTGAACTTACAGCGCCTCCCACAAATTCAGGCAAGCCTTATACTTGTGGTCGGCGCTTACAGCGAATAAAGTCTAGTAATAAATGTGCTCAAACCTGGCCGCGTAAGGCCTAGTGAATGACTGACGTGGTGAACCAAATAAGAGGCCAAAAATATTAGCAAAATAATACTTTATTAGAAAACAAAACAAACTAATTGGTCAAAGTAGTAAGGGCTTCTTGAATCTCATTTTCAGGATTAGGGATATATCTTGTATAACAGGATGAGTTCCATCTTCCCATTTTCTGAATAATATGAGAAGGGATTTTATTGCGGGATGCTGTAGACGCTGCACCTATTCTAAATGAGTGACCTGAAAACTCTGATGGATTGTAACCTAATCTAATTAGCATAATTCTGACATATTGAATAAAGGTTGATGATGGATAGTATTAGTATTTTCTTGAAAAGGTTTGGTGAGTATAAGATCGTATAATTGTTTGAATATCTGACTTGAAATAGGCTTGCGAGATTTAGTCTGAGTAGAAGGAATTTTGTAAATACCTTTAAGGAAAAGCTTTAATTTGTATTGAGAGAAGATGGATGGTTTATCGGGGTGGATAATGGCTAAATGGTGTTGAATACCTGCTAAATATGATTTAATAGATGAGTAAGCTAGGTTTAACTTAGAGTGACAGAAGGCCGCAAATGCTAAAATGGTGTCGTGGGAGAATGGTTTAGAAGGTTTGGTTTGAATAAGAAATTGATTGAAAGATTTCCAAGCATTATCGTAAATACGTATTGTGTTAGGAGCTAAAGCTTTATTTATTATATTGTAGGCAATTGATAAGTAGTTGTTCATGGCATAATTAGATCCTTGAATGCTGGAGGATGGGATGGAGTGTTTATTGCTTCGGAGTTGAGAAGTACCTGTAAATTGGAAGAGGTTAGAGTATCAGAAAAATTGTAACCATTACAGAAGTGTGTATGAAAAATTTGTGGTATAGTGACAGCCATGTTAATTTCCTTAGTAATTTCATAATAATTTCAGACTTTGATCTACTTTTTAGAATAAGTTCTGAAGATGAATAATTAATAATTTTAAATGTTACGGGTTTGCCTGTCCATTTGTGACCCCAAATGGCTGCTGTAGCAACCATGGGATAAATTTCTTGAACAGGCTTAGAGGATTTGAATTCAGGTGATTCCGAAATCTCCTTAGGCCAATGTTCAAAAAACCATTCGCCTTGTGAGATAGCCGAAAAACCTGTTTCTGAAAATTTGCTAATCTGCACTACGGGCGAAAGAAAGTTAGGAGATGGAGGGAACATCATGCAGCCATTCCAATGCTGAAGAAAACCTGACCATATTTTGAGGTCTGACTTAGCTTCAGGATATAATGGAATATTACAATTAGGAGACCTAGAGCTAAGCTTAAATAGTTTGAGAAGAAAAGAGATGAATGGTCTACCTTGCGGAATCACTTTCATAGTAAAACTGAGATAACCTATAAGTGACTGTAATTCTTGCAAACTTATAGTTTCTTTAGAGATGTAAGATTGAACTAAAGCCTTAATGCGGTCTAGCTTAACTTTGGGAATGCTCGTTTCCAAGAGAAAAGAGTCTATTTTAATACCCAAAAATTCAACTGCAGTGGAGGGGCCTTCAGTCTTTTCAGACGCAACCGTAATATTGATTGAACTGAAAAGATGTAAAAGTTTATTTAGACTTGAGGGTTTATGAAAGGACGGTTCAATGAGCAGAAAGTCGTCTAGGTAATGTAGGACGGCTGGACATTTGCAATGATTGAGGAGTAACCAGCAGAGAGTATCTGCAAAAATGTCGAAAATTTTAGGACTGCTCTTGCATCCAAAGGACAAGCGGGTAGCAAAATAATATTTATCCTCCCACTTGATCCCTTGGAGATTCCATAAAGCAGGGTTAACAGGTAATAATTTGAAAGCGTGGGAAATGTCTGTTTTGGATAGCCAGCAGGATTTGCCGGCTTGGGAAATTAGAGCTATTGCGTGGTCTATATTAGCATATTGAAGAGAGTAGGAGTCTGATGGAATGAGTGAGTTTATGCTGGGAGCTAATGATGCATGAGGGGCTGAGAAATCGATGATAAGACGCTTCTTGTTTGAGAATTTCCTAGTAGCTATTCCCAATGGGTTAATTCTATAAATAGAGTACGGAGGTGAATTAAATGAGCCTATTAGAAAGTTGTTTTCTAATTCTTTAGAAATGAGAAGAGATACTGATTTAGGGTCGGATTTGGCTGACATTAAATTGGGACATTCTAAAGGTGTAGAAGGAGTGGCTACAATGCCTGTGTGAAAACCTTCTTCTAAACCAGATATTAGGAATTTAACCACGTTGGAGTCTGGGTAGGATGCTAGAAGGTCAGAAAGGACATCTGAATACAATTCGCTTAGTTTTTTATTTGAAAAAGAATTTTTAGGACAGATAGCTCTGGAATAAGACTGACGACATTTGGAACACATATGCAGAAGACGGCAGCCATGGAAAAAACAGCCTTTATCATTGTAGTTATTGCATATGGGCTGATTTCCCAAGTAATAGATAGGACGGCCTAGTTTATCGTGAGACTGGTGGGGAAGGGTAACATTAGAATTAGGCTGACTAAGGGTACCTGAGTAGTTGGCAGAGGTAGAAGGTTGGTTGACTGGAGCTGATGGACAAAGATTATTAGAATGGCTGGCGGACTGACAAAATTGACAGACCGGAGCCTTTAGACCGGCGAAATGCCTGCAGAACAACTCGTTGTCCAAAATGCTCCAGTCAGTTACGTAATTAAATTGGGCTAGTGCTGCTGCGGCTTTAGCTGCGAAAGAACGATGATAATCGTAGAATGTGCTTCCTCCATATTTGTTAGCTAAATCTACAATAGTAAATAAATATTGGTCTAATTCTTCCCTTCTAAGGGGAAAAGCGGAACACAGAATGTCTCTGAAGATACTGAATGCAAGGACAAATTCGGCCAAGGACAATTTTTTGGATAATCTAGGATCCTTGGTTTTCATAATAACTGAAACATCTCCACAGTTGATCGTCCTGTGTTCCGCGAGGTCCTGAGAAGCGATTAGAAGAAGAACCAAATTGATATCTTTACCTTCTATAATATCTTTACGGATATGTTGAGGAATCATATGTGCGTGTGTAACTCTTGGAGTAATATTTTGAGATGTACCTGGTTGAGTGTTGAAATTTGTAGGAGTGGATTGATGGTCTTGAAAAGAAGAGTCTTCCAAGACTGACACTCTATTTTGAATATCTCCTACTGCAGTACTTAGATTGGATACAGCGGAGCTTAACTCGGTAAGTAACTGAGTAATGTGACTAAGCTGAGATTCCTGAGAGTTAGCAGGAGACATAGGAGTATTTTGATTATTGACAAAGTTGTGTGAAGAAGGTGGTGGGAACAATAGTTTGAATAGTTCTGCTTTGCAAGCCGAGGCAGAGTAAGGTATATGTCTTCTGGATAACTCAGCCATTAGGCTGGAGACCGTCCAATCTCGAATTGAAGCACCTCGTGTTACGGGAGATGAAGGTTCATTAACAGTTGCGTCTGGAGTGACTGGTGTGATGTTTTGATCTTGATTGTTCATAGCTAGGATAATACAATAATAATTTTTTGTAAATTTTTTTTTTTTTTTTTTTTTTTCTCTGTAAAGAATTAAGGTGAGAAATGGGATACTTTGGTAGTGTATAATCTTGATGAGAGTAGAAATACCTTCGGCCTCTAATGAAGAGGTAAGGTTTTGTGAATACCTTCGGCCTCTAACGAAGAGGTAAGGTTTGTGAATACCTTCGGCCTCTAACGAAGAGGTAAGGTGTTGTGAATACCTTTGGCCTCTAACGAAGAGGTAAGGTGTTGTGAATACCTTCGGCCTCTAACGAAGAGGTGAGGTGTTGTAAATACCTTCGGCCTCTAACGAAGAGGTAAGGTGTTGTGAATACCTTCTGCCTCTAACGAAGAGGTAAGGTGTAGTGAATACCTTCGGCCTCTACGAAGAGGTAAGGAGTAGAATACCTTCGGTAAGGTGTGAGAACTACGTTTGGTTACTACAAAGAGTTGGAGTGAGTGAGATTAAATTTGATAAATAATTAAGTGAGAACTTCGGCCTCTGCGAAGAGGTAAACTTGTATGACAATGTCGTCCCTTGCGAAGAGGTAAAAGGAGTGAATTGTTGAATATAAATGAGTTAATAGGTGAATGTGAAACTTGGTTTAAGAATAAGTGCCGGCTTGAAGCCTCTGCCATTAAGTTAAGTGGAAGAGGCCTCAAGCATGTGATTATATTCCAAAGAATAATTGCGTTCAAACAGAGGGAAACGGCTTAGTGCACATTACCTCGTAAGAGAAGGTGGCTTATTGCGGTTCACACTGAGAAGGCAATATGTGAAATAGAAGGGCAGAAGAAATGATTTCTTGAAATACTTACCTTTTGACAGGTGGACCTAAAAGAATTTAGCATAGTAAGTAATATTAATTAAGAAAATAGAAGAAAGGATAGACAGATGCAATAGTCTGGCTTAACTTAATGATTAATTGAAATGAAGGAGTTCCATGTGAAATTGAGTGAACAGTGATAGGTAATAGAATGACGAACTCCGCGTCTGCCTGTCTGATAGACTCAGGGTGATGTACATTTGTCTTATCTGTTGTTAGCTGAAGATTGATCAATTATGTAGATAAGACTTGGAGAGGACTTCTTTCTTAACTTGATAATTGCAACTAAATGAATTGTATGAAAAGGAAGATATACACTGAGGAAAATTCGGTGAAGTTACAACATGTGGCAATAAAATAATATATCAACGTGGACATTATGAATTCTAAGATAAGAAATAATGATAGTTGTATAAAAATAACATACCACAAGAAAATATGTTAATTAAGAATGAGGCAGTATGAACTCATGGAAGAAACAAAAGGAAAACAAACTATAGGGGCTTAAAGTTATATAAATGGCCCCTAACAACCCTGCACCTATGTCTTCGCTTTAGGATAAGGTGCAACAGACTATTAATCTGTTCAGGAACTCCAATGTGACTGCTTTCAGAGCTAAACCCAAGTAATCTGCAGCCATAGATTACTCATAGAATATACCATATAAGTAAATAGATTAAAGCTACTAAATATAAAGAAATAAGTATTAATTATTCTTACTGAATGAGGTTTGCGTGCAGGCTGACTTCCTCACATCAGCCGCCTGCATAAAGGAATTAAATGATTTGATAACCTTAAAAGTTTACAGTAATGCATTAAGCAGAATAGCGGCACAGAAATATTCTTCTAATTGTAGAAGAGATGGCAAAAAGTACGATAGATTGGTGATACACGACTTGATACTGTTTATACATGCATTGACATATGTATGTGAAGAGGATGGCGATTGCAAGCTGACTATAAAATAATGCTTGAAAGGTAAGGAGCGAATAAATAGTAACTGATAAGCAGGACATAACTCAAATAATACAGGTAGGCTTCTTACCCCAAGCCGCCCGACTGACTTGCCGATGGACGAGATGAAAGGCAAGGACGCCGAAGATTGAATTGCTGAATGCTTGTTCTGGAAACCGGAAGTGCTTTACCGGACGTACGTCACTTGAGACTCACGGGGAGTTCTCTAAACGAAAACTCGCCGCACCGATGAGAGGCTGCTATTTGAACTTACAGTGCCTCCCACAAATTCAGGCAAGCCTTATACATATCCCCACGCTTGGAGCGCTTGACACACAACGCTTTGGAATTTTCTAAACACACCTAGGGATCCCGGTGTGAAATCGGATAGCAGCACCAGCTAGGGATTTACCGATCCATTATTCAAATTATCATCATTTCATCATCATCTGCTCATCATCATCACCTCATTCATATGAACTTTGAATTTAAGGTCGGACTCTATCTCTATAACTACTAATCATTGTGTATCTTATTTTATGTCATTTCATTTCATTTCATTTCATCCATGCACTAACTATACTAATAGCTATCTGTTCCCTGACATTTGTGTGAGGTTTACTGCATTTGTATATTATATGTATATGTGTATCCTTTATACTTTGAAGGTTCTGACATCATACATACTGGGGGATAGACCATATACTATAGATTACCATAAGAAATAAGTATCAAAGAATATTGATCTTATTTATCAATTCTCAAATTAAACATAAAGAAATTATTTTTAATCCAGGAGAGCGCTAGGAATAAAAATTAACCTTCACTATTTAATTCATATTAAAACATAGAACCCTTGGCACATTAGAGGGGTATCCAATGCATTGACATGCAATGCATTGGATACCCCTCTGGCATTCCATGTGTTAAAGGGGTATTAGAGGTATTATGAAAACAATAGATTTGTGATGCCTAAAGTAGCTGAATAGAGATGGATTTACTTAGAGTGTTGGCACTGCATCAGAGTAAATAATTGGGAAGGAGGTTGGCAAACCCAGCATGCTGACTTGTATGTGTGTGTGTTGATTACAACACAATGACAATGGCACGGCAACACCTTCTGTTTCATGGGGGTTGGTTCATATACTAAATTATGTATTGCTACAATGTCCCATTCACATATTCATTTGGCTGGATAGCATCCCCTTATTCTTAACCCTATGAGTTCCAGAGGGGTATACAACCCATTGCTTTGCATACCCCTCTGGAATGCAAAAGGTTACTAGGATAATGATGGTTAATCCTTTGAGTACCAGACAGTTATGCAGTGCAGTTTCAACTCATGTCATTCCTTCCTACAGGCATCCGTGGCATGACCCAAGCAAGGTGTTGAGGACCCACACAACATCCACATATTGTTCCAACTCAAGGGACATCATCTGAAATCCATGCATGTCCCTTGTTTGAAATCTTGGAAAGTCATGATATGCACCTCCTCATCTCAGTGGAACTGAGAAGGAGCCCATCATGAAGATAGTCCATCAGAACAACATGTGGATCTTGCATGTGCTCAGCCCAGCATAATGCAAGAGGGTTACACAAAAGCATATATGCATGATGCATTGAGTGACCCACTGGCATCCAAGGAATCTCCTAAGACCCTCCACCACCCAAATCACACCCCTGATGAACACATACCCTAGGGGATGCATACTGGTTTCTTTGAAGGATATGTTTTTGTTCCAGTTACTGTGTATTGTGAGTTGTGCATTAGCAGAGTGGGATCCCTGTGCCACATGCCTGATATGATCGTATGTGAAGGAGGTGTACCCTTGTGTTGGAGTGCTACTATCCCTGTGTGTTAACAGTGATCCTGTGTGTGACCAGATGTAGATTGTGACATGTTTTCCATCAGCTGTTGTTAAACTTTAACTCACATCATCGCCAAACAACAGCTTCCAGATATTTTGCTTTGCTAGTTGTGTGGGGAGTTCAGACTGGATAACAGTGGATGTGATGTGTGTGGTTACCAAATGCTCCAACACCTTACCACCAAGTCAGATGTGCAGAGGTTGTGTTCAGTGCATTGCTTTGCAATGCATTGGAGACATCCCAGCCAATAATGTTGTTAGTTACCTCAGGAATCACAGACACAATTGGGATCCATAAGTGCATATTTATTTAGGGAAACATGACATATGGGGCTTTTTCATTTTTGGTGGGTTTGGGAGGGGGTGCAGAAGTGGATGCCCTCACCAACTGTCTGGTGACTTTTGGCTGTATTGGGGTTGTTGTGGGGGTCACACTTGAGGGGGAGGTAGTTGTAGTTGACCCGTTAGTTGAGTGTTGGGCTCTCTCCATCTACAGTCTCTGGAGGTGATTCTGCTCTCGCACTTCTATAAGCATCTGGCGAAACATGTCGATGAGTCCGGTCCCATTATGGTGTATCTCTGTGGTGAGGATGGCTTGCTGGGATTCTATTCCACTGAGAGTGGCTGCAGTTGTCTCCATGTGCCACTGTCACCTCTTGGAGTTGCGCCTGGCCTCCCTATGCAGCCTCCTCTGCATAGTGATATATTCTTCATTCATTCAGATTGTTCTTGTAGCTGTAGCAGAGGATGAGGGAGTGGATAGTGCACTTGGAGGTGATGTGGATGCCTCTCCTCCCTTGCATGGCTCTGTCTATTGACTGTTGATGTCCTCATGGTCTGTGTCTGCCTCTGATGCTTGAGCTGCTGGTGAGGTGAATAGAGAGCCAGGTGTGAGGGGGCCAGCATGTGAGGATAATAGTTGTGCCCCCACCACATCTTTTGTCTCCTCTTTGACCGCTGAACCTTGTTCCCCTGGTTCACTCTGTGCTGATGGGGTGAATTCAGTGAGCGGTTGAGGGTTCATTGGCTTACCTATGAGGCCCAGATGTTCATATTCGAGTGGCCATGGGTCATACCATGGCTACTGGGATCTGTCACCTGGGTGTTGGGTGAAGGATGGTTTCCTGGTACGGTTGCATCCAGGTGTGTGGCTGAGGTCTTAATGTGGGCCCATGTGCCCCATATTGTGGGGTGCTAACCATGCTGGGTATCCAGTGGAGTCCCAGTGGAGGCATCCACCTATCTTGTGGTCTCCACTGTTGTGCGGCATCCACTGTTTTGGGTGGCAGCCCGTACTCTGATAGTGGTGGTGGAGAGAGTGGTGGTGGTGGTTGTAACATCCTTCTGGTACCCTCTGCTCTATCTTATGGGGCTATATCAGTGGGGGAGATTGTTTGCTGCTCCTCCTCACTCTCCTCTTGCTGTGCTGCAGGTATGGATGTTGTTTGAGGAAATGAGATAGTGTTATTATTAACCTGAGCTATGACAAGAGGGATTCAAGATGATGACATTGACATGTGAGCCCTTGAGTGACTGAATGATATCCAATGCATTACATTGAAATGCATGGGATACCATCCTGGCACTCACTGATTGATCAGCTTGACAAGATCCTGTACATTGATAGAAGTGACCTACAGTGTTTGTGCTTTAGTTATCATATGTATCCTGGGGAGTGGGCATGGCAAGGAGGTATGCATGACATGTTGGATGTGTGTTTGTTCTGGTTCTCCTGGTATATAAAAAATGTGTCCTCCAGCTGCTTGTGTTGCTGTGTTCCCTTGTCATTGTGTATTTTTGGAGTTTCTTTGCCTGTAGGCATTACTGTCATTTTCCAATAACCCAATAAGTGCCAGAGGGGTACCCAACACATTGTGGAGCAATGTTTTGCGTGTCCCTCTAGCACGCAAAGAGTCAAGTGCTGACCTCCCTGTGGCTCCATGTGTAACACTGTAGAGGAACATAAGAGAGTATGTATGTAAGTATGATTGATCAACACAGCACCAAGGGGGTTACATTTGTACTTGGATATGATTTGGCCTGCTTACCCCATCACATTTATGCTTTGGATCTATAGCATTATATCCTTGTTTGAACCCTGTCAGAGCTGTGTTGGTGAACTTGAGAAGCTCAATGCTGGCCATGTGTTCTGCTGGCACTGAGTTGCGGCATATTAGCTAAGGGACTGTGGTGGACAATTATGGAGTGATGGACTTACCGGGAATCTGGCTCTTGTGTGAGAACCCCTGAACAGCAGTTGTGGAAAGGTTCTGTCACAGCATCACCTCCCAGGAAATAAAAGTGATGTTAGATGGAGGACCACCTCCGTTGACTCTTGCATGGATGGCCAGGTCTCTCATAATAGTTTTTTACTTTTCTTCTGCAGTCTGTCCAGCACCAATGGACAATGGTCCTCTTACACCTTGACACCGAGTTGATTGTGTTGAGGACCTGATGCCAGGCAACCATCTTCTGAGGACCAATCCCACTGGCTTTTCCGTGGAGAATATGATGTGCTGCTCCCTTTCTAGAATGCTCTGTACCAGAACCATGTTCTCCTCGTGCGGGTAGATCAGGTCACACAATATGTCTTCCACCAAACCAATCTGGTATGTGTCTGAATCCTGTGATGCAGTCTGGGGTTCAGGCCCTGTCTGCACTGTCCCTGGATGTGTTTCAGCTGCACATCCCCTCAGGTTCCCACTGGCGTGTCAGTCCATGTCCTCTGTGCACCTGTCCGTTGTTGGGTACCTGGTCGGCCCACCTAGTCTCCCTCTCCCCCTCCTTCCCTAAGGGGGACCCCTGATGCCTTTCCTCCAATCCTGTGCCTCTTCCCATCTCTCCAGCCTTCACTCATCTCCCTGCCATCTTCCAATCACTCACCTATATCCCTCACACAGCCTCTCAATCCCAGAGGCACTTGGTCACAATCACTCTCCTGCACATCCTTGCACTCACTGAATCACACTGTATAAATAAAAAATAAAGATGTGTTTTGTGTACATAAGAAAAGATGTGTGTGTTTGTGTGTGTAGGCGTGCGTGTAATATCTGCAAAAGTGTATTATGTGTATATTTTAATGCAATGCTCTCTGCTCCCCACTCTGTCTACCTCTCTCCTGTGTCTGCTCATCTCTCTTCCTAAGTCTATCCTCAGCTCCTGGGCCCTATGCTGTAGCTCTGAGAACCTCTAGACACAGACAGTGTGTCAAGTTATTTTGGGGTATATATAGGTTTATTTGAATGTACTTGTTACTTCGGTATGTTGTGATTGGCTGTGATTTTGAAGTTGTATAAACAAAGATTAGTGTAGCTAGTCAAAGTTGAATGTTAGTTTGTTTCCATTGAAGCCGACGTATCTGGCTTCAATTAGCGACTAAAATGAATATAAGACGAGGTAAACAAAGGTGAAATGCATGTTTTAAAGCAACGTGTATTTGTTTGGCCTATGCTAATTGACCATTCTGGTAGATGGCTTATTGCATAGCTGTGCTTCACAGACATGGCTAAAGTTCGGTAATGCTTTTACCAGCAGTTTTACTCTGGAACTACACAGTAGAGAAGGATAATACTTCTCTACATGGCCCCAAAACTATAAAGAATAATTGGAGTTGCATTTATTTTGAAACATTACTATCTGTTTAAGCAGTATTATGCAGTATCAAAGCAAACAGTGGGTGGCTATCAACAATGCTCATTGATTAAAAACAACATTTCAGACTTCTTCAGTAAACATCTAAAGTAGGGTAAATTAATAAATATGTTCTTTTGCACAAGTCTGTCAGTGGTTCTTAATCTATTAGAATTGTTTTAACAGTAGAGACAGCTATTGAGAAGTTGTTTACCCAACAATGGGATGCTGTGTTTAGGACAAATGGTACACCTCCTTGAAAACATATAGAATAGTGTGAGATGACAGGTCTGATACACTATAGTCCCTGGTGAAGTCATGTAATGACAAAATGCACTGGGTTATCTCAACTTCTCTATAATTGATTAACACCACTTGCTTGATGGTAGTTTCAGAGATTGGAGTAGATGTTAAATCATTTTGGGATGTAATCATTCGATTCCAGTAGCAATACAATTTGCATTTACTTTCTTCCAACCATCTTATCAACTTCTCAATAGTGGTCTCTAGAGTTAAAATAATTATTTTTTGTTTTTAATCAATGGGTATTGTTGATGACGACATGGGCCAAAATTCAACAAATTATGGGAAAAGCAGAGTATCAACTACTGTACTCTTTACCAGCACTTGGCTGTGATGATTGATGCATACCTTCAGGTATTCAACAATAATCCATCATGTTTTCCTGCCTTATATATATATTAAGCAGGAAAAATTGTGTAAATGGGGCCAATCTGGCAATATACCCACCCATATGCATACAGTGAATGTTTCTGCGTGTTCTTCCCATAAATTGTAATTGGATCTGCCAGCGATTAAACTGGCGGATCTATCTGGCCATCATTTATTGATGATTGATTATTGATTATTCACACCTTGATGAATTCATGCCTTGGCAGATTTTATGGCCTTATTTCAGTTGTGTGCAATAAAACAGGGGTATTCAATTGTCTTACCAGCTCAAAGCACCATGGACTTTAAGCTACAGAGAAGGACTTGTGGCCAAATGTCCTTTTTCTGCTTTAAGTTCCCAAAACTCACACTAAGTAGGAGAAAAAAATAAGGAAAAAAGCTAATAGGTTCCAGAGATACTTTCAAGCGCCGATCGTTAGCTCAAATACAGTCACTCTCCCAAAACACAGCTACATTTATCTCCCCATTTTTCTTTTTTTTTTTACAGTTATTTTTACATACAATAGGTAATAGCTTACCATGCTTGAAAAATGCCGTTGCTTGTATTTTTTGGCGTCAGACCCTAGAATAAATGCCTAATTTTGGTAAACTCTAATAATAAAGGGTAGTAAGGTATTTTCTAATATTATTAATAAAGGTTGTTATAGGTGATCTACTAAAGTTTCAGTTTCTTTGTGTATGTGCATAACATGCTGAAATTGTCCTGTTTTGTTTTTTTTTTGATCTGTACACGTTGTACTAGTCCTTCTGCTATGTGACGCTGCTGAAATCCTTGTTCAGCCTCCATTTTTTATTTAACCTTTTCTGGTCTGTGCTGCTGTTATAATCATGCTTCATCCTCCATTTTCTGTTCAACCCTAGTATGTTTTCTTGCTTTCCTAAAGCTTCCCCACAGATTCATATTTCTGATTGTGTCTAAAACCAGACTGTGAAACACAGTATATTATCCAAAATGGATGAATTAAAGGTATGCTGCTCTGTGTATAAATAGGGATGGGCAAAAAAAGTCAAAAAATGTTTCAGGGAGAATTTTCATGGAAAATTAGCAATTTTACACATTTCCCATGAAAATTCCCAGCCATAGAAAATACATAAAATTTCTGCCCTTTCTCCAATGAAATACATTTTCCAAGGGGGGGACTTTTCCATTTTTTTGCCTATGCTTTCTATAGCTGTAATTTTTCCCTCCTCAATACTACTGCTGATTAGAGCTGAAGTAGCGAGATCAACAGCTGAATTTAAAAGTTGTGAGCAACAACATATGCCTTGAAAAAGTTGCTAGCAGACACTAACCACCTGCTTGTGCAACTCAAGCACAGACATTCTTGAATATGCCATCAGGGTGCAACACATAACATCAGTTATTTAAAATTTCTGCTTTTAAAAAATGAAAAGGGAAGCATGTCAACATCCAACTTTTTGCCAAAGTTTACAATTCCAGGGGTGTGTTTTTGATTATTTTTGTACAGGTTATGACTCATTTTGACTAATTTCTAAGAACTCAGTAACTGTGGGATGGCAGTACACAGAGGAAGAGTTGTTTAACTTTATTGCTTTAACAACATGACTTGTGGTAGTGGAGGTGCTGGTGGCGGCAGGTGTGTGCACTCTATGACTTTTGTCATCTCCTCCATACTCACATTTCTTACACATAGAACAGATAGCAACATGTTTAGCTTTTGAATCATGAGTGATGGATTTCCATGCTGTAAACTTCATAGACAGAAGGATTCCCAAGGGCATACTACTAGTACTACTGGGTTTAGATGCAGAAGCATTCATAGCTAGGATTGTGGATGTTGATGATCCATGTTGCTGATTACTCAGAAATAGTGTGTGTGTGTGTGTGTGTATGGTTGGGTGGGGGTTGGACTTGGAAGTGGTGACAATGCTGATGATGACTGACAGGATGACTGAGTATTTTTAGACATCTTTACTTGTCCAGAGTCAGACTTTCCTACTGATTTCTCAAACCGTTTATAAACTGTCATAGCTCTCCTTTTTATTGGTAGAAAACTGAGCCTTTTCCATCCAGCCAATCCATGCCATCATCATCTCACTCGCTGTAGAAGAAAAGGATGCTGTAGGGATATAATATAGATCCTCATCATCATCATCATCAATAAAATGGTCCTAGCAAGACTCATCCATTGCTTCTTACCCACTACCATTTTTATTTTACTCTAGACTTTCTGAAGCCTTAAAACAATTCCCTTTGAGAACATTACCTACTTCTTTCTAGAGAGGTGTTGTAATTGCTACTTTTATGGTTGTTTGATCTGATACACTCTAATCAACACTAAAAACATACAAAAAAAGAACAGCGCAAAGGCACCTTTAAGTGCAGACTGATAGTTGTAAATGTACTTTTCCCACTTCTACCTCCCCTTAAGGTGGGTACTCACTCTCGTTAGAGGCTGAGCCAGCCTCTAGGCATGCGTTCACATCTCAATAGATACCACTCTGTTGTTGACGCTTTGCTCTGGGCTCCCAATATGTTCTTACTAAATGTAGAACTTAATGGCTCAATAAAGTTCAGCTTAGGAAGGTAGTTTAATATTATACTCCTTTATTGGAGGTATAAAATATACAAAATGACCATACAATAATATAAAAATTCAATAAAAATATTATCTCTTTATCCCAACGTGTTTCTCCTATCGGTGCTTCATCAGTGGCATATTGGTACAATAAAACTTCATCTATTTATCTAATTTACTGTCACGGTTTGTTAAGACTCTCAGACGCAAAGTTAGGTAAAAACACAACTTTATTGAAAAGTTTAAGACAATCCCATAGGATCTCATACATATACATACACATACATAGAAATGACAGGAAGGTGGCAATAATAGTGTGTAAGCCTCTACCAGCCCTGCCAATATACCGGGCAAGGCAGCCTGGACAAGCAAAGGGAAATGGTGGCTCTACCGACCCTGCCAATATACCGGGCAAGGTAGCCTATCAGGATACAAGGAGAAACTGGCTCTACCGGCCCTGCCAATATACTGGGCAAGGCAGCCTAGCGGACTACCAGGAGTATACAGGCTCTACCGGCCCTGCCAATATACCGGGCAAGGCAGCCTAACGGAACACCATTTGATACAGGCTCTACCGGCCTTGCCAATACCGGGTAAGGCAACCCAAAATGGAAATAACTGGAAGGTTCTATCGCCCTTACCAATATATACCGGGCAAGGCAGCCTTAAAGGAGATGATGTCAACCACTATGGCCTCAATGACTGTCAGATGACAATGACAGTTATGGAGATGACATATGGAGGCTAAATGAGATAGTGGTAATACCAGGTATGCTGCACACACCAGCACCAGTGTACTGGCCAAATAACTAGCTGTCTAGGACTGGACAGCGTGAAGTGAACCTGTGCCCGCGACAGGAACCGTGGGTGTCACTAAGATGTCAGCAGTAAGACCATGGAGCAAACCAGCGCCCGCGCGCTGGGAACCAACAGACTCAAAGTGTAGTAAGCCGTAAGGCAGTGGAGCGAACCAGCGCCCACGCGCTGGGAACCAACAGACTCAATGTATAGTAAACCGTAAGGCAGTGGAGCGAACCAGCGCCCGCGTGCTGGGAACCAACAAACTCAATGTATAATAAGCCGTAAGACAGTGGAGCGAACCAGCGCCCACTCGCTGGGAACCAACAGACTCAATGTATAGTAAGCCGTAAGGCAGTGGAGCGAACCAGCGCCCGCACGCTGGGAACCAACAGACTCAATGTATAGTAAGCCGTAAGGCAGTGGAGCGAACCAACAGACTCAATGTATAGTAAGCCGTAAGGCAGCGGAGCAAACCAGCGAACCAGCACCCGCGCGCTGGGAACCAACAGACTCAATGTATAGTAAGCCGTAAGGCAGTGGAGCGAACCAGCGCCCACGCGCTGGGAACCAACAGAGGCTAAATGAGATAGTGGTAATACCAGGTATGCTGCACACACCAGCACCAGTGTACTGGCCAAATAACTAGCTGTCTAGGACTGGACAGCGTGAAGTGAACCTGTGCCCGCGACAGGAACCGTGGGTGTCACTAAGATGTCAGCAGTAAGACCATGGAGCGAACCAGCGCCCGCGCGCTGGGAACCAACAGACTCAAAGTGTAGTAAGCCGTAAGGCAGTGGAGCGAACCAGCGCCCACGCGCTGGGAACCAACAGACTCAATGTATAGTAAACCGTAAGGCAGTGGAGCGAACCAGCGCCCGCGTGCTGGGAACCAACAAACTCAATGTATAGTAAGCCGTGAGGCAGTGGAGCGAACCAGCACCCGCGTGCTGGGAACCAACAGACTCAATGTATAATAAGCCATAAGGCAGTGGAGCGAACCAGCGCCCACACGCTGGGAACCAACAGACTCAATGTATAGTAAGCCGTAAGGCAGTGGAGTGAACCAACAGACTCAATGTATAGTAAGCCGTAAGGCAGCGGAGCAAACCAGCGAACCAGCACCCGCGCGCTGGGAACCAACAGACTCAATGTATAGTAAGCCGTAAGGCAGTGGAGCGAACCAGCGCCCACGCGCTGGAAACCAACAGAGTAGAAATGTCGCCTGAGCGACCGGAGATTACAGCCGACACAGATGAAGATGAAACTGGACGCTGAAGATGAAATAGGAACCAGCACAACGATGGTCAACCGGATCAGGAACGGCAACGAGGACTGGCAGCAGGAAGCAGCAACGTCGGTGACTCCAACTGGATCAGACACGGAACCAGGAACAGCTGAACAGGAGACTCAGGAACTGGACGAACTCAGGATAGCAGGAACACAGCTTATGGCCCATAGAGCTTCAGGAACATAATGAAAGTAGAAGCAGTCTAGAGACACCACGAAAGGGCAACCAAAGGGTGCCCAGACTCAGTCTAAATAGGCAAAATGGGGCGGGCTGACGACAGGCAGCCAATGGGAGCCCCCTACAGGTGATAGACACACAAAGGCAGCAATCACGGACACCGTGATAGTACCCCCTTCTCAAAGACCCCCTCTCCTAGAAGAGGGTCTGGATTTCTGAGGGTATTTGGAATTAAAAATTCGCAGTAGTTTAGGTGCATGAAGGTCCTTACTATCCACCCAAGATCGTTCTTCAGGACCATAACCTTTCCAATGCACCAAATACTGCACCCTTCCTCTAAGCCTGTGGGAATCAATGATACTCTGAACCTCATACTCCTCCTGACCTTCAACCTCAATAGGCCCTGGCACCACAGGGTTAGTAGTATAACGGCTGTATACGAGAGGCTTGAGGAGAGATACATGGAAAACATTATGAATGTGCATGGACTCAGGGATATCCAAAGCATAGGAAACAGGGTTAATTTTGCCAATAATTCCGTAAGGACCAATGAACCGAGGAGCCAACTTATTAGATGGGGCTTGAAGCTTAAGATTCCTCGAGGAAAGCCACACTCTATCCCCAACCTGAAAGAAGACCGCTGGCAATCTTCTGCGATTAGCATGGCGCTGGTGGCGCTGGAATGACTGACCAAGTGCCCTCTGAACTTGTGCCCAAGTGGAACGGAGTTGCTCGATATGCTCATCCAGAGCTGGAATCTGCTGTGTTTGATAGGAATCTGGGAGCAAACAGGGCTGGAACCCATAATTAATCAGAAACGGAGAGCTCCCGGATGAAGAGTTAACCGCACAGTTCCTGGCGAACTCCGCCCAGGGCAACAAGTCGGCCCAATTGTCATGATGGTCAGTAATGAAACAGTGCAAGAACTGTTCCAATCCTTGATTGGCACGCTCAGCGGCCCCATTGGTCTGGGGGTGATAAGCGGAGGAAAAGGATAGTTGTATGCCCATCTGTTCACAAAATGCTCTCCAAAATCTGGACATGAACTGGCTCCCCCTGTCGGACACCAGTACTCTGGGTACTCCATGCAACCGAAATACTTCTTTAGCAAACACCATTGCCAATTCTTTAGCAGAGGGAAGGCCACGGAGGGGCACGAAATGAGCCATTTTGGAAAACCTGTCCACTACCATCAATATGAAGGAATACCCTCTAGACGTGGGCAATTCTCCCATAAAATCAATAGAAACGTGAGACCAGGGACGTTCACCATTAGGTACTGGCTGAAGCAAGCCCACTGGAAGGTGTCTAGGGGTCTTGGCATGGGCACAGGTAGCACATGCATTAGTAAAATCGGCACAATCAGTTCTTATAGAGGGCCACCAAAATATCTGAGAGAGGGACCATAACAATTGGTCCCTGCCAATATGTCCCGCGGCCTTAGAGGAATGGTAAGTTTCAAGTAAGCAAGTGCGGAATGGCTCAGCAACATAACACTTGCCCACCGGAGTTTCATGAGGAGCAGAGGCCTGGGAGGCCAAAATCTCTTCCCCTAGTGGTGAAGTGATACTAGTACGTATAGTAGCCAATATTCAATCAGGTTGAATGATAGGTGCTGGTACCTCTTCTCTGTCAATTTCAACCTCAAATTGTCTTGACAGTGCATCAGCCCTAACATTCTTAGACCCCGGCAAATATGATACAATGAAATTGAATCGAGACAGGAACAGTGCCCATCTAGCCTGGCGTGAAGACAATCTCTTAGCCTCTGAGAGATAAGTCAGGTTTTTGTGATCAGTCAAGATTAAGACAGGGTTTTTTGTGCCTTCAAGTAAGTGGCGCCATTCCTTAAGAGCGAGGATAATGGCCGATAATTCTCTGTCCTCTATCTCATAATGGCTTTGGGCTCTGGTCAATTTTTTGGAAAAAAACCCACAGGGTCTGAGCGTTCCACCTTTAATAGGTCTTTGAGAAAGCACTGCCTCAACCCCAATATCTGAGGCGTCAGCCTCCAATGTGAACGGGAGCAATGGGTTGGGGTGGGATAACAAAGGAGCATTAGCAAAAGCCAATTTCAGTTTCTCATAGGCCTCCTCCGCAGCCACTGGCCAAAGAGATGGGTTGGCACCCTTATGCGTAAGGTCAGACAATGGTTTAACAATGGAAGAGAAGTTCTTAATAAACTTCCTATAATAATTAGCGAAGCCCAAAAATCGTTGGATGGCTTTGAGACTCTTAGGCCATGGCCATTGTAAGACTGCCGTCAGCTTCTCTTTGTCCATGGCAATGCCCTCTTTGCCAATTACGAAACCCAAGAATGGCACACTAGTTCTGTGAAACTCACATTTTTCCAATTTGCAATATAATTTATTTTTGCGCAGACGAAGCAACACCTCAGACACATCTTTAATGTGTTGTGACAAATTTTTGGAATGAATAAGTAGATCGTCAAGATAGACAATGACACATGACTGTAGCATATCTCTGAGGATGTCATTAATCAATACTTGAAATACTGCAGGTGCATTACAAAGACCAAATGGCATGACAAGATATTCACAGTGCCCAGATCTAGTGTTAAAGGCAGTTTTCCACTCATCACCGGCTCTGATCCGAATCAAATTATATGCAGCACGCAGGTCCAATTTGGTGAAGATAGAAGAACCTTTGAGCCTGTCAAATAGCTCAGTGATGTGTGGTATCGAATAAACATTTTTTGCCATTAGCTTATTTAAGCCACGGTAATCGATGCATGGTCTCAGCTCGCCATTTTTCTTTTTTACAAAAAAGAATCTGGTCCCGGCCGGAGAGGTAGACTTCCTTATGATCCCTCTTTTAAGGGCATCAGAAATATATTCCTCCATAGCTTGATTCTCATCACAAGACGATGGATACGTGCGTCCCCTAGGAGGCACCACTCCAGGAGGCAACTCAATACAACAATCATATGGTCTGTGCTGGGGTAAGGTGCCAGCCTCTCCCTTACTGAACACTGCCGGTATTCTTCTGGTAGTGAAGGGGAGGTGCACAGGACCTTAACGGGATGAGTCACGCACTTCTCCATACAAGACTGAGACCAAGCGTAGATTTCGCACTTTTGCCAATCAAACTGTGGATTATGCAACTGTAACCAAGGAAATCCCAATATTACAGCATGGTGAGGAAAATTGATAAGTTGGAACTGCTGCTCCTCTGTGGAGTGCCCCAATAGTCATGGATAATGGCATTGTTTCAAAGGTAACTTGAGCAGGTTCTAAGGGTCTGCCATCAATTACTTCAATAGCAAGAGGGGTCTCTCTTTCAATTCGTGGAACCCCATGCAATTCAGCAAAGGTATTATCCATAAAATACCCAGCTGCGACAGAATCAACCAGGGCCAAAACCTCCACTGAGCGTTTTTCCCATGAAAGTACCACCTGTAAGGTAGGTTTCAGTGTACCCAACACTGGGGACGATTGAACACCACCTAAGGCCCGACCCCCAAGGTACCCTAGGTGTGTTCGTTTTCCGGACGTACCGGACAAGATCTTAGCAAGTGCCCATTCTTACCGCAGTATAAGTACAGCCCTTGTTTTCTGCGGTATAATCTCTCTTCCTTGGTTAGCCTAGTGAAACCTAATTGCATCGGTTCTCCTGGTTCCCATAATTGTTCACTAGGCTTAGATGCCACGGGAGGGATGGGTGGCCAAAATGTACTGCTAGCGCCATTGTTCTTAGACCGTACCCTACGATCTCTAGCAGTTAATCTCTCACGTATCCGGGTGT
Organism: Rhinophrynus dorsalis; assembly: GCA_037306005.1. Taxonomy (NCBI): domain Eukaryota; kingdom Metazoa; phylum Chordata; class Amphibia; order Anura; family Rhinophrynidae; genus Rhinophrynus; species Rhinophrynus dorsalis. Next base: position 173,488,772 of record CM074720.1, on the reverse strand, counting down.
CAATTAGTATAACATACTCAATATAGTCATCTAGATCCGTAGGTAATTCTTTTGCTGCAATCTCATCTTTAATCTGGTCACTCAGGCCCTGAGCAAAGGCTGCCAACAATACCTCGTTATTACACCCTACCTCTGCTGCCAAGGTGCGAAATTCAATGGCATAGTCGCCCACCGTACGCCTGCCCTGTTGTATCTCCATAAGGCGTTTAGCAGCAGAGGTGGTTCTACCAGGAGGCTCAAACACTCTCCAAAAGGATTGCACAAATTCTCTGAAACTCCTTGTGCAAGGTTTTGCATTTTCCCACAATGGGTTAGCCCATGCCAATGCTCTGCCAGTCAGCAGGGAAATCATGAACCCAGTCTTACTGCGATCATTGGAGAATACATGTGCCGTCAATTCCATAAATATTTCAAGTTGGTTGATAAACCCTCTGCACAGATTAGGATCACCGTCATATCTGAGTGGCAAAGGTGCGGAAGCAGTTAACCCCTTAACTGCAGCCCCTGAGGGCATTGTATCTTTCTCCGGTGTCTGACCTGGAGAGATCACTGGACTAGACCCAGATTTATCAGCAAGCACAGTGCGTTCAAGAATAGTTTGGATTGCAACCGCTTGCTGATCCAAGTGTTGCTCATACATATCCATCCTCCAATGGATATTCTGTGTGTTACCATCACTTTTATTATCTGAGGTCATGGCCCTTTCGTACTGTCATGGTTTGTTAAGACTCTCAGATGCAAAGTTAGGTAAAAACACAACTTTATTGAAAAGTTTAAGACAATCCCATAGGATCTCATACATATACATACACATACATAGAAATGACAGGAAGGTGGCAATAATAGCGTGTAAGGCTCTACCGGCCCTGCCAATATACCAGGCAAGGCAGCCTGGACAAGTAAAGGGAAATGGTGGCTCTACCGACCCTGCCAATATACCGGGCAAGGTAGCCTATCAGGATTCAAGGAGAAACTGGCTCTACCGGCCCTGCCAATATACCGGGCAAGGCAGCCTAGCGGACTACCAGGAGTATACAGGCTCTACCGGCCCTGCCAATATACCGGGCAAGGCAGCCTAACGGAACACCATGTAATACAGGCTCTACCGGCCCTGCCAATATACCGGGCAAAGCAGCCTAACGAAACACCATTTGATACAGGCTCAACCGGCCTTGCCAATACCGGGTAAGGCAACCCAAAATGGAAATAACTGGAAGGTTCTACTGGCCTTACCAATATACCGGGCAAGGCAGCCTTAAAGGAGATGATGTCAACCACTATGGCCTCAATGACTGTCAGATGACAATGACAGTTATGGAGATGACATATGGAGGCTAAATGAGATAGTGGTAATACCAGGTATGCTGCACACACCAGCACCAGTGTACTGGCCAAATAACTAGCTGTCTAGGACTGGACAGCGTGAAGTGAACCTGTGCCCGCGACAGGAACCGTGGGTGTCACTAAGATGTCAGCAGTAAGGCAATGGAGCGAACCAGCGCCCGCGAGCTGGGAACCAACAGACTCAATGTATAGTAAACCGTAAGGCAGCGGAGCGAACCAGCGCCCGCGCGCTGGGAACCAACAGACTCAATGTATAGTAAGCCGTAAGGCAATGGAGCGAACCAGCGCCCGCGCACTGGGAACCAACAGACTCAATGTATAGTAAGCCGTAAGGCAGTGGAGCGAACCAGCACCCGCTGGGAACCAACAGACTCAATGTATAGTAAGCCGTAAGGCAGTGGAGCGAACCAGCGCCCGCGCGCTGGGAACCAACAGACTCAATGTATAGTAAGCCGTAAGGCAGTGGAGCGAACCAGCGCCCGCGCGCTGGGAACCAACAGACTCAATGTATAATAAGCCGTAAGACAGTGGAGCGAACCAGCGCCCACTCGCTGGGAACCAACAGACTCAATGTATAGTAAGCTGTAAGGCAGTGGAGCGAACCAGCGCCACGCGCTGGGAACCAACAGACTCAATGTATAGTAAACCGTAAGGCAGTGGAGCGAACCAGCACCCGCGTGCTGGGAACCAACAGAGTAGAAATGTCGCCTGAGCGACCGGAGATTACAGCCGACACAGATGAAGATGAAACTGGACGCTGAAGATGAAATAGGAACCAGCACAACGATGGTCAACCGGATCAGGAACGGCAACGAGGACTGGCAGCAGGAAGCAGCAACGTCGGTGACTCCAACTGGATCAGACACGGAACCAGGAACAGCTGAACAGGAGACTCAGGAACTGGACGAACTCAGGATAGCAGGAACACAGCTTATGGCCCATAGAGCTTCAGGAACATAATGAAAGTAGAAACACCACGAAAGGGCAACCAAAGGGTGCCCAGACTCAGTCTAAATAGGCAAAATGGGGCAGGCTGACAACAGGCAGCCAATGGGAGCCCCCTACAGGTGATAGACACACAAAGGCAGCAATCACGGGCACCGTGATATTTACCTCCATGTTTCTTTACTAGGGATGAGCGAGCACCCCGATGCTCGGGTGCTCGGGTGCTCTGACCGAGCACCCCCTGAGGCTCAAGTGCTCGGCCGAGCACCCGAGCCCCATTGAAAAGCATGGGAGCACTCGAGCATTAAACCAGGCACCCCCTGCTCTGATGAGCGGAGGGTGCCTGGTCAATGTCCCCCTTCATCTCCGCTATGCCCCTCTTCCACAATGTCCCCCTTCATCTCCTATGCCATAGAGGAGATGAAGGGGGACATTGTGGAAGAGGGGCATAGCGGAGATGAAGGGGGACATTGTGGAAGAGGGGCATAGAGTCTATGCCCCTCTTCCACAATGTCCCCCTTCATCTCCGCTATGCCCCTCTTCCACAATGTCCCCCTTCATCTCCTCTATGGCATAGGAGATGAAGGGGGACATTGTGGAAGAGGGGCATAGCGGAGATGAAGGGGGACATTGTGGAAGAGGGGCATAGCGGAGATGAAGGGGGACATTGTGGAAGAGGGGCATAGAGTCTATGCCCCTCTTCCACAATGTCCCCCTTCATCTCCGCAATGCCCCCTTCATCTCCGCAATGCCCCCGTACCTCCAGTCCCTGGTGGTCCAGCGGAGCGTCTTCGGATCTGTGCCTCTTCCGGCACAGATCCCCTTCACCCGAACATGTCGGGCGAGCACATGGCGGTACTCGACGAGTACCGCCATGTGCCGAGCAGAGCGATGCTCGAGCCGATCCGAGCATCGGCCGAGCACGCTCGCTCATCACTATTCTTTACCCATTCATCGTCTATGGCATGCCCGCGAAATCCTAACTCTCCCCGCTCCTCCTCCATCAACCGGAAGTCATCATTTTGCTTCCGCTTTCCAGGGCAAGGTAATGGAACGCAGGCATGTCTAAGATGCAGTCGTGGTCATGGCAACCCGGCATGACTCCACATTCCATACCGCAGGGTTATAATAAACAACTCCAACATGTATGAGGTATGTCATGCCAAATCGCCTGGCACACAATAGAACAAAGGAAATCAATTTCAAATACATAACAAAATAAAAGGGCTCAAGTCAGCATACAGATAATCTAAGAGACAGCTTCATGTGTTACCTTGCCTTATTGTACTGGCGTATTGCTGGCTTAGTCCCCAATTTTTTACAAATTTATACATAAAACAAGGAGATGAACAGATTGCTATAAACAAACATATAGGGTTATTCTTTTGGATATACTCCATAGCTGATCCATCATATAGCAAACTGGCAAACTATTGAGGTTAGAAATTTCACATATACACATAACAGTGAGTACTTCAGTCCATCTTGTAAACATAAACTATATGGACAACCCAAAAACCTATAACTATTCATAAACTTTTCACTGCAAAATACTACACACATCTATATTTTCATTCATGCCACGTGGGCATAAGGAGTCCAACTGATAGATCCACTGTGCTTCTTTATGGCACAGTGATCTATATCGATTGGGACTATTGGAGGGAATCACTTCTATACCCATCACTACCAGACCAGAGATCTCTCCCCTGGAGCAGCCAGCGAAGTATCTGGACACAGCATGTTTGGGATCTCGACTGATGATATTTCTAAAATGTTCTCCCGCCCTATCTCACAAACATCTTGTGATTCTCCCTACATACTGTGTCCCACAACCGCATTGTAGTTAATATATAACATGTTGGCTGCTACAGTTAATGAAATCCCTGATCTGGTACTCCTTCCCAGTACTAAAACTTTTTAAGACCTTGCTTCTGTGTCTCATATATTTACAGTTTAGGCATCTTGCTCCACTACACTTATAGTTTCCCTTCAATATATTAGTGGCCTTAATATCTCCAAAATTATGTATAGACTCTGTCCTATTGTAGATAGAATCTATATTACTCTGCCGTGTCTTTTTATCTGGCTTAATCTTGTTTGGGCGGCTTTTAGCAATTTGGCCTCTTAGGTTTTTAGCTTTTTGGATTATTATTTTGGGACATTCACCAATCTCTCCCTCTAAAAGGGGATCTTGATGCAAAATACCCCAATATTTGCTGAATAGATTTTTGATTTTAGGGGCATCTGAAATATATCGCATAATGAATGCACTCTCATGATCTGTTTTACCTATACTTCTTTTTTCTCTTTTACCTGAGTTTTTATAAGGGAATTTCTATCCAAAAGCATAGTTTTATGGTATGCTACATCTATAATCCTCTCTTTATAACCCTTCTCTAAAACTTTGGTCGTTAATTACTTGGCTTCCCCCTCGTAGTCTTCCAAACGACTACAATTTTGTCTGATGCAATGGTACTGACCGTAAGGAATATTACCAATCCATTTAGGATGAAGGTTGCTTTTGGTATTCAAATACCCATTGCATGCTACAGGTTTTTTGTAAGTCTTGGTGTTTGTAATTCCATCTTCACCAGCTATAAGGTGAAGGTCAAGGAACTCCACTGCCCGCTCCTGAATGTTCCAAGTGAAATGCAGTCCCACCTGGGTATGATTAAGGGTCTCACATCTAAGCTCTAATTCCTCCTTGGTCTCATCCCAGATAATGATAATGTCATCAATATACCTGCCATAATGTGCCAAGCTCGCCCCCAAGCCATCAGACAAAATATGGTCTTCCTCCCAAAAGCCCATGGCTAAATTGGTGTAGCTGGGGGCGAACTTGGTACCCATGGCAGTCTCGCACTTTGGCAGGAAATATTTTTCTTGATATTCGAAAAAATGATGTGTGAGTATAAAAGATATGCAGTGGATTAAGAATTCTTTCTGTTCGTCCGCCATCTCCTCGTACAAGCCCAAAAAGTGTGCCACTGATTGTAAACCCCACTCATGGTCTATGGACATATACAGTGCTGACACATCAAGGGTAGCTCATATATATGAGCCCCATTTCCACTGCATATCTTTAAACCATTCTAAAACCTGTTTCAAATCTTTAATATAGGAACGTAGCTTAATTACATATTGTTGGAGGAAGGAATCGATGTACACTGAGAGATTAGAGGTAAGACTATGAATTCCAGATATAATCTGGCACACAGGAGGGTCCACCAACCGTATTTTAGGTATATGATAGAAACATGCCACCTCAGCATGAGGGACACATAGATATTGATGTTCTTGTTTGGTTAGTAGACCTCTCCTGAGCACTTCATCTAGAAGGAATTTCCATCCAAAAGCATAGCTTTATGGTATGTACATCTATATTCCTCTCTTTACAACCCTTCTCTAAAAGTTTGGTCTTTAATTCCTTGGCTTCCACCTCATAGTCTTCCAAATGACTACAATTCAGCAAATATTGGGGTATTTTACGTCAAGATCATCGTGTTTTATATATAAATTTGTAAAAAATTGGGGACATGAAGCTGTCTCTTAGATTATTTGTATGCTGACTTGAACCCTTTTATTTTGTTATGTATTTTAAATTGATTTCCTTTGTTCTATTGTGTGCTAGGCGATTTGGTATGACATACCCCATACGCATTGGAGTTGTTTATTATAACCCTGCGGTATGGAATGTGGAATTATGCCGGGTTGCCATGACCACGATTGCGTCTTAGACATACCTGTGTTCCATTACCTTGCCCCGAAAAGTGTAAGCAAAATGATGACTTCAAGGTGATGGAGAAGGAACGGGGAGAGTTAGGATTCATGGGCATGCCATAGACGATGAATGGGTAAAGAAACATGGAGGTAAATTATTTTAAGTATAAATAGATGAAGTTTTATTGTATCAATATGCCCTCAATGAAGTCACGATAGGACGAAACACGTTGGGATACAGAGATAATATTTTTATTGAATTTTGATATTATTGTATGGTCGTTTTGTATATTTTATATCTCCAATAAAGGAGTATAATATTAAAATACCTTCCTAAGCTGAACTTTATTGGGCCATTAAGTTCTACATTTAGTAAGAACATATTGGGAGCCCAGAGCAAAGCGTCAACAATGGAGTGGTATCTATTGAGACGTGAATGCATGCCTAGAGGCTGGCTCAGCCTCTAACAAGAGTGAGTACCCACCTTAAGGGGAGGTAGAAGTGGGAAAAGTACATTTACAACTATCAGTCTGCACTTAAAGGTGCCTTTGCACTGTTCTTTTTTGTATCTTTTTTGGTTTTCTAAGTTGGAAGGAATATCCCCTGCAGTGTGGGCCACATGACCAGGTGACCTAAGGAATAGCAGCAGATGTCTTGAAGTGTGCAAGTTCGGAGGATATATATTGCCTACTGAGAACTGCTACTCCCAGAACTGTTTGTAATATTTCATTTATTATATTGTATGTTCTTAGCTTTTGTGCCTATTGAAATTCATATAGGTAGCGCACCCTTTATTGGAGCAGTATTTAGGTACAGATCCATTTTCTGTCTGGTTCCCAGTACAGCCCCTACAAGTTGGTTTTATCATCAATACTACAATGTGACTCGTCTTTTTATGTCACTTTCAGACTCCCCAGGAGAAGAAGTAGTCTACCTGCTTACACATTTCTGCACTGTTACTACTCCTTTCCCCCTACCCCTGGTAAATTTGATGGACATTTTCAAACAGTAAAGTACACAACAGAACTGTTTGTGTGATGATGTCTTGCCCTTACAAAGTAATGTGATTAGACACAAAAGGAGGTCCTGCACCAACACACACGCACACTTGAGTTATTTTTTATTTTTAATTTACTCAAGCAAGTTTGGGAAACAAAGAGTTCCCACCTTGAAAGAAACCTGTTTAGGTGGCACTCCTCAGGGTAAAAGAATTAAAATCTTTATTAGTATTTATTAAAATAAGGAAGACAATACAATTGGAGCGAACAAGGAAATTTAAAATAGAAGCTATCTCAAATATATTTACTATCTGGGGAAAAGAGAGATCACCTTGTGGCGATAGGTGCAGCTTCTATTGATCATGTACCCTCACTCTTAAGAATCTATGCTAGGAAATAAAGCACCTAATGTATATATCTCTCCAGTTATTATACTCCAGAGAGAAACCTATGTCTGAAAGTATAGAACTGGTTCATAACCCTGTGTTTCCGCTTGTGACATGCTGGGTTGCAAAAATCCACAATGAATGTCTGTTAAAACATAGAACCTGTGTTGTATAATCATACAGGTAAAGTAGCAGAAGGTTGCTATATTATCACGAACAGAATATTTATTTACAGATTCCATATTGGGTTAGCAGCGAGGAATCACTGGGTCGATTCAAACAGAATTTTTATCTACAGATTCAGGCGGTGGTTCATTCTTGTCATTCATATAAGAGTTGTGGTAGCAAATTCTTCTGTGCATTTAATACTGTTCTTAATCATCAATTTGTTATTATATTGCCATCTTAGACCACAGCAGATTGTTGTAGAAAGAACATAAACCCCGTACAGTCAAAGTTATTTAAGGTGGCAAGTGCTTTTAACCTGTTGTCTGGGAAACATTATTTTGGCACAGTATCCCACTACGGGGTCCTGCCTCCAATTCTCTTTTTATCCCTGATATTCACTCTCCCATTTATACCTATACTTTTAACAACTTATCAGGGTCTACATCTGGGTTTAAAAAGGAAATCGGAGGTAATGCTCATTAGTGGGATATTGTGACAAAATAGTGTTTTCCGGACAATGGGTTATAAATACTTGTCATCTTTAATAACTTAATCTGGATGAGGTTTCCTTTTTTCTTAAAAATAATCCACTATGATTTAAAATACCATTTTACAATAATAAACTGACAACTAAGAACAGCAAATGAATACAAAGGAGAATTTGCGACCACAACCCAAGGAGCTTGAATATCCTGACCACAAATAATCTATCGTTGAACAGGATACAGACTTGAAAACACTGACTGACAATTAAGCAAAATACCCAGGACAGCACATTCCCTCTCCCAATTATACCTCTATCATTATGATTTATTAGGGCTAAAAAGAGAATAGAAGGCAAGGCTCCGTAGTGGGATATGTTGCCAAAATAATGTTTTGTGGAAAACAGGTTAAAAGCACTTGCCACCTTAAATACCTTTGTCTGTACAGTGATTATGTTCTTTCTAAAACAATCCACTGTGATCTAAGCCATCAACATAATAACAAATCGATGATAAAGAACAGTATTGAATGCACAGGAGAATTTGCTACCACAACTCTTATATATATGACAAGAATGAACCACCACCTGAGGGCCAGATTCTATTGCAGGTGATAAATGTTAACACCCGTTTTAGCAAACATTTTCTTGTTGAAGTCTATGGGGAAAATCGGAGATAAAAGCAGTGATAAAATTAGCACCTGTAATAGAATTTAGCCCTGAATCTGTAGATAAAGATTCTGTTTGAATCATCCCAGTGATTCCTTACCGCAAACCCAAATAAATATTCTGTTCGTGATAATATTGTGACCTTCTGCTACTTTACCTGCATGATTATACAACAAAGGTTCTGTGTATTAACAGACATTCATTGTGGATTTTTGCAACCCAGCATGTCACAAGCGGGCACATGGGGTTATGAACCAAATCTATACTTTCAGATGTAGGTTTCTCTCTGGAGTATAATAACTTGAAAGATATATACATTAGCTGCTTTATTTCCTAGCATAGATTCTTGAAAGTGAGGGTGCATGATAAATAGAAACTGCAGGAATCTCCACAAGGTGATCTCTCTTTTCACCAGATAGTAAATATATTTGAGATAGCATCTGGTTTAAATTTCCTTGTTCACCCCCATTGTATTTTCTTCCTTATTCTAATAAATACTAATAAAGTTTTGAATTCTTTTACCCTGAGGAGTGGCACTTAAACAGTTTTCTTTCAAAGTGGGAACTCTTTGTTTCCCAACCTTTTATCATATAAGTCTCAGTCTCTAGTATTTATTTATTATGGTCAGCCTCAGTCACAGCTCACATCAGGGTCCCTGTGTCACCTACCAGTCAAAATATTTTTCTTTTCTATTATCTTCACTGTTTACAAAAAATTAACACTACGTGCATGGTTTGGATGGCACTCTGAATGGATGCTTACGCTGAGTGCTCTTCTCCCAGGGAACACTTTTGTACATTTACCCATGCCTTTATTTGTTCTGTCCTAACGCACATTACCAGATGTAATACCCAGGAAAGGGAACCGGCCTTGTCACCTTCCCATGATGAGACCAATATGGCAGACCCACCTGTAGAAGAAGAACGCTTTACGAGAGGTGATACAGATTCACTTGACAGCAGCCTGCAAGGTGATGTGTTGCTGAAACTGGCACCACAGGAGGTTCCCCCACACAAAGGGGGACACCCAAAATTTGGTACAAGAATTGAAGGCCTTCTTGAAGGAGGAACTTCATGAGGTCCGGCATGTGCTACTGCAACTGGGAGACAGAAAGGAGGCCTGGGGGGGGGAGCGGAGATCCTACATGCTTTCCAATCAGATGCAGATCTGAAGCTCCATATTCTGCACAAGCAAAATGTTGGTTGAAGGTGAACAATACTGAAAACAGGCACAGAAGATATAACCTCTGTTTTCAGAGCATCCTGGAATATGTGGATGCGGTGGCCCTACCTACCTACTTACAGAGGCTCTTTCGGGCCTTGACCTATGCATCCGAGGAGTCTGACCTCCACACTGAAATGCAATGCAATTCTGGTTGTCTCTGTATTCCCCTGGCTGAGGGCTTGGTCCACTCCCTTATGGGGGGTGTTTTGAGAAACTAAGTCTTGCTATTAATGCATATGTTCTTTAATGTTGTTTATCTGATCTTGCACTGTTTGAGGGGGCACCCAGAGTCAGTTGCCTCTTCTCCTTTCATGGACTCCTCACTATTTTAGAGGGTCTGTATATTCTTATCACCTTAGGCCTTGCCCTGTTGCTCTTATTCGCTTGACCTCTCTACCTGAGGGCTTCATATGTTACATTAGGTCTTTGTACTGTTTGTGTACATTTTGGGGGTGGCTGGCTCTGGTGCTGTGCCTGTCACCTTCTTGTTTATATTATATAGACAGGATGTTGTGGGATTTCTTATCCCTGTTGTGTGCGGTGGGCCTGAGGTGTGTTGGGCGGCGGTGGGCAAGGAAGTCTTAGCTCAGGTTGCTGCTCTCCTCGGCACTCAGTCCATCAGTCACGCTTCAATTGTAGATAACAAAAGATGTGCACTTTGTGGAAGGGTAATACATGATGCTGTTATGGGACGGTGGGTATTTTACCATTATTCACTTTTTTTCAATTGCTATTAAGGCAGCGCAGAGATTCCCTGTTTTTTAGTCTTTACTTCTCTTTTACCTTTTTCGGTAACACAAGTTCAGTTTCTTATCCTGATCTTGGGAGGCTGGGCAAACTCTTTATAAATTCCACCCTATTCCATCCCTTTTTTCAGGAGCCCTCCTTTCATGCCATAGCTATATTTAGAGGCCATGCCATGGCCTGTCATCAAGTAGTTTGGTCCTCCTGGATTCTGTTCAGGGTTGCTACAGAACTAATGGGCTGCCTCCTTCTTATTGGGGTTATTGTTATTTCTGTTATGTTGGAAGATTGTAAAGCCCCCTGGCATATTCTTGCTATATATTGTACACTCACCCTCCCCACATGCTTAAGTGCAATTATTATTATTAATTCTTATTTTTTTTCTCTCCCCTCTCTCTTCTCCTAGTCATATTATGTTACCTGGTTGCTTCATGTAAATCAGAGCATCGATGAGTTACATGACCTTTCTTTCCTGTCTGTTTTTATGTACATTAATTCCCAGAGCTCCTACACTTCTTGTTCTTCTAACCTCTCACACCCAGGGATGGCCGTATTGGCCTTGACCCTTCCTGATGGTTTACACCCTGCTCTATTTCTTTTCCTCCTCTCCACTCTTATGTACTCTCTCCTCTCTTCTTTTGTATTTGACTGTGTCCGGTGGGTGCAGCATTGGGGTTGCAATTGGTGTGCCCTTTTAACTTCATATTCTTGACACCATAAGATAAAGAGGAGACTGCTGGTATACATTGTCCAATCTCTCTGGGGCTTATGACTGCAACTTCAGCTTGTCCTTGCCTTAACATGCTTTGTCTGAATGTCAAGGGACTTAAGTCTCCCCATAAGAGGACAATGGACCTGCAGGAATTTCATAGTGTGGGCGGTGATATCATTATGCTTCAGAAAAAACATTTTGCCAGATTGAGAGAGCAAAAACTGACTGACAGATTTTTCTCTATCTTCTTTTATAGTTTGTCTGTTGAAAAGAAAAATGGGGTATCCATCATACTAAGCAATCGTAAGCATCATACTAAGCAATCCCTTTATTGTGAGGGATATTCTCTTGGAAGAGGAGGGTAGGTTCCTCTTTATCCGGGGCTCCATTGATAAAGTAGTATATACATTTGCTACTATTATATGCCTAATCCATGCAACACTCTTTTTTAGATGTGACGATTGATTGACTGTTGACATTTAAAGAAGGGGTCATGATCGTAGCCAGAGACTTTAATTTTCCACTATTCCCTAAATTACACTGCTCCATTGGTCAGTCCTCCTATCCTCAATCTCTCATTCGTAAACTTAACTGATCCCTTTCGCCCACCAACTCTTTGACATCTGTAGGTATGATGATCCTGATACATAAGATTTTATGTTTTATTTCCACCCTCATAACTTGTGCTCGCGGATTGATTGTATTTGTAATTCCCATGGTTCTCTTGATCTGGTACATTGCACTGATATGCAATGTTACCTGGTCTGACCATGTTCCCGTATTGCTTGCCTTCCTCCACAAGATGGAAACCTAAGCTTTGGAGACTCCATGAACACCTTCTTTTTAGTTCAAAAGTCACAGATTGAATGCATGCTAAGTAAATATATTAAATATAACGTCTCCTGTCTCAGGGAACCTCACCCTTAATGGTTTGGGAGGCGCACAAATGCATAAAACATTTGATCTTGTTAATTGGACATTCCTTGCGCATACTCAGGCCTGGGACCTCTATTTATACAGAAAATTATTGTCCTGTGTTCTAACCCCAGTGCTAAAATAAAGGTTAATAGTTTCCTGTCAGATTCCTTTAACATCTATAATGGGACTTGCCAGGATTGGCAATCCACTCCGTTCTTGATTGTGTTAGTTATGGAAACACTCACCCAATATATCTGCTTGAATCCCTGGATCAAAGGCATTTCTATGGACTCGACAGAATACAAACTATCGATGTTTGCCAATGACATTTTGCTTTCAATCTCTGACCCGGTGGCATCCATGTCTGCTATTATGTCTGCGCTTAACCACTTTGCTGATCTTTAGGACTTTCAAATAAATTTTTCCAAATCTGTTGTTATGCACATAAACCTACCCAGAACTGACCTCTCTCCTCTGCACACTATACCCTTTCAGGTGGTCCACCATATTAATTCCTTACCTGGGAGTTTATCTTACCCCATCAGCGGACAAACTGTATGAGGCCAATTATAACCTAAGCTTTTATCAGACATATGGAGAGACCTACACAAATGGTCTCTTCTATGGTTTGTTCATTTGGTGCCCCAAATATCCTTGGGTGAAACGTCATATTTTGACAAGGCCTAAACTGAAGGGGGCTTAGGTGTTCAAGACTTGCTCGCAATTACCATTTTGTATTTCTATCCTCGATCCCTGATGGGTCCACAATTCACATAGTAAGGCATGCATTCGATTGGAATTATTCTTTTCTGAAAAGTTAGGTACTCTCACAGAATTCTTCTTACCATCACCTGTCTGCATTAAACGGCTTCAGTCTCATCCAGTCCTTTAATCTGAACTTTGTATTTAAAAGATCAATGCTTTCTCACCCTACTCTCCCTAGTGTAGCACATTTTCTACTCTATACCCACACCTTTGACATTATTGGAATTGACGTTCCCCATGTGGGCCTCTATTCTGAGGTTTTGTACCCGAGACCTGGTGTCCCCACACAACAATGCACTATCAAACTCTGCTTGAAAAAATGATCTCTCTTTTCTATCTCAATTACGGAAATTATTTCTAATCAAACATTTCTAGAACCGACCATGCTTTCAAAACTGTAAATCCGGTACCCTCACTCCCTTCGAGACACTGAATATCAATGACCAAACCACTAGAGGCTACATGGGGAAAATTTACTGTATCCCGACCCTTCTACAGGTAGGAGAAAACCAGACTTTTCCGTAACCTGGGAGAAGGAGCTTGGATGATGAGCATAAGAAGAGAAGTGGTCTGACATCTGGAGAACTACAATGTCCTCCTCTATCTCATCCCAATCTCTGGAGATTAATTATAAATTCTTATCACACTGGTACTATTTAGCATCATGTTTGCATAACACTTCCCCACAAAATAGAGCCTTATGCTGGAGGTGTAATGCAGACAACGTGACACATGTTCATATTTGATAGACATATTTGGTAGACATGTAAGGACATCCAACCATTCTGGAGACAGTGTTTGTGGCAAATCAATCACTTTATGAGTATTGCTCATCTAGAGATCCCATGTAAATTCTGAACAATCTCCCAGCTCTCCCATACATTTATAGGTCCATCATATATCATACTTAATGAGGCCAAAGCACTCATTCCAGTACACAGGAAATCTACCAGCACACCTGCAATATCAGCCTAGGCAAACAGGGTCGGATATCAAGCTCGGTTGACTAAGCTGACACTCCTGAGAGATGGGAGAGACACTGATTAAATGTCCTCCATGATGGTTCATTTACTCTTCCCAGAATTTCTGAGCAGGACCCAACAAATCTCTCACTTCTATGGGCATTCCTGAGTCTCCTGCTGGCGCCTCACAAGTCTGTCTTTTCATGTTCTTCTTTGTTTCTTCCTTCCTCTCGTTTTCTCCCCCGCTTACCTGTCTCACTTATTTTACACTTATTTTAGGCTGACCCCTAAAACACCATACACTACTAGTGCTATTGAATTATACTTTTTCTTTAGAAAAGAATAAAGAGTGCAGACAGTATAAACATTAAATCAATACAATTTACTCTATAAAATTATTATTGCACCACTACAACATACGAATACATAGCTGGTAAAATTTAACCTACCTTCTCAAAACCAACCATAAATGCTGGCAATTATGCTTAGTAGCAATATGAATCATTTTTGTTTTTTCCTCCTGAAGAAGTAGCCTGCTGTGCCATGAACCAAGTAGAGCTATCTATTGTTTTTTAATTTGGTTTTAATTTTTTATTGCCCTTATAATTTTTTGTTTTTGTATATTAACATTTTGGATTGTACTTTTTGAGTTAAAATAAGAGCTGATAAAGGTTAATAAAATCTCTTTTTTATCTAAGTTACTTCCCCTGTATATGTTGGTTATTCAGTCCTATCAAAGTCCTGAAGTTGGGGCCAGTTCACAGAGGTGGTAAGGGGTCATTGTGGTCGGCACTTTGGACGTTGATAATTTACCCATTGAGACTCATCTAACGGCTCTACCCATAAGCCATTCAGTTCTTTGCAGTCAGTGTCAATGCATGTTAAACTGATACATTTACTGGCTGAAATTCTGCACACAGTTTTTCTTGGCATACAGCAGCACAAATTGGAGGAAAAAAACACAGCTGGACAAAAGAAAGCAGGGAACCAACAGCTCACACAACATCCAGCACCTAGTACATTCACAGCAATGGCAAAATTAACTCCTGCAAAGCCAAGGAACCACCCTCCAAATGTGCATGTTCTACAGAGAAGTCCTGGACAAACAACATTAACCCATCAACCCCCTTAGGGATAAGGGGTTCACAAAGCAACACAACACGATCAGCCACAACATACCCTGGAACAACAGGGGTTAACACATAACAACAGATGTGTTAACACAATACAATACACACATCTGACAATCCTTAACCCCATAAAGACCCTTGATGGTCCTGGTACGTCATGGGTAAAAGTGACTAAACGACCCATGACGTACCAGGACCGTCATGGATTTCAGGGCTCCCCGCGTGGCTGCACGCCGTTCGGGGAGCCCTGAGTCAGATCGGTGAATACAAAAAAATGCTCCGTGGTCCTTTAGTGACCACAGTGTGCCTGTGCGGCTGGTTGTTAAGGGGTTAAGCAACCCATGCTCACCTGTTGCAACTAGCCAAAGGAGACCCATGGTGCACCTGACAACGTCACACACCTGACATGTACACAGCATGTACAACAAATCAGACAAACATCAACAGCCACACCTCCAAGCACATACCTGGACAATACACACCTTCCCATTGGTCCCTTCGTGAAAGATGACCCCATCTAGACAACATCCTACCACTGTCTTAAAGGGACATCTCGCCCTCCTCAAACATGGTATGTTTACAGTGAAACCACTCAGACAGAGATTATGAACAGTATGTTTGCATATAAATTCCTGCGAAGACATCAGAGAGCAAGATGTGTGACAGTTAGGAATCCCCAGAAACCCCCAAGCACACCTGCTGAACGGCCTCAGTTTGATGCAACAGCTGATGCTCCAGCTGGAGTGCCGGACAGGAGCCCATCTCCACCTAGAGGACCACACCAGGCATCAGAACCTCAGCTGTCATAACTGGATCACCCACAGCTACAGCAACTGCCACAGGGATCTGTGGAGTAGCACAGGGAAGACAGACAACTGCCCAGATCCAGGATTTTCTGCACAAGGGTCACACTCTTTGGAATGACAGACCCTGAAGTGACAGACTGGTACAAACTGACAGTTCACAGCATCATATGAGGCAATCAAAGATGACGTCGACCCCATATACAGCACTAGCCATCTAGCTGGCTTCCAGATGCTGCTGTGTGCCATACATTTTATGACAAGTGGATCCTTCCAGTCCACAGAGAGATATGAATGTGGCATGTCCCAGGCCACATGTTCCAGAGCATTGTCCAAGGTGTTGGCAGCCCTGAAGAGGAAGTCCAGGAGTTACGTCCACTTCCCCTCCACCGACATGGAGTGGACACGTGTAAAACATGGGTTCTACACAAGGCATGCCCAGTGTCATTGACTGCATACCTGTGCATTTAAGAGCTTTCTTCATCAACAGGAATAATTTCCATTATATCAATGCACAGATGGTGTGTGATTCTAACATGACAATAACCCGTTTGTGCCTTCTATCCTGGCAGCTGTCACGATTCCTTCATCCTCAACCAGTCTACTTCTACAGGAACTTTGAGAATGGGACATATACAGGCAGATGGCTGTTGGGTGAGTCCCCAATCTACAATCCTAGCTTTTGCCAGGCTACATAACATAGCCGTTGATACAAATTTATTAGAGAAGATTGAGCCACAACTCATTATGGAGGTCCCTGTTCCCCTTGCACAGGATAAGGATACCTTGAGAGTGGCAGAGATACGAAACAGGCTCATCAGGGGCCACTTTACCTGTGAGTATTATAAAGGAATCAAATACAATGCATGTATGTCCATAATTAGGCTTGGGGAATGTATGCAAAAAAGCTGACTCCACTTCCATGAAAAGCACCTCTTGCTGCTCCCTAGTGCTACTGTTTATTCAATATATTGAAGTTAGCAACTTCTGCCAAAGCTTTCAGAAATTCAGAAAATGCTTAAGCATGTGTATAAGTTGCCTAAGATCTAACAGAAAAACCCTGTATACCCTTTGGGTGCTTGTAAAAAGTATTCATTGCATATTGGTACAATACAAACATGTTTGTGCTTTAATGTATTGTTAAGCAAATTAAAGGAACCCTATAACCCTCAAAAATATGTCTGTTGATTTTGATGTTGTATTAGCCATTTCTTCATAAAGCAAAATAGTTATAAGTTATGTATCCATTATACCTATGAAGACATGTCTCTAATCTTAGGAGTCTATTAGTTAAAAGGGGAGCATGAGTGGAACTTGAAATCTATTGATGCAATAAGATTACCTCCCTTCATACTTAATTGACCTGACTCGTGGATTCTTCATGTTACTGTCCTATAGATAAGCACAACATTCATTAACCTCAAACTACAAGTTGTTTGATGGATTTTTCCTATTTAGAGTTTGAATCCCAGCATTCGTTTGTTTTGCTAATCCTGGCAGTGAATAATTGAACTTAAAATTATGGTTGGCTAACAACTTCATAACCACACCAGTGGCTAAAACTAAATGGGGACAGTCTGGCACATAGTATACTACCCCTAGGGGTCAGTTGTTCAACTTCAACTCATATCATGCCCAAACATCACCTTCATGTTATTTGATTTGCTAGCTGCATTGTGAGTTGAAACTGGACAACAATGTATGTGCTGTGTGGCTTACCCATGGTCCAACACCTTACAATTAAGTAATGTGTGAAGGAGTTGTGCACTGCATTGCTTTGCAATGCATTGGAGACATCTGTGCCACTGACCTTGTTAGAAACCATGCAATGCATGGAATCCTATTCTGGCATTCATTGCTCAGTTTCACAAGATCCTGTACATTGAAGGAAGCGACCTACAGTGTTTGTGTGCAGTGGGTATTCTTGATCAACACAGCAAAGAGGGGATTAAATCTGGACTTGGACAGGATTTGGCCTCCTTAACCCTTCCAGTTTCTGCTTTGATTATACAGTATTATGTCATTGTTTGAACCCTATCAGCGCTGTGTTGTTGAACTTGAATCAGTGCTGGTCATGTGTTCAGCTGTCACTGTGATGTGCCATACTAGCTATGAGGGTTTGTGTGGTGTACAGTTAGTGAATTATGCACTTACCGGGAGTCTGGAGGGTGTTGTCGTTGCCACTGTCACAACCACCATGGACCCCCGAATAGCAGTTGTGGACATGTTCTCCCACCCCATATCCTCCCAGGGTTTGAAGCTGATGTGGACAGGGGGAGCAATGACCACCTCTGGTTCCTTGGGCATGCATGGCAAGCTCTACCATTTTTTTGTTTGAAACACCTTTTTGCAGTCACCTCACTGCTTCTTGATGGACTCCTTGGTCATTTTACAGCTGGAGACTGCATTAACTCTGCTGAGGACTTGACACCAGGTAACCTTCTTTTTGGCACCCAGACCACTGACGCTCTACATCGGGATCAGGATGCTTTCCCTTTCCAAGGTACTCTGGACGACGACCCTATTCCCCTCATAGGAGTACACAGGGTCTAGCAGGATCTTGTCATCACCACCAGCCTGGGACATGTTGGAACTGTGTGTTTAAGGCCCTGCCTCCACTGTCCCTGGTTGTGTAGAATGCTCCCTGACATTTACCCATCATACCAATGGCAGTTCTGTCCCTGTCCTCTGTGTACCTCTTCATATTCGGGTACCCCTCCTATCAACTGCTCTCCCTCTTCTCTGACCAGGGATATCCTGCTTAGCTTCCTCCTCTCCTGCTCCTCTCCCCATCCCTGTATCCTCCTTTCCTCTCCCTGCCATCTCACACTGACTCACATTCAGGCACTCACATAGGCCCTTACAATCACACTCGATCACACTCTGCTGTCATTCCCTAGCACTCACTGAATCACACTGTAGAAATAAAATATAAAGATATGTTATGGGTAAGAAAAAAAGAGAGGTGTGTGTTTGTGCACGTGTATGCAAGATGTGCCAAGGTATATTATGTCTTCAGTGCAACGCTCTCCTCTCCCATCTCTGTCTACTTCTCTCAAGTGTTAGCTCCTCTCTTTCTCTATGTCTCTTTCTCTCTCTATCACTAACCTCTGCTCCTGGGTCCTGTGATCTAGTTCTCAAAATCTTGAAACCCAGACAAGGTATGCCAGTTATTCTGAGGTATATAGGTGTATTTGAATGTACATGTTACTTTGGTGTGTTGTAATTGGTTGTGAGTTTGAACCTGTCTTGACAACATTTAGCATCACTAGATAACTCTGACTGTCATCTTTTTCCTTTGAACTTGATGTATTGTGCGTTATTTAGCAAATGAAATGAATGCACAGTGAGGTAAAAAAAAATGATGCGAGGCACATTTTGAAGCCATTTAATTTTTTGGCCCTACACTCGTTAACCATTCTGGTAGGCTGCTTATTGGATAGCAACGCTACTCAGACATGGCTGTCGGTGGCCTTAAACGGCTCATCATTTAGAATGTATATTGGTTTAATGGTAAGTCCTGTAATAAAATTATTTTTATATATTTTCTTTGAAAGGAAGAATCAGCTATCATTTCACCATTTACACACACTTCTGCACAGGTTGCCTCATTATCTTTCATTATATACTTCTTATGGGTTCCCATTCTTTAGGGGGCATCAACTAGTGTACCCTTTACTATTTCCTAGTAATCTCTGAATATAACTTTCACATTTTGGAAGAGTATAGTATAATTTTTATGGCCCCAGAAGTGAGTACTGTTCTGTTTTTGTTTTTTCACTTGGCTGCAATTTCTATCTATACTGTCTGTGGCTGCAATGCTACTTCTGCTAGTTGTTGAAGTGAAGAAATCCAAAATTGATACTAACATTTCTTAGCAGGCTTAGTTCTACAGCAGCATAATCCTTGAAAATATTTTTAGCAGGTAGAAGCCTTCAGAAAGGTAAGCCTTGAAAAAAAATGGTAGCAGGTTGTGATGTACAGCAAGATAAGACTTGAAAAAAAATGTTAGGAGGCTGAGTCCTATGGCAACATAAGCCATGAAAAAAGTTTATTCCTGGTTGTGATGGGTTTACAAATGACAACAAGAGACTGGTGATGGTGATGCTGGGTAAAACTTTCCAAGTGTCCTCTGAGAGCACTAAAGGACACTTCGGATACTATGAGAAGGTGATGCAGTTGATGTTGTCATTGATCTTAGCTGGTGGGGGGGTTGCCTGAGCAAGAATTTCAGTGTGGATCTTATAGCATGTCGTTGTTGTTTTTATTGAGTATGGACAAGCGGCACAGTAACACCAGCATCAGCATCTAATTTTTGGGGGGTAGTTTAATAATGTCAACACAAACTATACAGTGGTTGGTTGTTGGATATGTTTAATTAGAGCAGACATGCCAATATGTGATCCTTATGCACATTGCAATTGCTGATAACTGCACAGTCCCTGGCCCCAAAGGAAAATATTTCCTTACCGTGATTTCAGAAGAGGTAGAGGAGATTATGGTGACTAACTTTGCATTATTTGTCAATCATTCATCAGTAATCACTGTACTGGTCCCAACTGTCATATATATTATCAGATGTTGTATATCGATAATTCCATACTGTCTGCAACCTTTGACATGTATATGATCCTACCTATGTTGGTTTGAGAGCCGGCTATGAGGTTTTAATGATTTGAATAGAGTTTATTGGTTTTATCAACTGGCTCTAATTTGATTTCGGAGTGCCGCCTAGTCCTACTTTTTTATACATCTTTGTCATCTGTTTTTTTTTCCACTTCTGGTTCTTTTTTAGAAATGGCATAAAGATAAGAAGTAAAAGAATAGACACTCATCCAAAAAAAAAAAAGATCTTTAATATGTACTCTGCATGAGGAAACATGTGGTAATCCACAAGTATAGCTTACAGCTGTTTCATGCCCTATGGCACATTGTCAATGCAGTTACTAAAGAGAGATACTCAGCTATCCCCATGCCGGAAGCAGACCGAAAGCCACATAAGTCAACTGGGGTTATTAGGTTGAAGAAAGCAAAGCTGGGCAATGTGTTCCCATCTACACCAGGTCTCCCTACCGTGTCACCATCCCAGTTTGACTCTACTACTGTGTCCCATTCCCACTCTTAGTGCCCAACAATATTCTATTCTGAGTCCAACTAGCAGAACCAGTATGAGCACAGTGCAGATGCCTCAGGCTGATATGGCTGCACTGTGTGAGGAAGTGTCACCTGAGCACTTAGCCCCACCACAGTGCAGCTACTTGAGCCTGAATCATCTGCAATCATGTTAAAGGTATACAAAATACCTTAAGTACTGGCGAAATGCCAGAACTGTCACAGGTGGATTTGCATTAAGGACCAGTGACAGTCCTGGTATATGCAGGAATTCTGGGATGGTAGAGCGGCTGGACGCCACTCTGCCATCACAGAACTCCTCACGACAGTATCGGGCGGTCGTTAAGGGGTTAAAATGTCACTAGTGTCAAAATGGCTAATTTAAAATGTTGATGTTCAAAATGTCACTTTATTAAAAACATTATGCTGCCGAGCAGAGCTTAATTTAACTTAGGATAGTCATGTTAGGTCAGTTATGTTAGAGCAGGGTTAGAGCAGGTTAGGTTATGGTAGTTTGGGGGTACAATTGTTAGGGTTTGGGGGTGGTTTTGGTTTGGGATTTTTTTTAGGGTAGTTAGGTTAGGGTAGAGTTAGGGTAGGTTACGGTATGTTAGGTTAGGTTAGGGTAGTTTGGGTGTATAGTTGCTTTAATAAGGTAACATTTTAACAGCAACATTTTGATGCTAGAAACATTTGAAAAGTGTACTTGTAACGCCCGCTCATACATCCGTAACATTATGATAGTGAACTAATGTTTAGTACTGTGAGAGAATAAACATCACTAGCAAAGCAGAAGGACAGAGAGACTGGGGGTGGTGCTGAGGATACCCTGCACAATTTTATAGTAATTGGTGCAAGCATGAGAGTGTTCTTGGAGGTGACAATTGGAGCACAGATATGGAGGGACTGGGTATCACCAACACCCCCAGTACTAGTGGAATTATGGCTTTAGTTACAAGTTTAGTTCCTGCTGCTTACCTGTTCTTTACCTGTACTGATAAACTTCACAAATGAAAATAGTCTGAGGTATAAGGAATGTATCCTGTAAACTAATAATCGCAGTAAGGACTGAAGGGTTAAGATA
The DNA here is from genome assembly GCA_037306005.1 of Rhinophrynus dorsalis. Lineage (NCBI taxonomy): Eukaryota > Metazoa > Chordata > Amphibia > Anura > Rhinophrynidae > Rhinophrynus > Rhinophrynus dorsalis. The sequence continues at coordinate 173,466,604 of CM074720.1, read as the reverse complement.
CTAACTATACCTGTAGAACAGATTCAATACTAATACATCTAAGCTCTATACACAGTATCCTCTGTGCCAACTGAGTGATGATATAGCAGCACAGACTGATCCAATCCGAAAGATACTTTTAGTGCTTGCTTCCTAATATACAAGCCTCAGGGTTTTTCTCTCTTCTATTTGTATCTAATTGAGGTATATACCAATTATCATCCCAAAAAGATTTGGAAGAAGGCAGGAAAGAGTGCACTTTATATACTAATACACATAGTGGGATTTTAAACATAGTCAGTTTTTAGTTGAATTAATAAAGGTTAGATTTTAACCATCACATTATTTAAACCTTAATCTTTTGCTATAGTGCTGAACTGGTCAATATTTTGTGACCCCCATATCCGTGGTAAGACTCAGACAGGCAACGTATAGACACAATACAATTTTCTTCTTATTTTGAATCATGATTTTTTTGGCCTGCAGTGCACCACACTATAAAAACATAAGTATCCGACGTCCCTTACTTAGAATCAGTCTTGTGGTATGCCTCCCTTTTTTCCCCATGAAATGGGCTACAGAACCAACACTGCCAGTTTGGGAAACAATATTTTAACTCTTTGAGTGCAATACCACTCTGGCACTCAAAGGGTTTTTAAATTATGTATCTGACATTTGACTTATATAAGCCTGTTTATTCCTCCTATTTCACAATATATACAATGTTGATGTACCACTAGCAGTTAAAGATGTCTAATGAATAATATCAGTAATAAAATAACTTTGTGCAGATGGAATATAATGAATTGGAAGGTGTAAACAAACCCATACCATTGAACCAACATGCACTGGAACCACATAGCTTTTATATAACGGCTGCACAGGGAAATGTGAATGGAGGGATACATTAAAAATATAACTTTATTGAATTATATTAAAATCAAAATTAGAAACAATGAAATTACAAAATGCAAATAAAATCACTGGGTATTTTTTACTAGTTCTAAGGTAAGCTGTTATACCAGCTGGGTGTCTAATCTCTACTGTAAAGTAGTGAGTCTGACCGCAAGATCAAAGGAATCTGACTTAACAATATTATTAACATAACTAGAGATAATGGTGCACTGTCAGAATAGTTGCAATCATTGCTCAGAGGTACAATATAATATTGAAAGCAACAATGTGTCAAATCATATAGAGGTATTGCTGGAAAAGGTATGTAGTTCTTATTGCACATCCAACCCCTTTCATCTTATTGACATTGCCTTGTGTTCCTTTTTCATAAACAAAACTGGCATGCAGCTTTATAGGGAGATAGTGAATCTTATTTATGCTACACAAAGTCAGTCCTCAGTCCTTAAAAATAATGTTGGTGGTGAAATTAGAGAGACCACCCAACGTATTCATAACTCAGAGCCTGCCAATAGTTTTAAATGACAGTCTCCGTTGGGGTTAAGGAATCTTCCCCATTTGTTTCTTCTTATTAAAGACATAACAGGGCATCAAACATCTTGACAGACATGAGTATTATAGCTTGATAACCACTGGGGCTCAAAACAACCGTATTGGCACTATTAGTATAATATGCGAAGGGAATTATGTATCATTCAATTAAACTCTATTTTATGTATAATGGCACAGAGCAATATTTTCATCAAACAGTATTCAGCCTCATACTCTTTTATATTGATCAAGAATGTAACTAAGAAGGAGGCAAACTGAATGAAGTCTGACATGGAACCCTTTCATTTTATGGCTAGCACATTTTAAACATGATTCCCTTTACTTTAACTTGAAAAGTAAGGGTTCAGATTTTAAAAGTAATCAGACCTCAGTATCAAATATTATCCTGCTCTTAAATACACTCTGGACTTGTTTATTCAGTCAAGAAGTCCTACACCTATGCATCAAAACATCGCCAGTGCTCTTTAGCAGCTTGTGTCTTGCTGTCTAAACATAAAGCAGAGTAACAATTCTCATCGTAAAAAAAATAACATAAAACCATAGCAATAAAGTGAAAGGGGTTGATGCTGGATGTGCAACAAACACCTTTCTAATAGTTTATAGACTGATGATGAGACACAGTAAGAGACTGTCTTTAAGAATACCATTCTGTACTTTCAAGCAATGATAGAGATTACTTTCACAGTGCACCTTTAAATCTATGTATGATAATAATAACATTGAAAAGCCACTACACTGTAGTAGATATTAGAAACTCCACCGGTATCATAGCCTATCCTCTGTACTGGTGATTTTTTTCTGCTTTTAGTATTGATATCTAATAGAATTGAGTCAACATTACATTTTAATTTGTCCCTCCTTTCACTTTTCCCTGTACAGTTCTTATATAAAAATTATGCAGTTGCAGTGTGGTTTGGTGTAATTGTATTGGGTAACATTCCTCCTTCTGGTTTCATTTACTCTCTAGATTCTTGCAAACCCCATTATGAAGCCACATTGGTCTTCATTTGTTCTTCTTTTATTTGTATATACTGATGAGGAAATGTATCCAACAGCATTTTAATAAAGCCCATCTTTCTCCTGTGCTTTTTTTTATATATACACTATGTCCCATTAAAATGAGACCATATTATTGTTACTATTACCCAAAAGCTCCTTTACCTGTATATTATATAACAATTCAGAATCATTTGAGATTAATAGGTCCACCAATGAGTTTTTACTGATTGACTCAGCTACTGATCTGTGTATATGTTAACATTATTTTGTTTTTGTTTATTTAAAACAGGGTGTAACACAGACACTTTTCTATTAACACACCTAGACCCTCTTCCCCTCTTTAGTTTCCTGCACCTTCTTCAAATTACAACCTTTGAGACCCTTTCCTTAACCCATTGAATACTGGATAGGTCTTCAATGCATTGTTTCTCACTAAGTTGGAGACCTCTCAAGCCTTTCAAAGAATTAAAGGGATAGTAATGTTTCATAATAAAAGCAGCTCTAATTAATCTTCATAGTATTTGGGCCTTGGAGAGTGTTATTTCAATTCTGTCAGAGTTGCAGTTCAAGAGTAATTAAATGATGAAGTATCCCCCTCCCGCCCCTTTTACTGATGTAACACTGCTCAGCTTAGAGCAGCAGGGAGTGTCCAGGTAGATTGCAGAGAGGGACAATCTTTAATTAAGATAAGGGAAAAAGCTGAAAAACCTGTCAAGGGGGGCATGGTTTTCATTGTTCTCACAGTAGAATATTGACCCTTGATGTGAGCTATCTGGTCTATGGACTGCATTACACTAGGTAAAAGGGGAGGGAGGGAGAAACTTTATCTTTCAATTACTCTTGAACTACAATGCTCACAGTAATGAAATAACACTCTCTATGGCTCAAATACTATGAAGATTAATTGGAGCTGCTGTTTTTGTGAAGCATTACTATAACTTTAAGCTTATAATATAATTTATTGTGATCATTCTTTATGAACCCCATCTCCCACATACGCTGTTACTAGTATCCCAAAAATGAACCCATATCTTAGACACCTACATGACATCAAGCAGAATCTATATGGCTCCAGGTGTGACATTCAAAATAAATACAGAAAATAAATTCTTCCCAAAGTTAAGAATACAGTGTTGTATATTTGAAGTGCCAGCAATACAAAAAAAGGTTTTTTTTACTGGAAACACCTATGAACACCAACCAAAGAGTAGGAAATCAACCTACCGAAAATGGTATGTCTTTTCTACAATACAGTGATAAAATAACAGGATTCATAAATACATGGCATTATACTGAAAGCTGTATAATATCATAGGTGAAGTTTTGTATTACTTACAAACTGTAATTTTAATCAACACATTGTAATGTGTACCATACCTCTCAGGTGATTAGTAGCTACTGAAGATATTATATTACATGGTATGTCAATATCTTCTAATCATTTTTATTATCATCTATGGAATATGTTATTTAGCTTGGCTCTGGATTGTAATCATAATATGGTTAGATTTTATTAACAATGGACACGGTAGATTTAAAAGCCCTAAGTCTCCTGGCAGAATTGTTAGTGGAGGCCCCCAAATAGAGGTTAACATTTAGGATCCTCTTGTGTTTAGCTCTATCTTCTTTTTCTTTCTTTACTATTTGTGAGAAAAACAAATAATTTTATATGATGTGCATCCAGAACATCATCACTCCTTCCTAACCATCTGAACACATTTCAGTAAAACTGGGACTATTGGGAACCCAAAGTGAGCCGCCCTAAAATGAGAGGCCCCTAGCCCAGGGTATGCTGATGTATTATAATGCCCCTGACATTGGTGGTTATGCACTAAGGCATGATAAAGAGGTGATAACATGCAGTAACATCGCCTGAGGAAAGAGACTGTGACACTCTGCTCTGAGATGGTTCCCTTGGCTTGGCCCTGCCTGAAAGGACATCACACCACAGGGAAGCAGTGAGGCACTCCAGGCCTTCAGGAGGATTTAACCTCTCCCTCCTCACAGAAGAGGCAAGAGGGGGGGGAAATGAGGCAAAAGGGGGGTCAAGACTAGAGGTGGCTAAAGAGGCAAGAGGGGGTGAAGCAGCAAAAGGAGGAATGAATACAAAAGTCAAAAGGGGGAGAAAGACAAGAGGGGTGAAAACAGCAAAAGGGAGGTATCAAGAGGCAAAAGGGGGATCAAGACAAGAGTCAAAAGGGTAGAAAGAGTCAAAAGGGGGAGAAAGCAGCAAAAGGGGGTTATCAAGAGGCAAAATGGGGGGATCAAGACAAGAGTCAAAAGGGGGATAAAGAGACAAGAGGGGCAAAAGTGGGGATCAAGAGGCTAAAGGGGATATCAGGACAACAGTTAAAAGGGGGAGAAACAGACAAGAGGGGCAAATGGAGGGATTAAGATGCAAAAGGGGGTCAAGAGAGGCAGAAAGTCAAGAGGAGGAAAAAGAGTTAAGATGGGGGATCTAGAGTTAAGCAGGGGAGAAGGCAAGATGAGAGGATCAAGAGTGAAGGGGGGTTAAGAGTCAAGAGAGGCAAGATGGGGGTATCAAAAAGCAAGAGAGGGGATCAAGACGCAGGGGGAGATAAAGATGGAATAAGATAATCAAGAGGCAAGGGGGCAACAGGGAGAGAAAAAGGCAATATGGGGAGAAAGATGAAAGAGTGGAGATCAATAGGGAAGAAAGAGGCAAAAGGTGGAGTAGAGAGGGGAAGAACGAGGTAATAGGGGGAGAGTAAGAGTCAAGATTGGGAGAAAGAGGCAAAAGGGGGTCAGGAGTGGAAGGATGAGGCAAGAGGGGGAGAAAGAAGCAAATAGTGATCAAGAGGGGGAGAAAGAGGCAAAGGGGGGATCAAGAGTCAAGAGGGGCAAAGAAAGTGGAAAGAAAGGGAGAAAGATGTAAAAGTGGGGATCAAGAGAGGAGAAAGACTCGATCCCTTGCTTTTTTCTCTTTATTCCATTCTTAACGCTTTCTCCCTCTTTCTCCTTTATCTTTCTCCCCCTTGCCCCTTTCCCTCCTCTTGACTCTTGATCCCCTCTTTTGCCTCTTTCTCCCCCTTTTTCCTCTCTCACCTTTGCCACTTTACCCCTTTCCTCTTTACCCCACTTTCCTCTTTATCTCCCCTTAACCCTTGATTTGCCTCCTTTTCCCCTATGCCTCTTTTCTCCCAATTGTCTCTTTTCACCCTTTGCCTCTTACCCCTTTTCCTCTTACCCCTTTGCCTCTATCCCTCCTTTGCCTCTTATCACCCCCCTTTATCCCCTCTTGCCTCCTTATCTCCTCTTGCCTCTTTATCCCTTCTTGCCTCTTTATCGCCCCCTTGCCTCTGTATCATTATCCTCCCTCTTTCTCTTTATCCCCTTTCTTGCCTCAATGGTAAGCTCTGTGATATCTGTATAGCTCCATTTAAAATATAAGATCTTTACTTCATTCAATTTATAAAATGGCTGGGGCAGTGGGCCAGAGTGACTGTAGAAATGTGGAACTGGTATCCAGGTTTTTCCATGGCTCTCGTGGTCCCATGTGTAAGATTGAATTTTAGGCCTCAGAAAAGAAACTGAGAAATTAGTCTGAGTTTAGCATGGAGCACATAGATATTTAACCCTTTACTTTCCATCAGATTGCCCAACGCATTGCAAAGCAAAGTGTTGGGCAACCCTCTGACACTCAAAGTGTTCAGGTTTGAGTGGCAGAGGACTGCGCAACACAATGCTTCTCAATGCATTGCTTGTCCCTCTGGCACTAGGGTTAAGTATATATGACCCCATGTTTAGATGTTGTTGTCTCTTTAATTCACTGAATGTTGCAAATGCCTTCAACTTGCTCGGTATACCAGTCTACAGGATAGTATTACTATATGAAATTACACTTTTTTATATGAACCCCGTGGAGACTTCTCTAGAATCCAAGGGGTTAAAAGGATGGAAATGTTTCAAAATAAAAGCAGCTCCAATTAATCTTCATGGTATTTGAGCATGGAGAGTGTTATTTCAACACTTTCAAGAGTTGTTGTAGTTCAAGACTAATTGAATGATAAAGTATCCCCTCCAGTCCCTTTTACTGATGTAACACTGATCACCGCAGAACAGAAAGGTGGTGTCAAGATGGCTTGCAGAGAGGAACAATCTTCAATTAGCAGAAGGGGAAAAACTTGAAAAACCTGTCAAGGGGGGCAGGGTTTTCATTCCCTTGCTGTGAGCTGTCTGGTCTTAAGACCAGACTCCACATCTGAGGGAAGATGGCTTACACTAGGTAAAAGGGGTGGGAGGGGGGTACTTTATCATTCAATTACTCTTGAACTACAACTCTGACAGTATAGAAATAACACTCTCCATTGCCCAAATACTATGAAGATTAGTTGGAGCTGATTTTATTTAGAAACATTACTATCCCTTTAATACAGTGAAGTGTAATATTTTTTAGTTTACCTCTTGAGGACCAAAAGTGGGTGCAATGCATTGATTGACAATCATGAGGAGCAATGGAAAGGGAGGAATGGCTCCACCCTCAGATGGAGATATGTTTCAGTCTAGCATGACATCCAGGATACTTAAGTGTGTATGATCCCAGACATGTTCACATATAAAATATTGTCTCCTTAACTCAACGAATGTAGCAAATATATTTTCTTCAAATTGTAAGAGGCACTAACCTCCATGTAATTTAATGTGAAAAATAATTTTTCTTAAGGAACGCCTTGGCTTTTAGTAATTTCTGCTAGTGACATCTCTAGCATCCAAGGTGTTAATACAGAAAAGTGTAATATGATTTGTATTTGGTTAACCTCTTGAATAGCAAAGGGGTATGCAAAGTATTGATTGATTGATTATGGAAAGGGCTGGAATGGCTGCTCCCTTATTTACATTTTAAATGTTTATAGTTCTATTAATACAAAAGGACTGATGTTTCCAACTATGTTACTAAATTAAAGAAGAAAAGACCTACAAAGACATGGAATGTATCAGAGCTGATGCATAAACTCATACACCTGCACAGCTACAGCCATCCATCTGAACAAAGAAACCAGTTCAGTCTATAATGGGGATTCTTGAAACTGCTAAAATAAACCTTTATTAATCAAATATTAAAATGATTCACACAGGACAACATATATAAAGCTACTAATTGAGTAAATAGTGCTTTGTGTAAAATCACAGTGCAGCTGGATAAATCTCCGAGCTATCAGAATGTTCAGTGTTTATTGATACAAAGTGTCTGGTTTACACTAGTTAGAAGATAGCAATCATTATTAAACATACACAGTAATGAGATTCCTGCAGGCACCTCTACTAAACTCCTCACTAGTATTCATATGTTTCATATGCAATTTTGTTGCCAAATATCAGCACCCTTTAAGTTCCGATCCACGGATATTGCTAATCTTTTTTAACTCACTTCGGTTGGATGTGAGATTATTAACCACACAGTGCGAAGCTTTTAAGACAGTATTAAAACTAAATTTGTTCCATGTTGTCTGCTCTACTAGTTCAACGTGGTAAACAAAGTTAGTTACGACGTCATACATTCACGCCCACACCAACCAATCTCTAAACTGTACGGGCATTCGGTCTAGATTAACCCCGTATGTTACAAGAATACTATCAGGTTAATGCAGGTAATGCATAGAACCCATTGGAGTATTGGAGTTTTTCTACAAGTGCCCTGCTCTCATGTCTTATTTGATCACATCACTTAGACAGTTTTCCTTCGCTTAACTTGAAATCTAGTTACTTTCAGCTCAGCGAATCTATCTCCTACTATAACGCTCAATCTATTTATTAATTTAAATTGTAGTGATTCCTACGCTCTATCTAACTTCAACTCTAAATCTTTCTCACTACAACTCTATACTGATCTTCCTCATATTTATTACTTTCTATCTAACTCCTTCGTCGAGTGTTTCACTAACTCAAAGTGATAGCTCAGAGATCCATTTAATTGTATCATTGGGCCATTAAAGTCATGCCCTTAGTAATGTGCTGCACCGCCCAATGCGTTTCGCCATAACAACGGCTTCGTCAGGGGCAATCTATCGTTAGTCCGCTTCCAATCCCCAACTTTATATACCCTTGTAAATCTTACCGGGTAGCCATACCGATTGAACTCTCTCCAGTCAAGGAGCGTGTCAGTAATGACCAATCACGATTAATGTTAAATCGGCAAGTTGTAACTCTATTTTCCATTAACTCTTTCCGGTCCAGTAGAAATTCTATTCAATTCGTTTTACCTCCATACTAAAAATATATGTACCAAATATCTATATATACTCCTCTTTTTTAGTTATAGGGATATACAATATTTACTTTTATGTCATAAAAGAATTACTTAAACATAGTAGACAAATAACTACATAACGAGATGCACATAGAGTACATATAAGGTGATGTATATATTAGTACCATACTTTCCCAATTTCACTTTTTAGGTGATTTACTTTAGTATAAATCCTTAAGTTCAATGCCATAGTTAAATCAACATATATGTTCAATGATGTCAATCACTTAAAAGACTTTTATAAATAAATGTATAAAAATCTACAAAGATAATTCCTCATCCTCATATTTATTATAATAATATAATTTAACTTTATCAATTGCTAAATTAAAGTTATTAGATTAAACATATTCATTTTTTTAGCCTAAGCATTTGATTTGCCAAATAATAATTACCATGTTTTAATAAATGGACTAAACGTAAAACCCTCATTTAACCCTTGTGGGCTTAATGTTCCCAATTTATAGATCCATTGGGCTTCCTTTACCAATAATTTGGTATCTAGGTCACCTTTTCTCGCCGTTTTCTTGATGTTCTGTATTCCTATAAAACGTAATACTTCAGGATTACCATCATGTATTTCATGTATATCATGTCGTGATATAGGTTTTTCTCTTTTATTTCGAATATCGTGATGAAACTAATGAAATAAAAACAACTGTATATCGGAAAGAAACAGCCACTAATAATCTTTTAAGAGCTGAGAGCCAACATCCAGAACAATTGAAAAGAGGGATTCCTATAGGACAATACCTCTGTATAAGAAGATTGTGTAGCACAATGGAGGATTTAAAAATTGAAGCTAGAAAATTACAAACAAGATTTTTAGCATGAGGGTACAGTAGAAAAACATTAAAATATGCATATAAAAGAGCATTAATGTCAGATAGGAACAAATTATTAAATCCAGTACCTCAGGACAACAAAGATAAATTGGTGAGACTAGTAGGAACATTTATTTCACAACATAAAGCCATTAATATAATTTTAAATAAATATTGGCCACTACTTCTTCAAGACAAAGATCTATCTGAGGTATTACATGAGAAAGCTAATGTAACATATAAACGAAGCACTAATATTAAAGATCAATTAGTGCATAGCCATTTTGTAAAAGAGACTTCTACTACTTGGCTGAAATCCAATCTTAAAGGAACTTATCCTTGTAGAAATTGCACAGCCTGTAAATTTATATTGAAAGATAAGTTCTTCTTTAATCATAATGGCTTAATAAAATTTGAAATCCGTGATTTTATAAATTGTAAATCTAAGGGAATTATTTATGAAATCGTTTGTAGTTGTGGAAAACGTTATGTAGGCAAAACTATTAGCGAATTTAGAATTAGGATACTTGAACATATTGGTGATATCCGAAATAAAAGAGGAAAACCTATATCACAACATATACATGAAATACATGATGGTAAACCTGAAGTATTACGTTTTATAGGAATACAGAACATCAAGAAAACGGTGAGAAAAGGTGACCTACACACCAAATTATTGGTAAAGGAAGCCCAATGGATCTATAAATTGGGAACATTAAGCCCACAAGGGTTAAATGAGGGTTTTACGTTTAGTCCATTTATTAAAACATGGTAATTATTATTTGGCAAATCAAATGCTTAGGCTAAAAAATTTAATATGTTCAATCTAATAACTTTAATTTAGCAATTGATAAAGTAAAATTATATTATTATAATAAATATGAGGATGAGGTATTATCTTTGTAGATTTTTATACATTTATTTATAAAAGTCTTTTAAGTGATTGACATCATTGAACATATATGTTGATTTAACTATGGCATTGAACTTAAGGATTTATACTAAAGTAAATCACCTAAAAAGTGAAATTGGGAAAGTATGGTACTAATATATACATCGCCTTATATGTACTCTATGTGCATCTCGTTATGTAGTTATTTGTCTACTATGTTTAAGTAATTCTTTTATGACATAAAAGTAAATATTGTATGTCCCTATAACTAAAAAAGAGGAGTGTATATAGATATTTGGTACATATATTTTTAGTATGGAGATAAAACTAATTGAATAGAATTTCTACTGGACCAGAAAGAGTTAATGGAAAATAGAGTTGCAACTTGCCGATTTAACATTAATCCTGATTGGTCATTGCTGACGTGCTCCTTGGAGAGAGTTCAATCGGTATGGCTACCTGGTAAGATTTACAAGGGTATATAAAGTTGGGGATTGGAAGCGGACAAACGATAGCTTGCCCCTGACGAAGCCGTTGTTATGGCAAAACGCATTGGGCGGCGCAGCACATTACTAAGGGCATGACTTTAATGGCCCAATGATACAATTAAATGGATCTCTGAGCTATCACTTTGAGTTAGTGAAACACTCGACGAAGGAGTTAGATAGAAAGTAATAAATATGAGGAAGATCAGTATAGAGTTGTAGTGAGAAAGATTTAGAGATGAAGTTAGACAGAGTGTAGGAATCACTACAATTTAAAATAATAAATAGATTGAGCGTTATAGTAGGAGATAGATTTGCTGAGCTGAAAGTAACTAGATTTCAAGTTAAGCAGAGGAAAGCTGTCTAAGTGATGTGATCAAATAAGACATGAGAGCAGGGCACTTGTAGAAAAACTTCTCCAATACTCCAACGGGTTCTATGCATTACCTGCATTAACCTGATAGTATTCTTGTAACATACGGGGTTAATCTAGACCGAATGCCCGTACAGTTTAGAGATTGGTTGGTGTGGGCGTGAATGTATGACGTCGTAACTAACTTTGTTTACCACGTTGAACTAGTACAGCGGACAACATGGAACAAATTTAGTTTTAATGCTGTCTTAAAAGCTTTACACTGTGTGGTTAATAATCTCACATCCAACCAAAGTGAGTTAAAAATGATTAGCAATATCCATGGATCGGAACTTAAAGGGTGCTGATATTTGGCAACAAAATTGCATATGAAACATATGAATACTAGTGAGGAGTTTAGTAGAGGTGCCTGCAGGAATCTCATTACTGTGTATGTTTAATAATGATTGCTATCTTCTAACTAGTGTAAACCAGACACTTTGTATCAATAAACACTGAACATTCTGATAGCTCAGAGATGTATCCAGCTGAACTGTGATTTTACACAAAGCACTATTTACTCAATTAGTAGCTTTATATATGTTGTCCTGTGTGAATCATTTTAATATTTGATTAATAAAGGTTTATTTTAGCAGTTTCAAGAATCCCTATTATAGACTGAACTGGTTTCTTTGTTCAGATGGATGGCTGTAGCTGTGCAGGTGTATGAGTTTATGCATCAGCTCTGATACATTCCATCTCTCTGTAGGTCTTTTCTTCTTTAATTTAACATATATTTAAACCTGCTGTCTTAACTACAATAATTTACTAATAGTTATAGTAATACGAATTTTCTCCTCCTACAATGATGGTACTAGCTTTCAACAACAGATATTTACAGCTTTATGCCAATTTAGAGCCTATGGGGGAATATACCACATGTGCTGAGTGAAGAAGACTTTCATACATGCTTCTATCATTGACATTAAAAGGATAGTAATGTTTCACAATAAAAGCAGCTCCAATCAATATTCATAGTATTAGGGCCATGGAGAGTGTTATTTCAAAACTGTCAGATTTGTATTTCGAGAGTAATTGAATGATAAAATATCCTCCTCCTGACCCTTTTTCCTAGTGTAAGCCACCTCCCTTCAGATGTGGAATCTGGTCCCTTGACCGGACAGCTCTCAGCAAGGGACAATCTTCTTACTGTGAGCATATGGAAAACCCTGCCCCCCTTGACAGGTTTTTCCTTATGCTCACTGAAGATTGTCCCTATCTGCGATCCATCTGAACAGTCTTGCTGCTCTGAGGTGAGAAGTGTTACATCAGTAAAAGGGGCAGAAGGGGGATAATTTATCATTCAATTACTTTTTAACTACAATACTGACGGTATTGAAATAACACTCTCCATGGCCCAAATACTATGAAGGTTAATTGGAGCTGCTTTTATTGTGAAACATTACTATCCCTTTAAAGGTTAATTAATATTAGACTATTTATAAAATGTAACTATATCTGCTCAATGTGGTGAAATGAACTTAGAAATTCATAAAACATGTTCTTGCCATTGAATTAAAGGTTAATATTAACATCAATTTAAAACAGAACTCATGCTCATTGAAGAAATTCATAAAGCATCATGCTCTTTTTATTGCAGTCCAAGGGTTAATATGATAGAGCATATTATATATTAAACATTTGAGTGCAATGACAAGAGCATGTTCTTCACTGAGAACATGTTGTTCTATTTTAAACAGAAGTTAACCTGAAAAATACGGTAGTGAATTTGTTTTAAAACGTCTTTTTACTGCTTTCTGTCTGCACAATGCTGCTTGTTACAGTGGCATTAAAATGAATGTGCAGCAGCTAACCTTGCCAATAATATATAAAATGTCCACTATAGACATATATTGTGAATGTTAATGCTTTTGTCTGTGGCACTGTGGTGGCAGATCACACAGCATTTCTCTGTTGGTGGCATATAATGGTGTTTTACCCTGGTGACATATAACTCTGTCACTCTGGCGGTGGCATATAAATCTGTATTGCTCTTGTTGTGGTATATAACTGCACTGCTGTGCTGTGACAAATACCTGTATTGCTTTGGTAGTGGCATATAACTCTCTATTGCTGTGCTGTTGGCATCTAACTCTATTTTGCTCTGTTGGTGGCATATAACTCAGTATTGCTGTCCTGGTGACATATAACTATATTGTGCTGGTGGTGGCATATAATTCTGCATTGCTGTGCTGGTGGCATCTAAATCTGTATTTCTCTGGTGGTGATATATAACTGTATTCCTCTGGCTGTGGCATATAACTCTGTATCACTCTGGTGGTGACATATAACTCTATATCACTCTTGTAGTGACATATTACTCTGTATTGCTCTGCTGGTGACATATAACTGCATTGCAAACTGTATTGCTGTGCTGGTAGCATCTAACTGTATTGCTGTGCTGATGACATATAACTCTGTATTTGTCACGGAAACCAGTACAAACAGAAGGTCAGACACAAGTAAATTGAAATAAAACCACCTTTATTTAGCATACAAATATAATAGGCAATACCCCTGTAACAACCCCAAACAGTATGACAATAGACCACAGTCTACTACCCAGACTGACGCTAGGTAGAGGCCTGCGCTACCTGAAGTAGAAGCGGAATATAGAACCTAGCCTATGGTTCTATCTGTAGGTAGGACCGAGCGCCCAGAGATATGTGTTTCCTACCATACGGTACTAAATGCAGATAGCGGCAGATGGAAAAAGGGCAGCACAGCCACAGTACCGTACTATAAATAGTCGGTCCAGCGTAGGTCACAAGGAGCAAGTACCCAGTTCAGTACCGAGAGGATAGTCAGACAGCTGGCAACAAGGAACGAGAAGTTGGCTAGAGCCACAGGCTGGAACCATGTGGATAGTCGGACAACCGGGGACAACGAGGAGCGAGTAGTCAGCCAGAGCCACTGGTCAGCACCGGTGGATAGTCAGACAAACCGAGTTCATACACGGAGCAAGTAGTCAGCCAGAGCCACAGGTCAATACAAATGTGGATAGTCAGACAAGCCGGGTTCATACACAGAGTGAGTAGTCAGCCAAATCCACAGGTCAGTACCGATGTGGATAGCCAGACAAGCCGGGGTCATACACTGAGCAAGATCAGCTAGAGCCACGGGTAGTACCGAGGTGGATAGTCAGACAAGCCGGAGTCATACACAAAGTGAGATCGGAAGCCAAGCAAGAGTACAGCAAAATGGAGCAGAAAAACGAGACTAACTGGAACACCATGTAAGGGCAACTGGTACTAGGCCCGGAGGTGTTCAAATGGGTGGAACATGAGGACACAAACGCAGAACAATCTGTTCTTAGGCTAGGCCACCAGAAGAGTCTAAAAATAGACCAAATTAGTTGGTCTCTACCAATGTGCCTAGCTGCCATCGAGGAATGATAAGTCTCCAGTAATCTCGTACATAGAGATTCTGGCATGAAACATCTCCCTCTGGGCTGGTCAACAGGTGCAGAAGCCTGAGCAGCCAATATCTCCTCACCCAGGGGAGGGGTAATACTTGTGTGAATGGTAGCCAGTATGCGATCAGAGGGAATGATAGGGATAGAAGGACACTCCTCCTTGGAATCCGCCCTGCACTGCCGAGACAGGGCATCCGCCTTAATATTCTTAGTGCCCGGAAGGTAAGAAACCACATAGTTGAACCTCGACAGGAACAAGGCCCATACTGAAGTGGAGATAACCTCTTGGCTTCAGACAGATATGTGAGATTCTTATGGTCCATCAGAATCAGAATGGGAATACTAGTGCTCTCTAGTAGATGCCTCCATTCTTTAAGAAAGAGAATAATGGCGAGCCGTTCGTGATCGCCCACATCATACATACTCTCAGTTTCAGACAATTTTTTCTAAAAAAACCCACACAGAGGGAATGGTCTCCCAGGGCCCACGAGCTGGGACAGCAAGGCTCCTACTCCAGACTCCTAAGCATCAACCTCCAGGATGAAGGGCAGGGTGGATTTGAGTGGGACAGATTCAGAGCTTTGGCAAAGGTGGACTTCAGGTTCTCAAAGGCTTGCAGGGCACTGGGTGACCAGTCAGACGTATTTGCCCCCTTCTGAGTCATGTCTGTGAGTAGCTTAACCACGGTAGAGAAGTTTCATATGAACTTCCTATAGTAATTGGTGAAGCCCAGGAATCTCTGTATGGATTTTAAACCCATCACAAGTGGCCACTGCAAGACAGCAGACAGCTTTTTTGGGTCCATGGCTAGACCGGAAGAGGAGATAACGTACCCAGAAATGTCACCTGGGATCTATGGAACTCACATTTATCCAATTTACAGAACAGTTTGTTCTCCCTCAGTAGTTGCAAGACCAAAGACACATCCGCCTGATGGGTATCTATATTAGGCAAATTTATGAGAATGTCGTCCAGGTGAACCACAACACACCTTTAGAACAAATCACTTAAGACATTGTTAATAAATTCCTGGAAGATAGCAGGGGTATTGCACAATCCAGAGGGCATCACCAAATATTTATAGTGCCCACTCTGAGGGTTAAATGCTGTCTTCCACTCATGGCCCTCTTTTATTTTTACAAGGATGTAAGCGGCCCTGAGATCAAGCTTGATAAATACAGTACAGCCCTTCATTCGATCAAACAACTCCGTGATTAACGGAATGGAGTAGGCATTCTTGACCATAAGCTTACTTAGGCCCCTGAAGTCAATACGTGTTCTCAGCTCCCCATTCTTCTTTTTCATAAAAAAAAAAGCCTGCCCCCGCAGGAGAGAAAGACTTGCGAATAATACCCCAGGACAGGGCATCAGCCACATAGTCCTCCATAGCTCGGTTCTCCTCCACTGACAAGGGATACACCCGGTCCCCAGGAGGTCTAGCATCCGGAAATAGTACAGTCGTATGGCCTATGCGGTGGCAACGTACTGGCCTCTACCTTGTTAAACACCTCTCTGAAAACCTGATAATCAGCAGGTAACAAGTTAGAGGTACACATAGGCTGCTGTAGTGTCACGGTTTCACCAATAACGTTCAGGAGTCAGTACAGTATAGTTAAATGCAAAATTTATTAACAATAGAAAAGTAGAGAGCACTATATACACAAGTAGCAAGCAGAAGGTTACAAGCCAGCGAGCACTGCTATCAGGAATAGTAGGCTGCCAAGCTTGACCACTCTGCTGGAGACTAGGCCTCAGCCACTGGTAGTCTCTGCAGGAACCAGGAGCAGGAGCAGAAACAGGAACACTGGATCTTGATCTGACGTAGAAAGAATACTAACTCACGTCTGGAGTCAGTAGGGAGCGATATCTGACTCACGCCTGCGGTCAGTATAAGGAAATGGATAACTGACTCACGCCTGCAGTCAGTATTGGAGCTAGTCTACCAGAACCCCAGGTCTGCACTAAATTGGGGGTCTGCTAGGTACAAGGAACAAACATAAGAATAGTCAGACAGAGCCACAAGTCAGCACCAGATGGGATAGTCAGACAAGCCAGATCGTACAAATAGTAACATAGTAAATTAGGTTGAATATAGACACAAGTCCATCAAGTTCAACCTTCTCCTCATACCCCAGTAACTGAGAATTTTATAGCTTTCCTGCTATCAATTAAATTAGTCTTTATCAGACCTTCCTGATCAGCCTACTGACAAACAGTATAACTCTGTATGTTCCCTTTGGAAATAAATATATCTAATCTTCTCTTAAATGTATCCATTGTATCTGCCATAACCAACTCCCTGGGCAATGAATTCCACAATTTAACAGACCTTACCGTAAAAAAACCCTTCCTCTGCTGAAGTTTAAACCTCCTTTCCTCTAATCTGAAGGGGTGTCCCCTGGTCACCTGATTAGGCCTTGGAATAAATAGCTCACCGCAGAGATCCTTGTATTGACCTCTCATATACTTGTACAATGTGATAAGGTCTCCTCTTAGTCGTCTTTTCTCTAGAGTAAATAAACCAAGTTTGTTTAGTCGTTCCTCATATGTCAAGTCCTCCATTCCCTTAATTAATTTTGTTGCTCTCCGCTGTACCCTCTCTAGTTCTAGTATATCCTTTTTCAGATCCGGTGCCCAAAATTGCACTGCATACTCAAGGTGAGGTCTTACCAAAGATTTGTATAATGGCAAAATAATGTTATCCACTCTTGCTTCAATACCTCTTTTTATGCAAGACAGGATTTTGTTTGTCTTTGCTACTGCTGTTTGACACTGGTCACTGTTTCCAAGTTTGTAGTTGACAAGGATACCCAGGTCTTTCTCTAGCTAGTCCCCTAAAATGATTCCATTAAGTTCATAAGTTGCCTTGGGATTGATTCCTCCCAAATGCATAAGTTTACACTTCCCCATATTAAACTTCATATTCCATATGTTTGCCCACTCTGACATTGTATGTAAGTCCCTCTGTAGAGAGAAAATATCCTGTTCTGAATTAATGACCTTGCATAATTTAGTATCATCTGCAAATATTGATATTTTGCTTTTTATATCTATTTCCAGGTCATTTATAAACATGTTAAAAAGCAGCGGGCCTAATACTGAACCCTGAGGTACTCCACTCTCCACTTTAACTGTATTGTAGAATTTTCCATTTACAACCACACACTGTTCCCTATCCTTCGACCAGTTTTGTATCCAATTGCAAAGGTTATCTCCTAGCCCCAATTTCCCTATTTTATACACCAGCCTTCTGTGTGGCACTGTATCAAATGCCTTTGCAAAGTCTAGATATACTACATATACTGCCTTGCCATTGTCAAGGTTGCTGCTTACTTCCTCATAGAAGCTGAAAAGATTAGTTTGGCATGATCTATTCTTCATAAAACTATGTTGATTCATGCTAATGATTTTATTTTTTGCGTTGTAATCTTGAATATAGTCCCTTATTATCCCTTCTAGCAGTTTTCCCACTACATAGGTCAAACTCACTGGTCTATAATTCCCAGGTTCTGTTTTAGCTCCCTTTTTATATAGAGGCACTATGTTAGCTCTTTGCCAATCCTGTGGCACTGAGCCTGTGGTAATACAGTTCAGGTAGTCAGCCAGAGCCACAGGTCTGCACAGGTTGGGTGTCCACTATAGGGATAGACAAAAGAATAGTCCGACAGAGCCACAGGTCAGCACCAGGTTGGATGGAAGACTAGCCAGGTCATACACAGAGCCCAAGATAATAGAACTGCTACAAACAACAACGCAAGGGCAACTGAGTCAGGACTCAGGCTGCCCTTTAAACCCCTCCTCAAGAAGTATGTAGGAGGAGCAGGCTCAGAGGAAGGAAGTAGGTAGGAGGAGACTAAAGGAAGCATGGCATAAAACAGAGGCCTGCTTCACTCTGAAGCCTCGAGTCTGTAGATGACGCATGCAATGACACAGAGTGTTTTTGAAGAGGTGGCGCTGGAAACAAGGTAAGCTGTGACAGTACCCCCCCTCAAAGGCCCCCCCTCCGCGGAGCTGGCCGAGGTTTTCAGGAAATCGCGCGTGAAATCTGTACACTAAAACAGGAGTATGAACATCACCAGCTGGAACCCAGGATCACTCTTCTGGACCATAACCCTTCCAATGAATGAAGTACTGTATGTGCCCTCGAACCAGAATACTATCACGGGAGCAGAACGAACAGTAGCAGACGTATACCGGTTGCAAACCAAGGGCTTTAGCAGGGAGATATGAAAGACATTATGATTGCGCATTTTGGCAGGAAGCTCCAAGGCATAGGCCACTGGGTTAATTTTGCACAATACCCGGAAAGGACCAATGAACCGAGGGGCCAATTTGTTGCACGGAACCTGGAGGTGCAAGTTACGGGAAGACAACCACACTCTTTCTCCTTCTTGGAAGGTAGGTGCTGGCAGTCGCCTACGATCAGCCTGCCTCTTGTGTCGCTGCACAGAATCACGTAGGGTATGCTGTACCCATACCCATGAGGAACGGAGCACCCTTAAATGCTCTTCCAGAGCCGGAATTTCTTGTGCTTGGAAGGTCTCAGGGAGAGCCGAGGGTTGGAACCCATAATTGACCAAGAACGGGGAATTCTGTAAGAGTTACTCTAGGGAGGCAGTTTGTTTCTCTGGTATGTTGTCTGTCTTACAGTTTCTCCTCCTACTTTCGTTTGTGATTGGAGGAATTGTAGTCATCTGCTAGCCAGCCTTGGCCTCGTTGCTCGATTATTCGTGCTGTGTCTCTCTTGTGTCTCTCTTGTTAGTGTTGCATTTGGTTTCCTGTTCCGGTTCTGACTTTCTGGCCTCATCTGACTTCGATTCCTGCTTGCTGAATTTGTTTCCAGTTGCTCCTGGTATCCTCGGTTCTCCTCGACTATTCTCCATTTCCCTTGGATGTCCCAGACGCTCCCTGTAAGACCATGATTTTGTTTGACTATTCTCTGCCTGACTACGGTTACCAGTTTGCTCCCAGTGCCTAGGCTGGTTTTGTCCACATCAGGTTCTCCAGTGCCTTTCTGGTGGACTCACCTCCGTGACTTCCAGTCTCCCTTATCTTACCCTGCACTGTTACCTTATTGGTTTCCCCGTGTACTTACCAGGCTGCACGTTTCCTGTCTCGAGTGGTTTGTGCGGGGTGCTTTGCGGCCCGTTAGCCTTGCTAGCCAGCTCGCTTCCCTCCCTCTCTCTCTCCGTAGCGGTAGACCCCATGGCGGCCTGCCTGTTCAGCACCAGTGCAGACAGGTCCCGCTACGGGGCTGGTCCTTGGAGATACGGTCCGTGTCCACTCATCCGGAGGGTTTTAATCTTGCTGACAGATCCCTCTAGTGGTGGGACTTGGTCCTTAGGGAGCTTGCCAGGCTTTGTCTCTGTCCGTGGCTCACTTTTGGGTGACGGTAGCGACATCTCCCCATTACCTCCCGATTGTTTTGGTAAGTGGGAATCATTCTCGCTCTCTCTGTTTCCTGTAGGGGGTCTTAGCCTTGGTGGTGCTGTTCAGCTACCTCCTCCTATTGTAGGGGAGGTCTGGTGTTTTGGCTGGTTAGTCATTCATCTGGTCTTGGGGGTTAACGTTGTCTGTGGGTTGCCGCCTCGTCTGGGTTCCCAGGGTTGGAGACTTCCTCTGTGAATTGGGGTCCGGATGTGGCTGTGTCCTGCTGATCAGCGCTAGCTCCTGCTGTTTCCAGTCATTTTTGAAGATCCCGTGGGGCCTCCCTCAGTGTTACCCCAGAATTAGTTCTGTTCTCCTCAGCCCTATCTGTCTCAAGTTTCCTCTCTCTGTGTCTCATCTCTGCACTTGGATCCAGCTTCGTGATGGAAGTTCAGGCACACAGTGTGCCCTTACCCCAATCCTGCTCAGGGTCCTGGCTCAACCGTGGTCAGGCATCTGGCTTCTTGGCCAGCAACTTTACTTACAGCTAAGGCCGCAGCAAGGGGGAAGATGCAGCTGTCATCGGTCCCAAGCTACGTACCCCAGCGTCCCGAGCTCAAAACTGAACTTCAGAAGATCCGTGACACTCTTTGTGGAAGAGTTAACAGCACTATTCCGGGCAAACTCTGCCCAAGGTAACAGGGTATTCCAGTTATCGTGATGGCCAGAGATATAGCAGCGGAGAAACAGTTCCAAGGCTTGATCAGACCTCTCTGCCGCACCATTGGACTGCGGATGATACGAGGAGGAGAATGCCAATTGAATACCCATTTGCGTACAGAAGCACCTCCAGAAATGGGACACAAACTGGCTTCCTCTATTGGACACAATTACTTTAGGAATGCCATGGAGATGGAAGACCTCTCTAGCAAATACCACCGCCAATTCCTGTGTGGATGGTAACCCTTTCAGTGGCACAAAGTGGGCCATCATAGAAAACTTGTCCACAATCATTAGAATGACTGTATAACCCATGGAGCTTGGGAGCTCGACCATAAAGTCAATGGATAGATGTGACCAGGGGTGTTCCCCATTGGCCACTGGCTGAAGCAAGCCCACTGGCAGGTGTCTAGGAGACTTGGTTTGAGCACAAGTCGTACATGCAGCCGTGAAAGCGGTGCAGTCGGCCCGAAGACTAGGCCACCAAAATACTTGTGACACGGACCATATCAGTTGGTCTCGACCAATGTGACCCACAACTTTAGAGGCATGATATGTCTCCAACAACTTAATGTGCAACTGTGCAGGAACAAAGCAATGAACATCAGGTTTATCAGGAGGAGCAGAGCCTTGGGCTGCTAGAATCTCTTCTCCTAGAGGAGAAGTAATACAAGTACGAATCATAGCGGAAATACGATCAGCCGGAATGATCGGAGAAGGTAGAACTTCTTCTCTAGATCAGCCACAAAACTGGAGGGTTAAAGCCTGTACGTTTTTAGAGCCAGGAAGATAGGATACCACAAAATTAAAGCGAGACAGAAACAGTGCCCATCTGGCCTGTCTAGAAGACAAGCGTTTGGCTTCAGAGAGGTTAATTAGGTTTTTGTGGTTGGTTAAAATCAAGATAGGAGCTTTAGCGCCTTCAAGCAGACGCCTCCATAATTTCAAGGCCAGGACAATAGCCAGTAATTCTCTGTCCCTAATCTGGTAAAGCATTTCAGCTTTGGACAGTTTCCTAGAAAAGAACACACATGGATTAAGGGCCTCACCAGGAGCTGAGCGCTGGGACAGCAAAGCCCTCATTCTGACTTCCGATGCATCCACCTCTAGGGTAAAGGGCAGGGAGGGATTGGGATGCGCCAATATGGGGGCTGCTGCAAAGGCTGCGTTGAGATTTTCAAAAGCCAGAATAACCGGTTGTGACCACTCCGAGGTTTTTGCCCCCTTACAAGTCATGTCCGTCAGGGGTTTTACAATAGTGGAGAAATTCTTAGCGAATTTTCTGTAGTTATTCGCGAAACCCAGAAACCTTTGGTTTGCTTGGTGGCCAATTCACAACATCGGACAATTTCTAAGGGTCCATGGGAACCCAGCAGCAGACGTTATATAGCCCAGGAATGTAACTTGAGGTCTGTGGAAGTCACATTTTTCAAGTTTACAAAACGACTTGTTCTCACGTAATAGGCTCAGGACTCTGGAAACATCAGACTGATGAGTCTCCAGTGAAGGAGAGTGAATTAAGATGTCATCCAAATATACAACCACGCAACTTTGAAGGAGTTCTCGTAACACATCATTTATGAACTCATGGAAGACAGCTGGGGCGTTACACAATCCGAAGGGCATGGCCAAGTACTCATGATGCCCACTCTGGGTATTGAATGCCGTCTTCCACTCATGCCCTTCTTTAATCCGTACCAAATTGTATGCGGCTCTCAGATCGAGTTTCGTGAATATCTTTGACCGTTTGACCCGGTCAGAGAGTTCAGTGATCAGGGGAATAGGATATGCATTCTTCACCAATATCTTGTTTAGACCACGAAAGCCAATGCATGGACGTAACTCTCAGTCCTTTTTTTGACCAAAAAATATCCAGCACCAGCAGGAGATGTGGATTTACGAGTGATGCCTCTGGCCAGTACATCAGACACGTCTTCCTCCATGGCTTTATTCTCCTTCAAAGACAAGGGGTAAGTATGGCCCTTTGGAGGTGTTACCAGGCAACAATTCCAACGCACAATCATATGGTCTCTGAGGAGGAAGGACCTCAGCCTGACTTTAACTGAAAATGTCTATGAATGATTGACTCATGGGACATGATAACCAAGACTTTTCGCATTGTGGGGACCAGGCCACCACATCCCAAGTGTGCCAATCTATCCTGGGGTTGTGTTTTTGTACCCAAGGAAACCCCAGGACCATGGCATGGTGTGAAGAATTAATCACCTGAAACTTCAGGGTTTCGTATGCAGGGCTCCCACCCTCAGGGGTAACAGAGTGGGCTCATGAGTGATATGTGAAGGCTGTAATGGTCTGCCATCAATGGCTTCTACTGCCAACGGGGAAGCAAGAGGCAACAATGGAATATTCTTACTGGCTGCAAATTCCGCATCCATAAAGCAGCCGGCATCTCCTGTGTCCAGTAACGCTGGAAATGAGGCAGATTTCTTTGCCCAATAAATACAGACCTTTAGCAAGGGTTTATCCAACAAATTTTCTGGAGACAATGAAATGCCCCCTATCATCTGGCTCAGTTACCGAGGGTCTCCCCCTGACTATGGCATCCACCTGCCTAGGTTCTGCATCGTCCAAAACAAGCCCCGGAGGCATGAGAGGCGAGGAAGGATAGGGTGGGCCAGTATAATGAGCAGGTACTTTACTTGAGGACCTCCGCAGGTATTCCTTAAAAGAGTGTCGTTCTCTGATTCTGGTATCCATTAGAATACAAAAGTCAATAAGCCTGTCCAAATCGTTAGGTAGATTGCGAGCCACAATGTCATCTTTCATAGTGTCACTGAGCCCTTGAAAAAAAAGCCGGCCATCAGGGCCTCGTTATTCCAGTCTACTTCGGCTGCCTGAGTACGAAACTATTGCATAATAGCCCACCGTGCGATTACCCTGCCGCAGGGTCATAAGGTGTTTGGATGCCAAGACCACGCAGCCTGGCCCATCAAAGACTTGTTTAAATGATTTCACAAATTCCAAGAAATTGTGAACAATGGATTTATTCGCCTCCCATAGCAGACTGGCCTATGCCAGCGCCCTGCCCGTGAGGAGGGATATAAGGAATCCAACTTTACTGCACTCAGTAGGAAAGGCATCCGGTACTAACTCAAAATATATGCCCAGCTGGTTAAGGAAGCCACGGCAGCTATCAGGATCCCCACCATAATGCTGTGGGAACTCGTCAACCTCTTGACCATGCCTGTGTCAGGAGAGGTTGGAACCACTGGTGCCCGGGAGGTCTCTCAGGTGGCCACCAATTGGGTACAAATCTGTTCGAGGTTAGCAGTGCACTGCGAAACCATCTGCATGGCCAAAGACAACTGATCAAGTTGTTGACTCAGAGTCTCCATCCTTTCCAGGATGCTTTGAAAGACTGCATTACTATCACTGAGTGAACTCATGGCCCTTGTGTACTGTCACAGTTTCACCAATAACATTCAGGAGTCAGTACGGTATAGTTAAATGAAAAATGTATTAATACTAGAAAAGTAGAGCACACTATAAACACAAGTAGCAAGCAGAGGGTTATAAGCCAGCAAGCACTGCTATCAGGAACAGTAGGCTGCCAAGCTTGACCACTCTGCTGGAGACTAGGCCTCAGCCGCTGGTAGTCTCTGCAGGAACCAGAAGCAGGAACAGAAACACTGGATCTTGATCCAATGTAGCGAGAGTATTGACTCACGCCTGCAGTCAGTAGGGACCAATATCTGACTGTCACGGTGCCCGTGCTCCTGGTTGCAGGCGGCGACATTCTGACTAGTCTATTTCCATACCTTCTGTCTGATTGGTCAGTATCTATCACGGTGCCCGTGCTCCTGGTGGCTTCCGTTGCTGACCATATCCTGGCTGAGGACCCGCTTCCATTGCTGACCGTATATGGCTGAGGACCTGCTTCCGTTGCTGACGTATCCTGGCTGAGGAGCCGCTTCTGTTGCTCACTGTATCTGGCTGAGAACCCGCTTCCGTTACTGACAATTCCTGGCTGTCTCGGTGCTTCAGTGCCAACAGTGTCTAGCATATGGTCAGTGCATCTATCCTACTGCTTGGTTGCCTCCGTTACTTGCGCTAGACTTCCTGTGGCATTACTGTTATCTGGTTGGTTACGCCGCGTGGCGCTATTACTTGTCGACCGGCTGCTAGCATTCGTGCTGCGGCTACTCTCTGGCCGCTATTCGCGGAGTGCACACGCGAAGTACCTGTACAGTGTTCTGCACTGACTGAGTTACTCTGATCTCTCTGTGTCCACCTTCCTACCACGCTGGGCTCACTCCCTTTGGGAGCTGCAGATACATAGGGCGTTACCAATTGACCCTTGCATGCCTGGTCTCTCTTCATTCTACAGTAGCCTTGGGCTCAAGAGCCAGCGTGGCGCTATTACCATCCTCTGTGGAAGGGACACTGGTTGCCTATATATATCCTACTGTGTTACGATCCACCCCTACTGTTCTAGGGTCCGC
The DNA here is from genome assembly GCA_037306005.1 of Rhinophrynus dorsalis. Classification (NCBI taxonomy): domain Eukaryota; kingdom Metazoa; phylum Chordata; class Amphibia; order Anura; family Rhinophrynidae; genus Rhinophrynus; species Rhinophrynus dorsalis. Next base: position 173,441,313 of record CM074720.1, on the reverse strand, counting down.
TTGAGAGTTGTCCGGTCCATTGGCATCCTGTGCCAGGGTCAGTGTTGCCTAGTTGCGTTGGATTCAGTGTCACCCAGGCGCCTGGGCTGTGCCAGCCGTGTTGCCTCGATCCTCTGGGTTCTGTTCCTCCCAGGCGTCTGGGTGGTGCCAGTGACAGCCTTTATAACCTCTGTCATGTCATCACTATGTTGACCTTTCGTGGTGTACTAGTTCCTGACTTATGCTCTGTGATTGATGTTCGTGTATGACCTGGCCTGCCTGACGACCAGTTGCCTATATATATATATATATATATATTCCACTGTGTTACGATCCACCCCTAGCGTTCTAGGGTCTGCTTGAGAGTTGTCTCGGTCTATAGGCATCCAGTGCCAGGGTCAGTGTTGCCTAGATACGTTGGGATCAGTGTCGCCCAGTCGTCTAGGCTGTGCCAGCAGTGTTGCCTCACTCCTCTGGGTTCCGTTCCTCCCAGGTGTCTGGGTGGTGCCAATCACTTCCTCCTGGACCATCTGTGCCAAAGTCCTGTGGTCAGTTCTCGGACTGTGTTACCTGCCGCCTACTCAGTTCCAGTCAGAACCTTCTTAGCAATGATTGCATCATTCATACAATTGTTCTTGTCACTACTTGCTATTTCTGTAATACCTGCCTATATTGCTATACTGTTGGTTTGGGCCTAAGGCCTAATTACGTGTGTGACCTTATTTTCAATAAAGTCATTTTAACCTTATCAGTCTGGTCTGAGTGTTCATCAAAAACCAGTGACACTGACTCACGCCTGCAGTCAGTATAAGGAAATGGATAACAGATTCACGCCTGCAGTCAGTATTGGAGCTAGTCTATCAGAGCCCCAGTTCCACACTATATTGGGTGTCTGCTAGGTACAAGGAAAAAACATAAGAATAGTCAGACAGAGCCACAAGTCAGCACCAGAGGGGGTAGTCAGACAAACTAGGTCATACAGAGTTCAGGTAGTCAGCCAGAGCCACAGGTCTGCACCAGGTTGGGTGTCCACTATAGGGATAGACAAAAGAATAGTCAGACAGAGCCACAGGTCAGCACCAGGTTGGATGGAAGACTAGCCAGGTCATACACAGAGCCCAAGGTAATAGAACTGCTACGAACAACAACGCAAGGGCAACTGAGTCAGGACTCAGACTGCCTTTAAACCCCTCCTTAGGAAGTAGGTAGGAGGAGCAGGCTCAGATGAGGGAAGTAGGTAGGAGGAGACTACAGGGAGCATGGCATAAAACAGAGGCCTGCTTCACTCTGAAGCCTCGCGTCTGCAGATGACGCATGGAATGACGCTGAGCGTCTCTGAAGCTGCGGCGCTGGAAACAAGGTAAGCTGTGACATGTAGGCAAGACTTAGTGTGCTGCAGGGACCAAGATACAACGTCACATGTTTGCCAATCAATCCTTGAGTTGTGCAGTTGTAACCAGGGAAAGCGCAAGATGATGGCTTAGTGAGGAGAATGGATGACCTGAAACTGTAAGGTCTCCATGTGGAGTGCCCCTACCCTTACGGACAAGGAAGAAGTCTCGTGGGTAACCTGAGGTAGTCTCTCCTTCTCCGAATGGCGCGTAAACCCTATTTGTATCGGTTCTCCTCTACTGGAGTCAGAACCAGGAGGCACGGGAGGTGAGGGAGGATTGGGTGGGTTCACAAAGCTGGATGCGGGACAGTGGCCTACGCATACGTTCCTTGAACGATGGTCTCTCCCGGATACGGGTATCTACCAGAATGATAACAGAAATCAGCTCCTCCAGATCACTCAGCAGCTCATGGGCTGCTATTTCATCTTTGATCGAGTCACATAGGACCTGGGAGATTGCGGCTACAAGTGCTTCATTATTCCATCCTACCTCCACTGCCAGAGTACAGAATTCTATTGCATACTCTGCCACTGTGCGCGCGCCTTGGCGGATGGTCATAAGCTGTTTGGCAGAAGAGGTAGCATGACCCCGAACAACAAAGACCCTATGAAACGAGGCCACAAATTCTGTGAAATTGTAAATGACAGGTTTGTCTGTCTCCCAAAGAGGATTGGCCAATGTCAATGCCTTGGCCGACAGGAGGGAAATCAGGAGTCCCACTTTACTCTTCTCCCTCAGAAATGCATGTGGTACCATCTCTACAAAAATCCCCAGCTGAGTGAGGAACCCCCGGCAGAGTGTAGGTTCCCCCTTATAGCGTTGAGGTAATGGAGCGGACCCAGATAAACCTCTAGCAACACCAACCTTAGAGGTAGCAAGAACAGCCGGTGCTGAGTCTGGGGAGGCCACTGGTTGCCGAGCAAAATGATCCAGGTGCGCAGTTTGGTTTAATAACGTTTGCATGGTCAAAGACAACTGATCAATTTATTGATCCTGCAAGTCCATCTTGTACCTTCAGTACTCAATTTACCTTACGTACTGTCACGATAACCAGTACAAACAGAAGGTCAGACACAAGTAAATTTAAAAAAGCACCTTTATTTAGAATACAAATATAACAGGCAATACCCCTGTAACAACCCCGAACAGTATGACAATAGACCACAGTTTACTACCCAGACTGACACTAGGTAGAGGCCTGCAGTACTTGAAGTAGAAGCGGAAATGGTTCTATCTGTAGGTAGGACCGAGCACCCAGAGATATGTGTTTCCTACCGTACGGTACTAAATGCAGATAGTGGTAGTCAGAGAAAGGGCAGCACAGCCACAGTACCGTACTACGAATAGCTGGACCGGAGTAGGTCACAAGGAGCGAGTAGTCAGCCTGTACCCAGTTCAGTACTGAGAGGATAGTCAGAAAATTGGCAACAAGGAGGGATTAGTTGGATAGAGCCACAGGCCGGAACCAAGTGGATAGTCAGACAACTGGGGACAACGAGGAGCGAGTAGTCAGCCAGAGCCACTGGTCAGCACCAGTGGATAGTCAGACAAACTGGGGTCATACACTGAGTGAGTAGTCAGCCAGAGCCACAGGTCAGTACCGATGTTGATAGTCAGACAAGCCGGGGTCATACATGGAGCGGAATCAGCCAGAGCCACAGGTAGTACCGATGTGGATAGTCAGACAAGCCGGGGTCATACACTGAACGAGATCAGCCAGAGCCATGGGTAGTCCCAATATGGATAGTCAGACAAGCCGGGGTCATATACAGAGCGAGATCGGAAGCCAAGCAAGAGTACAGTGAAACGAAGCAGACAAATGAGACCAACTGGAACACCACACATGGGCAACTGGTACTAGGCATTCAAATAGGTACCCACAAGGCAGGAGCCAATCAGTAGAATAGGCTCCATGCGTATAAACAAGAGGACGTCACAGATGCGCGTCTGCACCCATGACCATCAGACAGCAATGAGAAGAAGCACAGGGAGTAGGCAGCACGGCTGCCAAGCACACTGTTATAGTATTGCTGTGCTGGTGACATATATAATTGTATTGCTCTGGCTGTAGCATATAACTCTCTATTGCTCTGGTGGTGGCATATGACTATTTCTGTGCTGATGACATATAACTCTGCATTACTCCGGCAGTGGCATCTAACTATGTGTTGCTCTGGCAGTGGCATCTAACTCTGTATTGCTCTGGAAGTGGCATCTACCTCTGTATTGGTCAGGCAGTGTCATCTAACTCTGTATTGCTCTGGTTGGTATCCATTTGAAGTGACACATGTAAAGTTTTGCGTCATAAAATGATGCATGTATTCGGCCACATCATTTAAAGTGTCGCAATTAAAGTTATGTGTTTTAAAGTGCGGCAAATGCTACATTTCGCGTAGTTACAAATGGCGCATTCACCATATCGTGCGTTAACATGTTGCAGCATTAAGGACGCAATATTGGTGCATTAATGACACAAATTGGGTGCAATATTGTTGCAATATGGATGCAATATGGGTGAAATATTGGTGCAATATGGGTGAAATATTGGTGCAATATGGGTGCAATATGGGTGCAATATTGTTGCAATAATGACGCAAATTGGGTGCAATATTGGTGCAATATGGGTGCAATAAGGAAGAAATATGTGTGCAATATTGGTGCAATATTGGTGCAATATGGGTGCAATATTGGTGCAATAATTATGCAAATTGGGTGCAATATTGGTGCAGTAATGGTGCAATATGGGTGCAATATGGATGCAATATTGGTACAATATGGGTGCAATATGGGTGCAATATGGGTGCAATATTAGTGCAATAATGATGCCAATTGGGTGCAATATGGAAGCAATATGGGTGCAATATGGGTGCAATATGGGTGCAATATGGAAACAATGTGGGTGCAATATTGGTCGAATATGGGTGCAATATTGGTGCAATAATGATGCAAATTGTGTGCAATATTGGTGTAATATGGGTACAATATGGGTTGGTTTTGGGTTGGGTTTAGTGGGTTGGTTTTGGTGGGTTTTGGGTTGGTTTTTGGTTGGGTTTTGTGGGTTTTCGGTTGGTTTTGGATTGGTTTTGGTGGGTTTTCGGTTTAGTTTTGGGATAGATTTTGTTGGTTTTGGGTTAGGTTTCTGTTGGTTTTGAGTTGGGTTTTGTGGGTTTTGAGTTGATTTTGGGTTGGGTTTTGTGGGTTTTTGGTGGGTTTACGGTTTAGTTTTGGGTTAGATTTCGTTGGTTTTGGGTTGGGTTTAGTGGGCTTTGGGTTACTTTTTGGGTTGGGTTTAGTTTGTTTTGCACCAATATTGCACCAATATTGCCCCCATATTGCACCCATATTGCACCATTATTACATCAATATTGCACCCATATTGCACTCATATTGCATCCATATTGCACCAATATTGCACCCAGATTGCACCAATATTGCATCAATATTGCACCCATATTGCACCTTTATTGCACCCATATTGCACCATTATTGCACTCATATTGCACCCATATTACACCCATATTGCATCCATATTGCACCCATATTGCACTAATATTGCACCAATGTTGCATCCATATTGCACCATTATTGTACCAATATTGCACCCATATTACACTCATATTGTATCAATATTGCACCCATATTGCATCAATATTGCACCTATATTGCATCCATATTGCACCAATATTGCACAAATATTGCACCGATATTGCACCCATATTGCATCAATATTGCACCCATATTGCACCTATATTGCATCCATTTTTCACCCATATTGCACCATTATTGCACCAATATCGGACCCATATTGCATCCATATTGCTCCCATATTACACCATTATTGCACCCATATTGCACTAATATTGCAATCATATTGCACCATTATTGCACCAATATTGCACCCATATTGCACTAATATTGCACCCATATTGCATCCATATTGCACCCATATTGCATATGGCATCTAACTGTTACTGTGGTAATGGCATCTAACGTTGTTATTGCTCTGGTAGTGGCATATAACTCTAGTACTATTTGTAATCGATTATATTGACCTTAATGAACTACAGATGAATTGCATTGTTTAAAAGTGCTTCCACTAGGGTCCCAATATATTTCAAACTGTAATGATTATTTGCCCTGTGAAATAGATTTTAATCTTTATAAGCTACAAGTCTTATTTATTCTGTTCATAAATAAAGGTACCTCATGGAACCTTTATAGCAACACAATCCAGATGCAAGAAATGTGTTCCTACAAGTAAACTGGATTAGTTTCTATCTTTTCTAAACCTCTAATGGTAAATTAAGCTTCTAGTATTTCAGATAAGTAAATGGACCAGCAATGAGATGCATCATGCTAGAGGTTTAACACTTGCTAGGAAAACAAATCTGTATTTTACCAATCTACCAATGTTTTCCATTGATATAATGCGTGTACACACAATGTAGGACTTTGACATTGCTCATTAAATCCCCCCCCCCCATTTTTTTCTCTGGCCCCATGTGTGCCCCCCTAAATAGAATTCCTAGAGTCGCCACTGGTAATGGAGATAACATATCCAGTGATATCCCTTTTTATGGTTCCCAGTGAGCCAATGCACTAAGATTTCTTAAAATTTGGAGGTCTTTGTGCATTGGCTGTATGGAATAACAGGAACTGGAGAAGTGATATCACTGGAGAAGTTGTCTCAGTGTGATCACCTCCTTATTATGCCTTAGTGTATAACCCCCATTGAATTAGTTTGCTGTGCATTCATCCCTTCAGTGTCTAACATTTCCAATCACCAAAGGGGTGTATTCTACCTATACAATTATTTTGTTCTACCTCTCCTTTAAAATAATTAATGGAGCTTTTTAGCAGCTTCCTCCTAAACACTTTGAAAATGAACAAATAAACACACACTTATAACAATTAAACTTACATCACTTACCTTAACCACTTTGCCTGAAACCATGTTGTAATGTTTTCCAGACTAATTGGTCCACCCCACATATTCTTCAGCCTCCCATGTGTCCCTAGATAAGAGGTAGTCAAAGGAGATACATAAATTGGATACCCCAATGGTTGGTCACAGGATGAGTTGATGAGGTTTCTCAGAACGTGCTTATTATTCTGAATACTTCCTCTCTCAGGATCACGATTCCGAAGGAAAATCAATTCCTGCTGCTGTGCAGCCCACAATCCTCGAACACACTCCATGTTGACCTGCAATAAAATAGGGATCCTCTTTACATTTATTGACAGAAAATAAATAATTGCTCCATCAAATGTACCCCAAACATCCCAAAGATACCATTCCATATTGGATCTTTGCCACTACTGAACTAACCAGTGTCAGATGTAGTTTTTATTTAAAAAACACTTTAAAATACCACTTCCTAACATTACCCAAATAATTTTACTTGACAGTATAAGTATCACAGTGTGCCTGGCAGCCATGCTGCCTGCCTCCCTGTGCTTCTCCTTGTTGCTGTCTGGTGGTCATGGGTGCAGACGCGCATCTGTGACATGCTTGTTTATACGAACGGAGACTATTCACCTGATTGGTTCCTGCCTTGTGTGCACCTATATTAACCTCCCGGGGCCTAGTGTTAGTCACCCTTTCTTGGTGTTCCAGTTAGTCTCATTTGTTTGCTCCGTTTCGTTTGACTCTTGCTTGGCCTCTGAACTCGCCCTGTGTATGACCACGGCTTGCCTGACTACCCACATCGGTACTGACCTGTGGCTCTGGCTGACTACTCACTCTGTGTATGACCCCGGGTTGTCTGACTATCCACATCAGTACTGACCTGTGGCTCTGTCTGGCCACTTGCTCCTTGTTGTCCCTGGTTGTCTGACTATCCTCTCAGTACTGAACTGTGGTACAGGCTGACTACTCGCTCCTTGTGGCCTACGCTGGTCTAGCTATTCATAGTATGGTACTGTAGCTCTGCTGCCCTTTCTCCAATTGCCACTACCTGCATATAGTTCCATATGGTAGAAAGCACATATCTCTGGGTGCTCTGTCCTACCTACAGATAGAACCTTAGGCTTTCGAGTAGCGCAGGCCTCTTGTCAGTCTGGGTAGTAGACTGTGGTCTATTTGTCATACTGTTTGGGGTGTTACCAGGGCATTGCCTATGATATTTGTATTCTAAATAAAGGTGGTTTTATTTCAAATTACTTGTGTCTGACCTTCTGTTTGTACTGGTTACCGTGAAAGTACTTAAGGGCCAATGAGTAGTGAAGGTACAGGCAATCCACCTTCTCTGAGCATCCTGTCCAGGATGGACTCACAGGATCAACGTATTGGTCAATTGTCCTTTGCCATGCAAACGTTATTAAACCGCACAGAGCACTTTGATAGTTTTGCCCGCCAACCAGTGGCCTCCCCAGATTCAGCACTGGCTGTTCTTGCTAACCCTGAAAGTGGTGTTGCTAGAGGGTTATCTGGATCTGCTCCATTACCCCAGCGCTATGAGGGGGAACCTACACTTTACCGGCGGTTCCTTACTCAGTTGGGGATTTTCCTAGAGATAGTACCGCATACGTTTCCAAGCGAGAGTAGTAATGTGGGACTCCTGATTTCTCTCCTGTCAGGAAGGCATTGGCATGTGCCAATCCTCTTTGGGAGACAGACAACCCCATAATTTTCAATTTCACAGGATTTGTGGCCTCATTCCGAAGGTTCTTTGATGTCCCTGGTCGGGCGACCTCCTCTGCCAAACAGCTGATGACTACCCTCCAAGGCACATGTACAGTGGTGGAGTACGCAATAGAATTCCGTACCCTGGCAGTGGAGGTAGGATGGAACAATGAAGCACTGTTAGCCACATTTTCCCAGGGCCTATGTGACTCGATCAAAGATGAGACTGCAGCCTGTGAGCTTCCGAGTGATCTGGAGGAGCTGATTTTGGTTATCATTATGGTTGATACGCGTATCCGGGAGAGACCATCGTTCAAGGAACGTATTGTATTGCGGAAAGCCTGGTCAATTGTTGAGCTCTTGCCCGGGTTGGTCGGGAAACTCTCGCAACTAGGATTATGTAGGGGACAGTCCTAGGTGGAGTTTCACAGTCCCCAGAAACTCTGCAAGGCAAACCCATCCTTGAAGTAGTTCTGTCATGGGGCGAGTCCTCTGTGATTGCTCCAGCCTTACTAGACGCAGAGGCCGCTGGGCTTTTCATTGACGCAGATTTTGTAGCCCAGCATTTGATTCCCCTGCTTCCTCGCTTCTCTCCATTGGCTATTGAGGCTATTGACAGGAGACCCCTACAATCAGCTCAGGTTAAATATGAGACTCGTTCCTTGTCTGTAAGGGTAGGGGCACTCCACGTGGAGACCATACAGTTTCAGGTCATCCATTCTCCTCACTATGCCATTATCTTGGGCTTTCTCTGGTTGCAACTGCACAGAGGGTTGATTGGCAAACGTGTGACATCGTATCTTGGTCTCCACAGTGCACTAAGTCTTTCCTACAGCAGCCTATGAGAATATTGTGTACCTCTGCCTCGTTACCTGCTGAGTATCAGTCCTACAGAGAGGTGTTTAACAAAGTAGAGGCCAGTACGTTGCCATCGCACAGACCGTACGATTGTACTGTTGATATAGTTCCAGGCTCTAGACATCCTAAGGGCCGGGTGTATCTCTTGTCAGTGGAGGAGAACCGAGCTATGGAATATTATGTGGCTGATGCCTTGTCCAGGGGTATTATTCGCAAGTCTTCCTCTCCTGCAAGGGAAGGCTTCTTTTTTGTAAAAAAGAATGATGGTGAGTTGAGACCATGTATTGATTTCATGGGCCTAAATAAGCTGATGGTCAAGAATGCCTACCCCATTCTGTTAATCAAGGAGTTGTTTGATTATCTCCACTTCAGTCTAGCCATGGACCCAAAAAAGCTGTCTGGAGTCTTGCAATGGCCACTTCCGATGGGTTTAAAATCCCTACAGCGTTTCCTGGGCTTCACTAATTACTATAGGAAGTTTATATGAATCGTCTCTACCATGGTTAAACCACTCACTGACATGACTCAGAAGGGGCGAATACTTCAGACTGGTCACCCAGTGCCCTGCAAGCCTTTAAGAACCTGAAGTCCGTCTTTGCCAAAGCTCCAATTCTGTCCCACCCAAACCCCAACCTGCCCTTCACCCAGGAGGTTGATTCTTTGGAGTCTGGAGTAGGCGCCTTGCTGTCCCAGCATGCGGGTCCCGGGAGACCTTTACAAATACAGTGTGCTCTTTACAAAGTGCTATGGAATAAGTGGAGAGTTGGTGAAACACCACGCTGGAAAAATGTTATAATATACTGATTTGGGGTTTACAGCCTAACCTGCAATAAGAAGGTTAAAGGGTCATAGTTTAAAAGGTTGTTTGTTCTAGGAGTGCGTTTAATAATTAAGGGTGGGGGTTTGTGAACATTCACCTGTGTAGGCCTGTATAAATCTAGGTACAGGACTCACAGAGCGTGCTCACAAATACAGTGTGCTCTTTATTAAGTGCTCTGGAATAAGTAGACAATTGGTGAAACAAAGCAGTTAGTGCAACACAGGAGTTAGAGAAACAAAGGTAAATAATTGTTTACATTTTTAAGACCTCACATTTGCACCATACACAATGAGCAAGCTTCGAGATCTCTCTCAGTGCACATATGTATGCATGCTTGGAACAGCAGTTCCAGGGTCCATACTGCTGTTGCAAGTGTGAGCAAGTGGCCTTTCTGGAAGCACAGATTGGAGCACTGGAGAGTCATATTGCAACACTGAGAGATATTGACAACCTTGAGAGGAGTCTCTTGCTAACTGAGAAGAGACTAGGTGGGTCACCTAGCAAAGAGGGAGGAGATCAGCTAGAAGGGAATCAGGCACATAGTTGGGTGACAGTTAGAAGTGGTTGCAATGGGGAAGGGAAAAGGGCAGTCAGTCCTGAGTTTTTCCATCCAAACAAATTTGCTCATTTAAGTGAAGATGTTGGGGAGGCAAACCCAGAAGTGGAACTGCTACTTCGCCTAACAGCCGGGATAACAGCTTCTCTAGCACAGAGGGAATCCAGAGGAAAGTGAAGCCTGGGCAGATCATGGTGGTAGGGGACTCTATTATTAGGAGAACATATAGGGTAATCTGTGGCTCTCATCGCAGCAACCGAATGGTTTGCTGTCTCCCGGGTGCCCGGGTTTGGCATGTTGCAGATAGGGTGGACAGATTATTGGAAGGGGCTGGAGAGGATCCAGCTGTCTTGGTGCATATTGGTACCAATGACAAAGTAAGAGGAAGGTGGAGAGTCCTAAAAGGTAATTTTAGGGATTTAGGGAGTAGGATTAGGAACTGGACCTCCAAGGTAGTATTCTTAGAGAATCTACCTGTGCCATGCGCTACACCAGAGAGACAGCAGGAGATTAGGGAGCTCAATGCGTGTCTGAAGTCTTAGCATAAGAAGGAAGGCTTTGGGTTTTTAGAGCACTGGGCTGATTTTGCTTTGGGGTACAATCTCTATAGTAGGGATGGATTGTACCTGAATGCAAGGTCTCAAGTGCCTGGGGAGAGGATGGCTAGACGGTTGGAGGAGATTTTAAACTAGGAAGGGGGGGAGGGGCCAATAAATACAGGGCTAGATAGTATAGAAAGGGAAGGCGATGTAGTTAATAACCAGGTGGGTGGATCTGGGGCCTGGGTTAGTACAGATGATAGGGAGAAGCCTATAAACCACATCAAAATTAAATCACAGATGGAACATAGCAGTGGCATAAATTGTATGCTTGCAAATGCCAGAAGTTTAACTGGTAAAATAGGGGAATTGGGGCTAGTAGCGGAAATCAAAAACTATGACTTGATTGGCATAACAGAAACATAGTGGGATGACACACATGATTGGTCCATCAATTTGGAGGGCTACATGTTGTTTAGAAAAGATAGGCCAAACAAAAGAGGTAGTGGGGTCTATCTGTATGTCAAACCAGCATTATTGCCTCATTTGCGGGAAGATATGTGTGATGACAGTAGTGAACATCTGGAATCCCTGTGGGTTGAAATAGTCAATGGGGGTAAAACTACACAGAAAATATAAGTGGGTATTTGTTATAAACTACCAAACATTGGTGACCTTGAAGAATCACAGCTAATAGAATGCAAATAGAAAAGGCTTCTTAAATAGGATAAACTATAATTAGGGGGGATTTTAATTATCCAAAAATAGACTGGAAAAATGGAATAACTAATTCTGCTAAAAGCAGTAAGTTCTGAACTTGTTGAATGACAATCTTTTGTCTCAACTAGTGCAGATCTCAACCAGAGGGAATGCGTGTCTGGATCTGGTAATAACGGACATTGAAAAACTTGTCTCTAACATCCAAGTAAGAGATCACTTGAGGAATAGTGACCATAACATGGTATTGTTTGAGATTAATTAAAAAAAGCAATTTGGTATGGGTTCCACCGAAACACTGAATTTGAAAAAGTCCAACAAAACCTGTAAAAGGCGATTAAATTAGCTAGACTGGAGAATGGAAAAATGATTGCTAAGGAGAGCAAGAGCAACCCCCAAAAAATCTTTAAATACATTAATGGTAAAAAAAATTAAAGTCTGATAATGTTGGGTCCTTGTTATCTGAAACGGGTGAGATGGTCAGTGGGGACAGAGAGAAAGAAGATATTTTAAATAATTTCTTTTCTTCTGTTTTAACCAAGGAAGACCCAATGAACATGAATCTGCAAACTACTTTTACAAAACAGTCACAGCAAGCATGGGATTGGCTAACACAAGAAAAAGTGTTAAAACAATTTAATAGTGTTAAGGTAGACAAAACCTCTGCGCCGGATGGTATACACCCACGGGTACTTAAAGAGCTAAGCCAGGCCCTTGTCAGACAGTTATTTTTGGTTTTCAGGGATTCTTTTATTTCAGGTATGGTGCCCACAGATTGGTGTAAAGCAGATGTGGTGCCCATATTTAAAAAGGGATCAAAATCACAGCCAGGAAATTACAGACCTGAAAGCTTGACATCTGTGGTAGGGAAGCTGTTTGAAGGGTTGTTAAGGGAATATATTAAAGAATTCAGCTTGAACAGGAATATCATTAGCAGGAGCCATCATGGTTTTGTGAAAGACAGGTCTTGTCAAACTAAATTGATTACATTTTATGAAAAAGTGAGTAAAAAAATAGATGTGGGAGCGGCGGTTGATGTGATCTATTTAGACTTTGCCAAAGCATTTGATACGGTTCCGCACAGGAGGTTATTCTACAAACTGAATGAAATAGGCTTAGGGGAAAATGTTTGTGCGTGGACTGGAAATTGGCTGAAAGACAGAATGCAAAGAGTGGTAGTAAATGGCAAGTGATAAGTGGAGTACCTCAGGGATCTGTCCTGGGTCCTCTTCTTTTTAATTTGTTTATTAATGACCTCCCAGAGGGCATAGGGAGCCATGTATCAGTGTTTGCCGATGACACAAAATTAAGTAAGGTAATAAAGTCTGAACTGGATGTGTCTTCATTACAGGAGGATTTGGACAAATTGAGTAACTGGGCAGGCAAATGGCAAATGAGATTCAATATAGACAAGTGTAAAGTTATGCATTTTGGGTATGATAATAAAAATGCAACATATAGTTTAAATGGTGTTTCTCTGGGGAAATCTAATGAAAAGGATTTGGGAGTAATGGTAGATGTAGCAGTAGCGTGCAGTGCCAGCTGGCAGCTGCAAACACCAATAAGATATTGGCATGTATTAAAAGGGGTATTGACTCAAGGGAGGAAGATATCATTATGCCTCTTTACAGGTCCATGATAAGACCCCACCTAGAATATGCTGTTCAATTCTGGGTGCCCTTTCTGAAAAAGGACATTATGGAACTAGAGAAAAACTACAAAACTAGTAAGGGGAAAGTTTTAGTTATGAAGAAAGGCTAGAAAAGTTAAACTTGTACACACTAGAGAAACGGCATCTTAGAGGAGATATGATAACACTATATAAATATGTTCAGGGCCCATACAAAGGGCTGTCCAAAGACCTGTTCATTAATAGAACGGTACAAAGAACAAGGGGCCACCCGCTTTGACTTGAGGAAAGGAGATTTCATCTACAACAGCGGATGGGTTTCTTTACGGTAAGGACAATAAAGGTATGGAATTCACTGCCTGAGGAGGTGGTGCTATTGAATACATTAGATGCCTTTAAAAAGGGCCTGGATACTTATTTAAAAGAACAGAACATAGAGGGCTATGTATGTTAGTATTGGGATTAATATTTAGTTAGTGCTTGTTGATCTAAGAAGAAATCTGATTGCCATTTGGAAGGAATTTTTCCCCCCATTCAAGGCAGAATTTGAAATTGCTGTATTGAGGGGTTTTTTTGCCTTCTTTTGGAACAATGATGGTAAATAGGAATAGGAAAAGGGTTGAACTAGATCAGTGGTTCTCAATCTTTTTTTGCTCGGGGTACCCATAACACATAATCTAGACCATTCGGGGGACTCCTAACATATTTAATGTACTTTATCAAGGGCATAATGAAGGGTACAATACATAAATATACAGTTATTATTAGGTCTTACAATCATAATAACAAAACGAAACATTGTGCATAACAATTTCTATAAATCTTTATTAAAAAGTCCATTTCTGTTAGTTTTCATATAAAATATGGGGTACCCTAAGATGATGTCCATGGCACACCAAAGTGCCACTGCACCCTGATTAAGAATCACTGAACTAGATGGACGCAAGTCTTTTTTCAACCTAAATTACTAAATTACTATTACTTCTTTGTGGGGGGGTTTCGAAAACATTGTCTGAAACTTTGAATCTGTATGATGTGGGCGATCTCAAACTGCTCGCCATTATTCTCTCTCTTAAAGAATGGCGGCATCTACTAGAGGGCACTAGTATTCCCATTCTGATTCTGACGGACCACAAGAATCTCACATATCTGTCTGTGGCCAACAGGTTATCTCCACTTCAAGCCAGATGGGCCTTGTTCCTGTAGAGGTTCAACTATGTGGTTTCTTACCTTCCAGGCACTAAAAATATTAAGGCGGATGCCCTGTCCCAGCAGTTCAGGGCGGATTCCGAGGAGGAGTGTCCTCCGACCCCTATCATTCCCTCCAATCAAATATTGGCTACTATTTGCACAAGTATTATCTCTCCTCTGGGTGAGGAGATATTGGCCTCTCAGGCTTCTGCCCCTGTTGACAATCCCAGAGGGTGATGTTTCATAGCAGAGTCTCTAAGTACAAGATTATTGGAGACTTATCATTCCAATAAGGCAGCTGGTCACACTGGTAGAGACCAACTCATTTGGTCTGTGTCTAGACTCTTCTAGTGGCCTAGCCTAAGAACAGATTGTTCTGTGTTTGTGTCCGTATGTTCCACTTGTGCGCAGACCAAGACCCCCAGACACCTACCGGTGGGTCTCCTCCAACCCATTCCTAATGGGGAACGTCCTTGTTCTCACTTGTCTATCGATTTCTTGGTAGAACTGCCAGTATCAGAGGGCTTCACAGTCACCCTTCTGATCGTGGATCGATTCTCCAAAATGGCGCATTTTGTACCCCTTAAGGGACTTCCCTCCACGATGGAGCTGGCCGGGATCTTTGCCAGAGAGGTGGTTTGTCTCCATGGTATACCTAAGTTGGTGTTCTCACATCACGGGAGCCAGTTTGTGTCTTGTTTTTGGAGGTCTTTTTGCGGACAGATGGTGCTGCTAAGAGGTCTAATCAAGCGTTGGAACAGTTCCTTCTTTGCTTCATTTTGGATCATCATGACAATTGGGCGAACCAGTTACCATGGGCAGAGCTTGCCAGGAATTGTGCCGTGAATTCCTCCTCTCAAAATTCCCCGTTTATGGTAAACTACAGGATTCAGCCTTCGATTCTCCCTGAGTTGTTTGAGGCACAGAACATTCCGGCTCTGGATGAGCATTTACGGGCGCTCCACTCCACTTGGGTAGCGGTTCAGAGATTCCTGCAATGGTCCACGCAACGCTATATGAGACACACAGACCGTAGACAACTACCAGCTTCTGTGTTCCAGGTGGGAGAGAAATTGTGACTATCGGCTCATAACCTTAACCTCCAGGTGCCTTGTAGGAAGCTGGCTCCTCATTTTGTTGGCCCTTTTAAGGTCCTCCATAGAGTGAAATATGTATCCTATGCCCTCGAAATTCCTGCCAATATGCACATTTTGAATGTGTTCTACTTAAACCCTTGGTTTGTAACTGCTATACTTCGGCTCCTGTCCATCCGAGACCTGTCCAGGTGGAGGGGTCATGAGGAGTATGAGGTGAAAAGTATTCTGGACTCTCGCAGGGTCAGAGGCCAGGTAAAATATCTGATTCATTGGAGAGGGTATGGGCATGAGGAGTGTTCCTGGGTCACTAAGAGAGGAAACACATATCACTGGGCACTTGGTCCTACCTATAGATAGAACCATAGGCTAGGTTCTACATTACACTTCTTTGAGTAGCGCAGGCCTCTACCTAGTGTCAGTCTGGGTAGTAGACTGTGGTCTATTTGTCATACTGTTCGGGGGTGTTACAAGGGCATTGCCTATAGTATTTGTATTCTAAATAAAAGTGACTTTATTTCAAATTACTTGTGTCTGACCTACTGTTTGTACTGGTTACAGTGACAATAAGCTATTGACCAATGATTTCCATTTGACTGTAAAATACTTCCTACTTATTTCATCCATTAAACACAAACTGTCTTACACCACTGTTATATGAATGTTCACATATTTTTACAACATGAAATACTTAAGATATGATCAGCAACTGGGCTCAGTACTCTCTAAATCTGTGCAAAAATGCCAACACTGTTTAGAAAAAGAGAATTGGTTGCTGGTAAGATCATACTGTTTTCATGAATCTCTGATATTCTGAATATATATACCATTGGGAATAAATACAAGAGGAGCAATTTAAGATCAAAGTGGCTTAATTAAGTAGTCTGCATGGAAATGAGAAATAAGAAGCATGCTTTTAAACTAAAATTCTAAGGGTCATATGCATTATTAAAAATATAAAGAATGTAATAAAATCTGCAAACGTAATCTGGATGGTTAAAAGTGAGAAAATCATTGCAAAATAGATCAAGAAAAGTATATGAATGGCAAAATGATTACTGGTCCTCTTAAAACTGAGACAGGTGAATTAATTAGTGAGGATATGGCTATGGCTGACCTTAAACACATACTTTTTTCTGTATGTACAAAGAAAGCAACAATGACAAACAGAGAGAATCACAGAATTTCCTTCATCATGTACATGGCTTACTAAGGACAAAGTCTAAAAGAGTCTGGAAAAGGTGAATAAAGCACCTGGACCTGATGGCATAACCCCAAGAGTACTAAAGGATCTTAGTCCCTGTTTTGATAAAAGAAAACAAGTTATACAATAGTGGACAAATATAAATTCCTATACACAAATATAGGTAGCGCAGATATGGAAGGTAAAGTCAAATCTTCTCCAGCAGCCAGAAATATAGAATCCTTGTTTCCCGATTCCAAAACAATATACAAAATAAAACCACAATTTTTGGCACCTAAAGAAAAGGTGATACGTGTGGTATATATGAGGTATATATTAACTTACACTTAAAGCTTACTAGTAAGATATATTTTCAATAAAAGAAAGACATCCAAATATCCACAATGATAATTAATGTATCAAGTATAACATGACGTATCCTGCACTAAAGCAGAACTTCAGTCCTTAATTTCTCAATAACAATTCTTCTCCAGAGCACATCATTCATTGTCCACCTACTTAGTCTCTTTTCCTCCACTCACGATTCCCCATCCATGATTTCTCAAGATCAAGCAGCAAAAATCTGATTTGGCCATGTTTAACAAGTTTATCAAGTACTGGAATATTTGTCCTAATTTTCACCCTCACCCTTCTCCTTCCTCCTCTCAGGTTTATTCTCACTATTCTGCCTCTCACGGGTTAGCCACCATATTTTAGGATCAATGGTTGACGATCCTTGGCCATCTGAAGCCTTAGCCCTTCCAAAGTTTGTGTCTACTTCTCCCCTGTTTGAGACCTACCTAATAATGGTAGCAGCCATGCTTTGGGGCCCCCTATGGTCTGGCCAAGCATTTACAATTTTTACTGATATTTTGGCCACCTCTCATTTGAGTTCAAAAGGTTTATCCCCCTCCCCAACCATTATGATGTTCCTCCGCAGATTGACTTGGCTGTCCCTGTACTTCAAGCTCTACATTAATTGTAACTTTATTTCCCCTTCATTAAACTCTACAGCTGATTGTCTTTCTTGTTTTAAATTTTAGGAATTTTTTTAACTCCATCCATTAGCCAATCCTTGCCACCTCCTCCCCAGCTTAAGGATATGGTAATGCTATGAATTTCCTCCTGTCCTGAGCCAACCATTATCACTCAGTCTGCTCTGGCCCCAAGTATTAAGGGCTTCCTTTCACAAATGTCTTCTTTTTTCCAAGCCTGCACACCCCTACATGATCCCAGTCATTCTAGGCTTCACTAATTTCTGTCATGAATCTCTAAAAGATTTGCATTTCACCATTAAACTTTATCTGGCAGGCATACAGCACCATCTAACTCAAGCAGTCTTTTACCATGTCTCTATCAGGCCTAGCTGTTGCCCCACACCCCACCGTGAGTATGACCTAGGAACCCAATTTCCTTAAAAAAATCCAATATTTCACTAAATCACAACCATTTTTTTATATTTCATTCCCCCACTCTAAAACAAACCAGGTAGGATCAGGCACCCATATCCCCTTTTAAACAACTCACCACAGATGGTGCCCAGTGACTAACAACAAATTGTCACACTATTAGCTCACCCACCTGACAGTAGTCCTCTTTGCCCTTAGCTAACAGTCCTCTCTCCACAACTATTTTTACCAAATACATTAGGACCCTTCTATCCCGTCTAGACCTTCACCCTACTTCTTATTCAGGTCATTCACTTTGCATAGGAACAGCCTCTTCTGCCTCCAAAAATTAGGTTCATCCTCATATTATTCAAAGAGTAGCTTTTCCCGCTACATCCCCTTTCACAGCAGGTGAACTGATACCCTGGACGAAGTAGTGGGCAAAACAGAACATGATTCCCTGGATAAGCCCCCTCCTTCCATCGGTCCCCTCAGGCTACATCAACTTATCTGCCTGAATCTTGTTTGCCCATTCTATGAGTCTCCCAGTGATAGCCCATCATTCTGGCAGCTGTTGCTTCATTGTCCTGATCCATCTTACTAGACCTTCATGAAAGTATTCCTCCTTCCGCAACCTTAGCACCATCTCGGTCACCTCTCTTCCTGCTGGCAAACACATGGGTTCCCATCAACACCTTGTTTCCCCTTTGTTTCCTGTGAAGGTATGCACAGATGCATCAGTTGGGTGCCATGGAGCCCCAGGATCCTGCTGAGACAAGTGTACACTGGTCTGCAGGTGCTGTCTCCCCACCTCTCAGGAGCCACCTCCACATGCAGTTGAAGGCTAATTCACAACTTAATTGCCTATTCAGCCCAGACCTGCAAAGATCCCACAGATACAGACACTGTTGAACCAGAAAGACCTGTGGCCCTAGAGCAGGAGGGGGAGATGCCAACAGAGACCCAGGATCCACTGGACAAAGATAATGCTCTTTGGCATGATTGAGTAGGAGGTCATAGACTGCAAGTTGATCTGTAAGTTGATCAGTGATCTGTGAACTGAAGAGCTAAACTTGCTATATATGCTGGAGAAACGGAATAAGTATTTTGTGTGTGGTGTAGTGTGGTTAGGGAGAGGTTAAAAGACAAAACTGTTTTTTTTTGTTTTTTCCCCTCACTTTGCATTAGTACAAGAAACTGATTGCAGTCTGTTGTAGTGGAAGTGGTTAATTGCTTTAAATAACAAATACACAGTGAATACTTGAATGTGTGAATCTTGCATTAGTGAGAGGCTTGCCGATATTTGTGGTAGGGGTCGTAGGCCCTTTAAATGCAGGGTATCAGCCTCTCCTTCTGGGCGCATTCCTACCAGAGAACTTTTCGTTGTAGCTTCTCTGGATCACATCTCGTCACTTCTGGTTTCGTCGGTGCACGTCATTTTCTATGCGCCCAAGACCTGTAAGTACATCGCCAGGAAGTCTGAAACTCCCGGTATACAGGTAAAAGTAATAATTCCCGAATATTAAATATATATTAAGAAGTATGTTTTCATAACTGCATTTGTCATGGTAGTCATGTATTTCTCTTATAGTCGATTACGCAGTTTCAGACCTGTAGGCATTGGAGTAGCATTGTAACAACACAAAAGCAATCAATGCACACGGTATAAACCACAGCAAAATTTAGACTGCTAATTATATTTTTCTTATGTATATATATAAGCTATCTTCATTTGTATCTTGTGCCCATATATATATATCTTACAATTTTATCTTATCCGGTTGCCTTCTTTGAAAACCTCATGTTACTTTCAGCATGCGTTACTAAAGGACGGTTTCAGTAAGTTTGTTATGCTGTCAGGACTCGTGAGTTTTTTTTATGCATTATGTATTACTCTTTCTCTGTATAACTTTCACAGAGACGGTACAGCAGCAGGGTCGTTCAAGTCTTTGGCATTTATTAGTCTATAACGATTGTCTTTCATTGTGTTAAGTATCCATCCTCTGCTGTTAAACTTAATTCTAGCTTCCTTGGTGCTCACGAGGTTTTTCACAGTGTGTGAGCTACAAAGTATATCAGTTAGATCATCTACTTTACGATTTCAAATCTTATGTAATTTTCTGTATCTTTCTTATAACTATTTGGCTTATTTATTTTTAAACCTTATTATGTAGGTGGTATGCAGTACATATTGCGATTATATTTAGGCACTGATTATTTCTCCTGCCCTTCTTATTAATCTTCGGTTTACTAAATGGGTTATTTCTCTAAAATATCAGTCTTATATTAGCCCTATAGAATTTAGTTCTAGAAATGGTGTTATTTTAAAGGGTATGCTGTTAGGACCTTTGGCTTAAATTGTATCCTGAGGGTACTAGGTCAGCTTCTAATCAGTACTGGTTCCTTTCTCTTTGTGTCTCCAGTTCATTAAGTTTCTTTCCATTTCAGTATAAGTCTAGTGACCTTTACAATTTCATTTAGTTCTATCTTTTCACAAGGGCATAGAGTGCGAAGAGGCGGACAAGTGCGATTCGTATCATTAACCCAGCCTTTGCTTAAGCTTTGTTGGGAGGTGCCTAATGTTCTTTCGCACTTGGCTACGCTGCTGTTACCACTAACCCTTCTTAATTTTCACACTGTCTTTCGTTAATAACCTGGCAGGTAGTATTTGTCTCCCTTTCTTAGAGACATTTTCTTTGCGGATCCAGAATTAGGCACAATGTTATTCACATCTCCTCATCTTTCTTTTCAGTATACCTCATGATAGAAACTTAAGGTTAATCCTAGACTCCTTTTCTTTTCATAGCGGAATTAATTTTAATTTCATTTCCTCTGCATAGAGGCCGAAGGTTTTCAAATTAGATTCCGTACCTATTTCAGAGGCATAGCTTTATATTAGGGACCTTACCTCTTCTTAGGGGCCGAAGTTTAGCTCAGATACCTCACCCCTTCGTAGGGGCCAAAGGTTAGCAAAAATACCTCACCCCTTCGTAGGGGCAGAAGGCTAGCATAGATACCTCACCTCTTCACAGAGACCGAAGGTTAGTTCAGATACCTCACCCTTTCGTAGGGGCCAAAAGTTAGCATTGATACCTCACCCCTTTGTAGGGGCCGAAGGTTAGCATAGATACCTCACCCCTTCGTAGGGGCCGAAGGTTAGCATAGATACCTCACCCCTTCGTAGGGGCCGAAGGTTAGCATAGATACCTCACCCCTTGTAGGGGCTGAAGGTTAGCATAGATACCTCACCCCTTCGTAGGGGCCGAAGGTTAGCATAGATACCTCACCCCTTCATAGGGGCCGAAGGTTAGCATAGATACCTCACCCCTTCATAGAGGCCGAAGGTTAGCATAGATACCTCACCCCTTCGTAGGGGCCGAAGGTTAGCATAGATACCTCACCCCTTCGTAGGAACCTAAGGTTAGCATAGATACCTCACCCCTTCGTAGGGGCCTAAGGTTAGCTTAGATACCTCACCCATTTGTAGGGGTCGAAGGCTGGGCAGGGGCCGGAGGTTAGCTCTGATACCTCACCCTTTGCAAGGGCCCATAGGTTAGCTTAAGATTCCTCACCTCTTAGAGGCAGAAAGGTAGGAAGTCACATTACCCCTTTATAGGGGCCGTAGGTTAGGTTAGTATTCCTTACCCCTTAGTAAGGGTGGAAGGTTAGCTTATTACTTCTCACCTTTTTGTAGAGGTGAAAGGTTAGGTTAGATCTATTCCCATCTCTTCTTTCTTGGCAAGTTTGCTATTTTTTGGGGGGGAACAAGTAGTAAGGTATTTCCTGGTTGAATCACATATGGTTCTATAGTTTCTGTCAAGTTTGATTTCTCTAAGCCAGAGGAAAGGCTCCAGATTTTGGGAACAAGGCCATAAGCTGGGATCAGCTGGGATCACCATGGCTGGTTTGCCTATTCTGCTCGGTGAGAGTATGTTAAAAAAAAACCAAAACATTTTTTCATCATCCTTATTGTTGTTTTCGATGTCTTGTTTGTTTCTCAATCCTATTTTAGAATGAACGGGGAAAATTAAGATATTCAGCCTCCCTCTGACTCTGAAGCTTCTCACACTGATCTACCAGCTCCCAATAAAAAAAACATGTTACGCGGTTGGACCGTGGGAAAATTAATGGCGGAGCTAACCAGACGCCATATTCCTTTCAGGGCTTCAGCCCGAAAGGCAGAACTCTTTCGGCTATTAGAAGCCAGCCCACCCCAGGCTGTTATTCAGCCTCCTTAATCCCCTTTGTTCACACCACCTTCCCCTTCTACAGCTGACTTCCTGACTAATATCACACACATGTTGTCCGATGTGGGTTCAGCAGTAGCTAACATTAAGGCTAGAGTGTCCTCAATAGAGCGCACCATTCATGACAATCCTCCTGCTAATACAGCCTCTCTAATGAACATTCCAGGAACATCTCAAGCTCCAGCCCCTAGAATTTCACCGGCTCACATGATCCCCCCCAACATCTGCAGGGATATCATAGAAGGTAAAGAGATTAATCTGGTTTCATTACTGATAGCATCCAATGACATCTCTGAGAATAGGATTATTAACTGCGATGAGGTGTCTGTTAACTTGAGAGCCATAAGACTCCCGACTCTCCAGGAGACTGTCAGTCGTGGAGTTTGTTCTGGAGTTCGGAGTGTATCGGGACATACTCTGTTCAGCCTATCCTACGCGCCGTCAAGAACTTGACCACTATTTACATCTGGTGGTCGATTTGGCTTATAAGTATGGTGGTAGTACTTTTTATGATTACCACCGTGCTTTCGCAGCCAAAGCAGCAGCAGCGCAAGCCCAATTTAACTTTCCGACTGACTGGAGTAGTTTAGACACAGAACTATTCTGTCATCATTTTGCGGGGTTAAAAGCCCCGGTTTGTCAAACATGCCAATCTTCTTATCATCTCACCAATATGTGCCCTTCAGCCCCTGGTGCCACAGTTAGAGACCAACCTTTATCTCAGTTACAGCCCCAAGAGCAGACAGAAAGCTCTTCTTCTCCCCCAGGTTGTGATAAACTCAGCAGAAAAAATTATTATATGGGAGGCACACCAATTTGTAACAATTTTAATGCTAGGGGTTGTTTCTTCAGTAATTGTCCTTTGGTTCATGTTTGTTCGCACTGTCGTAACGCACATTCTAGAGCCATCTGTCCCCGTTTTCATCAAAATAAAAACCAAGGTGGAATCTATGTTGACTTACTGGAATCTTTACTTTCAAATTACCCCAATTTATCTCAATCTACTTACATCTTAACTGGCCTATTAGAAGGTTTTCACACAGGTATTTTAGCTTATCCTGCGCTATCAATTGAATGCCCCAATTTAGCTTCAGCATTATCAGAACCACTTGGAGTATCACAACTCCTGGCAACAGAAGCAGAAAAGGGTTTCATCATCGTCCCTTTCCCATCCCCCCCTTTTCCAGTGTGGCGAATCAACCCCTTAGGCTTAGCCACTCATAAGTTTTCCAATAAGAAAAGACTCATAATAGACCTTTCAGCCCCTCACTCTCTGTTTACTCCCAGTATCAATTCCCTCATCAGTTCTGATTCTTATACACTTCAGTATGCTAGCATTGACAATGCCCTATCCCTAATAAAACAAACCCTCCCAGACTGCTGGCTCTCTAAGGCAGATATTAAAGATGCTTTTAAATTACTCCTGGTTCACCCTGCCTTATGGCACCTTCAAGGTATTAAATGGGCAGGCCAATTTTACTTTTTTACTACTCTTATGTTCGGATCCAAAAGTAGTCCCAAGATATTTGATGAGTTTGCAAATATTCTATGTTAGCTTTTACTAAACCACTGTAAATGCCCTTCAGTCCTGCACTACTTGGACGATTTTCTTTTAATAGACAATTCACTTTCTCTAGCCTTGAGAAATTCTTAGATCTATTTAGTTCTGTGAATATTCCAGTAGCTCTAAATAAAACCAACAAAAGCTATTGAATTTTTAGGCATTACAATAGATACAGAACTTCAAGAGACTAGGATTCCCAAAAACAAAATTGATATAATCCAGGCTTTAATTGTTAAATACAAGTCCTATCCCTTACTCACAAAAACTCAACTTCAATCTCTCATCGGTCATTTGAGTTTCATAATGAGAGTTATCCCTCAAGGATGTCCATTTATAGCTCATTTACTGTCATTATTACCCTTGGTTTCATCAGCTTCATCGTGTATCTCTCTGGGTGCTCCGGCACTGTCTGATATTGCGACGTGGGAAAATTTCTTGAAAAATTGGAACAGATGTTCCATTTTCCCACCTTCTGTGAATTCAGATAGTCCTTCAGTCTTCACAGACGCTGCGGCACGTGCTGGCTTTGCTGCAGTCTGCGGGTCACAGTGGTTCTCCGGGAATTGGCCAGGAGGGGCACTGGGCCTGCATAGATTCCTGGAAACCTTTTCACCGTTTGAAATCTACCCTATCACTGCAGCAGCTGCACTCTGGGGGAATCAGTGGACAGGGCACACAGTTACTTTTTACACCAATAATCAAGCTACAGCTGCACTTATTACTAAAGGTAGATCCAACTCACCTCAGATCATGTTGTTCCTCCGTAAATTTATTTTGCTATCAATGTACCATAATTTTTCTTTATTAGCAAATTTATTCCCGGTTCCCAGAATTTAGCAGCTGACTCACTTTCATGTTTTGATTTCCAGGAATTCCGCAGACTCCACCGACAGCAGCCTCCCTTTCTTCACCATGTCCAACTTTCCAGGACCTAATAATGCACTACACTACCTACTCAAGCACGCTGCTACTATCATTCACGAAGCATTGTCTCTCAACACCAGGAAATCCTATGACAGAGCATGGCGCACTTTTCAACTTTTCTTATCCAACACTAAACCTAACAAACCATTTAGCCAATCCACCATATTAGCTTTTATATCATACTGTCATATCGGTTTAAAGTTATCCGCTCCATCCATAAAGGTTTATTTAGCAGGCATACAAGATTTTTATGCCCTCATGTACCCAAACAAGCAATCAATTTTTTCAAACTACAGTGTAAAGCTGCTCCTTAGAGGCATATCCAACACCCACTTTCATGCCACACGTACTCGTCTGCCCATCACCGGTCCCATTTTTAAATTGATGTACAATTTCCTTCTCACTACCCCTTTTCAAGTAGTCACTAATATTGTCATCTTAGCAGCAATATGCCTAGCTTTTTTACAAAACACTCAGATCACTTCACGCTTTTCTTATCTCACTCCAAAATGGATCAAGTGGGTGCCGGTTATTTTTTGCCATTTTTTGCTACTCAAGATATATGGTGTCCTTTTACAGCTCTTTATCACCTTTATTCACTTAATCTTACTCACCCCAGTCACAGCCCGCTGTTACTTTTAAATTCAGGTCCACTTTCTACTGCCACTTTCACGTTTTATATTCGCACTATTCTGTCACGCATAGGCCTCAACCCCAATGTTTATTCTGGTCACTCTTTTAGAATAGGAGCAGCTTCCTCAGCTTCAAAGAATCAAGTCCTGGCTCACATTATTTAAAAGTTAGGTAGATGGCAGTCCTCTTGTTTTACAAAATATATTCCGAACCCCACAACAGAGATACTTAGAGCTCTAGTTTCTCTCACTCATTGATATATACTGTCATTCTTGCGCAAGTTTAATAAAGCATTCAAAATTGTCTTTGCCTCTTATTCAGGCTCACCTCGTCGTTCTTCCCCTGAGTGTTTTCTCACACTCGGGGGAGTCAGCACACTTATCTCCACTCATGACGTAGGCCTCGACCATAAGTGTGTAAGTGCAGAAGTGTGGTAAGTGTGGGGATATAAATAATGAGAGGATTCAAGTTGCAACATTGAAAGAAACGGCCAATCTTGAGAGGGGTCTGCTGACTGGGCAGCAGGAAGCGGTGGTAGGTAGTTCTGGGGGTGGAGACTGCACAAAGAGCAGGTAGCCAGATGGATTACAGTTAGACATAGCAAGGGGGTGCAGTGAAATAGGGAGGACACTCCTGTGTTTACTAATCCTAGTAGATTTGCTGCATTGAGTAATGATGTTGGGGATGTTGACACAGGAATGCCTTTGCTGGAGAGGACTGTTCTCTCTAACAGCCAGGAGAACAGCCCCTCTAGCACGGATGGGATCCGGGACTCAGGCAGACCTAGAAAGATGGTGATGGTAGGGGATTCTATTATTAGACAGACAGGGTCATCTGTCACCAGGATCAGTACAGTTGAACAGGTTGCGGTCTCCTGGGAGCTTGGGTTCGACATGTGACAGAATGGTTTGATAGGTTGTTGGGAGGGGCTAGGCATGACCCAGCTGTCATGGTACATGTTGGTACTAATGACAAAGTCAGTTGAAAATCGAGGTCCATTAAAAAGGATTTCAGGGACTTAGGATATAAGCTTAAGCAGAGGACCTCTAAGGTAGTATTTTCTGAAATATTACCTGTGCCACGAGCTATATTAGAAAGGCAACGGGAGATTAGGGAGTTAAATATGTGGCTAAAGACTTGGTGTAACCAGGAGAGGTTTTGGTTCCTACAGCACTGGCAGCCTTTTCCCTTGGGGGCAATCTTTATAGTTATGATGAATTGCACCTTAGCAGAAGGGGTGCCATGGTGCTGGGCATTAGAGGGCTGGCAGAAAGTTTAAACTAAAAAGAGGGGGGAGGGTGCTGCAACACAGGATGGGGAAGGTAGCATAATTGAAGAAATGGTATTAGAGAAGGATGAAGAGGGAGAATGGGCTAGTTCATCTAATAGGGAGTTGCCATTGTTACAGCCTGATAAAAAGACAAATACATTTGACAAAGAATAAAATCTTTAAGGATGGAAAAAGATAAAATGTACACATGCAAATGCTTGTAGTCTGGCTGGAAAGATGGGGGAACTAGAAATGATTGCAATACATGAGCGGTATGATCTAATTGGTGTGTCTGGAATCAGGTTAGATGATACATATGATTTAGCAGTCAATCTAGAGGGTTATTTACCTTTTAGGAGTGATAGGGTTAATAAAAGGGGAAGAGGGGTATGCCTATATGTAAAGCATGCTTTAAAACCTAGTTTAAGTGAAGATATAAATGAAGGGTCCAATGAAAAGGTAGAGGCCTTGTGGGTTGAAATACACACTGGGGTACACATAATGAAAATATGTTAGTGGGGATTTGCTACAAGCCACCTAATATTGGGGAGTTGGAGGAAGCCCAACTTTTACTGCAAATGGAAAAGGCTTCTAGGACAGCAAAGGTAATTATAATGGGAGGTTTCAACTACGCTGAAATTGACTGGAGCGATATGAATTCTGGCACAACAAAGGGAAATATTCTGGTAAATGATCATTTTATGTCCAAACTAGTAGAGGAGCCAACTAGAAAAGAGGTCTTGCTTGACCTAGTGCTCTCAAACAATTCTGACATGATAAACAATGTACAAATAAGGAAACATTTGGGCAACAGTGATCACAATATGGTATGGCTGACACCCTAAATGCATTCTTTGCTTCAGTATATACAAAGGAAGCAGCAATGACAGGCTATGGGCAAACAGACAAAACCACAGAATTTCCTCCATCATGTTCATGGCTTACTGAGGACAAGGTCCAAAAGAGACTGGAGAGAGTTATGGTGAATAAAGCACCTGAACCTGATGGTATACACCCAAGGGTACTTAAGGGACTTAGTTCAGTAATAGCAAGACCGTTATACTTAATATTTATTAATTCACTTTCATCATCCCTGTGATTGGAAGAAAGCTGATGTAGTTCCTTTGTTTAAAAAGGAAGCAAGATCCAAACCAGGAAATTATACACCTGTGAGCTTGACTTCCATATTGGGTAAGATATTAGAAGGGTTACTAACTGACAGTATTCAGAACTATGTGGAGGCAAACAATATCATTAGTAGGAATCAGCATGGTGAATAGATCATGTCAGACTAACTGACTTGCATTTTATGAAAGAGTAAGTAGTAATTTGGACAAGGGAATTGCTGCTGATGTAGTATACTTGGATTTTGCAAAAGCCTTTGATACATTGCCTCACAACAGGTTACTGCATAAATTAAAAGGCTTTGGTTTGGGAGGTGTTATCTGTCCATGGATTCAGAACTGGTTAAATGATAGATGGCAGAGAGTTGTTGTAAATGGTACCTTTTCAAATTGGTCTAAAGTTAAAAGTGGGGTGCCACAGGGCTCAGTCCTGGACCCAATGGTTTTTCATTTGTTTATTAATGATCTTGAAGTGGTAACTGAAATGAGTGTCTCAGTCTTGGCTGATGACAGTAAGCTATGTAAGGAAATACATACAGAGCTGGATGTTTTTTCTCTGCAGAAGGATTTAGATAAACAGTGAATGGGCAGAAAAGTGTCAGATGACATTAAAGGTAGATAAATGTAAGGTTATGCATTTGGGCTGTAGAAACAAACTTGCTACATATACTCTAAATGGGAAACAACTTGGGGAATTCCCCATTAGAGAAAGATTTAGGAGTACTGATAGACAATAGAGTTCACAGCAGTGTGCAGGGTACTATCCTGCATAAAAAGAGGTATAGATGCAAGAGATGCTAATATTATCCTACCACTGTATAAATCCTTGGTTAGTCCTCATCTAGAATATGGAGTACAATTTTGGGTGCCAGTTCTTAAAAAATACATCGGAAATGCTCGTAGTCTGGCTGGGAAGATGGGGGAACTACAAATGAAAAAAAAGAAATGGAAAAGGTGCAGAGACGTGCAACAAAACTGATAAAGGGTTTGGAGGATCTGAGTTATAAAGAGAGACTAGCCAAACTAGGTTTGTTTACATTAGAGAAGAGATGTCTACGGGGTGATATGATTACCATTTACAAAAACATTCAAGGTCAATACAAAGAATTATCCAATGAATTATTTACGCAGAGCTGAGCTAAGAACAAGAGGTCATCCATTAAGACTAGAGGAAAGGCGATTTCTACTAAAACAAAGGCAGGGATTCTTTACAGTAAGAGTGGTAAAGCTATGGATTTCTTTGCCTCAGGATGTTGTACTTGCAGATAATGCAACTGCTTTCAAAAAAGCAATGGATGCCTATCTAGCACAGAACAATATTGAAAATTATGACAGATGGTGTCAATGCAGATAGGATGTTGATCCAGGGAACTATTTGACTGCCATTTGGAGTCAGGAAGGAATTTTTTTACCCACTTAGGGCTAAATTGGAAATGTTTACTATGTATGCAACAGGTTCACATCCTGCAGCATCCTTGACCTCTATGAGGTCATAAAAATAGACCTTGAGCCTATAGTCTCCACCAACTATACGCTCATTGGCATAGAGAAGCTGCAGTGCAACATCCATCTCATTGCATCTGGATCTTTCCAGTCCACAGAAGGATATGTATCCAGAATGTCTCAGCTTGCATGCTCCAAGGCATTTGCTCAGGAGCTACATTCAATTCCTCTCCACTGACATGCAAATGGGAAAGTGTCAAGCATAGATTTTACAGGAGAAGAGTCATGCCCAGAGTGATGGGGACCATCTAATACACACACATGCACATAAGAGCTCTGACATACAAGGACCATCTGTACTTCAACAGAACTTCAACTCCATCAACACTGACAACAACCTCAGGATCACCCATGTGAAGGGAAGGTAAGTAATGTTAATGTGACTAGAACAAAACATTGTGATTAGTTTCCATGGTCCCCTGTTCCCTAGTAAATCAGCTTTGATCCACATCATGCTACTGCATTGAGAATTGCAGGAGTTACATGTGACACCCTGTTTCTCCCCCACATTAGAGGTGATGCTGGATATGGCTGCAAACTGTGGCTCCTCACACCTGTGCCCAACCCACACATGCACTTGTACAACATAGCTACAACAAGGCTCACATAAGGACAAATACTGAGTCTGAACATATGTTTGGCCTTCTCAAAAACAAAATTCAGCTGTCTGGATTATTCTGGGGAAGCACTACAATATAACCCCCTAAAGCGTGTAGCATTATCCTTGCATTTGCTATTTTATACAACATTGCTGTGGATGCACGTTTATTAGGGGTCAATGAAACAGACCAGTGGATAAAGAGATACAATGTGGTGCTGAAACATGGGACAGACTCATCAAGGAATTCTTTGCTTGTAAGAATGATGGATCACAACACCAATAAACAGCAACATACAAACCACACACACACAGATATATGTTTCTCCACAGGATGCAGCCTCACTCCTTGGTCCAGGAAACCTGGAACAATTTGGGAGAAGGCTCCAACATCACCACTCAACATGCTTGTTGTGATAAACCAGTTCTTCATGGACTGGACACAGAGGCATAACTAGAACCCTCCGGGCCCTGGTGCAAGAAGTGCCATGAGACCCCCCACCCCCCGACCACATTGGGCCCCCCCAACCACATTGGCCCTGGGCCCTCCACAATGCCCCCATCTCCTACCTCCCAAATCCCAGTGGTCCAGTGGATTGGCAGGAGAGATGGGTTGGCTCCTTGAGCTCCCGCATGGTCCTCTTCTGTAATGCAAAGAGCTGGGAGATGATGTCATCTCCCATCGCTCTGCATTACTAGAGCGCCGAAGGGATATTGTGGGTGCCATGAGGAGGGGTCACAGGGGACGGATGGGCCCCTATAGTGATGGCCCCTATAGTTACGCCACTAATTGGACAAACATAGAGGCTCTAACACATCTTTCAATAGGTGATACTATATTCCAAACATTCAGATGCCTTTGACAATGGCAGTGGTTACACAATGACATGTAACAGAGTTTCTCAATGGTATTCCACACAGTTGCTGGGAACTACAACCCTCATCATATGCCAACAGATGTGGGACCAGGGATTTACCAGACTTGCATCATACAATGAACATCATCTGTTTGTAAACACCTGTGACAATGGTACTGAGTTGACATATGTTGTGTTCATGTGCCCATACAGATATATGTGGCAGATATATGTGACATGATGATCACATCCTTTCACCTCCAAATTTATTCAGGTACCCATTCACCAGTATGAAGTATCTTTCACACTTGCAAAATGCTATGCTGTGTTGTTGGCATGACTAACATAACATGTGATGTCTCACACAGTGTCCATCCAGACTTGCATCAACTGCACCACAAGGGGGCTATGTGTAACAATATATTATCTACATGCCACAGGTACTCGACATGTTGAATGCTAGATGATCCCACACAAATCGCTTCATGATGTATGTTTGAATCGTCTACATCTTAGGTATTGTAAGCAACATATGTTGCACACGTATCCTGTTTAACAGCCTCTGGTGGTGTATGGACTTGTATCTAGAATTACCACTTCCTCACCAATGAAGCATAGACCATGGACCGTATGCATGTGCCATAGAAGTGGGAGTGAATTCTGGGATGAGCCAAGTGCTCCACTAGGGAGACATGAGCATAATCATATTTCCATTTGAGAGCGAAGGAGATGGAAAGATACCTGTATTTCTTCAAAAGTACTGTTCAGTTATAGCTGATGTCACATTTTCTTAGGTCCCTGCAAACCGTCAAAAAGTGACTGCTCTGTAACCACTATAATCAATGCATAGCTCACAAGGCAATGTTCGGGCTAAATCTTGAGCATGTCACAAACATGAACACTTTAGCAGGACACCAATCCAGTACATGTGTTGTGTGATTACTGACCCACTCAGGGTCTGGATTCCAGTGCAACATATCCTTTAAGTGGAATCTCTGAACTACAACAAACTAGCATTGACAGTTTTCAGATACAGTGGAATCCAGCCCCAGATGTGTGAAGAATGTTCTGCCCTGTTACCCACATCCCACATCAAATACCTTGTCTGGACAACCACTTTCCTCCTTGTTGCTGTTGTAGTCCAGCTCACATGGGATGGGATTCAAAGTGATGCATCTCATCTCTTGTTGTACATCACACATTTCCAGTTGGTTCCATTTGGAACTGTGTGGATTCATAGTAACATAGTAAATTAGGTTGAAAAAAGACACAAGTCCATGAAGTTCAACCTTTGCCTCATATACTAGTGACATGAGAACTGTATAGCTTTCCTGCACCAAATAGTCTTTATCAGACCTTCCTGATTTGCCTACTAATATAACATATAATCATGTATGTTCCCTTTTGAAATATATGAATCTAATCTTCTCTTAAATGTGTCCATTGTATCTGCCATAACCACCTCCTTGGGCAAGGAATTCCACAATTTAACAGACCTTACTGTAAAAAACCCCTTCCTCTGTTGAAGACTAAACCTCCTTTCCGCTAATGTCAAGGGGTGTCCCCTGGTCACCTGATCAGACCTTAGAATGAATAGCTCACCACAGAGATCCTTGTATTGACCTCTCATATACTTTTACAAAGTGATAAGATCTCCTCTTAGTCATCTTTTCTCTAGAGTAAATAAACCAAGTTTGTCTAGTCATCCCTCATACGTTAAGTCCTCCATTCCCTTAATTCATTTTGTTGCTCTTCGCTGTACCCTCTCTAGTTGTAGTATATCCTTTTTCAGAACTGGTGCCCACAACTGTACTGCAAATTTGACGTGAGGTCTTACCAATGATTTGTACAATGGCAAAATTATGTAATCCACTCTTGCATCAATACCCCTTTTTATGTTAGACAAACAACAGTTTGTTAGTCAGGCAGAGCCACAGGTCAGAACCAATGTGGGTAGTCAGACAAGCCGGGGTCATACACTGAGCGAGTTAGTCAGTCAGAGACACAGATCAGAACCGATGTGGGTAGTCAGACAAGCCGGGGTCTACACTGAGCGAGTTAGTTAGCCAGAGCCATAGGTCAGAACCAATGTGGGTAGTCAGACAAGCAGGGTCTACACAGAGCGAGTTAGTCAGCCAGAGCCACAGGTCAGAACTGATGGGGGTAGTCAGACAAGCAGGGGTCTACACAGAGCAAGTTAGTCAGCCAGAGCCACATGTCAGAACCAATGCGGAAACTCAGACAAGCCAGGATCATACACAAAGCGGATTCAGAGGTCAGGCACGGGTCACAACGGGAATGCAAGAGCACTATCAGAAACACCACGTAAGGCCAATGATTCCTAGGCCCAGGGAAGTTTAAAAAGGAGCAGCCAAAGACGGGAATAATTTGGCAAATAGTAGGAGCCCCATAAACAAGAGCACGAACAGCGTACGCTCCAGTAGATGTCAGGAATGTGGAAGTGGCCGTCCTCCATGCCAGCTAGCAGCAACATAGTAAAAAGGAAGCACAGGATTGCTAGGCCTCCTAGGGATACCGTGATAGATACCCAGGCTTCCATTAAGTTCATAAGTAGCCTTGGGATTATTTCCTTCCAAATGCATGACTATACACTTTCTCTCATTAAACTTCATTTTCCATTTGTTTGCCCAATCTGCCATTATATGTAAATCCCTCAGTAGAGAGCAAATATCCTGTTCTGAATTAATTATCCTGCATAATTTCGTGTCATCTGCAAATATTGATATTTTGCTTTCTATAGCTATTTCCAGGTAATTTATAAACATGTTAAAAAGCAGCGGACCTAATACTGAACCCTGAGGTACTCCACTCTCCATTTTAACTGTATTGGAGAATTGTTCATTTACAACCACACACTGTTCCCTATCCTTCAGCCAGTTTTGTATCCAATTGCAAAGGTTATCTCCTAGCCCCAATTTCCTTATTTTATACCAAGCCTTCTGTGTGGCACTGTATCAAATGCCTTTGCAAAAT
The DNA here is from genome assembly GCA_037306005.1 of Rhinophrynus dorsalis. Classification (NCBI taxonomy): domain Eukaryota; kingdom Metazoa; phylum Chordata; class Amphibia; order Anura; family Rhinophrynidae; genus Rhinophrynus; species Rhinophrynus dorsalis. Next base: position 173,407,625 of record CM074720.1, on the reverse strand, counting down.
CTAGATATACTACATCAACTGTCTTACCATTATCTTACCATTAACTTCCTCATAGAAGCTGAAAAGATTAGTTTGGCATGATCTATTCCTCATAAAACCATGTTAATTCCTGCTAATGATCTTATTTTGTGTTATAATCCTGAATATAGTCCCTCATTATCCCTTCTAGCAGTTTTCCCACTACAGAGGTCAAACTCACAGGTCTATAATTGCCAGGTTCTGTTTTAGTTCTCTTCTTAAATAGAGGCAGTACATTTGGCTCTTCGCCAATCTTGTGGCACTGAACCTGTGGTGAGAGAATCTTTAAAGAATAAATATAGGGGTCTTGCTAACATTTCACCGAGTTCCTGAAGAACCCTTGGATGTATACCATCAGGACCCGGTGTTTCCTCAGTCTTAATTTTGTTCAGTCTTCCCATGACCTCTTTTTGAGTTAACCCAATATCTAATACTTGTATTGTTTTATTTGTTACTTGATGAGGCTCTTCTACTATTCCATATTCCCTTGTATATACTGATGCAAAGAAAGTCTGTCTTTTACTTATCCTCTCTAATCAACTCACCCAACTCATTTTGAAAGGTGCAATGCACGCCCTCTTAAGTTTTTTTGTTATTTATATATTTGAAAAACTATTTTTGGATTAGTTTTGCTCTTCCTTACAATTCGAGTTTCAGTATCTATTTTTGCCCTAATTGCCTTTTTGCAATCTTTGTTGCACTCCCTGTATTTTAAGAAAGAATGTTCAGTTACTTAAGACTTAAATATTTTAAGTGTTTTTTTTTTCCTTGCCATTTCCTTCATTACGTGTGCAGTTAACCACATTGGGTGTGATTTGCTTCTTTTGCATTTGTTTCCCATTGGTAAATACTGTTGGGTACATTTCTGCAACCTAAATTTAAATTCTGACCATTTTTTCCCAGTATTTTTGCCTTTAAATAATGTATCCCAGTCCATATATTGCATTGAAGCTCTTATCAATTTGACGTTAGCTTTTTTAAAATTAAGAGTTTTGGTCCAACCTATACAGTTTTGCTTTGCCATACTGATTTCAAATGTAACCATTTTCTGATCACTGTTTCCCAAATGTTCACTTACCTTAACATTGGATGCCATTTCTATGTTATTCGTTATAACTAGGTCTAATACATTGTTATTTCTTGTCAGCACTTCCAGCATTTGTGACATGTAACTTTCCCGAAGCATGCTCACAAATCTGCATCTCTTAGCACTCTGACAGGTCTCATTTTTCCAGTTGATAGCTGGATAGTTAAAATCTCCCAGAATTATAGTATACCCAAGCTGGGCAGCTTTCCTCAAAATTGGATTTAGTTTTGGTTTCAAATATAAGCACACACCTCCCCCTTTTCTATTAATCTTGTCTCTCCTAAACAGGGAATAGCCCTCTATATTTACAGCCCAATCATGTGTATGATTCCACATGTTTCTGTTATACCAATTATGTCCAATTGCTCATTAAAGAGACAGTAATACTTCGTTTTATCTTTATTTTATTTTGTAGGCATTAAAAAAACATGAAGAACGATATAAGTCTTATCTCTCAAACCTTTATGGTTTAAGAGATATTCACAAGCAAAGTTTCCCCCCTTGACAAGTTTTTCAGCTTTTTCCCTTATCTTAATTGAAGATTGTCCCTCTCTGCAGTCTACCTGGGCACCTCCCTTCTGATCTGGCTGAACGGGGGGGGGATACTTTGCTTGTGAATATCTCTTAAACCATAAAGGTTTGAGAGATAAGACTTATATCGTTCTTCATGTTTTTTAATGCCTACAAAATAAAATAAAGATAAAACGAAGTATTACTATCTGTTTAACCGCCAGCAATTCTAGTTCTCCTATTTTATCTAGCATACAGTTAATTTTGAAGTCTTTACATATTTTACCCCCCTACATGCTTTTTTTCTACATCTTCATTTAATAGGAGTTCTGTCCTATTGACTACATTTATCCCCACCCTTTCTCCACCCCCATGATCATTTACCTGGACCCAGCTCCTATCTGCTCTATCTACCCATTTTTTCTATCTATACCCTCTCCCACCCCTTTCCTAGTGTAAAAGCTCCTCCAAGCTTCTTAGCATTGTCTCCCTTAGCACGGAGGCTCCTCAATCATTTAGGTGCTATCCATCACTTCCATACAGTTTGTACCCAAGAGCAAAATCAGCCCAGTGCTCTAAAAACATAAAACCCTCCTTACTACACCAATGCTTGAGCCATGCATTAAGCTCCCTGAACTCCCTCTGCCTACCTGCACTGGCACATGGCACAGGTAGTATTTCAGAAAACACTACCTTAGAGGTCCTTGCTTTGAGCTTGCACCCTAAATCACTGAAATCATTCTTTAGGGATCTCCATCTTCCTCCTCCTACTTTGTCAGTGGTACTAATATGTACCAAGACAGCTGGATCGCTTCCAGCCCCTACCAATAATCTGTCAGCCCTGTCCGCAATATGCCGAACCCGAGCACCCAGGAGACAGCATGTTGTTCGGCATTCAAGTTCCTGGCAGCAGATTACCCTATCTACCCTCCTAATAACAGAGACCCCTATTACCACCTGCCTTGGTTTTTGCCTACTCTGCATCCTATCTAACCTGGAAGGAGGGCTGTTCCCCTGTTTTCTAGAGGAATTAGCCCTCTCCAGTATTGCCAGTTCTGAGCTATCCTCATCAACATCTTCACAGAATCTTGCAAATCTGTTGTACTGAGTCAACTCAGAACTGGCCTTCCTCTTCCTCTGACCACTACCTCCCCTCATCACTGTTACCCAGCTTCCTCCTTGTTGCTCCTCATCTACAACTCCACCCTCTTCACCACTGACCCCGCATACTACCTGCTCTATGAGTTCTAAACTCCTTTTGAGGCTTCCAATGTCACACAATGTTGCAATATTTCTTTCCAAATCCAATATCTTAGACTCTAAAAAGAAAATATGCTCACACTTGGCACAGCGGTATGACCCCTGGAACGACTGCTCCAAGTGTTCAAACATGTGACAAGAGTTGTTGAACATCAGCTGCGATGGAATCCAGGTACATATGTGGCTATGTGCAGTGAATGTCTTTGTAGTGGGGCTTGTGATGGATGCCCATTCAGTCCTATCTATAGTTCATTATGCTCCATGAACTATGCAAGCATTTGGCCCATCATGTCCACCGTTTCAGCTCCAGTTTGTTGGACCAATATGTGTGTGTTGTTTTACAATGTTGATGAGGGTTGTAGCAGACCCTTCCATGGCTCTCTGACATCTCCTGTGGAACCTTTGTGCATCCCATAGAAGCCTACTCTGCTTTTTTGGCTGAATTGCCTGTCAAGACACTGTCATCATCATGTGGTTGCGTGGATTCCTCTGAAGCTGCATATCCCACTGGTGCTGTGTCTGTTTGCTTCTGAAGATGTGCCTGTGCCCGATTCTGAAGCTGTGCCTAATTCTGGGTTTTTTTCTGCTGTGGATATTTCTGCTGTTTGAATTGTCTGCTGATGGTAAAGTTGAGTCTGGTGCTGCTGGAGTAGTGGAGGTAGCATGCGCCTAAATCTGGCCTGAACACGATGCTTTCTTCACAATTGGACCCACTCTGCTCTAAAATTCTCTGCTTCTCTGGTGTATGGATATGTGTGCTGTATCTTCATAGGGGCCATTGTCTTTTGGTGTCTCCCACATGGCTGCTTTCTGTGTATTTCTGTTGCCAGATTCATATGTTGGCCACTGTGACTAAGATGTCACGGGGGAATCCAGCTTGTAGTGATGGGTCCATATGAGCATTAGAGCTGTATCCTTCTCCTTGGTTGTTTTGTTTATATGGGGGTGCACATTGCTGATAAATGGCTGGTGTCCCCCATTCTTCATGGCTGGCTGTTGTCACCATTGTTGGTAGGTGGATGTTGCTTCCCCATTTCTGAATGGTGGCTGAGTGGTTGATGGTGGCTCACTTTGTTGCATGGTGGCTGGTGGGCTGCATGTGGTGTCCTCATCCCCAGTAGATGGTGTGTTCTGGAACATGGACAGGATGCTGTGTTTCAAGGCTGGATGCTTCACGGTAATGACAATGAGGATTAGCTGCTGAACTATACAGGAGTGATGGGTATTATGTGATATCCATGTAACTCCTTGTCTGCTGGAATGGTGTTCAATGAATTGTGTAGCAATATGCTTCACACCCTTCTGGTCCACAACATGTTCAAACACAGGAAGCTAGACATTTAGGGGATACCACTGGGATGGGGTTCATCTAAATTTGACTTGTAACATCTGAAAATGCTCTGTTTTGGATGACATGCTAATCTTGACCATGAGGACATCATCTGCTTGTTCACTAGCTGTTGGTTGGTGATGTAGTATGGAAGTTATGGCCCCAAACAGTTGGCAAGCCATGACGTCTGAACTGGTATCCTTTTGAAATGACGTACTTAAAATGTTGTCTTAAATTGTTGCATGTGATTGGCCGCATTAAGGACACCATATATGGGTGAAATAATGATGCATTAAGGATGCATTGATGACGCAATATGGGTGCAATATGGGTGCAATAATGATGCATTAAGGACACAATATATGGCTGCAATATGGGTGCATTAAGGACGCAATATGGGTGCAATAAGGACACATTAAGGACGCAATATGGGTGCAATATGGACGCAATATGAGAGCATTAAGGACGCAATATGGGTGCAATATGGGTGTATTAAGGACGCAATATGGGTGCATTAAGGGCGCAATACGGGTGCAATATGGGTGCATTAAGGATGCAATATGAGTGCAATATGGATGCAATATGAGTGCATTAAGGACGTTATAAGGACGCAATATGGTTGCAATATGAGTGCATTAAGGACGCAATATGGGTGCAATATGGACTTATTAAGGATACAATATTGGTTTTGGGTTGGCTTTAGTGTGTTCAGAGTTGGTTTTGGGTTGGTTTTAGTGTGTTTTGGGTTGGGTTTTAGTATGTTTTGGTTTGGGTTTTAGTGTGTTTTGGGTAGGTTTTAGGTTGGTTTTAGTGTGTTTTGGGTTGGGTTTTGGGTTGGTTTTAGTGTGTGTACGGTTGGTTTTGGTGTGTTTAGGGTTGGTTTCGGGTTGGTTTTATTGTATTTTGGTTTGGGTTTTCGTGTGTTTTGGGTTGGTTTTAGTGTGTTTACGGTTGGTTTTGGTGTGTTTAACTTTGTTTTTGGGTTGGTTTTAGTGTGTTTATTGTTGGTTTTGGGCTTTGGTGTGTTTAGGGTTGGTTTTGGGTTGTTTTAGTGTGTTTACGGTTGATTTTAGTTTGTTTAGAGTTGGTTTTGGGTTGCTTTTAGTGTGTTTTGGGTTGGCTTTAGTGTGTTTTGGGTTGTTTTTGGGTTGGTTTTGGGTTGGTTTTATTGTGTTTGTTTTTGGGTAGGTTTTGGGTTGGTTTTAGTGTGTTTATGGTTGGTTTTGGTGTGTTTAGGGTTGGTTTTAGTGTGTTTATTGTTGGTTTTGGTGTGTTTAGGGTTGGTTTTGGGTTGGTTTTAGTGTGTTTTGGTTTGGGTTTTTGTGTGTTTTATGTTGGTTTTAGTGTGTTTACTGTTGGTTTTGGTTTGTTTAAGGTTGGTTTTGGGTTGGTTTTAATGTGTTTTGGGTTGTTTTTGGGTTGGTTTTATTGTGTTTGTTTTGGGTAGGTTTTGGGTTGGTTTTAGTGTGTTTACGGTTGGTTTTGGTGTGTTTAGGGTTGGTTTTTGTGTGTTTATTGTTGGTTTTGGTGTGTTTAGGGTTGGTTTTGGGTTGGTTTTATTGTGTTTAGGGTTGGTTTTAGTGTGTTTTGGTTTGGGTTTTCGTGTGTTTTGGGGTGGTTTTAGTGTGTTTACTGTTGGTTTTGGTGTGTTTAGGGTTGGTTTTAGTATGTTTATTGTTGGTTTTGGGTTTTGGTGTGTTTAGGGTTGGATTTGCGTTGGTTTTAATGTGCTTAGGTATCACGGTGCCCGTGCTTTCTGTCAGTCTCTGTGTTTGCGCTCCTATTGGCTGAGCTATGTTTGGCCCGCCCAGTATGGTCTTTTTAAACTGGGCTCAGGCACCTGTCTGGTGCCCTTTCGTGGTGTTCCTGTACCAGTGCTGACTTGAGTTGCTGTGCTCCTGTGTCCCGTCTGACTACTCTGCTTCTGGTTCCTGTTCCGTGATCCGACCCGGCCTGGCTGACGTCCCTGCTCCGTGACCTGACCTGGCTTGTCTGACGTTCCTGCTCCGTGATTCGACACGGCCTGGCTGACTTCCTGCTCCGTGACCTGACCCGGCTTGTCTGACATTCCCGCTCCGTGATCCTGCCCGGCTCTCCAGTTTCTGCTTTGTTGTGTCACTTGGGCGACATTCTGACTTCGCTTGTCTGGGCCTGCCAGACAGTGTGTCCGTTACTGCTACGGCAGTGTACCTATCGCTGAGCATCCCGTTAACTCTTGCAGAGCTACTGTTGCCTCCGTTACTGCTACGACAGTGTACCTATTGCTGAACCTTCCGTTAACTCTTGCAGAGCTACTGTTGCCTTTGTTACTGCTACGGCAGTGTACCTATTGCTGAGCCTTCCGTAATTCTTGCAGAGCTACTGTTGCCTCCGTTACTGCTACGGCAGTGTACCTATTGCTGAGCCTTCCATTAACTCTTGCAGAGCTACTGTTGCCTCCAATACTGCTACGGCAGTGTACCCATTGCTGAGCCTTCCGTTAACTCTTGCAGAGCTTACTGTGGCCTCTGTTACTGTTGTGACAGTGTGCCATTGGTTGCGTTTCCTTTCAGCTCTTGCAGAATACTGTTGCCTCCGTTACTGCACCGGCAGGGTGCCCTTGACTCTATTCCGTTCAGCTCGTGCAGAGTACTGTTGCCTCCGTTACTGCACCGGCAGGGTGCCCTTGGCTCTATTCCGTACAGCTCTTGCAGAGTATTGTGTGGCCTCTGTTTACTGCTACGGCAGGGGGTATAAGTCTCAGCTCTGCTCCGGCAGATCTATAGTGCTCTGTCTCCATTCTAGCACTACAGTCTCCTTATCGCTGTTATTCCATCATACTGGGCGTTATTGAAAACTCACCACATCAGAGACTGATTATATCTATTGGGACTTTAACCCATGCTGTGCTGGGTATTCACCCTGTCATGCCTGACCTGTGACAGTATATGAACTCTCTCACTTACTATTATACTGGGCCTGTGTAGGCATATGTCTAAGTCCTGTATTGCACCTGTCTATTCTGCTGAATGACGCTATAGCCCGTCAAGGGTAATTCTCATTGTGTTTGTTTTAATAAAACTGTGTTTTATCCTAACCCTCTGTGTCTGAGTGTTGAACAAACCATTACAGTACGAAAGGGCCATGACCTCAGACAGTAAAGGTGAAGGTAATTCACAGAACATCCACTGGAGGATGGATGTGCACAAGCAGCGTCTGGACCAGTTGGCACTGGCCATGCAGACATTACTTGAACGTACGGTACACCTCGATAAACCAAGTCAGAATCCGGTGGTCCCCCCAGTTTTGACACCGGAAAATCATTCCGTGACTACTGCTGCACCGACTAGAGGGTTAACGGTGGTGCCGCCATTGCCGCTCAGATATGATGGTGAACCTACCCTACGCAGAGGGTTTATTAATCAATTAGAAATATTCTTGGAACTAACGCCTCATGCCTTCCCCAATGACCGGAGAAAGGTTGGGTTCATGATATCATTACTAACAGGCAGAGCCCTGGTTTGGGCCAATCCTCTGTGGGAGAATGCCAAACCTTGTACTCAGGACTTCAGGGAGTTCGTATGAATGTTCCGGAGAGTATTTGAAGTCCCTGGTAGAGCTGCCTCTGCTGCCAAAAGATTGATGGAGGCACAACAGGGTAATCGTACCGTGGGCGATTATGCTATAGAATTTCGTACATTGGCAACAGAGGTAGGATGGAATAACGAGGCGCTAGTGGCAGCTTTTGCCTATGGTCTTGCCGACCATATCAAAGATGAAATAGCTGCGAGAGAAGTACCCAATGACTTGGACAAATACATTGATTATGTCATTCTAATTGATTCCCGTATTCGTGAAAGACACATGGTTAAAGACCATAGGACACAGCCTAAAAACTATGGGCAAAGCAGCCTTTTGAACCCACCCGTGCCTCCCTCGCCTCCCATGCCTCCTGACCGTTTACCTGAGTCCAGAGAACCAATGCAACTTGGTTCACCAAACTCACAAAGGAGGAACGGGCACACCGCAGGAGGAAGGGCCTATGTTTATACTGTGGCAAGGCTGAGCCCCTATTACGCACTTGTCCTGTATGTCCGGGAAACAAACGCACCTAGGGTACCTTGGGGGACAGGCCCTAGGTGGTGTTCAGCAGTCCCTAGATCCAAGTACACAGAAACCCACTATCCAGGTGGTATTTTCATGGGCAGAACAGCCAGTTGCGGTTCGGGCCCTGGTGGATTCCGGTGCAGCCAGTTACATCATGGATTGTTCATTTGCCTAGTTACATAAGATTCCTTTGGTCAAGAGGGGCTCTCCCTTAGCCATTGAAGCCATTGACGGCAGACCATTGGAAACGGCGCTGATCACTATGGAAACTATTCCTATTACTATGACTATTGGGGCCCTCCACAAGGAGGAATTACGATTTCAGATAATCCATTCCCCTCTTCATGCTGTCATTCTGGGGTTCCCATTGCTACATCTGCATAACCCTCAGTTTGACTGGCAGAGATGTGAGGTCACTTCTTGGTCTGAGTATTGCATGGAGCATTGTGTGTTGCACTCAGTTAAGATTTTATGTACCTCTCCCTCAGTGCCAGCTGAATACCGCAAATTCAGTGACGTGTTCAGTAAGGAAGAGGCTAGCGCATTGCCTCAGCACCGAACTAACAATTGCCCTATTGATTTGCCTCCGAGCGTAGTGCCTCCCAGGGGTCGCATGTACCCACTGTCGTACGATGAGAATAAGGCTATGGAAGATTACATTGATGAAGCCCTTAAGAGGGGGATTATACGCAAGTCTACTTCACCGGCTGGTGCTGGTTTCTTTTTTGTGAAAAAGAAAAATGGCTAATTAAGACCTAGCATTGACTACCGCGGACTGAATAAACTCATGTCCAAAAATGCCTACCCCATACGACTCATTACGGAACTATTTGACAGGTTAAAAGGTTCCTCCATTTTTCCGAAATTTGATCTACGGACCGCTTATAACCTGATCAGAATAAAGGCTGGGGATGAGTGGAAAACGGCATTTAATACCAGATCTGGGCATTATGAATACCTAGTTATGCCATTTGGCCTCTGCAACACACCTGCAGTATTTCAAGAATTTATTAATGACATCCTTCGTGATATGCTTCAGTCCTGTGTTGTCGTATACCTTGATGACATACTCATTCACTCAGCTAATCTATCCCAACACATCAAGGATGTGTCTGAGGTCTTGCTTCGCTTACACAAGAATAAACTATTCTGTAGATTGGAAAAATGCGAGTTTCACAGGTCCAAAGTGCCTTTCCTGGGTTTCGTGATCTCTAAAGATGGCATTGCCATGGACCAGGAGAAACTCGCAGCGGTGTTACAATGGCCACGACCCAAGGGGTTAAAAGCTATTCAGCGCTTTCTTGGCTTTGTCAATTATTATAGGAAATGTATCCAGAATTTTTCCACGATTGTTAAACCTCTGTCTCACCTTACGCACAAGGGTGCTAATCCATCCCAATGGTCTGAGGCAGCTGAAAACGCTTTTGAGACATTGAAGTCTGCTTTCGCATCTGCTCCTGTACTGTCCCACCCCAACCCTGCTCTGCCATTTACATTGGAAGTTGATGCCTCCAAAATAGGGGTAGGGGCAGTACTGTCTCAGCGCCCAGTTGCGGGTGCCACCTCTGAGACCTTGTGGGTTCTTCTCAAAGAAACTTTCTAGTGCCCAAGGCAACTATGAAATTGGTTACAGAGAACTCCTGGCTATTATTCTCACTTTGAAGGAATGGCGTCACCTACTGGAACAATGGAACAGGTGACCACTGAACACTGGCTCATCAATCTTGATCCGATGAACAGGAACACAAGGACTGCTGGACTGGAGAACTGACCCACGCCTGCAGTCAGTCAAACCAGCAACACCACACCTTTTCAGCAACACGGTGACCCACGCCTGCAGTCACCGCTAAGAGACCCTGTGACTCTGCCTGCAGTCACTATATCGGACCCCTGTGACTCACTCCTGCAGTCACATATAAAGACCCTATGGCTCACGCCTGCAGCCACCACATGAGACCCTGTGACTCACGCCTGCAGTCACTACACCAGACCCTATGACTCTGCCTGCAGTCACTATATATCGAGACCCTCCGTATGTCTCTGTATGCAGGGCTCCACTCTTAGGGTTATCAACGTAGTCTCATGCGTGATGTGAGAGGACTGCAAAGGTCTACCATCAATGGCCTCCACTGCCAATGGTGACTCCAACAAGGATAATGGAATATTATTACTGGCTACAAATTCTGCATCAATAAAGTACCCAGCGGCCCCTGTATCTAAAAGGGCAGAAACCGAAACAGACTTATTAGCCCAGTAGATACAGGCCTTCAGCATGGGTTTACTCAAAAGATTTTCCCGGGACAAGGAAATCTTTCCAATCATCTGGCCTCTGCCAGCTCGTGCACCAGACCGTCTCTTTGGCCTTACTGGACAGACGCGCAACAGATGTCCAGATCTCCCACAATACAAACAGAGGCCTTCCCTCCTCCTAAAGGCCCTCTCCTCTCGAGACAATCGGGTAACCCCCACCAGGGCAGGCTCACCACTCTCAGAGCCTAGATCAGGAGGCATGGGAGGCGAGGGAGGATAGGGTGGGTCAGAAACCAGAGTGGAGGAATCGCCAGGAGGTCTGGCTGACTTTCCTAACCCTCTGTGTCGAACAAACCGTTACATTAGGGTTGGTTTTAGTGTGTTTTGGGTAGGTTTTGGTTGGTTTTAGTGTGTTTTGGTTTGGGTTTCAGTGTGTTTTGGGTGGGTTTTGGGTTGGTTTTAGTGTGTGTATGGTTGGTTTTGGTGTGTTTAGGGTTGGTTTTGGGTTGGTTTTAGTGTGTTTTGGATTGGGTTTTAGTGTGTTTAGGGTGTTTTGGGCTGGTTTTAGTGTGCTTAGGTTTGGTTTTGGTGTGTTTAGGGTTGGTTTTGGGTTGGTTTTACTGTGTTTAGCTTTGGTTTTGGGTTGGTTTTAGTGTGTTTGTTTTGGGTAGGTTTTGGGTTGTTTTTAGTGTGTTTACAGTTGGTTTTGGTGTGTTTAGAGTTGGGTTTGTGTTGGTTTTAGTGTGTTTATTGTTGGCTTTGGTTTTTGTGTGTTTAGGGTTGGATTTGGTTAGGTTTTAATGTGCTTAGGGTTGGTTTTGGGTTGGTTTTAGTGTGTTTTGGGTTGGTTTATCACGGTGCCCGTGCTTCTGTTGCTGAGCGGGGACATTGTTATTCTCTGCTGCCTTCTGATTGGCTGGTCTTAATTGCTTACACTGGGCTTGCTTTTATATACCCTGGAATGTCCTCCCTTAGGCGCCCATTCCTGGTGTACGAGTTCCTGAGTCTATCCTGTGCTTTGCTAATTCGTGTATGACCTGGCCTGCCTGACTGCGAGTTTTGTTCCTGAGTTCCTGTAGCTACGCTCCTTTGCTGGCCGTATTCTGGCTGAAGAACCCACTCTGTTGCTGACTGTATCCTGGCTGAGAACCCGCTCCGTTGCTGACTGTATCTGGCTGAAGAACCGGCTCCGTTGCTGACTGTATCCTGGCTGAGAACCCGCTCCGTTGCTGACTGATCTGGCTGAAGAACACGCTCCGTTGCTGACTGTATTCTGGCTGAGAACCCGCTCAGTTGCTGACTGATCTGGCTGTAGAACCCGCTCCATTGCTGACTGTATCCTGGCTGAGAACCCGCTCCGTTGCTGACTGATCTGGCTAAAGAACCCGCTCTGTTGCTGATTACTTCTGGCGGTGATCTGCTCTGTGTCTGACCACATCAGACTGAGACCCGCTCTGTTGTCGACTGTATCCGTCCTTTGGACCCGTTCCAGTACTGACTGCTGGTGGCGCTATTCCATTCCATTTCTGTCTCCGGTTCTGCTAACTGGCTCCGGTGCCAACCGTGTCCGTTTGTGCCCTGGGCGACCCCTGGTGGTCATCGTGATACTGGGCTTTGCATTGTCTGTGGTGGTGAAAATACCAAAATTTCCAGTGATTTAATTATAGTTTTAATCATTTTTTTAATTTTTTTTTATAATCTGATTTTTAGAGAGGTGTCCATGTATTGAAATGCATTAAGCATCTATCTAGCACTGACATTGTTAAAAGTCCATTGTTTCTTAGTACATGAGAACTACTGCCTGAGACACACATACTCACTGTCATACGCAAACTGCCATGAGAATTTACACACATATTATCACACATACACTAACTATCCCACTGGTAACCACAGAATCACACATAGACTCTGCTTTCTCACACTTGTTCTAATGTCCCACTAGTAGTTGTTGAACTTCACACCCTTTCTTTTAGCCCTTGAGATCCAGAAGGGTGAGTAATGAATTATGGAGAAATGCTTACCCCTCTGGTACTCAAAGGGTAAGTGGATTCCACATTACCTGAAGTCATAAGGCATCCCCAAGCTCCAGAGCTCAGACATAGAGCCACAAGACAACTCCTCATTGTGTATGTCCGACAGCATGTAACTGTTTACTGGTGACAAAAACAGGTAGGAGCTGTGTGGTGGCTGTGGGAGAAAGAGGTCCGTGTCTCCCTCTAGAAATGCATTACTCCACCCTTTGCCAGCCCAGTGGGTGTGGATGATACATATCCAGAAATGGGACAAATTACTTTCATTTACATAGTAACATATACAAAGACATGTGCCCATCAAGTTCATCCCATGCCATACCCCACCCCAGGTTGATCTAGAAGTAAAAGAAAAAACTCTTATTGAAGCCATTTCCAATTAAGCCCCAAGTGGGTAAAAATGTTCCTTCCTGACTTCAAACTGCAGACATATATTTCTCTGGGTCAACATCCTATCTGCATTGAGACTGAATACATATGTTAATGTTTTTAAAGCAATTAAGCTTAGCATCCTGAGGAAAAAAATCTAAAGGATGACATTCTGTTTTTTCATCAGCTCCTTAAGAAAACAGTGTTTTTTTTTTAATTGACCTCAAATATATTTGTAAATGGTAATCATATCATCCCATAGACATCTCTTCTTTAATATAAATAAACTGTTTTGCTAGTCTCTCTTTATAACCCAAATCCTCCAATCCATCTCTCAATTTTGTAGCATGTCTCTACAGTATTTCAACAATGTCGTGTTTAAGAACTGGCACCCAAAATAGTACTCCATGTTTCAGATGAGGCCTTATGAAAGATTTATATAGTGTTATAATTATATTTTCATCCCGCAAACGTTTGGGAGCTCCTAGCCGAATTACGTGTTTTGTTGATTTTCTAAGTAAATGGGAATTAACAAAACCTCTAACAAAGATAAGCTTGACATTTTTCTGCAAATGGTAATGAACTGTTACTATTTATTATCTGAAATTAACAGAAAATGTGGCATGTGCGCAAGTTTGGCCACCCTTCCAGTTGATCCACTAGTGTTATTTTTTGTAAGGTCTCAGAACCTGATTGACTTGTTAAGTCTCAATCTTTTAGGGAATGGCCATTTCAAAGCCTCATAAATGCCTTGACTCTTCAAACCTCTCAAGGTATTGGTCTCCTCTATGCAGCTGGCTGAGGATGAGAAAATAAATATAATTGACTCTTACAAAAAGGGAAAGCTATGAGATAGGTAAACACTTCCTGTCTACAATTTCCAATATCCAAAATATCATTAAGAAATTGAAGTAAAGGGCCACTGTTTTAAGTCAAGAAAAGATCAGGAAGACCAAGAAATATCTGCAACACAACTGTTTGTAGGAGAAGCATTTCAAGAAAAGAACAACTTGCCAGCTGCTAAGCATGGAGATCTAATATGCATTGGGTTTGTGTGGGAGCCAGGGGCAAAGGAAATATTGTGCAGGTAGAGGGAAGATGGATTCTATGAATTATCAATAAATCCTTAAAGCTAATGTCACAGATTTAATGACAAAACTGAAGCTGAAAGGAGGTTGGACAAGAAAATGCTAGAAAACATACATCAAATGCAACTTTGGACTACTTCAAGAAATGAATAGGAATGGGCGAAAATTTCCGCCTCAAACTGAAATTGGCGAAAAATGGCACTTTTTCACATTGGAGAAAAATTTCCCGCGAAAATTGCAGATTTTTGGCTTTTTCCTGCTTTTTTCGCCTAGTTCATTCCATTGAAATCAATGGGAAAAATAGGATTTTAGTCTTACCTGTTAAATCTTTTTCACTTAGTCCATACAGGTTACTGGTAACTCTGGGAGGCGTCAGTCCCCTTTAAGTAGGCAGGAACATTCTCTAAATGTATGCGGGGGGGTGGAGCCTCCCTTCCCTCTCAGGCTGCCTCATCCAGTCTACCTCCAGAATTGTTTGAGAACTAATCAGACTAGATAGAAGAAGGAAAGAAGACTCCTGTGAGCATGCCCCGAAGGACTCCCACAGAATGCCACAGGAGAGCCAAGCATGGTCTCTTGACAGGGTGGGAGACCAGTAACCTATATGGACTAAGTGAAAAGGATTTAACAGGTAAGACTAAAATCCTATTTTCACTGTCGTCCAATACAGGTTACTGGTAAATCTGGGATGTCCAACCATTGAGTTACCCTGAGGTGGGAAGAAGGCAAGGACCAGGCGCAAGGCCCCCAAAGTCACCAGGACCTCCATGAACCAACCGGTCAGAGATCCCAACTAACCAGAGGTGTCAACCGACACCAACTAGAGGTAAAAACAGACCCCAAGAACTGTTACACAGCACACTGAACCAGAGCCAATAGGGCTCAACAGAAAGGAAGCACTGAGAACCTCAGATTCTTGATTCTTGGAGGCCCAAAAGGCCCCAATTGATCTGGTAAAATGGGCTGTAACCCGAAAGGGAACATGCTTATCTCGCAATTTGTAAGCTTCACGATTAGAAGACTTAATGCAAGATGCAAAAGGTACCCCGGATGCCGGTCTCCCTGCCCTAGGACCCTCAGGAATGACGAACAAGACGTCAGACTTCCTGATAGACTCAGTGCGATGAATATCAAACTTGAGACAAAGCACAACATCCAACAAGTGGAGATCCCTCTCCTTGACAGAGGAAGGGTTAGGGCAGAAAGAGTGCACCACAATCTCCTGATTGATGTGGAACTCGGAGACCACTGTAGGCAAGGACCCCTTAGAGGTGCGAAGCATAGGCTTATCCTTGTGAAACACCAGATAAGGTTGTTACAGGACAGAGCTTGCAAGTCCGCCACCCGGCGAACTGACACAATAGCCGGAAGAAAGGCCATCTTCCACGACAAAAAGCGCAAAGGAATAGTAACCAAGGACTCAAAGTGGGAACGCTGGAGAAACCCCAAACCAGACTAAGGTCCCACTGAGAAGCCGGACTCCGAAAGGCAGGGCGCACAGTAGCAACACCCTGGAAGAAACCTCTGACATCAGGAAGATAGTAATGCGTTTCTGGAAAATGACAGAAAGTGCCGAAGTAAGAACCGTAAGAGAACTCAGACTGAGTCCCGTGCCAACACCGTCAAACCAAAAGGACAGGACAGTGGGAAGATCAAAGTCATGAGACAGATCTCTGTCAGCACACCAAGACACAAATATCGACCGGACATGGTGATAGATCGTGGAAGAAACAGGCTTATGACACTAAGCATAGTAGAAACCACAGCAGAAGAAAACCCTTTCTTCCATAACACAGAGGATTCAACATACAGGCCATCAAATTGAGCCGAAGAACACCATCTTCCACAGATAACCCTGTAGAAGAAGAGCTGGACGAGAGGGGAGCCGATAGGGTCATAAACTCCGGATACCAGGGTTGACAATGTCAATCCCGAACAATCAGAATTACCGGACAACGTACCAATTACGATGCCCGTAACGCCCATATAAACGTAGGGAGAGAGAGAGATAGAGGAAAAATGGCCAGAGAGAATGTCCAGGAACGGACATTGTATCAGCAGCAGAGTTAGAGTGACGCTCCACAGGGAGCAAAACGGTGGAACCTTCCTGTTGTGTCCCATTGCCATCAGATCCACTGGGGCATTCCCCATCTCAGAACCAGAAGTTGAAACACCTCCAGATGTAGTTCCCACTCTCCGCTGTCGACTGTGTGACGACTGAGGAAGTCTGCCATGACGTTGTCTATGCCTGGAATGAGCACTGCGGAAATGACCGGAACATGAACCTCTGCCCAGGACAGAATGGCCTTGACCTCTAACCAAGAGGTGAGACTTCTTGTCCCACCCTGTCTGTCGATGTAAGCCACTGCCGTGGCGAAGTCGGACTCCACTCAGACAGGCCCGTCCTCCAGTTGACACTCCCAGTGATGGAAAGAAGGGACTCCTCAATGGAGCACTTCCCCTGAGCGCAAAAACGACCCAGAACAGCTCCCCAGCCCAGGAGGGAATCCGGAAGGATCTTCTTTGTAGGAGATCGGAAGGCCCAACCACCACTCCAAGCTCAACTCGACATGAGGGGGGGGTGAACGATAGTGTTTGATGATCGGTCGGACCATGCATGTCCGTATCACAAATCCCTGAAGTTCCCTGGTGTGTACCATGGCAAATGGAACCGCCTCTATCGTGGAGAAGAGCTACCCCACCAGAGAAGACAACTTCGGAACCAGTATCCAATAGCGGGATAGGATCATAGAGACCCTTTGAGCAAATTGATGGTTACCTCGACCGGTAGAAAAATCATGCACCGCTGAGTATCGAACAGAAGACCCAGGTGCCGAGACAGAACAAGGTCAGACTTGACCAAGTTTGCAATCCAACCGTGATGTGTAAGGAAGTGAATGCAGGTCTGGACCACCTGATGAAGAAGGTCCGCAGATAATGGTTGCAAAAGGCAAGTCATCCATGTATGAAGGCACTCTGATGCCGTCCAGATGGAGGATGGATATCAAGGCCCCCCAACACCCGTTGGAAAACCTGGGGGGGCTATTGTCAGACCAATGGTAGCTGAAACTGAAAAATGACCTCTGGCGCAGGCAAACCTCAGATACTGCCTGCTCTCTAGATGGATTGGGATGTGCAATACGCATCCTGAAGGTCCAGAGAAGCAAGGAACTCCCCCGGAGACATGGCAGTGAATACTGTGAGCAGTGACTCCTGACAATAGTGAGACTTCACTACAAAGGAATTAAGATCTCACAGACCCAAAATAGGGCGGCATCTGCCGTACCCTTTTTTTTTTGTCACCACAAAAAGGCTTGAATAGAATCCTGAACCCCTGTCCACAGGGGGTACCTGTTCCAGGACAACCTAGTCCAGAAGAGCCTGAATAGCGTCTTCGAACAGACGGCTTCACTCGACTTCTTGAGGAGAACGAGAAAGATAAAGACGAAAAGGTGGGAGAGAAAAGAAAGGGATCTTATATTCCACAGACACCACCAGAAAAGTCCATGGGTCCGATGCTGAATCATCCCACGGTGTTGGTGAGTCATGCCGAAGCAGCCACAAAGTCATGGGCTTGAATGCGGCCTTGGGCTGCAATTGGTGCATGGGCTTGAAGGAGGAACGCGGAGCAGATGGAACCGCCTGGTTCGTCGTACGTTTCTCAGAGTAAAAGGAACTAAAGGACCGGTTACGCGTAAACGGCCACTTTTTTTTTTTTTTTGGAAGCCGTGACAGCAGACCAAATCTTAAGCCAACACGCACGCCCAACCACCACAGGAGTAGCGGAGGCCCTTGCCATCATGCGGATGGCATCAAAGGCAGCAGCAGAAACATATTGTTGATCCACAGAGATAATAGCAAGGAGACGCGATCTCTCCGAAGAAGGCGCATCCTGACGGACCGCCGTCGTAAGTTGCTCAGTCCAGACTGCAACTGCCCGGATAACCCATGCAACAGCAAAGGCTGGACGCACAGCAGAGCCAATAGAAGAGAAAATGGACTTGAAGGGAACCTCAAGTTACTTATCAGTCCAATCGTACAGCGCAGAAGCATCAGAAACATGTAAGACAGTAGATTTAGGCAGTCTAGATATGGGTGCGTCCACCGTAGGGGGATGAACCCATGCAGTCATTTCTGTTTCAGAAAAGGGGAAAAGTTTAGCAAACTTTCTAGACACTGAAGAGGACGTGACCGGAGTAGTCCATGCGTCAGAACCAAACAATCAAGAGTTGGGTTAGGAGGAAAATGAGTAAGGGGCTTTGCAGGCACCTGAAAAACATCAGAGGGATCAGGGGAAACCCCCTGAACTGATGGAATGTTGAGAGTGGACAATACAGCCCTGATCAGGCCCTCAGTAGAGGTTTCAGGATCAGCTTCAAATGGGTCCCCTAAGAGACCTGAAGATTCCAAAAGAGCACCAACCTCAACATTCAAATCTAGCAACAATTCTTCCTCAGAAGAATCTGACACATCAGGTGCTCCCTGCGGTTGAGGCAGGGAGGATCTGATAATAGAGGGGGGTCTGCCATAATTGAAGTGCCCCCCCGTATCTGGGATGTAAAGAGCTGTAAAGTGGACCTAAGGTCTCCAGTTGCAGCCTTAAACTCTCGCACCCAATCTGGCTCAATAGAATGGCTGGAAGGCCCTGGGTTGCTGCCAGAAACTTCAAAACCTGCTGGGCAGAAATGACCAGAGAACACTCTAGGTAGCCTTGTGTGACAGGAAGAGCAATGCGCAATGGGGGATACTGATATCCCAACTTCCTTAGTCTTAAGTCTAACCCCAGCACCAGTGGTATAGACATTCTCACATTGTCAAAATAACCAACTGTACAATGAATCACCCAATTGAAGTGTATAAGATTGATATTTCACCCCAGAAACGCTAAATATAGACTGTTCTGGCAGGCGAAGGGTCAATCTCTAGAGGAGAAAAGGATTGTCCAAGGGCTGTGTAGGATACTCAATGAGAAAAGCCCAAAATGGCTGCCGCGACGGGAGCCAATCAGAAATTAGGCGCGAATCAAGCGCTCATGGGAAATGTAGTTTTTCCCAAAAAAGTACCCCAAAACAGCGCCCGAAGCCCCCCAAGCCCCCCAACACACTTGAACTATAACCCGGATAATAGAGCAAGGGTAGACAATTAAAATGAGCCCTCTCTGAATTCGCTGTGTGAAGCGGTTACAGAGATACGTCCCAAACAGTGTTAACCCATAGAAAGTAAATGGAGCAATGGCGTCTATGCGGTAAAGCCTGCCTTAAAGGCGCAGTACACAATGTTAATAAAAGTTAAACTACAAGTTAAAAACACATGCAGTGAACATGTATGCATATAGAGAAAACACTGATCCAGTAAGAAAAGTGGCAGAAAACCCTATTAAACCTGTCAAACCAGCAAAGAAAGGGTTACGTTACCACAGAAACCTGCTCCAAATACCCACAGACATACACATATACACCCAATGAGTGGCGGAGTGCACAATGAGAACTCCCAAATACAAGCCCAATTAAGGGACACTGTGGACCTTCAGCACTCAAAGGGTGGCTCACCTTTCTGCAGATCTTCTGTCTTCAGGTTACCCTGTAGTAAGAATTACCTCAGAAAGGTAATCCATGGGGAAGCACTTGTAACCAAGATATTCCCCCTTCAGGGCTTAAGGTCCACCAAAAGGCCCTGGACACTGAACTAGCCACTTTGGAGAGGGCATTTGTCAGGAAAGGTAACCCGCCTAATGGTGGTATTCCATATTTGACAGAAAAATAAAAAAGAAACTAAAAACTGACGAGATGTTCTCCACCTGGTGTGTTCACACACAGGAACAAACAATTCTGGAGGTAGACTGGATGAGTCAGCCTGAGAGGGAAGGGAGGCTCCACCCCCCGCATACATTTAGCGAATGTTCCTGCCTACTTAAAGGGGACTGACGCCTCCCAGAGTTACCAGTAACCTGTAGTGGACGATTTTATTTCCCAAAGCCATAGTATAAAAAGGGATGCGGGTACCTGTGTTGGTGGGGTGTGGGGAAAAAATCAATTGAACAGGGAATGATTTTACTGGGATTGGGGGGCAATTAATAAAAAATAAATCCTAAATAAAATTTAAGGAGTGTGCCTGTGTTGGTGGATGGAGTCTGGGGAATGAATCAGTTGAACAGGGAATTTGTTTTGGGGTGTTTCTTGACTGGTATTGGGGGGATAGTTAATAAAAAAACAAATAAATAAAATAAAATAAAACATTTGTATGTAAAGCGGTAGAGACAGGAACCCCCTGACATAAGCTGCCACTGGGGTGGACTGATACTTAACTTGCTAGAGGATTTTGTAGAGGATGATTTGTTTGCTGACAGAGGCCTTTGTAGGACATTGATTTGTAGGACTTAGGCTTGTTAGAAACGAACCCCCCAAAAATTGTATAAATTTATGTTTTTTTATTTATTTATTTTCAAAGTACAAGTCCTGAAAAAAATAAAAATGTCCTACTGGCTTAGATCCAGCAGGTCATGTTGGCCAGTGGCCAATGGACATTGTCAAATGTTCTCCTGAATCCATAACTGTGGAATTTGCAACTGCTGTTCTTACTGCTGCTGTTGAGATTTTAAGCAGTAGGATGATTAGGCAGCTGAAAGGGAAAGGGATCCACAAAAGCAGTAACATGGGTTCCACTTGCCACAAATATCTCCAGTGATGCGCCTGAGGCAGTAGCAGCACAGTAAGTAGCCCCCAGTCTATGTGGAGAAAAGAAGAAGTTGGCCATTAATTCTTCTCCACCTGCCCCTCCTCCAAAATCATGGGTGTGTTGTTATTAGAATATCATTTTTTCCCTTGAGAGCAGGAACTGTGCCTCTCATCAGCAACTGCAATGTGCACAGTGTGTGTGGTAAATAACATCTGGGGGCATGACTGTATCCAAACACCATGACACCCGAAACCAAGTACTGCTGATGTCATTATACCCCTTGTCCAGACCCCGCTAAAGACACATGACAACTTGCTGACAGTGTAATAGTAATGATGAACCCTCCCTGCCACCATCTTAGCATATTCTGTGGGATGCAATTTCCTCAGATGCCGCTTGACGAAATACTTGCGATTCTCCTCCACCACACTGGCATGTGTGGTCAGTGCACCACACAGTGTGCAATGGGTAGAGATGAACTGCCACATCCTAACATCAACAGAGTGGCTATCATTTGGCGGGGGAGGTAACGATGAACAAGGTGGATTGGCAGAAGATGTAGTTACCCTAGAGGAAGAAGGTGATGGCGAACTAGTTGTTTCACTTGTCATAGAACTTCCAGTCTCTGCCTGGGTTACTCTATTCTTCTTCCTCTTTGATCTCAGCCTCGCCACTTGTTGCCTGTCTGGAGAGTCAGGGGGTACAGCAACAGCAGTGCTTGATTTCCATGGTGGGTGTTTGGTTTTAACATGTTTGACATAGATGTCAGGGTGTCTGTGTTTCATGTGTGATATCAGGGAGCTTGTGCAAAGGTGTGTTCCCTCCTTTCCTCTTCTCACTGACTTATCACAAATTGTGCACAGTGCCGTTGGTGATGACTGCACTGTGCCTGCCCAAAGAGAAAAATAGTCCCACACCCATGACTTCAGGGGATATGAAACAGGTGGAGAATAATGGTCTCTTTTATCTTGTCCTCCACATTCCCCTTCACTGTCTGTGGCAGCAGATTGTGTTGCTGCTGTTGCCGCTACTGCCTCAGATTCAGCATTGCAACTAGGATCAGGAGTATTACTGACGCTGGAAAGTGGAACCTGTCCTAATCCCGCATCACTTGTTGACCCCATTCCCACTGTGTCCACGGTGGTGTGTGGCACACTAGCTTGCTACTCAGCATCCTGTTGCCCTTGAAAGTCAGCATCAGAAGTAATTAGAGCAGTTGCAAATTCTTCAATTTCCAAAATGTCACTGCTGGTGGTGGTGGTGATGCCCATCTTCATCCCTGTCTCCCATTCCTTCTCACTTTCTGCTAAAAAGGCCATCAATGTTTCTTCCATCTCAGCTTCTCCACAATCATCATCACCACTACCACTAGCCCCTACATATTGCTGCTGCTTCTCTATTACAAACATCTCACTACTGCTTGGAGAAGGTGTCGAGCAATGTGACAGAGGGTTCCCTAATGTCATACTTGCCATTTCTTGGTGATGTGAAGAAGGCAGACTGGCAGCAGTAGCAGCAGGGACAGGCAGCTGATATGTGCTCCTGCTGGTGGTGGTATTAATTGTGTGCCTGCTCTCCCCCAACAACAGTTCAGTCTTTAGGATCATATTCCACTTGGACACTTTAGTGAAGGGAAGGGGAGGATTCCTAGTCCCAGGGTCAGAGAAATGGTGTGGGCTCCCTTGTCCGCTAGTCTGGATGCTCTCAAATGTTTCCCCTATCACTCCGGCTGCTTCATCATTACTGCTACTACTACTAACACCAACCACATCAAGTTCAGCCGCAGAGTCTTCCTACGGTTTAGTTGTAGCCACCATCTTTACAAACATGCAAACAATTATTTCAATCTTTCACCGGGTGCTCTTTGCTCAGCTCCTTCACTTCCAACCAGAGCATAAATATGCAATTTGAAGAAAGAGGAAAGGCACTCACCAATGGCAGAAAATCTTGAATACTTTATTCAAGTTTTCTTACAAAAGTGTTTTACGGGCATAAATGCTCTCAGGCCATCAGTACGTTCGGGGGAATCCCCCCTTCCTCAGCTCGGCCACTATACACGAACTCCTGGAAAATCGCCACTTTTAAATACCCCTTCCCTTTCCCAAGGCCTCCAGCATACGAGGTTCGCTCCAATGCCACGAGGTTTAAGGGTGACCTTACAACCTACATTGTGTAACGCTGATAAGGAACACACCACTAAGTGGTATCAAATATTGAATAAATGCTCAATAGACTTAATGATTTTGACTGTGGAAAGTCTAAGTAAGGAGATTACCACATTAAATGAATCTGTGGTTACTATTAAGCATGCATTGAGTACACAATTGGATGAAGAACAAAATAAAAAGGCCATGGTGGAATTGAATGTTCTTATTGAGAAATACAAAAGGAGTTGGAGACCTTCAAATTGAAAAAATGTAAAAGGGACTCTTTGGATTACCAGTATGAACGTGTGTATACATGGAGAAATACAAGGAGGGAACGTGTTAATCGTAAACCAACTGAAACAGTGGAGCAAACAACTGGAACAGATCTTGCATCTACAAGCTCATCGG
Source organism: Rhinophrynus dorsalis (assembly GCA_037306005.1). Lineage (NCBI taxonomy): Eukaryota > Metazoa > Chordata > Amphibia > Anura > Rhinophrynidae > Rhinophrynus > Rhinophrynus dorsalis. The sequence goes on along the minus strand of CM074720.1, from coordinate 173,384,364 downwards.
ATTCAGAATCGGGGGTACAGAGAGTGGAGACCCCTTTTTTAGGGCGATTGTAGGCATCTACAGTAGGAAAACAAGGAGAAGTAAAAGATCCAAAAGAAACAAAGACAGGGGTACAACCATACCCCCGCACACGTCTACAGAAGAAAGGGTATATAAACTGTCCTCAGTAACCCTTACAGACACACAGCTAGGGGTATTAAGGAAAGGGGTAGGGTTTGTGCCTACGTATAAAGGGTATTGTTTTTCTACTGTTGTGGACTTGAATACATTTTTTTCATTTGATTAATTTTCGTATTTTGTTTTCAGGGAAGGCATCCCAGGAAAAGCTACAGGACAGCCAAGTCGCTGACCCTGAATTCCTAGGACCTGACATAAATCAGCTTCCAAGTATGTATAAAATATTTGATTGTAAAGAGTCAGTTTAACCCTCCAGTGACCCATCCGGCTCTGGTAGCCTACTCCCAGGTGGTGACCAGGGAAGTGGAGAATATCAGATGGGATGGACCACTAAAAAACAGTAATCTAAGTAAGAAAGAGGCAGAAGCCTTAAAGGAATTGGAGGTTAATAAGAGCATAGTAATTAAGCCGGGTGACAAGGGGGGCTCTAGAGTGATCATGGATGAGCATAAATATCACACAGAGGTGCTGCGACAATTAAGTAATAGACACCACTATAGGGTCCTCCCCTGTGATCCGGTTTTAAATGTTAATAAAATAATACAAACTGTCTTTGATAAGGCGATGGATGAGAATATCATTGATAAAAAATTATATGACTGTTTGTACAACAAAAATCCTGTGACACCAGTATTTTATATACTAACTAAACTCCACAAGAACTTAACGAATCCCCCTGGGAGACCTATAGTGGCAGGGACAGACTCCATTTTCCAGCCCTTAGCGACGTTTGTTGATAGGTTGCTACAGCCACATGTTATAACTACACCGGCATACCTGGCAGACACAACAATTTTTACATTCAAGCGCTCAAATACAAATTTGTCAGTTTAAAGCATATTAATTGTAATTAGGTTATGGAAACAAATAATACAATCACCAACAGTTCAATTTAAAAAGATATAAGCAACCACTAATATTAGTGGTTTACCTTATGTCCCATTAATGGATTGGGGGTAATATACTTCTTCTTACTCCATACAAATCTCTATTGTTCTCAAAACGTCCTTAAGAAGGCTGCTGCTTAGTCCCGTGGGCTGTCAGAAAAGCCCTCAAGCAGAGAGTGTATCCCCGAAGTAGATAATGCAAAAGAGAAAAGAGAGAAAACAAGGGACAACGCAAGAGATCCCTCTAAGTGTGATCCGTTTATCCTTTGGAGTCATGCAGTTCAGATTCCCCCCTTCCTGATGGGTACTCACTTCTTATGGAGGCCTCTTCCGCCTCTAGGTCACAGGCTTTAACTGGATCTAACCTCCAGTTTCGGTGAACCTTTGTAGTAAATCCCCTTGATCCTTCCTTATCGGCTTCTTACCTTTCCCACATGTCCTTCTTTATAACCCACTCCTGGGTATTAGATGTTATATAGAGGGGGGGAAAATTTACTTGATGTTAGCACTTGATATAGCCATCTTTTCCATCCTTTAAGGCAATAGGTTCGGTAGGACACAGAGGTTTAGTCCTGCTGCTGGAAATAATCTCATGTACTGGTTTTGCTACCTCAAACCCTTTACAACTTACCTGGCAGACACCACTGATTTCTTGAATAAGCTGGACACACTGGCCCCACCGGGGGGGGGATTTATTACTGTGCACATTGGATGTACAATCTTTGTACACAGCTATTCCCCATGAGGAGGGTATTAGGAGTGTCAAGCAGGTTCTGGAATCAGCAGGACTACCGGATGGAATGGTCACCTTCTGTTTGATGATACTGAGAATTATATTGTGTAAGAATTATTTTAGATATAAGTTTGTTTTTTATGAACAAAAACAGGGAACTGCCATGGGGGCCAACATGGTGCCAGCTTATGCCAACCTATTGATGTCACAATTTGAACATCAGTTTGTATTTAATAACAATCCTTTTTCACAATATATCTCCACGTGGTCGAGATATATAGATGATTGTTTTGTGATATGGAAGGGTGGCAGGGAGCGCTTTGAGGAATTCATGGTACTCCTTAATTCATGTCATGAGAACATTAAATTTACCTATGCAGTGGATGAGGTGGCTATAGACTTCCTTGATGTAAGAGTGGAGTGAGGGGGAGGAAGGCTATAATACCCTACTGTATAGTAAACCTATGGATAAGAGCATGCTGTTACATGCTAGTAGCTTTCATCCCCGACATTTAAAAATGGGTTTACCTTATAGTCAGATGATAAGAGCTAAAATAATTACTAGGTGTACAGAGGAAGTGGAAGCTGCTATTGAAGCAGTTTCTGAAAAATTTAGAGTAAGGGGGTATGACAATAAGACTTTATTAAAGGCAAAGGAACGGATAAGGACTGTACCTACAGAAGAATTATTGAAAAAGCGACCTAAGAAAATAGATAATAGGATTAAGTTCTTACAGACTTATAACACCCACTCCAAAAAGATACAAAGTACGATTTTAAAGAATTGGAAGATTTTACAAAGTGACCCCACAGTAGGTCACTTGTTTAAGGAAAAACCCTGTATGGCCTATAGAAGATCTAGGAACATTAGGGATAGACTGGTACATGCTGAAAGGGTAATTGAGAAAAAACAGACTTTTTTATCAACTAAAGTACATGGAACCTACACTTGTCACACGTGTTTACATTGTAATGGTGTCATTAAAGGGGATGAAATTAAGCACCCACGTACGGGTAAAATATTTAAGGCTAAGGGGTTCTTCAGGTGCCTCAGTTCATTTGTGCTGTCCCTCATTAAGTGCCCCTGTGGGCTGGGGTACATGAAGAAGACCACTAGGACATTGAAAGAAAGGACAGGACAGCATAAATCAGATATCAGGACGAACAAAGATACGTCAGTAGCAAGGCACTTTAACCATTTGGGGCATAATATATCACAGATCAAATATCAGGTGTTGGAACAAGTGGTGCCCCTAAAGAGGGGGGGAAACAGGGACAAGGTGTTACTTCAAATGGAGGCCAGATGGACTTATAGGCTAGATATGGTGGCCCCGCATGGTCTAAATGAACGTATAGAATATAGATGGTTTCTGTAATAATGAGGTATACACACTGTTGAGAAGGTATACATTACTGGTTTCTTTATAGCCGTTCTATATAATACATTTGGTAGTGTTGTGGATAGTTGAAAGAAAATAACATAATTTTTAATTGTGATTTATTTAATCCTTTTTCTTTTAGATTGCAGACTATGGAGTCGCATGCTAGGAAACAATTAATCATCGGCTAGTATGCCTGTGTAATAGAAATATACATGTATGCGTCCCAATACTTCTATGTATAGTTACATGCATATTGTTTACGTTCCCATGGCGACCAGTCTGGGAGGGCGCTCTCTGCGGATATCACGGATGCGTCGGCCTGGAAGCATTTGAGCGAACCTCGTATGCTGGAGACCTTGGGAAAGGGGAGGGGTATTTAAAAGTGACAGTTTTCCAGGAGTTCATGTATAGTGGCGGAGCTGAGGAAGGGGGATTCCCCCGAAATGTACTGATGGCCTGAGAGCATTTATGCCTTTAAAACTTTTGTAAGAAAACTTGAATAAAGAGATTTTCTGCCATTGGTGAGTGCCTTTCCTCTTTCTTCAGATCACAGTCTTCCTCCTCAGTCTCAGTCATTAGTAATATGAGGATATTGTTGTTGATTACCCCCTCCTACACTCCTAACGCTAACAAGCTGCTCTACCTTAGTAGTAGTAGTACTAGCACTGGTGGGACTGCTAGGGGATAGCAAGTGTGACTTAGCGGCAGCACATCTGGCAGCAGGTATAGCAATGGTGGCTGCAGGTACAGCAATGGTGAAGCTGGCAGCAGGGGCAGCACGTCGTGCAGCAGGTACAGGCAGCTGACCTGTCCTGCTATCACTAGTACTACCCTTTTCTCCCTCCGTTCCCATTCCTTTCTCTCCCCCTTCCTATTAAATTCCCCTTGGGGTGATTTAGGGGGACTGGACAGCATTTCTTCAATACTGCTAGTCACTTCCTCCTTCTCAGACTCAGTGGACACATAATAAGGGTCCTCCCAGTTCCATCTTTTACTGCTCATAGTGATAGCAGTCACTATGAGCCTCTCCTGCCTCAATTGAACAAATAATTCACAGCAGAACAGGACACCACATCCACCTCTGTAGCTGCTTCTATTGTATTTCACTTCCTGGAATAAGTCACTTTTTTACAAAAAAGCGAAAACAACGTAAATCAATGGGCGGAAACTTTCTAGCCACTGAAAAATTGGCAGGAAATTTTGGCCAATGGGAGAAAAATGCGTATATTTTACTTGCTGTTTTAAAACCTGATTTTCTCTTGAAAGAGAGGACAATAATGTGGTTTTCCTGGAATTTCTCACAGGAACACTGCAACAACTTTCACCCATCCCTAGAAATGAACATGCAGTGGAAGTAAGATAATCTAACATTTCTGAACTAGAAGCATTCTGCAATGAAGAGTGGGAAAAATTGACTGATAGAGTGCCCAAACGTCTGCTTATGCCACTTTTTCTGTATGTTTGTTTGTTTTTTTCAGTCTGTCAGATTCAGAAAACAACTGTCATTACAATGTGTGGAAATAGGTTAAGTTTACTTTTGTTCTCTGCACTTAGTAAATCAATGATCGTGTAGTTTGGTCAGCAGCGTCAGAGTTGTAGTTCAAGAGTAATTGAATGATAAAGTATCCCCCTCCCGTCCCTTTTACTGATGTAACACTGCTCACCTCAGAGCAGAAAGACTGTCCGGATGGATCGCAAAAAGGGGCAATCGTTAGTGAGCATAAAGGAAAACCTGTCAAGGGGGTTGTCATGGAAGCCTCCATGTCCTGGGCTCCTGGAGGGGCCTGGGGGCCAGCCCCTCCCTACAGACTATGGACTCCATTAATAGGGAAGCTCCTTCCTCAGCTTCCCAGTCCCCTCTTGGGTCTAAGTCACCCTGTGCTTATTGCAGCCACAGGGTGACAAGGAAACCCAGTCTGGTCTGCCCAATCCAGACCTCTACAGCTATGGGGGTTGTCACAGTAACAGGGTAGTGTACTGATGTTTGTAATTTAATTGTGTAGTGATGTACTTAAGTGTACTTAAGTGTGATGTCATCTTGTTTGCTGTTTACAGTCCTTTGTCTCCCATGTTGAGGCTCCCATTGTAAAAGTTGTCTATAGTGAGGGTGCTGGCCCCCCAGGCCCCTCCAGGAGCCCAGGGCATGGAGGCTTCCATGACAGGGGGCAGGGTTTTACTTAAGCTCACAGTAAGAAGACTGTCCCTTGCTGTGAGCTGTCTGGTCCCAGGACCAGATTCCACATCTGAGGGGGGGTAGCTTATACTAGGTAAAAGGGGTAGGAGGAGGATACTTTATCATTCAATTACTCTTGAACTACAACTTGCAGTATCGAAATAACACTCTCCTTGTCCCAAATACTATGAAGATTAATTGGAGCTGCTGTTTTTGTGAAACATTACTGTCCCTGTAAAGGGAAAATTCCTCCCATAAGGGAGGTGTCATCAATTCAAATAGACCAATAAGGTTACAAAGATCAAATATGCAAGTATGTATAGCCCTTTGGAAAGGGGTCCAATACATTGTGCCGCAATGCACTAGATACCTCTCTGGCACTCAAATGGATAACATTCTTTCTATCCCTTCATAGCATGGCAATACTCTGACAAATTACTCTTTCAGACGGTACGTTTGTTTACACTTTACATAATGAGTATGATATTATAACTGCAGATATATACCAATTAGTAGTAGTTTTTTCTTATTGGAGATCATATAAAGTTAAAAGATAAAGCTACCATGACAAAAATGAATCCATATATAAAAAATATTCACAGTCTCAATATAGTCAATTAATTAATTCCACTTGAGAGGAATAATTATTGACAAGTTCAATACGATACTCAGTATAGAGTTGATACAATCTGGACATTTTATGTTTACAAAATATTGCCAATCAAATAAGCTTAAGATACATACCCGTAGTTAATAGCCCTTCATTTTAAATGGGGATCTAAATATTTAACCATACAACTTTACATGATACTATTATCAACTATAAAGTCATTATTAAATTGTAAATAAAGTTAAAAAGTGTTGTCATTCAAATAAACTGATTAGAATACATAGCATTGGAAAAAAAACCCTTCATATTAAATGGGGTGTCTAGATATTTAAATTTATATATGTCTGCATGATCTTTGCAAATGAACCCATTTATTAACTAGTATAGAAGGATGTTTCTCCATATTAAGGATTAGAGTGGAAAAGTCTATGATATTATAGAACAAAGACACATTTACAAAATTAAATTATACCAATCCAAATAAAACTATTAACAAAAAAGTATCCAATAATATTATGAGTCGATAACTTCCAAAATTCACAAATCTCTCAGTATGTCTGTGTTAAGGAAGCACTTACTTTCCAGGATCACTCCCATCCTGCATAACCCAGCATTTCACCCAGGTTATGACACTAGGTATTTATGAGGTTGGGCCTCTCTCTATCACCTTAGAGCAGGCAACTGTCTCGATGGGAGGAACTAATTTCATTGTCTAATTTTGGCTGACAAAGCTTCTCTTCCGGAACTCTTCAGATACCTCCAGAATACTCACTTGATTCATCCCAACATACCTGACCATGCTTTCTCTGACCACTCATGGTTTGAAAGACTGTGTAGGAGTAGCACGACTGCTCCCAGCCTCCTCTCCCGTATCTATTCTGGGCCTTTATGTCATGGTTTGGCTGATCTGGTCTAACACTCTGCTGTTGATAACTGCTGCCTTTCCTTCCCTGTGTCAGGTTGAGTAGGCTGAGGATTAATGAACTGTCTTGACCTCTGTGTTCCCATGGTTACTCACCTGACTGTTAGACAACCCCTTCCAAGCTATTTAAAGCAGCTAGGCTCACTTCCTCCTTGCCCTTGTATTTGCTTCTGGCTGCAAGTGCATTTTCCTGATTATCCGTGCATGACCTGGCTTCCTCTGACGATCCTTCTGGCTCCTGACTCCTGGCTTGTTCCTGACATTGCTGATCTCCGTATTCCTGACCCTGGCTTGTCTGAGTACCTGCACTGGTTCATGACCCCAGCTTGTCCTTTGGTTTACACTCCTGGATCACGATTTTGCTTTGTTTGCTTTGTTAATTTTGATAAAGGTGTTTTGCATTTTACATTTTTTGTGTTTGTCTGGTTCCTTGTCCCTAACATTACACAAGGGCTATGAACCAAGAAGGCACAGGCAATCCACCAAACGTTTTTACCAGGCTGGACCAGGAAAACCAGAGCATGGACCAGTTTGCATTAGCGCTCCAGACTTTCTGGCTCCGTACTGTGCATCTGGCTCCACCACCTCAGCAACCCTCAGTGCAGGCTGCCCCTATAGCTGCTGCCACTCCTGCCCCAACTACCACTGTTGCTAGAGGCATGACTGGGTCCGCCATGCTTCCCCAGTGTTAGGGGGATGAGCCTAATCAGTGCAGAGGTTCCCTGAACCAGGTCGGTATCTATCTGGAGATGGTACCAGAGGCCTTCCCATCTGATAGGAGTAAGGTGGGCCTTGTGATTTCCTTACTCTCTGACAGGGTCTTGGCATAGGCTAATCCCCTTTGGGATATGCAGAAACCTATAGTATACAATTATCCCGAGTGTGTGCCATCCTTTAAAAGGGTATTTCATGTACTGGCCCGCTCCACTTTGGCTGCCAAGCAATGTCCATCTGGCAGGGTACAAGGACGGTTTCGGATTATGCCATCAAGTTTTGTACCCTGGCAGCCGAGGTTGGTTGGAATAATGAGGCTCTCATGGCTGCTTTCTCTAATGGGCTCTCGGATACGGTTAAAGAGAAGATTGTAACCCGAGAGGAACTGGTCTCATATTGCATACTGATTGACTCCCTAATCTGGGAGACCTTCCTTCAGAGAGTGCCTGCGGAGGCATCCCATCTGTTTAGCCCCAAGCTTTTCATGCCCTCCCATGCTTCCCCCTCCTCCCACGCCTCCTAGTCTCAAGACTTCAGGCAATGTGAAGCTCATGCAGCTTGGGTTCTCTCACCTGTCGGTTGAGGAGAGGGCCTTTAGGAAGAGGGAGGACATGTGCCTTTACTGCAGGCAGGGAACCTACTGCAAACTTGCCCCACACATCCGGGAAACGCCCGCACCTAAGGCTCTATAGGGGACAGACCTTAGGTGGCGTCTTGCCGTCCCCAGCTATCCATAAGGATAAACCACTAGTCTCCATTGGCTTTTCTTGGGGCAAGATTTCTATTATTACAGAGGCACCCATTGACTCCGGGGCAGTGGGCCTCTTTATTGACAGGGCCTTCACCCAGAAGCATTCCATTCCATTGCAGCTCTGCTTGCCATTGAGGTGATTGATGGCAGACCCCTACAACCTCCTCAGGTCACCCACAAAACCGCTCCTTTGACAATGGCTGCAGGGGCTCTCCATCACGAAATCTTACAATTCCAGGTGATCCACTCTCCTCACTATCTGACGGTTCTGGGAAATTCATGGTTGCACATACACAATCCCATGTTTGGTTGGGTAAGGGTCGAAGTAATAGTATGGTCGCCCAACTGTTCCAAGACATGACTAGTGAAAGTGTTGAAGGTGCTAACCACATCTCCGGTCCCTTCACTGCCTGAAGAATACCAAGGGTTCTGAGATGTATTCGATAAGGGTCGGGCTGGTGAGCTCCCGCCTCACCACCCATACGATTGAACCATTGAACTGAAACCTGGTGCCATATCGCCTCAAGGTCGAATCTACTCTCTTTCTTGCTGATCATAAGGGCATGGTGGAGTATGTTGCAGATGCTCTGTATTGGGGATTCATCCGCAAATCCTGCTCTTCCGCTGGGGCTGGATTCTTCTTTGTGAAGAAAAAGAGCTAAGAACTGAGAACCTGTATTGATTACAGGGGGCTGAACCATATCACTGTTAAAAATGCACCAGGAGCAGGCATTACGAATACCTCATAATGCCCTTAGGTATCTGCAATGCTCCCGTGGTTTTCCAGGAATTCCTAAATGATGTCCTTAGGGACATGCTCCAACAATGCGTGATGGTATACTTAGACGACATTCTGATCCATTCCGCCTCCATGGAAAGCCACCACACAGATGTAGCCTGAGATCTGCCAAAGATTAAAAGAAATATAACCTATTTTGCAAATTAGAGAAGTGTGAATTCCACCGCAAACAGGTCACCTTCTTGGGGTACTTAATTTCAGAGGTCAGTGTTCACTATGGACCCTGAGAAACTCTTGGCTGTTCTCGAGTGGCGCGACCCGTAGGTCTCTGCTCCCTTCAACGTTTCCTTGGGTTCGCTAATTTATATAAAACCCCTTACCGACATGATAAAAAAAGATGGTAACTCCACTCACTGGTCCCCGGAAGCCATCAAAGAATTTGAGTCTTCAAAAGCCACTTTTGCCGCAGCACCCATCTTGGCACATCCAAAATCCGAGCTTCCATTCATACTTGTGGTCGATGCGTCTGAGACAAGAGTAGGTGCCCTCTTATCTCAATGTGTGGATATTTCTTCAAAAAGCTAAGTGCGGAGTGCAACTATGAAATTGGTGCCTGTGAGCTGCTGGCGATAATACTCACTGTCAAAAATGGAGGCATTTTGCTCGAGGGAACTTCCTTACCAATCCTATTCATCATGGATTATTAAAACCTCACCTACCGGCCAAGTGCATGACCCCAAGGCAAGCCCGATGGGCCTTACTTCTGTCTCATTTTATTTATGTAGTCTTGTACCTGCCAGGTACCAAAAATGTCTAAAAAATCTAGACAGTTCTCAGGTGCTATGGAGGAGAGCCCTATTATTCCTATTATTCCTCCAGACCAAGTATTGGCCACCATATGTACCAACATAACATCTTCCCTCGGGGAGAGCATATGGGTCGCCCAAGTAGATACACCCTCTGGCCGCTGTTTCTTACCTGTTAACCTCCGTACCAAGGTACTTTCAACCTACCAACAGGGCATCCCGGAAAACAGCTTCTCTGGTCGGTTTCCTGTCTCTTCTGGTGGCCAGAATGTAACAGATACATTGCTGCCTTTGTTGCTTCCTGTCCAGTCTGTACGCAGAGCAAATCACCCAGTCAACTTCCAGTGGGCCTTCTCTAACCCATACCCAATGATGAGAGGCCATGGTCTCACCTTGCCATCGACTTCATAGTCAACCTCCCTCTCTCCAATGGAAACACAGTCATCTTCATGATTGTGGACCAATTCTCTAAGATGATCCACTGCATGCCATTCAAGAAACTTCCATCTGCTAAAGAGTTGGCTACGGTCTTCATCAAAGAGGTCTACCGGCTACACGGGGTTCCCTAAGTCATAATTTCTGACTGCGGTAGCCAGTTTGTCTCGAGATTCTGGAGGGCCTTCTGTGCGTAACTAGGTATCCAACTCTCCTTCTCCTCAGCCTACCACCTGCAAATGAATGGGGCTGCGGGAAGGGCAAATCAGGCCTTGGAGCAATTCCTGTGGTGTTACATATCAGACAATCAGAATAACTGGTTGGACCTGCTACCTTGGGTGAAGTTTGCTCATAAAAGTGCAGTCTCGGCTTCTACCTGCTCTCCCCCTTCATGGTGCATTACGGGTATCAACCCTCCATGATTCCAGATTCGTTCACTCCCCAGGGGATTCTGACACTGGAGGATCATCTCCTGCAGATCCGTTCCACATGGGTGCAGGTCCAAGAGGCACTGCAATGCTCATAACAATCCAAGGAGTTCCAGGCCAATCATAAACACCTACCTGCACCCTCCTACAGGTCAGGGAGAGGGTCTGGTTGTCCTCCAGAAATCTCCACCTCCGAGTGCCCTCTCAGAAACTGGTCGCCGTTTTGTGGGGCCTTTCTGTATTCTCCAACGTGTGAACCCTGTGTCCTATGCCCTAGACCTCCCCCCCCCATATGTGGATACACAATGTGTTCCATGTCTCACTGCTGAAACCCCTTGCATGTAATCATTTTACTACGGTCACTCCTTGACTCGATTTGGTGCCCGTTGATGGCCATGAGGGGTTTGAGGTCCGCTCCATAGTCGACTCTCATAGGTTCAGAGGTAGGCTTCAATATTTGGTCCAGAGGAGAGCTCATGGGTTCCACTCTTGGATGTGCATGCCCCCGCTCTCCTCCGTGGTTTCCATACATGCTTTCCCCTCAGACCTGGTCCTGCCCCGTGTGTGTGCGTGGGGGGGTAGTGGGGGGGCTACTGTCATGGTTTGGCTGAGCTGGTCTAACACTCTGCTGTTGATTACTGCTGCCTTTCCTTCCCTGTGTCAGGTTGAGTCAGCTGAGGATTAATGAACTACCTTGACCTCTCTGTTTCCATGGTTACTCACCTGACTGTTATCAGCCAACCCCTTCCAGGCTATTTAAAGCAGCTAGGCTCACTTTTTCCTTGCCCTTGTATTTGCTTCTGGCTGCAAGTGCGTTCTCCTGAATTCCTGATTATCCGTGCATGACCTGGCTTCCTCTGACGTCTCTTCTGGCTCCTGACTCCTGTCTTGTTGCTTACATCACTGATCTCTGTATTCTTGACCCCAGATTCTCTGAATACCTGCATTGGTTCCTGACCCCGGCTTGCCTTTTGGTTTATGCTCCTGGATCACGATTTTGCTTTGTTTGCTTTGGTTATTTTAATAAAGGTGTTTTGCATTTTACATTTTTGTGTCTGTCTGATTCCTGGTCCCTAACACTTTATCCCTAGAACCAGAAAACAAAACTAAGCAAATGCTGAATTGGTAAGTGGACACTGGAGGGGAACTTCCCTTGGAACTCTCGTCCAAAATCCGAAATGCAGTTGCTCTCAGCTTCAGCTGTACCATACATAAAGAATGTGCCTATAAACTACTGTACAGTTGGTATTTGACTCCAGCTAGATTATACAGGATATGCCCAACTTTGTCCCCGCAGTGTTTCAGAGGATGCTGGGAGAAGGGTGACTTGTTTCATATCTGGAGAATGTACCCGGTGACCCAAGATTTCTGGACCATAGTTGAGTACCTTATAGTTACATTAACATGCACAGTGATGGTTAGAGACCACTGGTGGATGCTACCGGGGCTCTGCCCTGAAGCTATGTCCCCACCAACTTCAAAACTCGTATCCCATTATCACGGTGCCCGTGATTCCTCCATTTGCGACATTGCTACTTCCTGGTCATTTTCTTCTAGCATTCTTATTGGCGATTAGTAATTACCCCTCCCACTGGTTACCTTTATATGCTAGCGCTGTCATTATGGCGGCGCCCTTTCGTGGTGTTCCAGTATCTAGCGTTTGTTCCTGTTTATTATCCAGCTCGACTGACTACGTTCCTGAGTGATCCTCTGTTCCTGACTTCCGTTGCGACCCGGCTTGGCTGACTATCCTGCTCTGTGTACCGACCCGGCTTGGCTGACTATCCTGCTCTGTGTACCGACCCGGCGTGGTTGACTATCCTACTCTGTGTACCGACCCGGCTTGGCTGACTAGCCTGCTCAGTGTACCGACCCGGCTTGGCTGACTATCCTGCTCTGTGTACCGACCCGGCGAGGCTGACTATCCTGCTCTGTTCACCGAACTGATTGACTACGTAGCCTGTCTGAGTTCCTACTCTGTCCGTTGCCAGTTCTGCTCCGTCACTGCCTGTCCGGCACGGTGTGTTCCTCCTCCTGAATAAACTGCACTTGTACGATTGACCTGGCACAGCTGTCCGCTTCATTTCTATGAGGTTGGCTGCCGCTCCGTTGCACCTCGCTAGTCTCAGCCTGTGCGGCCTTTCTACCTGTCCAGAGGTCTTTGAGTGTCCTAAGCCTGATTACGGGCTAGTCGTGATATAGAGGTGATAACATTGATATGACTTATACAATTATATCACTTCTCCAGTTCCTGTTATTCTTTACAGTCTATGGACAAAGATCTCAAAAGTTGGAGACATCTTAGTGCATTGACTTCATAGAATAACACAGGAATGGAGAAGTGATATTACTGGAGACACTTTTTCTACATTATTGCCTCTTTCATGCTTTAGTGCATAACTCCCTTGTGTTTTCTTAAATGTTTACAAGCTGCTGTGGTAGTGTCACATAAAATTGCTGCAGATTGGTATCTTCATGTCATTCTGTATTTCTCCCTTTTCCTTCTATACCCCTCTCCCAAGCTCAAAAAAAACTAATAAAAATTTCAAGTAAAAAAAAAAAAAGGAAGCACTTAGTTTTATAAATGTACAGATGATTTCATCTCCTCATTTAACCCTTTTGGATACATTGTTTTAAGCAGAAAGATCCACTTATTTTCATTTTGAAATAATTCCCTATCTAGTTCACCACCTTTAATTCCAGGGTAAACTTTGTGCAAACCCTGTGCTTGTAATCCTCTAGCATTGCAATAACGTTTGCTTAAAAAAATGTTTGGCAACAGATGACACCATTTTCTGTGGATGATTAATATCATATAAAGAGTTTTCAGTGTTCTTGACATGTTCTGTTATCTGAGTTTTTAACTTCCTGCCATGTATATCTGGCCATGTGTGGGGAGCACATCGCCTTGGCGACGTAGACACACATTGCTATATGCATTAAGAATAAGGGATGCAAGGGGAGGGGAGAAGAAAGCCCCCATTAGCATACAGGGCTGTTGATGTTGAAGGAATATCCTCCCTTACACACTGTCAATGGTAGACAACCCTGAAGTCTGAATACTTTATCTCTGCTTCCCCACTTGTGCAGTGGGGGAGTGGAAATGACCTTCTCTGCACCAGAAACAGCACCATTCCCTTAACCCAAAAGTGGAGCAAGTAAATTGCTCCATAGTGAACAAATGTTTGATACTATGTAATAGTATACATGCTGCCTGTCACCATAAAATACCTGTTTTAAACTATTTGAAATAACTATACAATATACTAAAGCCAACAGGAGCAACATATAGTTCTCCAGCTTTTCTGGAAATAGGTTATATTTTTTTCATTACCAATCAACACTAAAGCAGAGGACAGCATTTCGTGGCTCTTAACCTATAGTTGGACTCCAAATCTCCCATCATCCTCATCCAGAAAAGTGTCTCCAGCTGCTCTTGGAACTCCCATCATCCACTGCTGGATGTAGCTGGTTGAGAAGAAAGATAAGCACTCTACTGAGAACGAATAAAATAAAGTGTTTTGTTCTAAGGCACGGTAGCCTGTCAGAGGTGCTACAAGAATGAGGGAGATGCAGTCCAACAGCAGCTGGAGAGACAGACTGCACCCCATTACACATTTAGAGGAATGGTTCTACCACAATTTATAATGTAGACCCAGTAAGACAGCTCAGTTGGTTAAAGCACCAGCTCAAATCTCAGGGTTGCACGTTCTTATCTCCGGCAGGGTCAAATATCTGCCAACCCGTACTGGACCTGCTTGGCAGATTATTAGCCATACCCCCAGCTTCCTGCGGAGGCCTTCATCCTGCAGTAGATTGGCAATGGCTGCAACTTTAGCTTTAAACAGACATCCATAGATATGTTACATATGTATACTTATTTATGTATTATGTATATAGACCATTCTACTTATTATAGGGGAAGGTATGTAAAGATAAAATATGTTTATTCTGTACTAAATTTGTGAATTGGAGCTTGTAGTCCTGTGCATTTCTGCCTATAGCCCTTGTGCAACTACTCTTGTGATAAAAAGTTAATCCCAAGGTTAAAATCAACTGAAATACCTGGCAGGCTATGTTTTTGTTGCATTGTCTGGGAAATTAAGGGCTCGATCCAAAGAAGTACTGCAAAACTGCGGTTAAGTCCAAAAAGGCCAACAGAAGTTAGCTGTGTCTGACTTACATAGCATTCAATATATAGGTGATCAAAATAACAAATGAGCATAGGCCCAAAAAATTCAATCAGCTCAAAACCTGAGTCACACCTTTTTCACTTCACCATGCATCCCAATCAGTCGATAATGAATGTACGATACGTCTAATGCCAGGCCATGAAAGCCACAGCTCTGACACATCCCAGGCTGGAGCTGATGAGGAGAGGCTGCAGGCCCCTATATACTCCTAGCAGGAGAATGAGGTCCTCGTCCAGAGCATCCTGGAGAGGGAGTCCATCTTGTTCCCGAGGGAGAGGGTCTGGGTGCTCAGAAGAAGGCCACCTGGCCACAGGTGTTAAACAGGGTCAAAGCAGTCTCCACATGTCAGAGGACCCTGGACTCCATCAAAAAGAGGTGGGGTTACTGTAAAACGCTGGTGAAAAGGAAAATGGGAGAGATTGCCATGCATGCCCGACGTGCTGGAGGTGATCCCCCTGTCCACATTACTTTTATGCCTGGGAGGACATGCTCAGGCAGAACCTGTTGTAAACGGCTGTTGAAGGGGTCCCTGGAGGATCTAACACTGGAAAGGACATCACCCTCCATACAGGTAAGTGCATCATTCCATAACTAGATATCACACAAGCCCTCATACCTAATAAAGCCCAACACAGAGACGCCAGAACACATGGCCAGCATTCATTCAAGCAACTGCACCAACACAGCGCTGAAACGGTTCAAACAAGGACAAAGTACTGGACAATCCATGCAGAAATGGGAAGGGTATTGCAGAACAAATCCTGTTCAAGTCCATCTTTAATCCCCTCATTGCTGTGTTGTTCATAATACTCACTCCAAACAAACAATGCTCGCCATCACGTTGAGTGCTAGAGGGATGATCAACATATTGTTTGATAATGCATTGGCTACTCTGACACTCCAATGGTTAACAGAGGACTAACACAATACAACAGGGTTAGATTGCACTGGACCACAGGGATCAGTTCACATATCACAGTTCTACTGAGACAAACTGATTTCAGTTACAACACACAGGCCTTGAACTAAAGAACACTAGGGCCTCAAAGAAAATCAATGCACCATTAAAAACAATGACAACTAAGCCGATGAAATATCCTGGCAATCATATGTATCCTGTGGAGTGGGGAACTGGTGTGATTTGAGGAAATTGTGTTCTTGATTCCTAGGCCTATCTTTTGTGTATGCAATCAGCTCGTCTCAGCTGAACTGTGGTTATCACATGTAGAGTGTGGATAGTAAGAAGGTATTTCAGTCCATCCACTCTCGCCAGCACTCAAATGATAACCAAAGATCAACTACTGTAGGTTGCTTACATCAATGTGCAGCAGGGCTGTCCAAGTTTAGTTCTCATGGCCCACCAACAGGCCAGGATTTAAGGATATCCCTGATAAGAACAGTGGGTCAGTCAAAATGAATGAGCTACTGATGAACTCACCTGTGCTTAATCAGGTAAATCCTTAAATCTTGGCCTGTAGATGGCCCTGAGGACTGAACTTGGACAGGCCTGATGTAAAGGATCCTGTCAAGCAAATCAATCATTGATTGCCAGGGCAGTATCACATGTATTGCAATGCAATTGTTGCGGTTTTTACGACACTCAGACCAAGGTTAGAAATAAAACACACTTTTATTGAGGTAAAATAAAGGAACAGCGTCCCTGGGGGCCAGATAGGTAATAGCAGTAAGGCAAATAATGGATGAACTACAAACCCAATGTCGCAGGAGCAGGTAGCATAAGCAGAAGCACAAGATAAAGGGTTAAAACCCAATACAAATACTCAGTCTCTGTGGTGGTGATTAGGCCAATGCCCGGTGGTATAAACAGTCCCGGAATAGTGAAGCAAAGCAATCTCAAGCAGTGCGACTGAACTGAATCACAACCAGATAGCTGAATCATAATGCCCAATAGTATAGTAAGGACCAAATGGAGCTGGAGCCAATACCCCCACTAGGGTACGATAACGGAGGAGAGACACTGCCAGAGTCAATAGAGCCAGAACCAGGAGCACTCCTAGGTGCGGTAACCGGGGAGACACTGCATATGCAAATGGAACTGGAGCCAAGAGCACCTCTTAGGTGCGGTAACGGAGGAGACACTGTACAAGCCAATATACCATGAGCCAAACGCACTTCCAGGTGCGATCTGATAGAACAACACTGTGAGCAATAGGAGACCAGAGCCAAGGCACCCTTCCGGTGCCAGAATGGAGCAACACACTGCTAGAGTAACGGAACGCCCAATAGCACCACGCGGTGCGACCACTCTTAAGGAACGAGCACCTAGATATCGGTAATGCTCTGCAGTGTAAACGGGTAGGCTCGTGATGGAGGCAATAAGCTCAACAAGTGTTAAACGGCTCAGGATCGGAGGCAACAAGCTCGGCAAGTGTATACAGACAGGCTCGGTAACGGAGGCAACAAGCACAGCAAGTGTTCTCTGACAGTCTCGGTACAGAGGCAACAGCTCAGCAAGTACTCTCTGGCAGGCTCGGTAACGGAGGCAACAGACAGGATCAATAACAGAGGCCACAGTAACCACAAGGGGCGTGATCAGTCACGGCAAGCTGCGAGCAAGCTTCAGAATGTCGCCGGGCAAGAGCCCAGAGTACGCAGGAATACTGGAAACACGGAGCAGGAACGTCAGCCAGAACCAGGTCAATCACTGAGCAGGAACATCAGCCAGAGCCGGGTCAATCACAGAGCAGGAACGTCAGCCAGAACCGGGTCAAACACAGAGCAGGAACATCAGCCAGAGCCGGGTCAATCACGGAGCAGGAACGTCAGCCAGAACCGGGTCAATCACGTAGCAGGAACGTCAGCCAGAGCCGGGTCAATCATGGAGCAGGAACGTCAGCCAGAACCGGGTCAATCACGGAGCAGGAACGTCAGCCAGAACTGGGTCAAACATGGAGCAGGAACATCAGCCAGAGCCGGGTCAATCACGGAGCAGGAACGTCAGTCAGAACCGGGTCAATCACGGAGCAGGAACGTCAGCCAGAGCCGGGTCAATTACGGAGCAGGAACGTCAGCCAGAACCGGGTCAATCATGGAGCAGGAACAGCAGAGTAGTCAGACGAGCCGAGTCGGTACACAGGAATTCAGGAACACAGCAACAAAGGCGCAGGAACAGGAACACCATGAAAGGGCACCTGACAGGTGTCATAGGCCCAGTATATAAAGGGACACCCTGGGCAGGCCAATCAAGCTCCGCCAATGGAGGAGTGCCACCACAGAGAGTGACACGGAATCACGGGGACCGTGATAGTACCCCCCTCTCAAAGACCCCCTCCCCTGGTTGAGGGTCTGGGTTTCTGAGGATATTTAGAGTGAAAATTGCACAGTAATCTTGGAGCATGAAGGTCCCTCTGGTCGACCCAAGAATGCTCTTCAGGCCCATAACCCTTCCAGTGGACCAAATACTGCAATTTACCTCTAAACCTCTGGAATCAATAATACTCTGTACTTCGTACTCCTCTTGGCCTTGAACATCTACCGGCCCAGGAACCACTGGAGTGGTAGTATAGCGGTTGCATATCAAGGGCTTCAATAGTGACACATGGAACACATTGTGAATGCGCATAGATGACGGGAGTTCCAGTGCGTAAGCCACGGGGTTAACCCTGCGGATAACTTTGAACGGACCAATGAACCGGGGAGCCAGTTTGTTGGATGGCACTTGCAGATTGAGATTTCTGGAGGAGAGCCATACCCTGTCCCCAACCTGGAAGGAGACCGCTGGCAGCCTTCTATGATTGGCATGCCGCTGATGTCGCTGGAAAGACTGGCTGAGGGACCTCTGCACCTGTGCCCAAGTGGATCAGAGCTGCTCAATATGCTTGTCCAGAGCTGTAATCTGCTGTGACTGAAATGAGTCCAGGAGCAGACACGGCTGGAAGGTCGGCCCAATTGTCATGATGATCAGTCACAAAGCAGCGCAGAAACTGCTCAAGTCCCTGATTGGCACGCTCAGCGGCCCCGTTGGTCTGGGGATGGTAGGCGGAGGAGAAGGACAGTTGTATGCCCATTTGGCTACAGAATGCCCTCCAGAATCTCGACATGAACTGACTCCCTCAATCCAACACTATCACTCTGGGAACCCCATGCAAGCGGAACACCTCTCTGGCAAAAACTACTGCCAGTTCCTGGGCCGAGGGAAGACCAGAGAGGGGCACGAAGTGAGCCATCTTAGAGAACCTGTCTTCCACCATTAGAATAAAAGTATAGCCCTTAGATACCGGCAATTCTCACAAAAAATCAATAGATATGTGGGACCATGGGCGTTCACCGTTAGGCACTGCTTGGAGTAGGCCCACTGGGAGATGTCTGGGGGTCTTAGCGCGGGCACAGGTGGCACAGGCTGCAGTAAAAGCGGAGCAATTGGCCTTAAGGGAGGGCCACCAAAACACCTGTGAGAGACCATATCAACTGATCCCTCCCAATGTGCCCAGCTGCCTTAGATGAGTGGTAAGTCTTGAGCAAACGGGTACGGAAAGGCTCATCCACAAAGCACTTGCCAACTGGGGTTTCAGGAGGTGCCTGTGCTTGAGATGCCAAAATTTGCTCCCCCAGTGGCGAAGTGATACTGGTGCGTACTGTTGCCAGAATCCAATCTGGCTGAATAATAGGTACCGGGGCTTCATCCCTCTCAATGTCCGGGCTAAACTGTCTGGATAGGGCGTCCGCCCTAACGTTCTTAGAACCTGGCAAGTAGGACACTATAAAATTAAACTGAGACAGGAATAGTGCCCACCTAGCCTGACGGGAGGACAGCCTTTTAGCCTCTGAGAGATAAATCAAATGTTTATGGTCAGTAAGAATTAACACCGGGGTTCTGCCTTCCAATAAGTGTCTCCATTCTTTTAATGCCAGGATGATAGCCAACAATTCCCTATCACCAATTTCGTAATGGCTTGGGCACTAGAGAGCTTTTTGGAAAAGAACCCACAAGGTCTCAGATTGCCACCCTCTTTGGGGCGTTGAGAAAGAACTGGCCCTACCCCAACGTCAGAGGCATCGTCCTCCAATGTAAACGGCAGGGTGAGATTGGGGTGGGACAGTATAGGAGCGGAGGCAAAAGCAGATTTAAGTGTCTCAAAGGCCATCTCAGCTGCCTCAGACCATTGAGAGGGATTAGTGCCCTTGTGTGTGAGGTCATACAGATGTTTCACAATGGTAGAGAAATTCTGAATACATTTTCTATAATAATAAGTCCAAGAACAGTTGAATAGCTTTTAACCCTTTGGGCCGTGGCCACTGTAGGACTTCTGCCAATTTCTCTTGGTCCATGGCAATGCCATCCTTAGATATCACAAAACCCAGGAAGGGTACTTTGGAACGGTGAAATTCACATTTTTCTAATTTACAGAACAATTTGTTCTTGCGTAAACGGAGCAATACTTCCAACACATCCTGGATGTGTTGAGTTAGGTTGGCAGAGTGTATCAATATATTGTCAAGGTATACGACCACACAGGACTGTAGCATGTCACGGAGGATATCATTGATCAACTCTTGAAATACGGCAGGTGCATTACATAATCCAAAAGGCATCACTAAGTATTCATAGTGCCCCAACCTAGTACTGAATGCCGTTTTCCACTCATCTCCGGCCCTGATCCTTATCAGGTTGTAGGCGGCCCGTAGATCGAGTTTAGTAAATATAGAAGTGTCCTTCAACCTGTCAAATAACTCTGTAATGAATGGTATGGGATACGCATTCTTGGACATGAGCTTATTCAGTCCCCGGTAATCAATACATGGTCGTAATTCGCCATTTTTCTTTTTCACAAAACAAATCCCTGCACCTGCCGGAGAGGATGATTTGCGAATGATTCCCCTCTTGAGGGCATCCTCAATGTACTCCTCCATGGCCCTGTTCTCTTTACAGGACAACGGGTATGTCCTGCCCCTAGGAGGCACCACCCCCGGGGGCAAATCAATAGTGAAATCATATGGCCTATGCTGCGGCAACGCGCTAGCCTCTCCTTTACTGAATACGTCACTGAACTTGCTATATTCAGCTTGCACAGAGGGAGAGGTACACATAATCTTGACCGGGTGTGACAAACAGTGATTAGTGCAGTACTCAGAATATGACTTAACCTCATATCTTTGCCAATCAAATTGGGGGTTGTGCAGCAATAACCATGGGAGCCCCAGAATGACCGCATGATGGGGTGAGTGTATAATTTGGAAAAACACCTCCTCCCTGTGGAGAGCCCCAATCGACATAGAGATAGTAGATGTTTCCATAGTGATGAAAGCTGGTTCTAACGGTCTACCGTCAATGGCCTCAATGGCTAGCAGAGTATCTCTTTTAGACAATGGAATATTGTGCTGTTCAGCAAAGGAACGCTCCATGAAATATCCTGCTGCGCCAGAGTCTACCAGAGCCAGTACCTCCACAGCCTGGTCACCCAGGAGGAAACTCACCTGGATGGTGGGTTTTTGAGTACAGGAGTCTGGGGACGATTGTACGCCACCTAGGGCCTGTCCCGCAAGGTACCCTAGGTGCGTGCGTTTCCCGGCCGTACCGGGCAAGTGCGTAGTATGTGCCCATCTTTGCCACAATATAAACATAAACCCTGCCTTTTACGGTGTGCCTGCTCCTCCTTTGAAAGTCTAGTGAACCCGAGTTGCATAGGCTCACTTGGTTCGGATACTCGATCAGGAGGATTGGGAGGCGAGGATGGGTTTAAAGGACTACCGTGCCCATAGTTTCTGGATTTTGCCCTTTTTGCCAGGCGCCTCTCGCGAATGCGAGAGTCAATGACCATGACATAGTCGATATACTCGTCTAAGTCACTGGGTACATCTCTGGCCGCAATCTCATCTTTAATGGAATCAGACAACCCCTGAGCGAAGGCTGCCACCAGAGCCTCATTATTCCAGCCTACCTCTGCTGCCAGTATCCGAAATTCTATGGCATAATCGCCTACCGTACGATCACCCATTTCTATTTCCATCAGTTTTTTGGCAGCAGAGGGGGCTCTCCCAGGTATCTCGAATACTCTCCAAAACTTTCTTACAAACTCATTGAAGTTTAGAGTACATGGATTGGCATTCTCCCATAAGGGGTTTGCCCACATCAGGGCTTTACCCGTTAATAGAGATATTATGAACCCCACCTTGCTACGGTCATTCGGGAAGGCATGAGGTGTCAGTTCTAAGAATATCTCTAATTGGTTAATAAACCCCCTACACAGTGTAGGTTCACCATTGTATCTTAACGGTAACGGTGCCACCGCCGTTAGACTTCTGGAATGTGCACCAAATTGCCCAGCCTGATTATCCGGTGTCGGAACTGGGGGGACCACCGGATTTTGGTTAGGTTTATCGAGGTGTACCATACGTTCCAGTACTGTCTGCATGGCCAGTGCCAACTGGTCCAAGCGTTGCTCATGGTCATCCATCCTCCAATGGAGGTTCTGTGTGTTACCGTCACCCTTACCATCTGAGGTCATGGCCCTTTCGTACTGTTACGGTTTTTACGACACACAGACCAAAGTTAGAAATAAAACACAGTTTTATTGAGGTAAAATAAAGGAACAGTGCCCCTTGGGGCCAGATAGGTAATAGCAGTAAGGCAAATAATGGATGAACTACAAGCCCAATGGAGCAGGAGCAGGTAGCATGAGCAGAAACACAAGATAAAGGGTTAAAACCCAATACAAATACTCAGTCTCTGTGGTGGTGATTAGGCCAACGCCCGGTGGTATAAACAGTCCCGGAATAGTGAAGCAAAGTGAGCTCAAGCAGTGTGACTGAACTGAATCACAACCAGATAGCTGAATCGTAATGCCCAATAGTATAGTAAGGACCAAATGGAGCTGGAGCCAATACCCCCACTGGGGTGCGATAATAGAGAAGAGACACTGCCAGAGTCAATAGAGCCAGAACCAGGAGCACCCCTAGGTGCGGTAACCGGGGAGACACTGCATATGCAAATGGAACCGGAGCCAAGAGCACCTCTTAGGTGCGGTAACGGAGGAGACACTGCACAAGCCAATATACAGTGAGCCAAACGCACTTCCAGGTGCGATCTGATAGAACAACACTGTGAGCAATAGGAGACCAGAGCCAAGGCACCCTTCCGGTGCCAGAATGGAGCAACACACTGCTAGAGTAACGGAATGCCCAATAGCACCACGTGGTGCGACCACTCTTAAGGAACGAGCACCTAGATATCGGTAATGCTCTGCAGTGTAAACGGGTAGGCTCGGTGATGGAGGCAACAAGCTCAATAAGTGTTAAATGGCTCAGGATCGGAGGCAACAAGCTCGACAAGTCTATACAGACAGGCTCGGTAATGGAGGCAACAAGCACAGCAAGTGTTCTCTGACAGACTCGGTACAGAGGCAACAGCTCAGCAAGTACTCTCTGGCAGGCTCGGTAACGGAGGCAACAGACAGGATCAATAACGGAGGCCACAGTAACCACAAGGGGCATGATCAGTCAGGGCAAGCTGCGAGCAAGTATCACGGTGCCCGTGATTCGTGCTGCTCTGTGTCTGTCACTTGCTGAGTATTCGTGATTGGCTGTCTGTCCTCACACAGCCTTTTTAAACCCAGGTTGAGCACTTCCAGGTTGCCCTTTCGTGGTGTTTCTGACTCCACTCTGCCTGACCTGCTTGTCAGATCTCTGGGCCTGTTTCCAGTGTTCCTGTGTGCTACTTTCCGGTGTTCCAGTGTTCCAGTGTTCCTGTACGTTAATGTTCAGGTGTTCCAGTGTTCCTGTACGTTAATGTTCTGGTGTTCCAGTGTTCCAGCATTTCTGTGTGCCTGTATTCCGGGGTTCCTGTGCTCTAGCACTCTGCGGGTTAACCTGTACGAGTTCCTGAGTCTCGCGCTCCAGCTGTCGCTTTGGCGACATTGTTCTCCTCGCTATTGCATACACATTGTTGGTTCCAGCGTGCGGACGCTGGTTTACTCTGCTAAACCTAGTTGCAATATACATTGTTGGTTCCAGCGTGCGGACGCTGGTTTACTCCACTAAACCTGGTTGCGATACTCATTGTAGGTTCCGGCGTGCGGACGCTGGTTTACTCCACTGTCTGGTTGCGAGATACATTGTTGGTTCCAGCGTGCAGACGCTGGTTTGCTCCACTAAACCTGGTTTGCAATACACATTGATGGTTCCAGCGTGCGGACGCTGGTTTACTCCACTAAACCTGGTTGCAGTATGCATTGTTGGTTCCAGCGTGCGGACGCTGGTTTACTCCACTAAACCTGGTTGCGATATACATTGTTGGTCCCAGCGTGCGGACGCTGGTTTACTCCACTAGACTGGTTGCGAGATACTTTGTTGGTTCCAGCGTGCGGACTCTGGTTTGCTCCACTAAACCTGGTTGCGATATACATTGTTGGTTCCAGCGTGCGGACGCTGGTTTGCTCCACTAAACCTGGTTGCGATATACATTGTTGGTTCCAGTGTACGGTCGCTGGTTTGCTCCATTAACCCTGGTGGCGCTATTTACCATTAGTCCCAACGTGCGGACATTGGTTTGCTCCTGAACATCCAGTACTGTGGTCAGTCGCTGTGCACTTCCTTGCAGTTGTCTGATTATCCCTGGCAATAGACTTCTGCTGATTTAGACCTCTATACTTATGCTCTCTGCTGTCTTAGTCACCTGACAGCTGGTCTACTTGCTCAGGCTGTCCTGCCCGGTATTGGTGAGGCCGGTAGAACCTTGACGATACCATCCTGTAGGTTGCCTCAGGTATTGGCAGGGCTGGTAGAGCCTACTACAGTACTCCTTTGGGCTGCCCTGCCCGGTATTGGTAAGGCCGGTAGAACCTTGTAATTCACCATCTTTAAGGTTGCAGGGCCGGTAGAGCCTACATTCAGCATTCCATTGGGCTGCCTTGCCCGGTATTGGTAAGGCCGGTAGAACCGGTATACGTCATCTCACGGTTGCCTTACCCGGTATATGCAAAGCCGGTAGAGCCTGTCATTAAAACTGTCACTTGTGTTGCCTTACCCAGTATTTAGGCAAGGCCGGTAGAACCTATTGTATGTTCTATTACTGTTGTATTGTTATGTATGTTTACCCTACGGGGACTGCCTTTAACTTTTAATAAAGTTAAGTTGTTTTACCAAACCTTAAGACTGAGAGTCTTCAAAAACTGTGACAGCAAGCTTCAGAATGTCGCTGGGCAAGAGCCCAGAGTACGGAGGAATACTGGAAGCAACACGGAGCAGGAACGTCAGCCAGAGCTGGGTCAATCACGGAGCAGGAACGTCAGCCAAAGCTGGGTCAATCACGGAGCAGGAACATCAGCCAGAACCGGCTCAAACACAGAGCAGGAACGTCAGCCAGAACCGGGTCACTCACGGAGCAGGAACGTCAGCCAGAGCCGGGTCAATCACGGAGTAGGAACGTCAGCCAGAACCGGGTCAATCACGGAGCAGGAACAGCAGAGTAGTCAGACGAGCCGAGTCGGTACACAGGAACGCAGAAACACAGCAACAAAGGCGCAGGAACAGGAACACCACGAAAGGGCACCTGACAGGTGTCATAGGCCCAGTATATAAAGGGACACCCTGGGCGGGCCAATCAAGCTCCGCCAATGGAAGAGCGCCACCACAGAGAGTAACACGGAATCATGGGGACCGTGATAGCAATGCTATCCTGCCACTCAAGGATTCACATATCAATGTCATCATCTTGCATCCATCTTTTCATTGCTTAGATTACTAATTGCACCATGTAATTTCCCCACAAAGCATCCATGTCTGTAGCACAGCAGAAGGACAGTGAAGAGAAGTCATATTACGTCCCCCTCCCCCCAGTAACATACCCCTTGAGGAGGCAGAGGGGAAGATAAGCTGGTGCTCACCAGCACCACCTTCACCAACCATGGAGTTCAGGTGGCCACCCACGGCCATCACTGACTGGATGCCTCCTGGGAGGTGGATGCCTCCCTCCACCTCAGGACAATATTGAATAGCCCAGCCACCACCACCACCACCACTGGAAGGCACTGGATACCCAGTATGATTGCAACACCACAGTATGGGGCATATGGCCCCACTCCAAGAAAACAGCCACCCATGGGGATGCAGAAGGTGCCCATGACCCTACAACCAGCTGGGATACATCTGAATATCAGTGGGCACAGTATGACCCATGGCCACTGGATGATGATCATTTGGGCTTAATCTGGGGACCATAGCACCCTCAACAGCAGGAAGAATTCCCAACCCCACCACATTTGCAACCAGAGGCTCAGCCATCTGTGCCAAGTTCAGAGACCATATATGTGGTGGGGGCACAGGCATCCCCAAACTCCACATATTCTGGGCCCCAGCCACACACCTCACCACCACCACCAGCAGAACATGAAAAGGAGTTGGAGGGAACCAATGGCCAGCAGGAGGAGGCAGAGGACATTATGGAGCCACACCAGCCCATGAGAGTCCAACTTCTCTGGCTACATCCCTGTCCACAAGTAGGCAAAGCATGCTAATGGACACACAGGGCTTGAGCACCAGTGGTGGCAACTCAGAGTCAAGGAGAGCCGTCCTCTGCGTCCTTGAATCCCTGCAGGCAGTTCTGACTACGAAGATCCAGCAATTCCACATAGGAATTATGGACACAATGGGCTAGCTGCACATGAAAATGTGGGAATTCAGTTGCAGGGAGACCCTGCTGATGGAGAGGGAGCATCAATCCATGGAGGGGTCCACGCAACCACCTCCCCTTTCAGTGTAACCCCTCCACCAACACCAAGAATCACCAGAGTCACAAGGCAGTCTACAAGGGCATCCACCTCCCACCTCTGCATCCCCTTCGGAAGCCCACCCCCCAAAGAAATAAAAAAAAACCCAAAGAAAAAAAAAAGCCAGTATTCACTGGCAGGATAGATCATCAAAACAAACATATGCTGGGATTCACACTCTGATAAAGGAAAATCTATCACACACCTAATAATCTAAGGTTAATAACTGAGATCAATATTATGTTTGGATACAGGACAGGAGCATGAAGAAGCCACTAGTTGGGTCAATTGATTACACTATGCAGGATGGCATTGGGGGTTATCCACTAAGGTGTGATAAAGAATTGATAAGGTGGAGTAGACTTCTCCAGTGATACCACTTCTTCAATTCCTTTGTAATTTTATGGAGCCTATACACTAATATAATTGAAAGCAGAGCAATCTCTGTGCATTGGTTCCATAGATTAACATAGAAACTGGAGAGGTGAGATAATTGGAGAAGTTATCTACACTTTCTTGCCTCTTCATCATACCTTAGTGAGTCTCCCTCATCATCTCCTTGCATCAGTATATAACACATAACTATTTTGTTATCTGGAGAAAAGGTTACTCCAACATCAAAATCAACAGACATATTTTGGATAGTAAAAGAGGGAAGGCGAGACAGCGCATAAAAGTCCTTCTAAGTGTAGTATTTTATTTTAATATTTTAAAACATACAAGTATATATATCTATAAAAAAGGAGCATAAACATACATATGCATAAAAAATGAAACTCTATTCAATCACGAATAATACGAGTTATTATTTTTTTCCCTCTATCGTTATTTTAATAAGTCGTATTATTCGTGATTGAATAGTTTCATTTTTTATGCATATGTATGATTATGCTCCTTTTTTATAGATATATACTTGTATATGTTTTAAAACATTAAAATAAAATACTACACTTAGAAGGACTTTTATGCGCTGTCTCGCCCTCCCTGTTTTGCTCTTCTTGTTACATGCCAATCACCATTGGAGATTGACTGACAACTGACCATAGAGACAAGTGGCTAAAAGAAAAGAATTGAAATTGTGCCTGGGGTCACACAAACTATTCATATAGGGATAGTTTATAGTATTTGGGGCAATATCTAGATATTTATTCCATCTTCAACTTGTGATTATTTGATATTTGTGGATTGTCTCTATTGCATGTTATATTTGATTCTAAAATCAGTATTAGACATATTACATAGCTCTAGGTTAGTGCAAGTGTTTTATGATTGAATATATACTAATGTGGACCTTACAGACAGACACTTATTCATAAAAACATATACTCCTGCCAGAATAACAGGATTAGTATACACAAGTTTTGTATCCAAGTAAGTATTGACCTCACTCTCACAAATATTCAGTGTTTTAAGAGACAATTAAAACACTTTATCCTTCACAAATTGGTGCGGTAATTACATATCTTGCCCCAATATTTTGGATAGTGATAGGCTTTCTTTAATATGTTTAACGATACATTAAAACACAAACATGCATGTATTGTACAGAAGTTCATTGAGGACTTATAAAAGCAAGCAAATGGTATGTAACCATAACAACTGGCTACTGAAAATAATGTTGAGCTGCTCATAGGTTCTCCAAAAGGTATTTGAACTCTGAAAAAGAGCAGGATTGCTGGACAGGTTTTTCCTCTTAGATTTTAGACATCTCTGGAACCAATGAGGTTGGAACAAGGGAATGACAACCAGCCATATGTATATGTGACCGTGATATTGGAGCAGTGCATCATCTAGTATATGAAACAAGGCCCATGACACAGAAGGTGTTGGCTTGGTAATGTCATTGTGCTAGACACACACACACATCAGCATGGTTGACCTTGCAACCTGCCTCCCAAATAGTTACTCAGATGCTGTAGAGAACACAAACATAGAATTTGCATCCCTATTCTGCTCTATAAGGCTTTGCACAATTGTTCTCATTGGATAACCCTCTATTACTTCAAGGGTTCTATGGTTGATACGCATGGTTCAACTCAGTAAATGTTGTTTGCTGTCAGTTCATCTCAGGTATATGTTGAACATGGGCAATGTGGTGTACCTTTGTCCACAAGGGGATGGATGGTATCCTTGAAGTAGCAATCTCATCCTGGCCAAAGGAATGGCAGATATCAGTTAAATTCACACCCTCATTAAGACACATCCATGGAATAGCTACTGCATGGCTTAGATACTTTAGCAGCTATGTGGTTGTTATTTTCCATCCTTTGCTGTTGTATTCAGGTTTATGTAAAGGTTAAATTTAACTAGGGATAAATTAATGTTGACCGGAAGGGATTATCCTAGTTGATCAAAAGTTTTGAATGGAGAGGTTATTATAAATATTTTGAAGTTGGAAGCATAAGGTTGATGCCCCTGACAAAGCTGTATAGTAACTGCGAAACGCGTTAGGTCAATATTCCCATTGTGTTTATTAATATATTTTTATATGAACATATGTGTCTGATGTGGAATTTTTAATATAAATTTTATTTATTAAATATTAATTTTTGCTTACCACTGGTGTCCTGAACTCCTTTAGAGCTCATTGTCATTCCCCCATAAGCCCTGATATTATCCCAGCTAGTTATACTAACTAATATTATCATTGGGAGAAAAGTCTAATACGACCGGGCGAGGAGGAGAGGTAAGACGAAGCGAGAGGTGGAGTTCCTACGGACGGGCCGTACCGGAGACCGTGACTGGAGGTCAGATCCAGTCGAGGCGTTCTTCCTGGATATATAGCACATAGAACGGAGCACCACCAATTGTACTAGTGTTATAAGGTGTTAGTGATATCCAAAGGAAATGTGCTAGAATAAAGATATATACAGAATTTAAACACAAAGAAAAAGTTATCCACAACACCAATTCCACCCTTATAAATGGGGCCCGTAGGTGTATAGAAATCAAGGAAAGAAAGGGGAGAAGGGAATATTATTATAAAATATATAATCTTTATTAGACTCGTTAAAATAGCAAATGAGTTAGTTAAAAAAAGTAAAAAACAGAACTAATACTGATATGTATGATTGTAGGTTACTGTACACACCTGAACAAAGGGACAATACAAAGGCTGTGACAGGCAGTATGATTAATCCAATCACCAACACAGTATAATGGGAACAAGTGTTACATACAGTCAGAACCCCAGACTAATCCCATCACACAGACAATAGTTGATACACAACAGAGAGAGATTAGTAGGTGGAACCCTAATCAACCTCTGGACCAGACAGTGATACCATACACCTTTGAAGTAGCATGGCACAAACAAATAATTAGCCCCTAGCAGCCCAAGCAGGATTGTAGGCCCAGAATTAACACAGGCCACTGTATTACCCAGTCCCTTTAAAGCAAGCCAGGCAGAGTTGCATGCAAGTATAATGTCTCAAAGTTCTCCATAGTCTGTGACAATGGGCTGACAATTCATACACCCAGAGAGAACTTCCAGTAATGGATTGTGGTTCGTTACAATCAGTGTGTTTGCACACATTCCACAAGACTGATCATGGACATACATGCATTGTGTTTGATTCCTGTGCTATACTGTCCAGTATCTTGGCCCCTTTCAGGGTCTCCTCATCCTGTGCAAGTGGAACAGGTACCTTCAAAATGGGTAGCGGTTCAGTCTCTTCCATTACATGTGTGTCAATTGCTACATTGTGTAGTATAGCACAGGCTAGGATGAAGTTGCATGCCTTGTCTTGGTGCATATTGCAGAACTCCCCCTGAGTGATCCAGGCACCGGAATCTGTATTTGAGCTGGCAAAAGGTACTCTCAATGGCAGTCCTTGTTTAGAAGTGTGCCTCACTGTAGTGCTCCTGTGCAGGTCTTTGTGTATTTGGTATTGGTGTGATGAGTCATGGTTTACACTCATAGCTGGCATCATCTATGGAAAGAGAGTGACAGGGTGAGACAGGGACCAAATGCTATGTGGATGACGTTGTGTAAGGAGGACATATTGCTGTTGTGTAATGACCGTGCTAAGCTGTGTTTACATTATTTGTGTTTGTACACCTGTGGATGTGGTATGATGTTTGTAATGGGGACTCACTTACCCCCCCGTATAGATTTCATTTTCAAAGTCCCTGTGGATGGAGGAGTGTTTGAGGATGTATGAGTCATGATAGCTGCTGGGATAGAAGGCACAAACATGGGTTATCTTCATGTTGGAATCACACACCATCTGTATGTTGATGGAGTGGAAATTCTTCCTGTTGATGTCTCTAATGTTTTGGAGCTCTTATGAGCACGTGTGCAGTCTATGGCACCCATGACCCTGGGCATGCCTCCCCTTGTGTAGAAGTCCTGTTTTACACATGACCACTCCAGGTCAGTGGTGGGGAAGTAGATATATGTCCTGGCCTTTCTCTTAAGGACTAGCAACACCTGAGCCAGTACCCTTTAAAACCTGGCCTGGGACATGCCAGATGCACATCCTTCTGTGGACTGGAAGGATCCACTTGCCATGAAATGTATGGCATACATCAGCTTTTGCAAGTCAGATAGGGCACAGTTGCTGCTGTGTGTTGGGTCAACGTAATATTTTGATTACCTCATATCACTGGATGATGCTGTGCAATGTCAGTCTGTACTGGTTTCTAACTTCAGTGTCATTCCGAGGTGTGTGACCCTTGTGCACAATAGATAGATATGTGCTGTTGTCTGTCATCCCTATGCTGCTCAGCTGTGGGGGGTCTGGTTGCGGCAGCTGGGGTGCTGTTGCCTGATGTGGTTCCAAAGGTGGAGATGGGCTCCTGTCTGGCTGTGCAGCAAGAGCATCAGTGGTTGCATCAAACAGAGACTGTTCAGCAGGTGTGCTTGGGAGTTGATGGTGATCCCAAGCTCTTGCATGCCTTCACCTCCAGTGTCTTCACAGGAATATGTATGAAAACATACTGGTCGTTTGACTGTTTGTCTGTCTCTGAGTGGTCTCACTGTAAGGACACCACATCTGAGGACGGTGAGTTGTACATTTAAGACAGTGGTGGGTTGTTGTCAATGTGCGATCATGCGGTAAGGAATTACCAATGGGAAGGTATGTGTTATCCAGGTAAATGTTTTGCGGTGTAGCTGTTTTGTTTGTCTGATTAATTGTACTTGCTGTACTTAGTTGTACCTGTCAGGGGTGTGTGATGTTGTCAGATTCATGTTGTGTCTCCATTGGCTGGTGATGATACACAGGTGAACTTGGGTTGCTTTGAGAATGACAGGTGTGCGTCTTGTGTTATGTGTTAAGTCCTGTTATTCTAGGGTATGGTGTGTGGGATTGTGGTATGTTGCTTTGTGAACACCTTGTCCCTGGGAGGCTGATAGTTTTTGTTGTTTATAGGGCATGGGCATTGTTCGTGTGTTTGCTTGGCTTTGCAGGGGTTAATGCTGTACTTGTGTTATGTGCTGTGTGAGCTGATGTTTCCCTGGTTTGTCATGCCCGATGGTGGGGGTTTTTTTGTTTTATTTGTCATGTGTTGTACGGCGAGACAAACTGGGTGCAGAATTTCATCTGTTAAATGTATCAAATTATCATCCATTGGCACTGACACACAGGATTGCATGGGTTCTGGGTATGCTGTTCCATTGTTTGCTAGGGGCAAAATATTGTCGTTCTTAATCCATTGTGATTTTAAAACTGCTGTTTGCTGTTCCTAAGACTGCTATTTGGGTGGCTTACCATGCTTAAAACAAACAGCTGATGGCAGTAAGCCAATCAATTAAAAAATGGCAATAGCCGTTAATAATTTGCCGATTGAGAACAATGGAACAGCTCTACCCAGGAGACATTTAATTATGTGTGGTTAGTGCCAACACACGATAAACTGCTACATTTACCTACTGAAATTCAACACCCAGTCTTTCTTGGCATACAGCACACTATGGAAGAAAAAAACACAGCAGACAAAATAAAGCATGGAACCAACAGCTTATACAACACCTAGCATATAGCACAATCACTATAGCAAAATTAACCCCTGCAAAGCCAAGGAACCACCCGAAAAATGTACATGCCCTACAAAGAAGTCCCAGACAACCAACATTAACCCATCTACTCCCTCAGGGATAAGGGGTTTACCAAGCAACCCAACACGATCCATCACACCATACCCCGGAACAACGGGGTTTAACACATAATAATAGATATGTACACAGAACCCAATATGCACACCTGTCAATCCATAGCAACCCAAGCTCCCCTGTGCAACATCACTAGCCAACCAAGACTCAAGACATCACACATGCACCTGACAGGTACACAGCAATTACAACAAATCAGACAAACAATAAGAGCCACACCGCCAAACACTTCCCATTGGTCCCTCTGTACCTGATGACTGCACCTGGACAATACCATACCACTGTCTTAAAGGAACATCTTGCAGTCCTCAAATGTGGAGTGTTTTACAGTGAGACCACTTAGAGACAGATTACGAGCAGTATGTTTGCATATCAATTCCTATGAAGACACTAGAGATGAAGGCGTGCAAGGACTAGTGATCCCCAGGAACCCCCAAGCACACCTGCTGAACATCCATTGCCTGTTGTAACTGCTGATGCTCCAGCCGTAAAGCCAGATAGAAGCCCATCTCCACCTGGAGGACCACACCAGGCAGCAGCACCTCACCTCACAGGGACCTGTGGAGCCTCACAGGGACGATATATTACCGACCAGACCTAGGATATTCTGCACTTGGTTCACACTCTTCTGAGTGACAGACCCTGAAGTGAGAGACCGGTACAGGTTGACGCTGCACAGCATCATGAACCTATATGTCGACCCCATATTCAGCACCAACCGTGCCCTATCTGGCTTGTGTGCATTACATTTTATGGCATATGGATCCTTCCAGTCCATAGAGGGATATGTATCTGGGATGTCCCAACCCACATGTTCCAGAGCATTGTGCAAGGTGTTGGCAGCCCTGAAATGAAAGGCCAGGAGGTACATCCACTTCCCCTCCACTGACATGTAGTGGACATTTGTGAAATAGGAGTTCTATAAAAGTAGAGGTATGACCAGGGTCATGGGTGCCATTGACTGCACATGTGCGCATAACAGCTCCAAAGCATGAAGAATTTCCATTCTATCAACTCATAGATGGTGTGTGATTGTAGCATGAGGTTAACCCAAGTTTGTGCCTCCTACATGGGCAGCTGTCACAACTCAAGCACTATACAGGAGGATGGCTTTTGGGTTAGTCAACAGTCCAAACATCACACCACATCCACAGCGGCAAACAATCCAAACATCATACCACATCCACAGGGGCATGCACATGACTAATGTAAACACAGCTTAGCATGGTCATGAAACAAGTGTTACTCCCCCTCACACAACATCATCCACATAACATGTAGTCCCTGTGTCACGATGTTACTCTTTACCACAGGTGATGCCAGGTATAGTTGCTAACAGTGGCTCCTACACCACTAAAAAATCCCCAAACACCTGCACAGGAATGCTACAATGAGGCTCCCATCTGAACAAGGAATATAATTTAGTACACCCTTGGCCTACTCAAATCAAGATTCTGGTGCCTGGATCACTCATGGGGAGCTCTGCAATACGCAGGAGTCAAGGTATGCCATACTACATAACATAGTCACCAAAACGTCTAGTGGACAATATTGAGCCACTACCCATTGTGGACATCCCTGTTCCCCTTAAAGAGAATGAGTAGACCTTGAGAGGGGTGCAGATATGAGACAGGCTAATCAGGAACCACCACACCCGTGAGTATAATACAGGAATCAAACCAATGTATGCATGTTCATGATTAAGCTTGGGGAATTTGTGCAAACACACTCACACAACACATAAAGATCTGTTTCACTCCACAGGATGACTGACATACACAGCCCTTATATTGTCTGCTGCAACATAACAACCACATAGCTGGTACAGTATATAACCCATGCAGCAAGTATTCCATGGATGTGTTTTATTGAGGGTGTGAATTAAACTGGCATGATGACATTGCCACTTCAAAGTATCATCTATCCCCCTGCAAACAAAGTTACACCACATTGTCTATGTCCATCATATTCCTGAGGTTAACTGATAGCAAACAACATATATTGAGTTGAACATGGCTATATCAACCACAGCACGCTTGGAGTGATTAAGGGGAATCCAGTGCAATGACATGCAATGCACTGGATACCACTCTGGCATTCTATGTGTTAAAGTGGTATTAGAGTTACTATAAGAACAACAGTTGTGCAATGTCTAATGTAGCAGAATAGGGATGGACATACTGTGTTAGTGTTGGCTACAGCATCTGAGTAACTAATTGGGAGACAGGGTGGCAGGCCCACTATGCTGACCTGTGTGTGTATAGCCTAATGACATTGGAACACAAACACCCTCTGTTTCATAGGGGTTGGTTTACATAGTAGATGATGTATTGCTACAATGTTCCATTCACAAATACATATGGCTAGTTCCTTGTTCCTTGTTCCTGACCCATTGTGAAGCAATGGGTTGTCTACTCCTCCTGATCCCAAAAGGTTTCTGGGATAATGATGGTTCATCCTTTGCATAACAGACAGTTATACAGTGTAGTTTCAACTCCTGTCATCTCTTATAACAGGCAACCATGGCATGACCCATCATGAAACAGATGAATGTCCAAGTGACCCTGGTGAAAAGTTGACTCCACTACCATGAAGCACACCTCTTGCTGCTCCCTAGTACTTGTCACGGTAATCAATCAATAAGGACAGACACTAATATAAAATATAAATCCACCTTTATTAATAAGTACAGTAATAATAATATACCCCATACAACCCAAGAACACAGGATGACAGGACCAAGGCTCCTACTCGGAGCTGCATATTGTGCTGCATACTGCACTACTGCAAGATACCGGAGACTAGGACCTTGGTGCGGGTGGAATACCAGAGGGAATGGTAACTGAGGCACAAGTCTCCACCCTGGGTCAAGCAACCAGAGGCAACAGGGAGCGAGAGCAGACCTGAACCATGAAACACTGAGACTGATGGTCAGATAAGTTTGGAGAGTATAGAGCCAGTAGTCAGCCAGAGCCACAGGTCAGACAACCCGGGGACTACACGGCGCAATAGGCAGCAAGAGCCAGAGGACAGACAAACCGGGGCCTACAAAGAGAGAGTAAGTCAGCCATAGCCACAGGTCATAACCGATGTGGGTAGTCAGACAAGACGGGGTCATACATGGAGCGAGTTAGTTAGCCAGAGCCACAGGTCAGAACCAATGTGGGTAGTCAGACAAACCAGGGTCAAACACGGAGCGGATTCTCAGGAGAGCACAGGTCACAACATAGCGGAAGAGAAAATATCAGAAACACCACCTAAAGGCAATTACTCCCAGGCCCAGGGAGGTTTATAAAGGAGCAGGAGAAGGCAGGACCAAATTAGTCCACACAGAATAGGCCCATAAACAGGCATCCTAGCCAGTGCCTGTTTCATGATGTCAGCAATGCAGAGGTGGCCACAATTATGCCGGCCGACACACCACAGAGGAAGGAAGCACAGGATAACTAGGCCCCTAAGGTAGACTGTGACAGTACCCCCCTTAACGACCTCTCCCCCGCGGAAGAGGACCAGCACTAGAGGCGGGGCAGGAGTGGAACTCACGGAGAAGGGCTGGAGCATGTAGATCTTTTTTAGTGATCCAGGAAGGCTCCTCAGGTCCATACCCTTTCCAATGTAGCTGGCCTCTGACCCTACAAGAGTCCAGGATACTCTGTATCTCGTACTCCTGATGTTCCCCTACTTGAACAGGTCTGGAAAGGACTGGAGTCATAGTATAACAGTTACAAACCAGTGGCTTGAGGAGCAACACATGAAACACATTGGAAATGTGCATGCTAGCAGGAAGCTCAAGGGCATATGTCACAGGGTTAATCTTGTGAAGAACCCGAAATGGGCCCTCAAATCAGGAAGCCAGCTTTTTACAAGGCACATGAAGACAGAGATTGCGAGAGGACAGCCATACTCTCTCCCACATCTGGAACACTGGAGCTGGTAATCACCTGCGGTCTGCTTGTCTCTTATAGTGCATAGTGGAATACTGCAGGGATCTCTGAACCCATACCTATGTGGAGTGGAGCGCCCTCAAGTGTTCCTCCAGAGCATGAATGTTCTGTGTCTTGAAGGTCTCAGGCAGGAGAGAAAGTTGGAACTCATAATTAATCAGAAAGGGAGAGTTTCGAGAGGAGGAATTAATTGCACTGTTTCTGGCCAGCTCCGCCCACGGTAACAAGTTCGCCCAGTTGTCATAATGGTCAGAAATGAAACAACCGAGAAACTGTTCCAGCTCCTGATTAGATCTTTCAGCAGCACCATTCGACTGTGGGTGGTAGGCTGAGGAGAACAAGAGCTGGATCCCCATCTTTCAGCAAAAAGCTCTCCAGAAACATGACACAAACTGGCTCCCGCGATCAGAGACCACCTTGGGTATGCCATGGAGATGAACTACCTCCTTCACAAAGATCTTGGCCAACTCCTTGGAGGAGGGGAGTCCCTTAAGCGGCACAAAATGGGCCATCTTCGAAAATCTATACATGATCATAAGAATGACCATGTAACCCTCAGAGATCGGCAGTTCAACCATAAAGTCAATTGACAAGTGAGACCATGGATGCTACCTGTTCAGGATGGGCTGCAGGAGGCCGACCGGCAGGTGATAAGGAGTCTTAGTCCACGCACAAGTGGAACATACTGAATGAAATATGGAACAGTCTGCCCTCATGCTGGGCCACCAAAAGTGTCTAGACAACAACCATATCAGTTGGTCTCTACCAACAAGTCCTGCAGCCTTTGAGGAATGGTATGTCTCCAGAAGTCTGGTATGGTGGGATTCATGCACAAAACATCTCCCATTAGGTCTCTCCACCTGGGTGGAAGCTTGGGCAGCCAAAATCTCGCCCATCGGAGATGTAATATTGGTACGTATAGTAGCCAAGATGCAATCTGGAGGAATAACAGGCACCGGACGTACTCAGGAGGCGCTGCTAGAGACAACCTGACTCACATCAGCAGTCAGAGGGAAGGCAGAGGGATCTTCCAAAGGACAGTGATAGGAAGATACACTGACGTACACCTGCCATCAGTTCCAAGGAGTAGTCAGACGCATGCCTGCCATCAGTTCCAAGGAAAATTAAATTGAATGTTAGTCTTAACCAGAGCCACAGGTCCGCACCAGACTGGGTGTCTACTATGAGCAGGGAGTAGGCAGGAGAATATTCAGACAGAGCCACAGGTCAGCACCAGAATGGATGGTCAGACAAGCCAGGTCATACAGAGGGTAGTTAGTCAGCCAGACCCACAAGTCTGCACCAGATTGGGTGGCCGCTATACACAAGAAGTAGGCAGGAGAATAGTCAGACAGAGCCACAGGTCAGCACCAGGATGGATGGTCAGACAAGCTAGGTCATACACAGAGCTCAAGGAAACCCAACTGTGTAGAACAACAATGCAAGGGCAATTGAGAATTGGCTCAGTTCCCTTTTAAAGCCCAGCCCAGGAAGTGGATGGGAGGAGATTACAGCCAAGCAGTACAAAACAGGGGTCTGCATCATTCTGCCGCTTCGCGTCTGTAAATGACGCATCCCGCCGTGATGGAAAAACCAGCGGCCCGCAACTGCAGCAAAAGGAGTGCCAAATTCAGCTGGCAAGAGGAAATGGGAGGCCAATGATGCCACAAGGCGCACTTAAACCAGGCATAGTCAGCGACGTCTGGGAGGAAGCGACCGCGACATATCCACGCATCCTCGTCGGCAGCGTCGCTGGAACAAGGTAACTGTCACACTTCCAGCAGATAACACCATTCTTTCAAGGCCAGGATGATGGCGAGTAATTCCCGATCACCCACATCATATAAACTCTCAGCCTTCAACAGTTTTTTTTTTAGAGAAAAAGCCGCATGGCAGCAATGGTTAACCAGGGCCCGCGCACTGGGATACCAACACGTTGGACTCAGAGGCATCCACCTCCAGTGTAAATGGCAGGGAGGGGTTCAGGTGTGACAATATTGGGGCCTTCGCAAAGGCGGACTTCAAGTCTTCAAAAGCCTGAAGTGCTTCAGGTGCCCAGTCTGAAGGATTAACGTACTTCTGAGTCATGTCATTGAGTGGTTTCACAACTGAGGAAAAGTTTTGTATAAACTTCCTGTAATAAATAGTGAAGCCCAGGAACCTCTGTATGGATCTTAGCCTCACGGGAAGTGGCCACTGTAAGACAGCAGACAAGTTTTACGGATCCATGGCTAAACCAGTGGATGAAATCATGTATCCCAAGAAGGTCACCTGGGATTTGTGGAATTCACACTTCTCTAATTTGCAGAACAACTTGTTCTCTCTTAGCAGTTGTAGAACCTGGGCTACATCTGCTCTATGT
The DNA here is from genome assembly GCA_037306005.1 of Rhinophrynus dorsalis. Classification (NCBI taxonomy): domain Eukaryota; kingdom Metazoa; phylum Chordata; class Amphibia; order Anura; family Rhinophrynidae; genus Rhinophrynus; species Rhinophrynus dorsalis. The sequence goes on along the minus strand of CM074720.1, from coordinate 173,345,270 downwards.
GTCTCCAAGGTAGGAGAATGGATGAGCAGGGAGCAGGCAGGAGAATAGTCAGACAGAGCCACAGGTCACCACCAGAATGGATGGTCAGACAAGCCAGGTCATACACAGAGTAGTTAGTCAGCCAGAGCCACAGGTCTGCACCAGATTGGGTGTCCGCTATACACAAGGAGTAGGCAGGAGAATAGTTAGACAGAGCCACAGGTCAGCACCAGGATGGATGGTCAGACAAGCCAGGTCATACACAGGGTAGTCAGCCAGAGCCACAGGTCTGCACCAGATTGGGTGTCAGCTATGCACAAGGAGTAGGTAGGAGAACAGTCAGACAGAGGCACAGGCCAGCACCAGGATGGATGGTCAGACAAGCTAGGTCATACACAGAGCCCAAGGAAACCCAACTGTGTAGAACAACAATGCAAGGGCAACTGAGAATTGGCTCAGTTCCCTTTTAAAGCCCAGCCCAGGAAGTGGATGGGAGGAGATTACAGCCAAGCAGTACAAAACAGGGGTCTGCATTAATCTGCCGCTTTGTGTCTGTAAATGACGCATCCCGCCGTGATGCGAAAAACCAGCGGCCCGCACCTGCGTCAAAAGGAGCGTCAAATCCAGCTGGCAAGAGGAAATGGGAGGCCAATGACACCGCCAGGCGCGCTCACACCAGGCATAGTCAGCGACCTCTGGGAGGAAGCAACCACGACATATCGATGTGTCCTTGTCGGCAGCATCGCTGGAACTAGGTAACTGTCACACTTCCAGCAGATAACGCCATTCTTTCAAGGCCAGGATGATGGCGAGTAATTCCCGATCACCCACCTCATATAAACTCTCAGCCTTCGACAGTTTTTTAGAGAACAAGCCGCATGGCAGCAATGGTTTACCAGGGTCCGTGCACTGGGATACCAATGCGCTGGACTCCGAGGCATCCACCTCCAGTGTAAATGGCAGGGAGGGGTTCAGGTGGGACAATATCGGGTCCTTCGCAAAGGCGGACTTCAAGTCTTCAAAAGTCTGAAGTGCTTCAGGTGCCTAGTCCAAAGGATTAGCGTCCTTCTGAGTCATGTCAGTGAGTGGTTTCATGACTGAGGAAAAGTTTTGTCCAAACTTCCTGTAATAAATAGTGAAGCCCAGGAACCTCTGTATGGATCTTAGCCCCACGGGAAGTGGCCACTGTAAGACAGCAGACAGTTTTTGCAGATCCATGGCTAGACCAGTGGATGAAATCATGTATCCCAAGAAGGTCACCTGGGATTTGTGGAATTCACACTTCTCTAATTTGCAGAACAACTTGTTCTCTTTTAGCAGTTGTAGAACCCAGGCTACATCTGCTCTATGTGTCTCCAAGATAGGAGAATGGATGAGTATATCGTCCAAATCTACTACAACACAGCTCTGGAGTAGGTCTCTTAAAATGTCATTAATGAACTCCTGGAAGACAGCGGGTGCGTTGCACAATCCGAAAGGCATAACCAAATACTCATAGTGCCTACTCCGAGTGTTAAACGCTGTCTTCCATTCATCGCCCTCTCTTATTCGTACCGAGTTGTATGCGCCCCTCAAGTCAAGTTTTGTTAAAATTGTCGAGCCTTTAATACGATCAAATATCTCCGTGATCATCATTTAGATTATTTAGGCCCCTGAAATCAATACATGGTCTGAGTTCCCCATCTTTATTCTTAACGAAAAAGAAGCTTCCCTAGTTAGGGTGTCCTCCACATAGTCCTCCATGGTCTTGTTTTCCTCCGCCGACAAGGGATAAACTCAGCCCCTAGGAAGTCTGGCCCCTGGTACCAGATCAACAATACAATTGTAGGGACTGTGTGGAAGCAATGTACTGGCCTCTAACTTATTAAATACCTCTTTGTAGGCCTGATACTCAGCAGGTAACAAGGTAGAGGTAAACAATATTCTCGTAGGCTGCTGGAGGCAAGACCTCACACATAGATATGACCATGACAGGATATCACAGGTTTGCCAATCAATTCTAGGGTTGTGAGTCTGCAGCCATGGAAACCCCAGAATGATGGCATGATGGGGGAATGTATCACCTGGAACTGTTGTGTGTCCACATGGAGTGCCCCTACCCTCAGAGACAAGGGATGAGTCTCATGAGTAACTTGTGCTGGCTGTAGAGGTCTGCTGTCAATAGCCTCAATGGCCAACAGAGGCAATAGAAGAATAGCCTGTTTGGCTGCAAAGTCTGCATCAATGAAAAACCCTGCGGCCCCTGAGTCCAGTAGTGCTGGAGCCACCACAGAAGACTCGGCCCAAGATAGTACGACTTCAAAAATAGGCTTGTCCAGTACTCTGTCTGGGTACTGTGAAATTACACCCAGGGTCTGTCACCTACTTGACCCTAGGTGTGGGCGGTTTCCCAGCCGAATAGGGCAAGCACGCAACAAATGGCCAGGTTCCCCACATTATAAGCAAAATCCCCTCCTCCTCCACCGGGCCCTCTACTTCTCAGAAAGGCATGTGAAGCCTAGCTGCATAGGTTCTCCCCGGCGGGGTGAGAATTAGAAGGTGTGGGAGGTGAGGGAGGACAGGGTGGGTGTGAGAAACTAGGTGCCAACACAGGATGATAGGACCAAGGTTCCTACCCGGAGCTGCAGACTGTGCTGTGCACTGCACTACTGTGAGATACCAGACACTAGGACCGTGGTGCGGGTGGAACACCAGAGGGAATTGTAACTGAGGCAAAAGTCTCCACCCTGGGTCATGCGACCAGAAGCAACAGGGAGCGAGAGCAGACCTGAACCATGAAACACTGAGACTGATGGTCAGGCAAGTTTGGAGAGTATAGAGCCAGTAATCAGCCACAGCCACAGGTCAGACAAGCCAGGGACTAGGCACAGCGATAGGGAGCAAGAGCCAGAGGTCAGACAAACCGGGGACTACACGGAGCAAGTAAGTTAGACAGAGCCACAGGTCAGAACCGATGTGGGTAGTCAGACAAGCCAGGATCATACACGGGTCGAGTTAGTCAGCCAGAGCCACAGGTCAGAACCGATGTGGGTAGTCAGACAAGCTGGGTCATATAAGGAACGAGTTAGTCAGCCAGAGACACAGGTCAGAACCGATATAGGTAGTCAGACAAGCCAGGGTCATATAAAGAGCGGATTCTCAGGAGAGCACAGGTCACAACGTAGGACAAGAGACAATATCAGAAACACCACGTAAGGGCAATGACTCCCAGGCCCAGGGAGGTTTATAAAGGAGCAGGAAAAGGTGGGACCAAATTAAGCCACACAGAATAGGCCCATAAACAGGCATCCTAGCCAGTGCCTGTTTCATGATGTCAGTAATGTGGAGGTGGCTGCATCTATGCTGGCAGACACACCACAGAGGAAGGAAGCACAGGATAACTAGGCCTCTAAGGTAGATTGTGATAGTACTACTGTTTATTTAATGGAAAAATGTAAGTTAGCAACCTCTGCCAAACCTTTCACATTTTCAGAAACTGCTCAAGTGTATGTATATAAGTTGCCTAAGATCTAACAAGAAAAACCTGTACAGCAATACTTCTCTTCTTCATACCTCTTGTATGAGCGGGTGAACGTGGTATTTTCAGTAGGCTGTTTTTATATTAAACATAACCTGTGGGTAATTTTAAAAAGTATTTTGTGCATTTTCATACAAACATGTTTATGCTTTAATATATTGCTAAATATAGCAAAGGAACCTGATCACCCTCAAAAAATTGTGTTGATTTTGATGTTGTATTAGCCATTTACTCATACAGCAAAATAGTTTAGTTATGTATCTGTTATACTTATGAAAGCATGTCTCTTAACTTACGGGGTCTATTAAGTAAACAGGGAGCATGAGTGGAGTTTGAAATGTAGAGGTGCAAGGAGATGTTCTCCCTGCATAGTGTAATCAATAGACCTGGCTACTGGCTTCTTCATGCTCCTATCCTGCATCCAAACACAATAGTTTTGCAGTCACTAACCACTAATTATTAGGTGTGTGATGGATTTTTCCTTATCAAGGTGTGAATTCCAACATTTGTTGCTTTTGCTAATATATCTTGATAGTGAATATTGAAATTAAAAGTATGGTTATCTAACACCTTAATTACCACACCAGTGACTCAAACTAAATGGGAACAGTCTTGCACTTAGTATGCTAAGGGGTAGGTGTCAGTTGTTCAGCTTCAACTCACATAATGGTCAACCAGCACCTTCATGTTATTTTGATGTGGTAGGTGCATTGAAATTGGACAACAGTGTACGTGCTGTGTGTGGTTACCAGTGCCCTAACAACTTACAACCAAGTAATATGTGCAGGACTTGTGTTCACTGCATTGCTTTGCAATGCATTAGAGACATTTCTAACACTGACCTTCGTTCTTTGGGTTGGTGTGGGGGATCACTACTGGAGGGAAGAAGTGGTTGCAGCTGACCCCTCCATGGATTGTTGTGCCCTCTCCATTTGCAGCTTCTCCATCCGATTCTGTTCCCTCATTTCCACCACAACCAAAGAGCGAATTCAGTGGCTCCACTCCGATATATCAAACATCTCCTTTAATATATATGAGTAGATAGGCTGAGTAAGGCTGATAGGCTGAGTAAGCGCCATTCGGGAGTGAAACACATTGATTATCACCATTATATGTAACCTGCTTGTACCCACTCCGTAAGTCTTGCCACGTTGTTGCTGAGATTTTCTGACTGCAGTTATTACGTTTCAAAATAAAGTTATAGTTGTGTTCCTGCGAGTGAGAACAGATTGATAGTGGTGCAATGTTTGTCTTTTTTGCACCCTGGGCATCCAGTGCCATCCCAGTGGTAGTGGTGCTGGTGGGGCCATCCAATAATGGCCTTGGGTGGTAGGAGGCATCTACCTCCCAGGAGGCATCAAGTCTGTGACGGTTGTGGGTAGCAGGCTGTGGGTAGTGGTGATGGTGACCTCCAGCGTGTACCTTCTCCTAGCTCCTGTGTCACTGGGGATTGTCATGTATGTGTGTGGGTAAATGAGATAGTGTGATTATTAACTAGAGCTATGACAAGAGAGATGCAAGACGATGACATTGACATGTGAACCACTGATTGACAAAATGGTATCCCATGCATTGCTTTGCAATGCATGGGATACCACCCTGGCAATCAATGATTGATCAGCAGATTGCAGATTGATGTAAGAAACTTGCAGTGGTTGAGCTTTAGTTATCATATGAATCCTGAAGACAGGGGATTTTCCTTGCCATCCTCACTCTTCAGGATACACATGATAACCAAAGTATAACCATGACATGCTGGATGTGTGTTTGTTCTAGTTCTCCTAGTGGGTGAAACGTGTTCTCCAGCTGCTCGTGTTGCTGAATGTTTGAGGGGTTGCTTTGCCTGTATGTGTTGCTGACATTGTTTCTACTCAGTTGTAATGGTTGTATGCAGTGCTTTTGTGTGTTTTGAGGCCATTGTTTATGGCAGGAGGCCTATGTGTTGTACATGCAATCAGTTTGTATTAGTTGAACTGTGATGTGTGAGCTGACCCCTGTTGACCTGGGCAATGTAGCCCTGTTGTATTGAGTTCATCCTCTGTTAACCCTTTGAGTGCCAGAGGGGTATCCAACACATTATCGAACAATGGGTTGCTTATCCCACTAGCACTCAAAGGGTTAGGTGGTGACCTCCCTGCCATTCCATTTGTAACATTCTGGAGGAACATAATAGATATTTGTATGACAATAGGATGGCAAGTATTGTTTGTGTTCAGTGGGTATACTGGATCAACACAGCAACGAGGGGCTTAAACCTGGACTTGGACAGGATTTGGCCTGCTTAACCCATCACATTTCTCTTCATTGTACAGTATTATGCCCTTGTTTGAACCCTATCAGCGCTATGTTTGTGAACTTGTGGTAATCAATGATGGCCATGTGTTCAGCTGGCACTGTGTTGTGCAAAGCTAGCTATGAGTGTTTGTGTGGTGTACAGTTATGGAATTATGCACTTTCTGGGAGTATGGAGGTTGTTGTCGTTATCACATCTGCCAGGGACCATCTGAACAGTGGTTGTGGAATCCCAGAGATGGAAGCTGATGTGGGCAGGGAGACCTCCTCTGGTGCCTACGGTGTGCATGGCAAGATCTCCCATCTTGTTATTGACACGCCTTTTGCAGTCACCCCACCGCTTCTTGATGGACTCCAAGGTACGCTTACAGCTGGAGACTTTGGTTAGGACCTGATGCCAGGTGATCTTCTTCTTGGCACTCAGACCACTGACCCACTCCATTTGGAACAGACTGCTCTCCTTTTCTACGATACTCTGGGTGAGGACCCTTTTCTCCTTGTAGGAGTACATAGGGTCCTACAATCTCTCTTCTGCACCAGACTGGGATGTGTCAGATCTCTGTGTTTCAAGTCTTGTCTGTGTTGTACCTGGCTGTGAATGGTGCTCCCGACATTCACCCCTTGCCCCACTGGCAGTTCTGTCCGCAGTGTACCTCTCCTCACCTTCCTCCTCTCCTGTGCCTCTCCCCACCCCTCTATTCTTCACTCCCTGCCATCTCACACTGACTCAAACACAGACATTCACACAGATCCTCACAGACACACTCGATCACACTCACTCTGTCACTCCCTTGCACTCACTGAATCACACTGTAGAAATAAAAGATAAAGATGTGTTATGTTTAAGAAAAACAGATATGTGTGTGTGTATGCATGTATGCAAGATGTGCCAAGGTGTATTATATGTCAATATAAGTGCAATGCTCTCTTCTCCCAACTCCATCTACCTCGCTCAAGTGCCAGCCCCTCTCCTTGCTCTTGCTCACACAAACTCAAAACACAGGCAAGGTATGTCAGTTATTTTGGGGTGTGTATATATATAGGTATTTGAATGTACTTATTAGTTTGATGTGTTGTGATTGGTTGTGAGTTTGGAGTTGTCTTGACAACTTTTAGTGTCACTAGATAACATTTACCATTATCTCGTTTCCTTTGATGCTGACATATTCTGAGTTGTTTAGCAACTGAAATGAACACACAGTGAGGTTAAAAAAAGATGGGACACATTTTGCAGCTATTTGAATTTCTTGGGTTTCCGTTAGACAGCTTATTTAGTAGCTACGCTACACAGACATGGCTAATGGTCGGTAGTTTTTTGTGCCTTAACGTCTGCTTTACCGTGCTTTATTGAATCAAGACCTTAATTAAGCTTAATTTGGGAGTAGATATCCACTTCTAGTTTCAGAACCTATAGCTTCAGGGTCTTGAACTTCAAAGGCTATACACTCATGAAAGGTAAATCTCATGGAATAACCAATCCCCTTCAAGAGCTCCCTGTCATTCATTCCTGCCCCCTTGACCTGTAACTGTATGTAAATTTGTGGATGTGTTGAGATAGGGATTTCTCATCATCACCACCCAAGTTAACAGCTTCAGCTGTATCTTGTGGCTTTGTTGGTTAAAGTGTTGTATTTCTGTACTTCAGTAAAAAAGTCTCTTTGTTCTCTAATAATTTGTAATATCTCAGATCAATCAGCATGCTATCCAATAGCCTCCCATGGCAGTTTCAGGATGAAACCACAGTGTGGAAGAAGGAGACTAGCTCATAGTCAAGGGAGGCCGTGGGTCTGGTAAATAGGAATTAGGAATGGGATAAAAGCCATGAAAAGTTCCTGTTCAAGTTTTCACAATAAAAAAAAAATGATTTCCTGCTTTTTTCGTGAAAGTTTTTGCCCATAAACAATACATCAAATGTTCTCCTTTTTGCCACTGCCAATACATTTCTCACTAGGACTTTGCCATATTTTGCCTATGTTTTGAATGACTCAAAAATGTCCCACCTTAATTTTACTTAATCTGTGGGCTGAAGTTGAGAAATAAATAACTGAAAGTTCTGAGTCCTACAGCAACATATGCCTAGAAAAAACTGTTAGCAGGCTGAGTGCCTTTGTCCTTTGCCCACAACACTAACCAACTGCTTAAGTAGCATTAGCACAACCATTCTTGAACAATAACTGTTGCTTGGGATATTCCAGCACGGTGTAACACATAACATTTGTTCTTTAAAGCTTCTGTTTTCATCAAAACGAAAGGGCAGCATATTGAGAGAAAAAAACAACAACAACAAAAAAACGGTACAAGCTACAATGTGGCAGATGTGTATGGTAGTGGTGGACTGGCGTGGTGTGATTGTGTGTATGTATTTGTATATATATATATATATATATATATATATGTAAAAAACAAGGCAGCACTCTCAATAAATTGGTCTTGTGTCTGAGTGCCCGGGTAAATGGGATGAATAGTAAGTAAATAAGCAGCACTCACAGGTCTTTTTGTGAAGATAATCAAGCTCATTATTTTGATCGACATTTTAATTCACTTCTGGGATCCTTATCAAGACAAACACCACCTACAAATTACCTCCATTTATGCGACCTAGAGTGTGTTGAGTCCCAGCTAACCGCGTGAACTGTTAAAAATCACAATTGTAATAAAAACAAGGTTATACCCTTACAGAAAATGTAAGCTATACAGAGTACTTGTACAAAATTGTCAAATTATGAAAATAAATTCTCAGAATAAGAAAAAAGTTAAACTGTGCATTTATCAAATAAATAAATAAACCTCCCCTGTTTAAAAAAATAAGAATCTGTGATTATTGTTGTGTTGTATCAAATGGTAAATTAAGGTTACGTAATTTGATTCAATATTATCCTGTAGAGCGGAAACTTACACTCCGCTCGCATTATCTGTTACTTGAGGGAATCCCTTCTGCCACTGCTCCTAGGAGCCTGGTTACTCATGTTCTACTATTGTAGATATGTGTACAACAAAGTACCTCAGTCCATAGAGTGTTAGATTTGTTCTAATGGATCAAACATTGTAATTGCGCAAAGGTTCAAAGTCCCAAATGATTTCATTATTAATCAGAGTCCTCCTATTAATGGAATTAAGATGTGATGTAAGAAACTGATGTATGATATATATATTTAAATCAATATGATACCAAGTCATGGTAGTCAGGGTACAATACTTACTATATAAGTCCAATATCCATATGCCAACTAGATGAGTCTTTTCAGGTTATGCTTTTGGTTTTTATGTTCATAACCCTGGTTGGACACCCATGGCCCAATGGTGTTCCCCCATCATAGACAGGTATGCTCTCATGTGCCAAAAGTTAATCACTATGGATTATATTATTTTTGAATCCAGGCACCCCTTGGTAACGGTTCAAGGTGAGAACATAGATCACTGACAGATGTCAATCTTAATTTACCATTTGATACAACACAACAATAACAATAATCACAGATTCTTATTTTTTGAAACAGGGGAGGTTTATTTATTTGATAAATGCACAGTGTTTGTCTTGACAAAGATCCAAGAAGGGGATCAAAACGATCAAAATAAAGAGCTTGATTATCTTCACAAAAAGACCTGTGAATACTATATATATATATATATATATATATATATATACAGCAATTATTACCATTATCATGTTTATGTCAAATGCAAGCTATCCTTCTTCTCAGATTATTAACACACATTACTTATTAGTCATGGCAGTAGTCCCAAGTGTGGTAGCTGGTAGGAACGCTTCACATCTCTCCTCCTAATCTGTGTTTTTGTTAATACATTTGCCGTTGCTTTCTCTGTCAAGAGTAGTTTTTGCTACCTGATAGATGGTTTGGTCCATAAGGACCAATGCAGGTTTATCTCTGGGCAACATACTGCAGATAATATTAGAAGAGTAACTAATGTATCAGACCTTAGCAAAAGATATGAACTTAAACATGTTATGCTCCTCTCATTGGACATCAATAAAGTGTTTGAGTTCTTTAACTGGGATTACATGTTAGCAGTCTTAGACAAATTTGAAATTATGGGTCATATCTAACATCTTTTGAAAGCTTCACATTTAAATTCAGTGAGCTACCTTAGAATAATGGACTCAGAGAGCAATATGATTTATAATAATAGAGGTATGAAGCAGGGATGCTTACTCTACCCTTTAACTTTTGGTCTTTAGCCTTAGCCATCAGAGCCAATAATGCTATTCAGGGTCCCAAATTCATTGAAATGGAGGTGGAAAAAATGTTGTTATACACTGCTTATATATTACTGTTTATAACTCATCCATCTGCTACTGATACTGCCTAACGGGATACCCTAAACTTGTTTGGGAGAATTTCAGGCTTAGTAGTTAATGAACATTAGTTTAGGGCTATGGATATTAGCTTGGTGGACCCATGTAGGGAAAATGATTTTAAGTGGGAGATAATAATATATCTTCTTTAGGAATTAAAATTACCAATTCATTAAAATAAGACATTTATAAAGCCTTATGGAGGTTTGTCTTGGGTTCTCTGGACTCTTGTTTGCATTTACCACCAAACTTACTTAGTTCCGTTTAAGATTTCCAGAATGAAACCCTGAGGAATCTGACTTGTGCTTCTGAAATTGCGGGGAACCTGGTTGTTTCTATCATACCTTAATTCATTTTGAAAAAAGTGTAAAATTTTTTATCTTGTTTGTTTCATAAGACAATAGCTCTGAATATTTGTGAGGCCTTGCTGGGAAAGAAAATAACTACTTTGGATACATTTAAGAATAAGCTAATCATTCTTATTTGTACAGCTACAAGAATGCATATTGCTCTCAATGGAAAACAGATTTAATCTCTTGGAAGGGCATAACAGATAAAATTGAGTCAATCTGTATTAATGAGTACCTATGCTCCATTGAGTTCGATCTTATGATAGTTTTTAAGTGGTTTCATTGTATTTCATCCATCATCCTTCATTTATAAAATAGTCTGAACTATTTGAATTCATCATCCTTTTTCTCCTTTGTTACTACCTTGCTATTACTTCTACTGTTTAAAATATATTCAAAAAATGAGATATTCGTTCATTTTTAAGAATGTTAGTCTCCCAACATTGCTGTTTCATAGCCACATCCTACGATAATTCACAATATAACCAGCAGAACTGAAAACCCGCTCAGACTCAATACTTGCTGGAGAGAAACTAAGGGTTTCCACTGCAGTATGTGTCAGCTCACAAATGTCACACATTAACTGCCACTGCCCAGGTGTCAAGGAGGCTTCCTCCAAAGCCTTAAAGTTCTGAATTCTGTACTTGCCAATGTCCTTATTCTACCTGGTAAGGACCTCCATTTTACGCTGGTAATGGAACAGGTTGTTAATTGAACTGTAGGAGCGGCTAAAATGGGCACAGATTTTGTGAGCGATATTCAGCATCTCTCTGAGGGTTTTAGATTCTGCAAGGAATCTGATCACAACTAAATTTTGCATGTGGGCAAAGTGGGGCACCATATCACCTCTTCTCAAGGCAGCGATTATGTTGGAGCCATTATCAGTAGACACAAAACCAGTTTTTAAGAAGTGGGGTATAGCTATTCGTCTATCACCTGCTCTAGTTTACTTCTACATCTACTGCTTTGGGGAACTGTCTCTCAAAACTCTGCAGGCAGAAGGTGGCATGCCAATGGTATAGGCTATACTGCTGCTGCCTTTTAAACACACTGCCAGAACCAGTGGCATGATTACTGGCTGTAACCTGATGCTGTAAGCTAGTGTTGCCCACTGGTGATGATAGGAGGGAGACCCAGTGAGCAGTCAGTCATATAGTCTGTGCTCTGCCCACTTGTCCACATATATGTTGTAAGGTGGATTATCTGGCTGTACTCTCTTTCCAGTCCTTTGCCTACCACTCTAACCACCTGCTTGTATTATTCTGGCACTGCCGTCCTGGAAAAATAACTGCAGCTTGGATATGCCAGTGTGGAATTACACATGACATTGGTTCTCTAAAACCTCGGGTTTCTACAAAAGAATACAACAGCTTGTTCACTGCTAAAATCTTGCCAACCTTGCCATTCCACAGTCAAACTTTGGGATTGTTTTTGTGACGTTTTTGACTCCTTCCCAGTAACTCAGTAAGTGTGGGTTTCCTGTACATGGCAGAAGAACCCTGCAACATTATTGCTTTAACAACATGATTAGAGCAGGTGGTACAGGTGAAGGCAGCATGTGTAGGCAGTCTATGACTCTTGCCATCTCCTAAAGCAAACCCAGAGTCATAATATTCCTCTGCAGCAGGAGCCATAGGTGTTATTTGGAATGAACTAACTGTTGGCAGTGGCACACTCACACATCAATAACATAACTACTTCTCTTTTCAACCCTGGGAACTTTTTGGAGTGCTTTTGCTGCTGCTAGTGGTGGTGCCTCTGAGGTTTTGATAGTGCTTCTCCTAATTAGACCTGTGGTTTTGCTTCAGGTGGGACCTCATTGAGGAGGTGCCTAGGTGTGAAACTGCTTTCCCCCTGCTCACGTACTTTTTGCACAGACAACAGATAGCAACATGCTTTACTTTTGGATTCTGAGTGAAGTGTCTCCATACTGTGGACTTCATGGACTGCAGGGTTCCTGAGGGGCTGCTACTACTACTGGGGCTAGATGTTGTTGCAATTCTACTACTACTAGTACTACTACTACTAATACTACTGCCTAAGGTTGTGGATGTTAATAACCTGTGTTGTTGCTGCAGCTGGTTACTCAACATAAATGTGTGTAGCTAAGTGGGGCTTGGACTTGGAAGCAGTGAGGATGACTGTGTATTTTTGGGCATCTTTGCCTGTACAGGGTCAAACAGTTTATAGACCGGCACAGTGCTCATTTTCAGCAGTGGAAGATAAAGCATTTACTTTTCATCTAACTTACTGTCCATTTCATCATCTCTCTCTCTCAAATTCATCTGTATCTGAAGAAGAGGAGGATGCTGGAGGTATATATTCTAGATCTACATCCTCATCATCATCCATCTTCATTAGGTTATCCTCAGCCCCCCACTTCTTGCCCACTACCTTTCCCCTAAACATTCGATATCTCAAACAAATGTTTTACTTTTATGGGTAAAGAGTGGTACCATGTTAGCCACAGAAAATGCAGGAGAATAGTAGAGTAAAAATTATACCTTTTATTGACTAACTGAGTGGCTTTTGATGCATGCTTTCAATACAACTAGGTCTCTTCTTTAGTCATAAGAATGAAGGCTGAATGTACAATAAATGACTTTAAAACTCATGCACATAATTTTAACGTCTAATCTCTTGACTGCCAAAGAGGCATCTACCACACTGCAACACAATGCATTGGATACCTATGTGGCACCCAATGGGTCGAATTCCACACTATCAGTGTGGGTCATACGTTACTCTAGGCTCTGTTACAGCTATTTGAAGTAGACTAGAGAATGCAAACACGATTAATTACCTTTTTCATACTCCAGAAAAACTGACCAGAGGTAGGTAGGTTAAAATAATGTATGTGTTAACCCTCCAAATGCCAGAGGGGTGCACAGCCCATCTCTTACAATGAGACATGCCTCCCCCAGGCAAGGTGTCAAATCTTAATTATGCATGTTTAAACATCTCTCATTAAGTGAATAACATCTCCAATTAATCAGAGCTGCTTAGTATATTATTATTCACAAAGAAAGAAACACAATATAACTGCAAAAGGCGCATCTCATATCAGAGTGGTTTTGGCAAATTGTGCAGGAATGAGTTGGAACTGACATTTCATAAGCATCTGTACCTGCAAACCCCATTAAAACTCTTTTTCTTTATCCTCACATCTAGGGATAGGACCCCTGTTCCTAAGAGAACAAAACACAAGACATGCAGAGGGGGCAAAAGGAAGAGGGTCACACAATACCTACCAATGCATCTAGATCCAGAGAGGATACACATGCAGGTCTCCAGAGGGAGGAGTCATGTGAGAACCTCCAGGACTTAAGTGCAGAAGAAAACAATCTTCAAATAATCAATTTATCATCATACGTACTGACCAAGGCACATTTAAGTGTTCTATCAAAAGGCCTCTCTTTGTCTCCCAGTACAACACTTGACAAATTTGAATTGTTCAAGGATCTACATCTTTTTGGTAGAAAGCTGCTACTGGCCAAACTGTTTCTTAATCCCATTAATGAAACTATGGAAGATAATGAGGAAGCTGATGCCAGTGAAATAGCTGGTGATAACTCAGCTTTACCTAGAAGGGCTCTAGGAGCCAAGTCCAAATATATCTCCCTCAGGACAAATATGCCCCAATGTTCAGGTGTACATTGACTTGGTTATGAAGAAAGTAATGCAGTTATCAGATAACTCGGATAAATCTAATCTTGGTCGGAAAGAAAGATTACAATTATCAGAAATGAAGAATTGGGGGGACATCATAATTAAATTCTCTGATAAAGGAGGCAATATTGTCCTCTGGCCAAAATACATGTACAGGCATGAAGAAAAAAGACAAGTGAATGTGTCAGGGAATTATAAGAAACTGTTCTCTGATCCCACCCAAAACTATTTGAAACTTCATATAAGATTGATTGAAGAAACCCCTAAAGACTTGATCCTTACTGATAAGGACAAACATTTCCTTCTCGTTAGTCTTCCTAAAACTGCTACCTTATAATTATTACCAAAAATGAATAAAAATAAAATTAATCTACCAGGGCGTCCAATAGAGTCAGGTGATGAAAGCCTCGTTATGTTGATCTTCAATTACGAGAATTGGTGGACAACATACCGTCAAATATAAAATATACTACTGATATTTTATCCAAAATGTATCAGTTACTGATTGATGATGAAACATTATTGGTAACTTGGATGTAGACCCTCTATCCCTCCATCAATCATTCTTCTGGATGTAAAGCAGTAGAGTACCATCTGTCACATGTAATATGCATGCTTTCTTTTATTCTCCTCCACAATTACTTCCTGTTCAATAACCAGTTTTAGATACAAATCCGAGGTACAACCATAGGAACTGAATGTGCTCCCACATACGCAAATCTGTACTTCAAATGATGGGAACAAGAAGTGATTTTTGTGGAGAACTTCATCAGCCATATTTAAATGTGGTATCATTACATCAATGACATATTCTTCCTGTGTCAAGGTTCAGTAACACTTCCTCAAGATTTTATTTCTATTTTGAACCAAAATACATTGAATATCAAATTGACTCTAGAGTTTGATTACACGAAGATAAAATTCTTGGACCTCACCATATACAGGCAGGTGGATGAGTGCTTAGGGATTGATTTATTTCAAAAGGAAACAGCTACCATCAGTATCCTATATTATTGGAGTTATCAAAGACAGCAAAATTAGATTTATCACCAAATATAACACCCAGTATAAGCGAGCTGAGGACATCTCAAACAAAAACCTGCCCATCCTGCTGCAGGATGTACAGCTGAAAGACATACTAGGGAACAGAATCCTAACTTTTTACTGCAAAGCCCCTAATTTGGGTAACTATTTAGTATGTGGTCATTTCCAACTTCTGAACAAAAGAGTATTACAAACATGTGTCACATGCCTGTGGAAGGGATAAATAACTTACATAACACCCTTACATGACCAAACATACAGAATTTAATATAGAACAGGCAAAACATAAAATCTATGATTTTATTAATTGTGAAACTAAGGGATTAATGTATTGCCTTGAATATCCGTGCAAACTCAAATATGTTGGAATGACTATACATGTGCTTAAGCAACAAATCTTACAGGTCAGGCTATTTGACAGTCTTATCTGTATATTATCTTTCTCCACCAATCTGAATGGTTGAAGAACACATAACTACTGTCTTTGGAGGAGTTTCAGCCTCTAAACAGTGACACCAAACCATCTGACATTCAACTCTGATGCAGCAATATGGAAACATGCATCTGCCCCTTGTTTCCTACATCTTAGGGCTCAGTATGTACATTCTACACAGTGTACTTGGCTACATTTTGATGAGAATTCATAACAATTTATGAGCCACTTCTGTTCCCTATATCTTAGGGCTCAGTATGTGCATTTTACTGTATATCCCAACATTAACACAATAGAATATTCAATGGGAATGTCCAGTTTACCCAATTAACACATTATTGTCCTACACGATCTGCCAAGATCGCTCTAATTTGAGATGTACCTTTTGCAGTTTTAACATGTTTCTTTCATGTGAATAATCAGAATGGTTGCACAGGTGGTTTCAAATGTTTCAAGGAGCTGAATAATCCATTCATCAAATAGCTCACCTTCAATGTATAGTTTTATATGCAGCAACACCCAATATGGTGTTGGCTAACTGTTAACCCTGTTGGGACTACGTATTGATCTAATTAGTCTTTGGACTAAGTTACATTAGGAATACCAGTGATTTTGTGTGGTATGGCCTGGATATCCCTATATTTACACAAGGGTAAAAAGAATAGCCAGTATTTAATGGGAATGTGTAATTTAGCCAATTGAGGCTGTGATTTCTCACTGACTAATGTTTAATTCCAGTTCAAGAAGGGACCTGGGACCACATTTCAGACCTTTCATAAACAGAAATTATTTTTATTTATTCACTCATTAAGGGATCAAGACTGACTATGCCGAGGATAGGGCCATTCAATATAAAATGATACACATTGACAGATTTGCATGTCTCCATGTGTCTATTCAATTGACTACTTGAATGGGATTGTCAGATTCACTACACGTCCACCCATGAAGATTAGTGGAGAGCATACCTACCACAGGAATTTCCATCATTGAATGAGAGTGGTTATGATTGTTGATTTGGAGGTACTTCGCTTGTGCACTCCGCCAACGGCGGTATGAGGAGAAGCTATAGCACGAATGCCTAGCTAACGGTCGACAGAGATATAGCGCCACGCGGCGCAACAGACTAACATAACAGCAACCATCAAGTAAAGCGAGAGCAAAACGGAGATCATGGTATGCTGGAAACGCATGGCACTCTGAGACAAGGCAGCCCAAGGAGTAACTGGTAGCCAGGAATAGTCAGACACGGAACGCATACTCAGCCCAGTACAGAGTAAACAGAAGCGGGTTCACAGCCAGATACAATCGGTAACGGAAGTGGGTTCTCAGCCAGATCAGGTCAGCAACGGAGCGGGTTCTCAGCCAGATACAGTCGGTAACGGAAGAGGGTTCACAGCCAGGCCAGGTCAGCAACGGAGAGGGTTCTCAGCCGGATACAGTCGGTAATGGGAACAGGTCCTCATCCAGATACGGTCAGCAACGGAGTGGGTCCTCAGCTGGATACGGTCAGCAACGGAGTAGTCGAAGAACAGCAAACTCAGGAACGTTGTCAGGCAGGCCAGGTCATACACGGTCAGCAATAACGGAGCAGAATGCAGGAACAAATACACCACGAAAGGGCACCATTCCGTGGAAATGACAGGGTATATAAAGGCCATCACTGGGCGGCGACAAAAGGTACTAGCCAATCAGTAACCAGTAATGCAATCGAGCAGTCAGAATGTCACTGCCTGCTGCACAAAGCACGGGCACCGTGATAGTACCCCCCTCTCAACGGCCCCCTCCCCGCAGATGGGGACCAGGCTTAGATGGGAATTTAGCATGGAATCTACACAACAATATAGGTGCATGGATATCAGAATGTGACACCCAAGAACGTTCTTCCGGCCCGTAGCCCTTCCAATGCACCAGGTACTGCAGCTGGCCACACACTCTGCATGAATCCAAGATGCCTTGAACCTCATACTCATCGTGGGTTGTCAATGCGGACAGGAGCAGGGACCACCGGAGCAGTGGTATATCGATTGCAAATCAGAGGTTTGAGTAGAGATACATGAAATACATTATGAATCTGCATATTTGCGGGTAGTTGGTGTAAGTAGGTGTAAGAGACAGGATTGACCCTTCGAAGGACTTTAAATGGCCCAATAAAACATGGAGCAAACTTATGACAAGGAGTCTACAAGTTCAGATTTCTGGAAGACAGCCACACACGATCCCCAACTTGGAAAACAGGAGCTGGCAACCTCCTGTTATTGGCATGTCGTTGATACCATTGGAAGGACTCACGCAAAGAATTTTGCACTTGTACCCAAGTGGAATGGAGTTGCCTCAAATGTACATCCAGGGCTGGCATCTGCTGCACTTGGAATGCATCCGGAAGCAAGGGTGACTGAAACCCATAATTAACAAGAAAGGGTGAGCTTCCGGATGATGTATTAATAGCACAGTTTCTAGCGAACTCCACCCAGGGTATAAACTCAGCCCAATTGTCATAATGGTTGGATACAAAGCAACGAATTAATTGTTCAAGCCCCTGGTTAGCACACTCTGCTGCACCATTTGTTTGTGGATGTATGCAGAATATGACAGCTTAATGCCCATCTGGTTACAGAATGCCTTCCAAAATCTCGAAATACATTGACTACCATGGTCCGAAACGAGCACCTTAGGGACACCATGGAGTCTAAATACTTCTTTGGCGAAGACTACCGCTAACTCCTTAACGGATGGCAGACCTGAAAGAGGCACAAAATGTGCCATTTTAGAAAATCTGCCTACCACCATTATAATGTACGTATAGCCATTAGAAACCGGTAGTTCACGAAGGAAATCAATGGACACATGCGACCAGGGTCGGTCACCATTGGGTCCCGGCTGTAACAAGCCCACAGGCAGGTGTCTTGGAGACTTTGCATGGGCGCACATCGTACAGACAGCAGTAAATTTGTCACAATCCTTCCTTAGGGTGGGCCACCAGAATATGTGCGACAAGGACCAGAACAATTGGTCTCTGTCTACATGCCCTGCTGCTCTACACGCATGGTAGGTCTCCAATAGTCTGGTCCAAAAAGGTTCAGCCACAAAACATTTGCCCATGGGTTTTTCAGGAAGAGATTGATTCTGGGTAGCTATAATCTCCTGGCCCAGAGGAGAAGTGATGCTTGTCCGCAAAGTGGCCAAAATTCGGTCAGGAGGTATAATGGGTACTGGCTGTACCTCAGACTCTGTTTCAGGCCCATGTTGTCTGGACAGGGCATCGGCCTGTACATTCTTGGACCCGGGCAAATAGGATACCACAAAGTTGAACCAGGAAAGGAAGAGTGCCCATCTCGCTTGTCTTGGCGACAATCTCTTAGCTTCTGATAAATATAGCACATTTTTGTGATCCGTCAAAGTCAAAATCGGGGCCCTGGTACCCTCCAACAAGTGACAACACTCACGTAATGCCAAGATAATTGCCAGTAGTTCAAGATCACCAATCTCGTATACAGATTGTGCCTTAGTTTTTTTCTAAAAGAATCCATAAGGCCTAGGTACCTGACCGGGCTCTGGTACAGTACAGCTCCCACGCCTGTATAAGAAGCATCTACCTCCAGAACATATGGTAGGTCGGCCTTAGGATAGACCAAAACCGGTGCTGAAGCAAATGCCACCTTCAATGCCTCAAAGACCTCCTCAGCCTCCTTAGACCACTCAGATGCCTTGGCCCCTTTCTGCGTCAAGTCCGTGAGAGGCTTGACAATGATGGAAAAGTCACGGATAAATTTACGATAATAATTGGCAAAGCCAAGAAACCTTTGAATGGCCTTGAGGCCCTTGGGACGTGGCCAATTCAGAAATGCAGACAGCTTTTCTTTGTCCATTGAAATGTCCTCTTTAGAAATAACGTAACCCAGGAAGAGTACCACGGGTTTATGGAATTCACATTTGTCAATCTTACAAAATAATTTATTCTTCCTGAGTTTCTGACGTACAGTGGCCACATGAATAAGATGAGTGTCCAAATAAGGGGAATAAATTAAAATGTCGTCTAGATAGACTACTACACAGGACATAAGCAGATCTCGGAGAACATCATTAATGGCACAACCCAAATGGCATTACTAGGTATTCATAATGCCCATTGCGCGTGTTAAATGCAGTTTTCCACTCATCAACTTCTCTAATACAAACGAGATTATAGGCTGCCCTTAGGTCCAGTTTCGTAAAGATAGTAGCGCCCTTCATTCGGTCAAACAGCTCGGTGATGAGTGGAATCGGATAAACTCTTTTGATCATTAGTTTATTGAGCCCTCTATAATCGATACAAGGCCTTCGTTCACGCGACTTTTTCTTAACAAAAAAGAATCCAGACCCCGCAGGCGAGGATGATTTGCGAATAATGCCCCAAGTCTGGGCGTCAGTAATGTATTCTTCCATGTACAAAGAAAAAGTTCAATCCTGCGCTCTGTATAAATATGTGAATGTGTGCCCTAGCTTAGGCATATATAATAATCATTACTAAATCTGAAAATAAACATGAGGATTTTGTTCCCATTTTGGCCAAAGTGGTATAAGCTTGCCACCAACGTCAAGGTACCCCATAATTGGCAAGTTCCTACTCTAACATGCCCACACAAGTCTGTCTAAAATAAAAACAATAATCTTGAGAAAGTTTGGAAACACGTTGATCGGAGCAAAGCCCCTTTAAGATGAAATGTATGTTGAACTCATGAGTCCAGTGTGTATGCAATTAAAAACACCTAACATTAAAACATCTTTTATATCTTGAGAAAGGAAGGAGTCCTATATAGAAACGTGCTGTGGGACCTTTAAATATACCATACATACTAATTTGTAGGTCCCAATATTTTTATAAATAAAAACCCAGACAGAACTGTATAAAGTCATAAGAGAGAGACTTGCCTTAACAACCTCCCTGGCCTGCAGTGAGTGTAAACTGGCACAAGAGGACTACAAACCTTTCAGAACCTCTTATAAGCCAGAGAATATTACCCCCACAGGCCATTAGAGGAACAGCATCAGATACCATGCATGGTGTATACAAGAACACATAGGCCAAAAATCACCCCTTTAAGAATCTTTAAGAAAAATATAATGATATATATAGTGTTAAAAGAAACTAGTGGAATAAATGTAAAGCAGCTCGAATAAGCAGAAGGAGATTTTGGAGAAGCAATATCAAAAGACAGAAAAAGCTTACAGCGCTAAACTAACCAGAGTGAATACATAAAGTGTATAAAGTAAAAGAACTGAATTAACTGACACAAGTGGTAGCAAGGAAAGGAAGAGAGGGTTCTCCATAACCCCCAATTATCAGGCCAAAACCCAAAGTGCAAGTACAAAGAAAAAGTTCAATCCTGCGCTCTGTATCAATATGTGAATGTGTGCCCTAGCTTAGGCATATATAATAATCTTAAATAACCTTTAAATATACCATACATACTAATTTGTATGGTATACACTGACTGCAGGCCAAGGAGGTTGTTAAGGCAAGTCTCTCTCTTATGCCTTTATACAGTCCTGTCTGGGTTTTTAGTTGTAAAAATATTGGGACCTACAAATTAGTATGTATGGTATATTTAAAGGTCCCACAGCGCGTTTCTATATAGGACTCCTTCCTTTCTCAAGATATAAAAGATGTTTTAATGTTAGGTGTTTTTAATTGCATACACACTGGACTCATCAGTTCAACATACATTTCATCTTAAAGGGGCTTTGCTCCAATCAACGTGTTTCCAAACTTTCTCATGATTATTGTTTTTATTTTAGACAGACTTTTGTGGGCATGTTAGAGTAGGAACTTGCCAAATATGGGGTACCTTGACGTTGGTGGCAAACTTATACCACTTTGGCCAAAATGGGAACAAAATCCTCATGTTTATTTTCAGATTTAGTAATGATTATTATATATGCCTAAGCTAGGGCACACATTCACATATTGATACAGAGCGCAGGATTGAACTTTTTCTTTGTACTTGCACTTTGGGTTTTGGCCTGATAATTGGGGGTTATGGAGAACCCTCTCTTTCTTTCCTTGCTGCCACTTGTGTCAGTTAATTCAGTTCTTTTACTTTATACACTATATGTATTCACTGTGGTTAGTTTAGCGCTGTAAGCTTTTTCTGTCTTTTGCTATGTATTCTTCCATGGCCTTGTTCTCCTCACAGGATAGAGGATACGTTCTACCCCTGGGGGGCACTGCACCAGACGCAATATCAATAGCACAGTCATATACCCGGTGTGGTGGCAAGGTGCTAGCCTCTCCCTTGCTAAAAACATCGCTGAAGGACTGGTATTCATGCAGTAGGGAGGGAGAGGTACACATAATCCTAGTAGGTCATTGTAAACAATGGCTCATACAATAGTCAGACCAAGTCATAACCTCACATGTGTCCCAATTAATTCTAGGGTTATGGGTTCGTAACCATGGAAACCCTAAGATAACCACATAATGTAGTGACTGAATAATTTGAAACGACAGAGTCTCGCAGTGTAATGCACCCATAAGTACAGAGAGTGGGCAAGTCTCCCTATCAATAGCTTCGATTTGCATAGGATTGACCAACTCGACCAAAGGAATATTATCAGCTGCAGCAAATTCCTTATCCATAAAATATCCAGCTGCTCCAGAGTAAATCAGAGCAGATGAGGTGAAGGAGAAGCTGGCACCGGAAATTACCACCTGGACGACCGGTTTGGAAGGCACATTCTCTGGGGACTGCTGAATGCCACCTAGGACCTGTCCCCTTAGGAAGCCTAGGTGCGTGAGTTTTCCAGCCGTGTGGGACAATTACGCAACAAGTGCCCACCTTTGCCACAATACAGGCACAACCCACAACCAAGGACCGTTCCTCTCTGGTTAGTCGCGTAAACCCAGCCTACATAGGTTCCGACAATTCGTTTTGCCCAGGAGGCAAGGGAGGCAAGGGTGGGAGTTCATTCCTGTGCCATTGCCCTGCAGACGACTTAGGTTTGCGGTCTCTATTTTGCATCCGCTACCTGATTCGAGTGTCAATTAGGTTTACAAATTCTATGAATTTGCCCAGCGTTTCGGGCAACTCTCAGGCTACTATCGCATCCTTAATGCGATCATGGAGTCCTTGTGCAAAAGCTGCTACCAGGGCCTCATCATTCCATGCCAGCTCGGCCGCCAGGGTGCGAAATTCTATGGAGTAATCGGCCACAGAATGATTGCCCTGTCTGATGCACATAATCTGTTTAGCAGCCGAGATGTTGCACCCAGGAACCTCAAACACGCTACAAAAGGCCCTCACAAATTCACTGAAATTTGTCGTAATAGGCTTCCCTGTCTCCCAAATAGGGTTTGCCCAGGCTAAGGCTCTCTCTGTTAAAAGCGATATCATGAACCCAACCTTACTTCTTTCAGTAGGAAATGCTTGAGGAGTGAGTTCCAAAAAAATTTCCAACTGATTGAGAAAACCCCTACCTAGGGTAGGTTCTCCATCGTATCTCAATGGTAGGGGTGCTGTCACAGATAGCCCTTTAAATTGCTGGTTGGCATTCAGGATTTGGACCGTCGGTGCCTGAACCAGGGTGGCCACCGAGGCTGGTACTGGTTTGTCCAAGTGCACGGTCTGCTCTAGTAAGGTTTGCACCGCCACTGACAATTGATCAAGATGTTGTTCGTACATATCCATTCTCCAGTGGATATTTACAAAGCTTCCTTCACCAGAACCGTCTGAGGTCATTGGCCCTTTCTTACTGTCAAGGTTTTTGATGAACACTCAGAACAGTTTTGTAAGGTTAAAATAACTTTATTAGAACAAAGTTCAAATACATAGATAGGCCTATGGGCCCACACAACAGAGTAAATATACAGGCAAGTATATACAACAGTAGCAAGCCAGTAATGAAGATATATGTGAGAATAATAACAATCTCTGACAGTGGATGTCCTGGATTGGACCAGGACAGGCAGCAGGATAAGTAGACAGCGGGCTGACCACAGGACCTTGATGGTAGATGGTCTAGATGAAGGTGACTGGCACAGCCCAGAGGAGCGAGGCAACTCTGCTGGCACAACCCAGATGCCTGGGAGGCAGAGAACCCAAGGAGCGAAGCAACACTACTGTCACAACCCAGACGCCTGGGTGGTACAGAACCCAAGGATCGAGGCAACACTGACCCTGGCACTGGATGGCAACTGACCGAAGTAACTCTCCCAGGAATAACCCTAGAACGCTAGGGGTGGATTGCAGCACAGAAAGTATAGAGATGTGGGCAACCAGTGTCCCCTCTAATGAGGATGGTACAACACAACGCTGGCTCTTGAGCCTGAGGCTCCTGCAGAGGGAAATATGCAACACTCTACCTGGAATGTCCAGGTACGCAAAGGGTCAATAGGTAATGCCCTGATATACTGAAACTCTCAAAGGGAGAGAGCCCAGCGAGGTATGCGAGGTGGACACAGAGAGATCAGAGTAACACAGTCAGTGCTAGAACACTGTACCGGTACTTCGCTTGTGCACTCCGCCAACGGCGGTATGGGGAGAAGCTATAGCAAGAATGCCTATCTAACGGTTGACAGAGATATAGCGCCACGTGGTGCAACCGACTAACGTAACAGTAACCACCAAGTAAAGCGAGAGCTGCACAAAGCCTGCTGCACAAAGCACGGGCACTGTGATACAGGGTAACCAGCACCCACTCTGCATACAGCAAGCTTTACCCCAAGCATCAGACAATACCAGTATCTTGGGGTTAGAATAACAACTGACGTTATTGGAACAAACCACACATATTTATACACAAAACCTGCACTGAAATACATGGGCAGGCAGGATACAATAGGTGAGTCACAAGGATAATATAATCACAACATACAGGACAAAGGCCCAACAGCAAATGGTCCAAGCAATTACAATGGCACAGACATGACTGCATTACTACACAAAAGGACTAGCAACAAATGGTACAACACAATACAAAGGGCCAGACGTGATTAGGTTAGCACACCACAGGGGGTCTCAGTACAGTTCACAGACCTACAATGACTGCAGTGGCTACAATACACACAGAGCTTGGGTGAACGTGAACAATGAAACAAAAGGCTTGAGGGACTGCAATATACATTTGCAGCATCCTTGACCAAACTCAAATATTTAACCCCTAACGGCCCTGTCCCCTGAAAGCAGGCTATGATTTTTAGTCCTTTTAGCACAGCTGTCCGCCAATATAACGTCCCAAAGTTCTACATAGCTTGCGACACTGGGCTGGCAATCCATATGCCTAGGCAAGGATTGTTTTAGGCATGACAAAAATGTCCACAGTTCCTTGTGTTCCTTGTTTAACAGTCTCAGGGAGAGGCCATACCCTGTTCCAGGGTCTGTGGGCAGGAGGCTGGCCCTCAGGACCCTCCTGGAGCCAGTGGTTCCTGTGACAAATACATATAAGAATTTGTTTCTGATATAATTTTGATTTGAATATAATCTCAAATAAAAATTTTAATTTTTAAGGGTTTTTCTCTTTTCTTTTTGACTGGTACTTCTTCCTGCTAGCAGGATCTATAATCTTAGGATCCTTAGTAGGGTAGTTTTTTGGAGTGTATATATGGTAACCTGAATTCTCCCAGTCTATGAGGAGGTTGTTTGTTAATGGCGGGACTGTAATTTTTGTGAAATGACAAAAGTTAATTGTCGCTGGCATTCCAAATGATTAGGATACCATCTATGTAACGAAGGTAGACCAGAGGCTTTTGCCATGAATAGGTTGGCATATTGAGGTTCATTACTGCAGAATGGATTATAGCATTAAATATCTCAAAGTGACTATACTGATGGGAAATTTTAAGACACAGAAAGATCTGTGAGTATAAACTGATAATTAAGTTTAACACTGAGGCTTGAAGCGTGACAAAGAATTTCTGTCACTTATGTCAAAATAAAAATATTATTGGTCCCTTTGCATGCCAGGGGGTTGCATGGCATGTCTCATTGTAAGAGATGGGTTGTGCATTTGGAGGGTTAAAACATACATTCTTTTAACCTAGCCATATTTGGTCAGTTTCACTGGAGTGTGGGAAAGGCATTTAATCTTGTTTGCATTCTCTAGTCTACTTCAAACAGCTGTAACATAGCCTAGATTATGAAAATATATGGCCCACAGTAATAGCATGGAATTTGACCCTTTGGGTGCACAGAGGTATCCAATGCATTGTGTTGCATTGTGGTGGATGCCTGTTTGGGATTCAGGGGGGTTAATGTTAAAATTATATGCTTTAGTTTAATAATCATGTATTGTGCATTCAGCCTTCATTGTTATTATGCCTGAATAAGAGACCTAGGGCTCGATTTAAAGGCATCCGTTAGTAAAAAAAAATCACTAACGTGTGCGTTAAGTGTCATGTTGCAATTCAAAGATCCGTCTAAAGAACAGCTAACAGCAGTTTCACAATCCTTACGGCCGATACACTTATGTGCATTCAGACGCATGGAACAAAATACCCCAGAGCTATTCAAAGGCTTGCGATACTGCTAACGGCTGAAAAAAAGACACACCTAACGACTAAAAGTTAAGACCCACTTTTCTAAGCCGTTAGACACTTAACGGCCACAACAAAACACCCGTTACATAGGAAAATACACAAAATGCTTACCGCACAACCATGTAAAGGGGAAAATTAACCCGTGCAATGCCAAAACAACACAAAAACATGCACACACAACACAAATCACTCCACACACAACAATAACCAACACCACAGGGACAACGACACACAAAAAAACAGCAACACAACATGGCACATAACAATGGGGGTTATCACACAAAGAGGACACCTGAAAATAGAAGCTCACCTGGGCAACCCCACAAATGCACGCCCGCAAATGGCACACACATAACAAGCACGACACACCACACCTTATAACACACACACCTGCAAACACTTACCTGGACAAAAACAACTCACCATTGGTTAGCACTCACCTCATCACCACACCTACACAACACCCTAGCAAGTACTTAAATGGACAACTCAACACACTCACTTGTGGCTTGTTTTCCACTCAGGGAGGGAGAGAGAGAGATCGAGAGAGATAGAGATAGAGTGAGATAGAGAGAGAGAGAGGTAGAGAGATAGAGACAGATAGAGAGAGCAAACAGTATGTTGGGTTACATATTGTTGCGAAGACTGCGGAGAAGGCGTGCAAGGGAGAGAGCTAGGGAACATCAGTAACCTCCAAGCACGCCTCATCAACAGCCTTCACCTGTTGCAAGTAAGGAGGCTCTGGCTTAGCAGCCACACAGGAGTCCATCCCCACCTGGAGGGCAGAGGATGTATAGACAATCACCAAGGCCCAGGGTATACCGCCCAAGGATCACCCTCTTTGGAATGCCTGATGACAAGGTCATTGATCGCTACAGGTTGAGGCCTGACAGCATCATTGCCTTGTATGAGGTCATCAAGGAGCAGGTGGATCCCATCTACATCCACAACCATGCCCTAACTGGCCTGCAGAAACTACTCTGTGCCATACACTTCATGGCAAGTGGGGCCTTCCAGTCCACTGAGGGTTACGCATCTGGCATGTCACAGGCCACATTCTCCAGAGTGCTGGCCCAGGTCCTGCCAGCCCTCAAAAGCAAGGCCAGTACCTATATACATTTCCCCACCACCGACATGGACTGGATACACGTCAAGCAGGCCTTTTACGCCAGGGGAGGCATGCCCAGGGTCATGGGTGCTATAGATTGCACCCATGTCCAGATTAAGGCCCCAGCATGTGACGCACAGCTATTCATCAACAGGAAGAACTTCCACTCCATCAACGTGCAGATGGTGTGTGACAGCAACATGAGGATCATGAATGTCTGTGCAAAATATCCTGGCAGCTCACATGATGCATACATTCTACAAACCTCCTCAGTACACAGAGATTTTGAGAATGGAACCTTTACAGGGGGATGGCTAGTGGGTGAGTTCACAAAACAAAATCACACCACATACACAGGCATACACACCACGCTGCTCAGCATGCACCTGACCCACAGCTACTACGTCCACCACACAAAACATCATTCACACAACATGTGCTCCCTGTCTCACCATGTCACTCACATTACACAGGTGATGCTGGCTATGGATGCAAGTCCTGACTAGTGACCCCTCTGGCCAATCTCCAAATACATGCCCAGGAAAGGTACAACCAGGCTCATGGCAGAACGAGGAATGCTGTTGAGCGGACATTTGGGCTCCTCAAGTCAAGATTCCGATGTCTGGACCACTCTGGGGGAGCACTGCAGTATACACCGGCTAAGGTGTGTGACATCATTGTGGCGTGCGCAATACTGCACAACATCGCAGTGGACACCAGGCTGCTGGAGCACATCCCGGACCCCCCCATACAGGAAGTGGCCATGGACATCGGGCATGTGGAGGAGACCATGAGAGGGGCAGAGATCAGAGACAGGCTCATCACGGAACACTTCACCTGTGAGTATAACACAGGCATGCAAACAATCCTTGCAAGTCCCCCATCAGTCCTGTGACACTAACCACACTGCACATTTTGTTCTCTCTCACCCCACAGGAACAGTGACACAGCACTGCACTGGCAGTGGACGTGGCAAATTGTGTGTGTGGACTCAAAAACCATCCTCCATTCCACTCTCCACGTTGACATACAGACCCCAAGGATATCACGCACACCCCCAGGAGAAACAAGGTACAACATATTACCCATGTTCATCACCTTACATGGCTTGATTGACAGCAACTAACTGGATATCCCATGATTATAGCCTGAACAACCATGCTAGCCCAGTAGCGAAAGAGTATCATCTAATGATATGCATTGGATAATACTCAGGCACATCAGGGGTTAAAGGGACATTGGACTCAATATGGGACCTGTACTGTGCTACAGCTGAGAAGAGCAGCACAGGGGTGGATGTACAGTGGTATGGTCACACAATGTAGAGGTCATGAGACGTAGATCAGATTACCAGGGGCTCCATGCTGACCTGTGAGTGTGCAGACATATGTGCCCCCTACATGAATACACACATCAACAAATATGTCCTAACAGTTCCATGGAACAAATGACATTGGGCTGCCACTGTCACTTTCACAGTGGCAGCACAAAGTCATTACCTCCATGGAGCTCTCAGAACACTTGTTAATGTGTGTATACATGTCAGGGGCACAAATCCATAGGGCTGGTTCACATGTCCTAAGTTCCCCACAGAATTGGTTACAGATGAGTACACAACACATTGTCAAGCAATGGTTTGTGTACTCACCTGTAACCGTGGCAATTGAGGGGATTAAAAAGACTAAATTGTAGTTGCTTGATGATCAGTTCAGGTCTACTGCTCCAAATCCTGTCCTCTTGTCCCACAGGCATCCGTAACATGATCCATCCTTGAACTGAAGATCTTCCATGTGACTGGATTGATGTCTTGACAACACCTTCATGAAGATCACCCCCTTGCTGTTTATGGTGATGTTGTTGGTGATGCAAAGTTTGACCTGAGGTTCACACAAACCTCTACTGGAACATTCTCATACAGACACAGAAAACACCATTTCTTGAGTGTTATAACCTGTACAGTTAGGATGCTCAGCTACAGAGTTGTCAAACCTTGTGGACAACACATGAGCAGGGCAGCAGTGATACTGAAGTAGTACAATTTAGTTTCAAAGTACATTTAGTGTTCACATACAGGTGTTAAATGCATATAGGCAATACACACAGAAAACACATGTACATTCTAATGTACTTTGAGACACAATAAAGATGAACCATCACCATTCTATCTGTGTCTGTAGGAGGATATATTTGAGAACACATTGTCAATGCGTAACCACACCCAGGATAGAGTATCACCCATACATGGAAAGGCATCATCCACATCACAGGAGTCCACCACTTGTTTGCCAGTGAGTGGACTCTGTGATGTATCCATGCAAACAGATGATGGTGGCAGTGATGCACCAATGTGTAGTGGGAGTGATAAAGAGGTGATACAGGGGACATACTTCCACAGTGAATACCTGTCCACAGTTTCTGTATTGCTCAGTATAATCAATGTTCTGAGATTTTGCTCCACTTTGACATATCTCAGTACATGGGCTATATCAACGAACAAACAGACTAAGTGGACATGTGTTATCACTGGTGAAGTCTGTTACACCCTTAGGGAAACAGCAACTCAACTTACAGGAGACCCCAATGCTCACCCCAGGATATCAATGTGTGTGCTACACATTGAAATCCTAGGTTAAAAACATTGGCTTCCCCAGTAAGTCAGTTGCACAATGAGTGTGTGAATCCAAGACAATATTGATACATGTCCCATTTATCTGTCCTGCTTGTAATGTCCCCGCTAAGTCACAGAGCTGTTTGTCTGGTTATCCCATTAACCCACTGAGTGCAAGAGTGGTCCCCAACGCATTTCTTTGCAATGCGTTACCTACCACTCTGGCACTCAAAGGGTTAAACACAACATATGATGTAGACGAATGTTCAATGTTGTACCATTTGTTGTGCTAAGGGGTATGTTTTGTTGTTCAAATTCAACACAGAACACCGCCATATAACACAGTGGTGTAATATGGCTCCAGGGATGTATTACAAGTTGAATTTGTACAACGGTGTGTGTGTGAACCCATGTTGTAGCATCCCACTAACATTTCACCCAGGCAGAGGTTGTGTTCACTGCATTGTATGGCAATGCATTGGAGACAACCCTGCCACCCAATCCATAACTGAAGACACAACAGATCAGACAGGAATACAAAAAAGGTTTTTTTTTATTGAGGGGAAAGTTGACAGGTTGGGCCTTTCATTTTTTTCTTTTTGGGTGGGGGGCCTTAGCCTGGGTGCCAGAGGTGGATGCCCTTGTTGAACTCCTGGTAATCCTCTGCCCCCTAGGTGTGGCTTCAGGGGTAACACTGGAGGGGCTGGTGGTTGCAGTAGACCCCTCAGTGGAACGCAAGTTCTCCCTCTCCATCCTCAGGTTCTCCCTGCGGTTTATCTCCCTCAGCTCCACAAGGACCTGTGTTAACATGTCCATGAGACCAGTCCTGAGCTGCTGGAGTAGTGTGTTCCCCCTGGCCACCTCCAACTCCAGGCCTTGGATCCTGGTCTCCAATTGTGCAATGTTCCTTCTGGATTGCCTCCTGCTCCTTGTAATGTTGTTGTCAGTACTCCTGCTCGACCGGAGTAGTCTCCTCTGCAGGCCATACACTCCGCCTCCATCCCTGTGAGGCATGCGGTGCTGGAGGTGGATGTGCCCGGTGTCACTGGTGCTGCTGTTTCCTCTGGTGCTGAGGGTGCTGAGTCTTCTGCTGCCGAGGGTGCTGTTTCCTCTGGTGCTGAGGGTGCTGTTTCCTCTGCTGCTGGGGGTGCTGTTTCCTCTGCTGCTGAGGGTGCTGTTTGCTCTGATGCTGAGGGTGCTGTTTGCTCTGGTGGTGCTGAGGGTGCTGTTTGCTCTGCTGCTGCTGGAGGTGCTGTGGCTGCTGTGACAGCTGTTGGAGTGGCTGGTGCAGATGATGGACATATGACTCCGAGCTGCCCAATGATGTGTGTGCTGGTGGAGGTGTGAAAATGTCCCTGGGTAGGGGGCGCTGGGCTTACCAATCATACCTTGGGGCATACCTTGGGGCATGCTGTGGAGCCATCCAGGAGGGTGGGTTTAACTGGGAGGCATATGGCCCATATTGGGTGGTGGCCACTGTCCCTGACAGCCATTGCCTCCCTGGCGGTGGTGGTGCTGCTGATGGAGGGTAGTAGCTGGTGGAGGTGGCTGGATGGGTCCACCTCTCCTCCTGTTGCATCCAGCCACTGTACTGGGGAGGTGCAGCTTGTGGTGGTGCAGCCTGTGGTGGTCCAGCTTGAAGGGGTGCAGTAGGTGGTGGTGAAGCCTGTCTTGGAGGGGATGGTGATGGTGGGTAAGGTGACCACCGGCTGGTCCCCTCCTCTGTGTCCTCCTCACTGGGGGTGACATTGCCTCTTCCACTGTCTCCCGCTGGGCTTGAGGGCCGTAAGCTGTGTGGAGAAATAAGATGTTGTGATTAGTGACCTTAGCCATATGTTTGTGGAGACAGTTATACTTTGATATGTGGTGAAGAAAAATATATGTGTTTGGGTTAATCCCCCTGGGTAAACAAGGGTACACCCACTGCTGAAAGGTGTTGTTTGAGTTATTACAGGTGAAGGTTTCATTTTGAGGTGCAATATCACAGTGGGCCGAAATAGTACAGTGGGGCTGTTGCAACACCCTCCCATGTAGATATCTGGTCCCTGTACCAGAGCTGTCCATATGATTGTGTAGTAACAGCACCACTGTCACATAGAGCAATATCTGTATAACCATGAGTGTTGGAGGGATGGGACTTAGATCAAGACACATCTGTTAACGATGGCAATGAAATAACATCATGATGACATTACCCATTACTATCCCATTACAGTGACACACAAGTAGAAATGGTCATATATGTATGTGGATATGTACCCTTCATATGGATACAGTAATATCCTTCCAAGATGTGAAGCCAGACAGCAGTTCAGTAGGTGTGATTGTCTTACTGGCTATACATGTGCACCCATCCAACAAGACATTGTATTGATATGATGGATATGAACATACCTCGTATATCCCATCTACGTAGAGTGTGATATACTATGTATGTGTATTTGGATGGTAGCAATGTAGGTTGATTTGTGATGGGTGCACATATCTGGCCAGTAAGGCAATCACATCCAGTGAAGTGATCTCTGTGTTCACATCGTGTTGGAACATATTTAGTAACATTTGAATCCTAAGGGCAACAATCCAGCCAGTAGTGAGGGATATCTTTGATTGAGGCCTGTTTTTTCTCTGTGTATGAGCCCATCCATCCTTCTGTGTGAGGCAACTGTACTCAATCCTAGATATCCATCAGTCATGGCCTGTTGGTGACCAAGGTACAATGATGTTTGCTATTTGTTTCCCATGTGTATCCTGCAAAGAGCGGCTGGTGTACCATCTATCCATGGCATCAGCACCCCTGTGGATCCATGTGGGAATCAAATATGGGATATGTCATTTCAAGTCAGAGTAAATGATTGCAGCCACAACACCAGTGCCTACTTTTTCCAGCTTGAATTCTGTGGAATAGTTTTCGGCCTGTGTGTTGCACCTACAAGCATTTATTCTGTGGGACACTGTGATGTGTGACCTGATGCCCCCTTTTTGTGATTCAGTAAGCGGTGATGTTGAACTGATGAAGTGAACATGATGGGGACTTCTCCAGTGATCTCCTTTCCCCATTTCCAGTGTTTTCCATGGAGTCTGTACAATGGGACCTTATAAACTTGATTCTTGTTGTTGCATATTCTCCATGGACTAACACTAGTATTGGTGAAGTGAGGGTGTGTGAGGGTTAATTTCTCTCCACCATCTCTTTGTCACCGCTTAGTGAATGTCCCCTGTGTAGCATGTGATCGTTGGCCTATTGACTTGTTTGTTGTCTGGTTAACCCCTTGAGTACCAGAGGGGTTGCCAATGCATTGTTGATTGATGCATTGATGATCCCTCTAGCACTCAAGGGGTTAGGGTGGGGGTGGGGACATGGGTGACACTGTGTGTGAACAGTGATGATCTAAGACAGACGACATTTTGAACATAACGGTTTGTGTATTGTGTGTGATGAGCACAGCTACAGGAGGGTTGAAGTAGGACTTTGACAGGTTTGTCCCAAGTTGGACGTTGCCATTTGTCCAGGTGTTGTGTCCTTTTTTTAACCCTCATGGTGCTGTGTTGGTGCAGTTGTATGGCTGCGTGATGGACATGTGTTGAGGTGTGACTGTGTGTGCAGCTGGTGTTGGTTGCTGTAGTGTGTTGTTCTGTAGTGTTGCACTTACCGGTAGTGTGGAGGCTCCTCTCATCCCCAGTGTCAGTTCCTCCAATGACCCCCTCGATCAGGGTCGGGGACATGGTCTGCCGCACCATCTCCTCCCAGCCGCAGAAGGTGATTGGGACTGCTGGTCCACCTCCAGTGCCTCGGGCGTGCTTGGCGAGCTCGGTCATCTTGTTTTTGACGACCCTCCGGCAGTCGCCCCATCTCTTTTTGATGGACTCCACGTCCCGCCTGCATGGAGCCACCGCGTTGACCCGGCTGCAGATCTGGTTCCAGGCTGCTTTCCTCCTCGCTGACAGGCCAGGGACCTTCGCTGTCGGGTGGAGAACACTCTGCCTCTCCAGGACAGCTTCCACGAGAGCCGTGTTCTCCTCCTCTGTGTATTTGGGGTCCCTGATCCTGCCCTCATCAGCTCCGGCATGGGATGACTCAGAGCCGGAGTGCCCTGCCTGGTGTGACCCTGACTGTGTGGGTTGCTCCCCCAGCAACTACCCCTCGTCTCACTGCAGGTTCTGTCCCTGTCCTGCGTGTGCCTGCTCTTGTGGGTCGGGTCCCCCTCCGCCCTGCAGATCTCCCTCTCCCACCCCTGCTCTGCTGAGGGATACCCTCCTGAGCTTCCTCCTCCTCCACTACTCTCCCCATCCCTCTCTCCTGTCCTCCTCTCCTGGCCATCACTCACCCAGTCACACCCAGGCACTCCCACAGGCCCTCACAGACACACTCGATCCACTCACTCTCTTTCACACACTTTCACTCACAGATTCACACTGTCAAAATAAAAAGTAAAATGTGTGAGGTGTTATAAAATAAAAGGACTATGTGTATGTATGTGTATGTGTTTGTGTTTGTATGTAATATGTGCAAAGGTGTGCTATGTGTCGTATTATGTGCAATGCTCTCCTCTCTCCAAACTCCAAAACTCCTCTACCTCCAATGAACGCTCCTGTCTCCCTCTCTCTAATCACTATCCTCCGCTCCTGGGTCCTGATATCTGGCTCTGAAGAACTCGATAACAGACAGTGTGTGATGGTTATTTTTGGGTATATATAGGTGTATTTGAAGTTATTTGATACATTGGGTCTTTGTGATTGGCTGTGTGTTTGAATTTGTTTTGGCATCAATCATGGTTGCTAGACAACGGCAGCCGTTATGTTAGATGTTGTTTTGAGCGCTGTTATCGTGTGATTTGGCCGCCCGTTGTGCATTAACATGAGCGACAACGGCTTTTGTGTTACGTGTTTTTTGTGTGCCTACGCTCGATAGCTATTCTCGTAGAGTAGCTATTGAATCTGCCGTAACGCCTGTATTATTTGCGAGCGATGTGCCTTTTTCACTTAGTGGCTGGTTTAACTGCTGCCTTTAAATCTAGCCCCTAGTTGTTTCGAAAGCATGCATCCAGAGCCACTCAGTTAGCAAATTAAGGTATTATTTTTACTCTACTAGTCTACTGTTTTTACTTTTACTTTCACAAAGTTTGCTACTACTTTGCAGACAGGTGTTTTGGTGCTTGTTTGTCTCACTGACAGATGCAGCAGTTGGTTGAGCTGCTACACCTTCTTTCATTTATGCCATCATCACCACTAAAATGCAACTCATCATCTTCAGTGTTCTTCTTACATGGTTATTTTTTTTATAGTACTGGTGCTGGTTGTGGAACTTTTAGTGGGAACTTGACAAACTGCATCCTCCCCGGGAGGAAAGGGATCATCATTTATTGCGCACATTGCAGCAACCATGACTGCAGTCAGTTTTTGAGCTACCACTTAATTGCTCCTTCTTTCTTCCTCCCTTGTGCCCCTTGTGCTTTTGCTGGACATTACTCAATTACTGTGTGTCTGTTTTTTATTCCACAGTACACAACACAACTGATGGTGTGTGATGTCTCGTCTTGGTCCTCAACATACTCAATTTCATCTGCTATCTTTCAAGCTTGCCTCAGTCACACAGCTCATGTTAGGGTCCCAGTCAGCTGTCTGTCACACAATGTTGTTTATTTTTTGTTTGTTTTTTGCCCATCCTATCTTACAACTGTCCAAAAAGTATTTTTAAACTAACAAAAAAAAAAACTTCTTTCACCATACTTCCCCAGCAGTTACACTCTAAGACACATCTACCATGACAGCAAGATCAGCAAGGTATTTGAACTGCAGCTGCCTATGTCTTTCAAATAAAAAAGGTCAGACACAATGTTGGGGTATTTGGGGTCAACCTCCTTTCTCCCATCCTGTCACTCAGTGTCACGGTTTGTTACGACTCTCAGACGAAAAGTTAGGTAAAAACACAACTTTATTGAGAAAATTTAAAATATTCCCATAGGATTGCATACACGTACATACAATACATGAATAGTAAGTGGAATGGTAATATGAAATCAGACTCTACCGGTCCTGCCAATATACCGGGCAGGGCAGCCTGAGCATGAAATGAAAGGTGGCTCTACCGGCCCTGCCAATATACCGGACAAGGCAGCCAGACAATAATTAGGATGGTACAGGCTCTACCGGCCCTGCCAATATACCGGGCAAGGCAGCCAAACAATAGTCAAGATGGTACAGGCTCTACCGGCCCTGCCAATATACCAGCAAGGCAGCCTAATGGAAACCAGCAAACCAGACTCTACTGGCCCTGCCAATATACCGGGCATGGCAGCCTGAAGGAACACAGACAGGCTAGGTTCTACCGGCCCTGCCAATACCGGGTAAGGCAACCATAAAATGGAAGGTAATAGGTTCTACCGGCCTTACCAATATACCGGGCAGGGCAACCTAATAGAAGAGGTGTCAACCCAAGTGGCCCCAATACTGTCAGGAAGAGATGACAGTTGAAGATGTAATAATATGCGTAGCCCAATACTACAGAAT
This sequence comes from Rhinophrynus dorsalis, assembly GCA_037306005.1. Lineage (NCBI taxonomy): Eukaryota > Metazoa > Chordata > Amphibia > Anura > Rhinophrynidae > Rhinophrynus > Rhinophrynus dorsalis. Next base: position 173,308,935 of record CM074720.1, on the reverse strand, counting down.
ATATGAGGCCCTATGACAGGGTTTAGATGGAATAACGGCAGTAAAGACTGGACAGCACACAAGTGCCAACAATAACTGAGTAGTGAGCTACGAGGGCCAGGAGCAAACCAGCGTCCGCACGTTGGGAACCAACAGAGTTTAGTATAATGTAGTCGCAAGGCTTTGAAGCGAACCAGCGTCCGTACGCTGGAGACCAACAGTGTTTATGTATACTATAGCCGCAAGGCTTTGGAGCGAACCAGCGTCCGCACGCTGGGAACCAAAAGAGTTTAGTATAATGTAGCCGCAAGGCTTTGGAGCAAACCAGCGTCCGCACGCTGGGAACCAACAGGGTTTTGTATAATGTAGCCGCAAGGCTTTGGAGCAAACCAGCGTCCGCACGCTGGGAACCAACAGTGTTAATGTATACTATAGCTGCAAGGCTTTGGAGCGAACCAGCGTCCGCACGCTGATGACCAACAGTGTTTATATATACTATAGTCGCATGGCTTTGGAGCGAACCAGCGTCCGCACGCTGGGAACCAACAGAGTTTAGTATAATGTAGCCGCAAGGCTTTGGAGTGAACCAGCGTCCGCACGCTGGGAACCAACAGGGTTTTGTATAATGTAGCCGCAAGGCTTTGGAGCAAACCAGCGTCCGCACGCTGGGAACCAACAGTGTTAATGTATACTATAGCTGCAAGGCTTTGGAGCGAACCAGCGTCCGCACGCTGGGAACCAACAGGGTTTATGTATACTATAGCCATAAGGCTTTGGAGCGAACCAGCGTCCACACACTGGAAACCAACAGAGTTTAGTATAATGTAGCCGCAAGGCTTTGGAGCGAACCAGCGTCCGCGCGCTGGGAACCAACAGGGTTTTGTATAATGTAGCCGCAAGACTTTGGAGCAAACCAGCGTCCGCACGCTGGGAACCAACAGACACTCAAGAATAGTATCGTGAGACAATGGAGCCAACCAGCACCCGTGCGCTGGAACCAACAGGCTGGAATGTCGCCAAGCGACCGATGAACAATGTCGCCAGCGCTGTAGGAATCAGGCTCATGAAGAAACAGGAACCAGCAACGACGTCCGACCAGATCAGGAACGGTAACGGAGATCAGCAGCAGGAAGCAGCACTACAGGAAACTCAACCGGAACAGGACTGGAACCAACACAGCAGACAGCGGTACTGGAACAGCACGAACTCAGGAACGCAGGTACTCAGGAACAGCAGAATGGCCAATAGTGTCTGTAGCATGGTGGAAATGAAAATACTCAGAGGCACCACGAAAGGGCAACTGAAAGGTGCCCAGGCTAGGTTTAAATAGGCAATATGAGGAGGGCCAAAGGCAAGCAGCCAATGGGAGCCCCCTATAGGTGACAGACATAGCAAAGCAGCAATCACGGGCACCGTGATACTCAGACCCACCTAATACAGAGAACAACTGTCCTACTTACAATATTCCCTACCAATTCCACTGTCTTCTCTAGCTCAAAAATTAGCTGCTCTCTCTTCCTCTCACAAACACGGAATGGCATGCCTGTGGGAAAATAAAGGAAACTTGCCATGTGCTCAGTAGAAGTTCATTCTTCCTATTCATTTCAATAAAATGAGCTAGGCAAAAAGAGGGAGAACTGCACTTTCTGCAGAAAATTTCCTGCTAGACAGGAAGTGACTTTTTCTCCTGTTTCGCTTTTGAGGTAAAAACTTTCCCCCATCTCTATATAGGAATGCAGAAACTCTGAACTGCGGTTGAAGATAGTCGAAGCTCTGGTACACAGGAATGTTGGAATCAAGGTTGAAATGAACTGAAGGGCTGGTTCATTGGAACACTGGAACATGAACAGACAGGAGCACAGATGAATGCCAAACTGGACTCTTGCATGAACAAATGACACAGAACTGGTATAAATACCCCACAGGTGTGGAATGCACATGTGATTGAAAAGACGCAGCTTCTGCTGATATCACAGAACATACATCACAGCTAGACACCACCAGAAGAAGTGGGAGAATGGCAAGGTGTCCAATGACAAAGTGTATGAATAATTAAAAAAATTAGAGTGCTCCTAATCTAAATCACGTTTAATGTGAAAGAAAAATTCTGACATCAATAGCAACATATACAGTAGGTAAAGAACACACTGTAAAAATGTATCCAATATATACATTTCTGAGAACCTCAGAAAGTCAGTTATTGATGCTCATTGTACTAGAATGGAGTAATAAAACTATTACAGATTTGGGGCTCCACTTATTCACTATCAAGCAGTCAGTCTACAAATGGAGAAGGTTCAAGACAAAAGACCCTCTACCTAGGAGTGGTCATTCTACCAAATGTCTAGCCCTTTAAATTTAGCAGGATAGGATTGCTTGTAGTTCGACCATAGTGCAATAGAGACTAGCCCTTTAAATGTAGCAAACTGGGACTGCTTAATGTTTGCACAAAACATGTAAGGAATATCTCTCACCATACAGTGGTGAAGGAGCTGGAGAAGCACAGCAATGACAAGACTGAATGACTTCCAACCACGTTTTGAACTGAATACAACTAGGATTGACAAAATTCTAATAACCCCAGAGAGTAAAGAGGAGCACTACCACCACCAAGTGATCGACTAATACTAGTACGACTCCTACACTACAAGTACTCAAAGAAATATAGGGCAACAAAATCAAGGTAACAGATCAACAAGCAGGATAAACATACTCATCCCTGCTACCTCTGACACCTAGGCTAGGACCACAGCTATTAGTAGAGTACCCCTGAACTCTAAGAGATGGGACCACTGAGAGATGCGGCACACCTGGCTTTGACTTGTCCTGCAGTGGAAACACACTGTGTAGCTGAGTTAGCCAGGGGCCACCTAGGCTAAAATCAAAGGTAACTATAGGGGTGTATGTAGGAGAATACATTAATGGCACCTGTCACCTAGGTCAGAGAAAACATAGATATACAGGTAATATAGTGAGTACAATAAATTTTTCCCGGGCCCTGAGGCCAAAGATACGAACATACCCGATGGTGTGGATAGAATCAAGTAGAAGAATGTCAAAACAAGCCAAGGTCACCAGGAGCGTATGGGGTAAAAGAGCTACACAGAATCCATAGTAAGTAAACGTAAGCAAGGGAGTAAACAACCGGGAGGACAATCCAACTACACAAGCCAAGGTTGAAGTACAAACAAAGTCAGATCTATCCAAAAACAAACTTGAATAACCGGGCCATGAGGTTACAGAGGCCGAAGGTTATAAACCCTAGCTGACCAATAGGATCACTGGAGTAGGAAGTGATGCAAGGGGAGACAGATAAAAATAGGTGCAAATGCAAAAACTATACAAAGACAGGCCAGAAGGGTGAACAGGAGAATCCTGACAGAGGCAGACCAAAATAGAAAAACCAAACTATAAAACAGAAAAATCAAACCAAAATGGAAAAACCAAACAGGCCAGAAGGGTGAGCAGGAGAATCCTGATAACCCTGCGTCTAATGTTTCTTGTACACTTATTCCCAACCACCACAAAAATACCACTGGCATCCTTGTCATGCTTATATAACTTTCTACTGCAGTCTTTGGACCAGCTGCCGTGTGACAAAGCTGAAGCAATGAATAAATATTTGTAGAACAAGCAAACCACATGTATGCATGTATATTTTTATATAGCGCCAACCTGTGTACTTGGTACTTGACAGTTTACATTTAGTTTAGAAGGGATACAATAAGTGCACGGATTTAGTGCTTATATAGACAATCATAATGGGAACACCAGGTGAGTATACATTAGGATAAAATGTCCCTGCCCCGTAGAGATTACAATCTAAGTATAGGATGGGTGACATACACATATGAGCAGGTAGAGGAGGAAGCGCAGTTTCTGACATATGAGATGTTTCCCTGTTACGGTAGTGCTACATTTAAGAGGTGCTCTTTTAGCTTTGATTTGAAGTTGTTGATGGTTGAAGCTTGGCGAATGCTGGGTGGTAGGGAGTTACAGAGGTAGGGAGCAGCGAGGGAGAAAGCCTTCAGTTGTGAAACAGCAATAGTGGTTAAAGGGGAAGAGAGTTGTCCACCATGCGTGGTGCGTAGTGATTGTGCAGGTATATAGCAGGATATCAAAGATGAAATATAAAGTGGGGACAAATGATGGAGAGCCTTGACGGTAATGAGAAGAATTTTGAATGTAGTACTCTGCCTTATGGGAATCCATGACAAGTGATTTTAAAAGTAATGGGGTAAGTACTGTTCTGGAGGAGAAGAGTATTCTGGTGACTGAATTAAGAATTGATTGGAGAGGAGCGATGTGATTAGCAGATAGACCATTAAGTAAAGAGAAAATTGAGGTACTGTGCAGGATTTAGGAGGAAAGATAAGGAGCTCAGTCTTGGACATGTTAAGTTTTAAGTGAGGATGAGCCATCCAGGAAGCGATAGCACTAAGGCAATCTGAGACCCGCTGCTGTATTTCAGTTGATATTGAGGGTGCAGAGATATATGTTTGTGTATCGTCTGCATAGAGATGGTAGTTAATGATGTTATCAGTTTCCCCAGGGAGAGGGTTTACAGAGAGCAGAGAAGAGGTCCCAGTACAAAATCTTGGGGTATGCCTACTGGCCTACTGAGAGGGGGGTCAGAGGTGAGGCGGTGTTAACGTATGTCACAGAGAAAGATCGTTGAGAGAGATAGGGTAGAATCCAGGCCACAGTGCTAGGCCACAGTGATTGGAGAACCTGGGAGAGAAAGGTATGGTCGACTGTGTTGAATACTGCTGATAGGTCTAGGAGGATAAGAAGAGAGAAATGGCCATTGATTTTTTTCAATGTGGAGATTGTTTGTTACTTTTATAAGGGCAGTTTCTGTAGAGAAAGTGGGCTGAAAGCAAGACTTCAGCTGGTCCAGAATGTTATGGGAGTTGAGGAAGGTAAGTAAACAAGAGTAGGCTCTGTGACTAAAGTAAAGGAATCAAATAAGTAGGATGGAGGATCAGGATGATACAATTGTGGAGACTGGAAGGGTGGGAATGTTTGATGTATGGTGTTAATCTTCTGTATGAAGAATGCAGCAAAGGCTAGAGGGGTGAGGGAGCGGAGGGGGAAAGATGGTAGGGAGGGGCGAAGAAGAGAATTGAGGATGCAGAGTGGGTTAGATTTGTGAGTATTGATTAGTGAGGAGTAGTAGTAGCATTGTTTGGCATGGGATTGAAGAGTGTTGAAGCAGCACAGGAGGAATTTGTAGTGGGTAAAGTCTGCTTGAGAGCGGGAGTTCCTCCACAAGCGTTCAACAGTGAAGGTACAGGAGCGAAGAAAGCGTGTTTCAGTTGAGCCAAGGGCGAAGGTTTGATGGGTGTTTGTAATGGTTTTGGAGGGGGGGAATACTGATTAAGTGATGAGGAGAGGAGGTTGTTGTAGGAGTCTATAAGTCTGTCAGGTTCAGGAAGAGCGTTGAAGGTGGAGAGGTTGGAGTGTAATGCAGAAGATAAGGCAGAGGTGTCTATAGAGTGAAGGTTGTGGCTGTCCTGCGGGGTCGTTGTTGATTGGCGAAGGAGGGAAAGGGTTGTAGATAAGGTTATGAGATGGTGGTTGGAGAGTGGTAAAGAAGATATGGAGAAATCTAGTAAGGCTGGTATTCTTTGTGAATACAAAGTCGAGGGAGTGACCGTCTTTGTGTGTGCTAGAGTTAGTCCATTGTTGAAGAGTGAAGATTGAGGTTAGTTGAAGCAGGTGTGAGGCCAAGAAAGGGAAGAATCATCAATGTGACAGCTTAAGTCCCCGAGTATGAAAGAAGGAGTGTCAGAGGATAGAAAGAATGCAAGCCAGTACTCAAAGTCTGTAAGGAAGGTAGAGGGTGTGGTTGTGGGAGGTCTGTATACTACTGCAACATGCAGTGCTACAAGGTGGAATAAACTCCTGTGATGCATGTACCTCAAAGGAGTTAGTGAAAAGGGATGGGGGAATAGGTATCTGATGAAAGCAACACGAGGAAGCAAGCAGTACACCTGTGCCACCACCTTAGTCCACTGTGCGTGCTGTGTGTGAGCAGTACAAGCCTCCATGTGAGACTGCAGCCTCCATGGCTGAATCATGTTGGGAGAGCCAGGTCTCAGTAAGGGCAAGAAGCTGGAGTGCATGTGTGCAGAAAAGGTCATGTATGAGAGTAGATTCATTAGGGAACGAACATTCAGTAGGCTATAGGAGAAGGGCTAGGCAAGAAGTGCAAGGGTAGGGATCGGGCTGAGGGTAGGATGGGGAAGAAAGTGGGCATGGGCAGCACATATTGGGATATGATTACGGCTTGGGTTTGGGGAGATGTCACCAGCCACAAGGAGGAGAATAACACAAACAGCCAGCAGGTGGGAATGTGATTTCTGTCTGCTGTGGGTTGGAGTGGATGGGCCGGTCTGAGCAATAGATACAAGGTGCGGATGCAAAAAGGATTTGATGAGAGCAGGGAGGAGGACATATGAATGTAGGGAGAAGTAGGCAAATAAATAGGGTGCTGGATTTTGCAGGATAAGAGAAGAGTTGTATATAGCACTAAAAGAGCAGACTACATTCTGTCTTTAGAAGCACGTTTTGCTGCAGCCAGGGATGTCCAGCTTCAGTCCCACTTCTCACCTCTGCTCCATCATCCCTGTAACTCCATTAAGTCCTTAACAGAAGCACTTGAGATGTTTTTTCATCCTAGTATAGAGATTCTTATAATGTCCCTGATAGTTCAAGTGCTAGGAGTGCTTTATTTTGTATTACACTCCAGAGGTTGAGGGTGAGTTTGGAAGCTGGCTTTCTCAAATGTGAGGTTTTTTTCTCCAGTGGATCCTGGTTCTTCGTCTACATACATACATCTGCATCTGAATCTGAGTGCATTTACCACAACCTTCACCTTGTCCATTCTTCTTCTCATCCTGCTACCTGTCACCCATTACATCACAGATCTGTGGGGTATAATGTTTTATAGGGGTTGGAGTTAGAAGCAATGCCCTCTAATGTTCTGAATGCAGATATTCACTTTAGTACAAGATTGTTACCTACACAGCACTGTAAAGCTCCTACAATAATCCCAGGGTGGCCACAGCCCACATTCAGAATCTACGGATCCGGGGGACCATCAAGAGCAGGAACCTCCACACATGGGGGGCAGCTATCACTGTGTCTGTGTGTATGTCTGTTGAATGTGTGTATGTCTGTTGCGTGTGTGTTTGTGTGCTTGTGCATTTCTGTTGCCTGTGTGTGAGTATGTCTGTTGTGCACATGTGTGTGCTTATATATCTGTTGCATGTGTGTCTACATGTTTGCATCTCTGGTGTGTATGCATGTCTCTGCCGCTCACTGTGTGTATGTGTCTGCCTGTATGTTGCATATGTCTGTGTTTATCAGTGTGTCTACATTTCAGACACATACACCCAACGGTCATAACATGGCAGGCAATGCCGTCCCACATTGCTAGTTCACAATATTTGTGTATATGTATTTATATTGGTACATATATTTTTTGAACTTTATTTTCATTTTTCTATATTTATTGGTATATATTTCCTTTGAGAGGTTTGTTCTTTCACTTATTTATTTATTTGATTTTTACTTAGATTTATTTATTCTATTCTATTATTAGCTTGAACTTGTTTTTATTAATCTCCGCTTAAGTTAAGTGTTTGCATTTATTTTTTTTATTATGGGGCTTTTTGATCTTCGCCATATTTCAGTCTACTTGTAAAGTTATTTTCTTCTCTAGAGTATGAGTTAACACTGGGAGAATAGACATTACTGAGGGAAGATAGAGTTTAAAGGGGACATATAGGGTTAAATAGAGAAGGAGATATAGGGGCAGAGAGAGATGGAGATGTACAGATGATAAAGAGCATTTGAGCTATTGGAGGTGTAAACAGTACATGGGGAGAGCAGAAGGACAAAGGATGGATGAAATTAATTGGGAATGAGAAAGATGATGGATTAGACAGAATGGATAGGAGTGCAGAATATGTCAAGGGGAAGCAGATGCATGAGAATACATGTGTAAGAATTGTCAAAGAACAACACAAAGCATCATAGGAAGAGGGGGTGGGTAATTTCTGTATTCTAGTGACCAGCGACTGTGCCCGATTTCACGTGAGGCATGGAGCTCATCTGCCAACAAATAATAAGCTGCTCTACTACACTCTTGGAGAATTTCTGACTTTGTGCAGAGAGAGAGATGTGCTGACATGCGGTAATCACTTTCTATTACCATAATAACCAGCAGCACTATCTGAAACTGGAACATAATATCTGGATTTCACAATCTCCTATTTGGTTGCCACCCATCCTTAGATCTGAGGGGGATTTGTTCCCCCTTATTACCAGTTACCATACCCATGATTTCCTTCCAACAAGTTATTTGTCTTTGTAACTTCCATTTCCAGTCTGATCCTGCCAGCAAAGCCACATGTCTGACCTCACCTGAGCCGTGGCCAGGACGAGGATGGACACCCCTTTAGGCTAGACTAGCAGGATTGATACTGGATCTGTAAAGACCACTGGATGCGGATATAATAGATGCATGTAGCTAAAGTGCAGGAAATGGAGGAAGGCCAAAGACGAGAAGACCAGACACTGGACCTGGCTGAATCCATGGATGCCCCTGCTTGATAAAATAGGCTGGTTACAAGAAAAGCTTCCAGGTTCAACCCAACGTCCTATCAAAGGATAGCCTGGCAGGCTAGTGAATTCTGAAAGTGACACTGAATAGGTTGCGGTGAAGTGCTCGCAGACAGGCTGATGAAGTTGCTGCCCACCAACTAGAACACTGTGGTAGCTGGCCAGATGTTATACTGAAGTGGCTGGCAAGCTGCAATGACAGAAGCCCTCCTACAGAGGTAGACAGCAGCCAACAGGACGTAATGAAAGGAGCCATCGGGCTGAGGTATATATCAGCTGAGTGGTTGGATAAATGTAGCAGTCATCATTTTGTAAAGTCAGAAGCCATGTGCCTGAGGTATAGCAGCCTATTGGCTGGATAAATGTAGCAGCAGACAGGCTTTAAAGTAAAGGTCATCAGGCTGGATATGTATATGTATAGCAGCCAAAGGGCAGGATAAGGTAGCATCCGACTGCTGAAGCTATGTAGCAGCTGGCAGGCTGGATATGTTACCGTAAAAGCTGAACAATGTAGCAACTTCTGAGAACGGACAGCAGTAAAAGTGGAGCTACCCAGGTTTTGTGTGAAGGTAAAGGTCCATGGTTGATAGGCCTAAACCAATAGCTGTAAGGAACAGCTGAGAGGCACGCTATCAGGATCGTTGAGACAAGCCGGGTTGGTAACAAGGGAGCAGGAGAAAATGGTACCTAAGGACAAACCAAACAAGTAGTCAGAGGCCTAGCCAATAATCTGGAACCAGGAATCAGAATAGCAAGGTATAGAGGGATATCCAAGAGAGAGGTAAGGAAGGGGTAGGGGCAGCAACACAACTGAAGAATGAATGCTAGCAGAAAGTTCCAGAACAAAGCTTGAAAAACAGGCATCAGAGAAGATATGAGACATCCATAAGCCTCCAGCAGCCAATGACAAACCAGAAGGTAACTAGGCAACCAGGTATGGAGAAGTAAAAAATAGTTATTTGGAGAGTTCTTTGTATTGGCCTCAAATATATTTGTATATGGTAATCATATTTCCCCTTAGACATCTCTTCTGTAATGTAACCAAAACCAGTTTGGCTAGTTTTTCTTGATAAGTTTGATCCTCCAGTCCCTTGTTGCAGGTTTCTGCACTTTTTCTAGTAAAATATTGTCTTTTTTAAGAACTGGTGCCTGTGACGGTACCAGCGGACACCCAGCCTTGGTGTCCGCGTCAATGGTCACTTCTTCCACTATGAGCCAGATGGACATCCAACAGCATACCGCAATATACCCCAAAACTAGGCAAAACTAGTATCAGGGTAACCAGCACACACTCTGCATACAGAAAGCTTAACCTCACCAGACAACACCAGTGTAGGTTAAGACAAGAACTCTCTTTATTGGAACAAACCACACATATTTATAGTCAAACCTTACATTCAAATACCTGGACAAATCAGATAAAATAGGGACATAATCCAATCACCATACAGTAAACAAAAGGCCAACAGCAAATGGTCTAACATATACAATGACTTAGACATGATTACATTTCACACACAAAAGGGTTGCTGAACTCAGACAATGGACACAAAGACTTGAGGTTGTTTTAGGCATGACAGAAATGTCCACAGTTCCTTGTGTTCCTTGTATAACAGTCTTAGGCCCAGTGGTTCCTGTGACAGTAGCCAAAACTGTACTCCATATTCTAGATGAGACCTTACCAATGATTTATAGAGGTAGAATTATATTCCCATTCCATGTATCTATACCTCTTTCTATACAAGATATATCCTATTTTCTCTTGCAGCAGCTGATTGACACTGCACGCTGCTATGAAGTTTATCATCTATTAGTACTCCTACATTTTTCTCTAATTAGGATACCCCAAGCAGTTTCCCATTTAGTGTATATTTAGCTGTTTTCTGACAGCCCAAATGCATAACTTTACATTTATCTATATTAAACCTCATCTATCACTCTTCTGCCCATTCACTTAGTTTATCCAAGTCTTTCCGCAGAGAAAAAAAACATCACGCTCTTTATATATTTCCTTACACAGCTTAGTGTCATCATCAAAGATTGAGACATTACATTCAACACCCACTCCTAGAACACTGATACATTCAAAATCATTGGGCCCAGAACTGAACCCTGTGGCACCCCACTTAAAACTTTAGACCAACTTGTAAAGGTTCTCTTTACAACAACTCTCAGTCATCTATCATTAACCAATTTTCTATCCATGCACAGATACCACCTCCGAAACAGAAGCATTTTAAAGTGGATCTATCACCACTTTACAAGTTATGTCCAGTAGGTAGATTCCTTAGCGCATAAGTTTAAAAGATTATTTAAAAAAAAAAGGTTTAAAGTTTGCCCTTCATCCTACTCCTGGCTAAACTGCTCTTGCTGCAGTTTGCCACTCTGCCTATGCTCCCGTCACTCTCACCAGCATCCTCCAATGACGGAGGCATTCTGTTAGTAAGCTGGAGCGATCTCATTGGTTAGATATCGATCTCTGCCAATAAATAACCTTTTAAACTTATTCGCTAAGGAATCTACCTACTGGACATAACTTGTAAAGTAGTGATAGATCCACTTTAATTTATGCAGTAACCTGTTGTGTGGCACAATATCAAAGTATTTTGGAAACTCCAAATATACTACAGATTTTACCATATAAAATACCAGGATATAAGGTAATTAGCTCTCTTGGCTTCCTGGTTCCATTCCTGATAACATCTTGGCTTCCTGGTTCAATTCATGCTAACCTGTTTGCTGAGCTGCCAAAGATAATCTAGAACCCACACTGATTGACCTGGTAACTATATTTTTCTTTATTTTAATTCTGCAAAATTTCAGAATAAATATATTTCCTTGATATTTGAAGAAAGCTATTTATTATTTGCTAAATAGAAGCCTGGCCAGTTGTATGTAGCAAATATTATGATCAGCTATATTTAGTTATAGTAATTCTGAAATTACGCAGAATTAATTAATTTATTGTTACAAATTGCCAGAAAGATAATAAAATAGTGATAGTAATGAGATATATTTATCCTTGTATATATTGGTTAATATAATTTCTGTTATTTCTAGAATATTGTGTTTCTGGAAAGATTATAATAGCTAATATTTAATCAGAGGGATTCTTGGAATTCATTTATTAACTCTTTAACTGCTGTTTGTCTATTTATTTGTGGTGTCCATTATAGAGTTCTTAGTGTAGGTGCTAGGCCTAACTTTTGTAAATTGAAAGTTTTAACTTTCACTAGACAAAAGTAGCAGCCTTCTGGGTGTGGCACCCTATTTTAAATCAGTGGGATAACCCTTGAAGTGCCTATTGGTTTTACAATATATTGCTATAGTCATATTTATGATATATGTTGCATGAAGTTGGTATACTTTCTTGACATATATAATTTGGATTGATTCTAAGTATATTCTTGGTATAATCTATGAGTGACTATATTAACTGCAATTTATATGTTTTATTCAGAAGGTATGCAATATTTGAAATCAGTAAATAATTAAATTATAATGATTTAAATCTGGGATTCTATTCCAGTTAGTCTCTAAATTGTATTATTATATATATGGTATAAGGATAATTGTCAGAGGAACTGGCTTCATTTTAAGGTCAATTCAAATGACAATCTACCTTAAAACATAATTATTATTAATTGTAAGGATCAATTAACATTTTCTATGCTGCTGAGTACAATTATTGTTATCTAATACCTCTACATATACCTATGTGTGGTTAACCCTGTAAGTGCTGGTAATCCTCAGGGTGCTAATTGTGGTTTGGTTTACTATATATCTACTGTAATTGCTGATGACTCATTTATTTCTTTGTTGCTGACACTTTTTATATATATAGTATATTGATTTGTAATAAATTATATATATTTTTGCACAAATATGCGGGATTGATTATTTCTATCAATTCTTTACTGTGAAGTAGCATGTCAATACCTAATATAGTATAAAGTTCTCAAAATTATTTTCTATTGTCATTTATCCATTTATGAGAAGATATCCATCCTGAGTGGTTCTCTTTTTTAACCCTTTGGATACCTTCATCATAAATAGTTCGACAATCCTCACTAATCAATGAATATTCAGTAAAATATTGGGTATAATTTGTACCTGTGTGTAATACACAGCTCTAAATTATACCCAACTTTTTAGGGAAAAGTTAAAGTTGATACATATAATACACATGAAGCTTTATGAACACAATTGTTTTTTATTCATTAGAAACAGCAATGTACATTTAGAAGATTTCAACTTTTTTTCCTCATGTGTAATATGCACCCTCCACTTCACGTACGATGGAAAGAGGTGAAAAAAAAAAAAGTGCGTATTATACCAACAATTTTAAGGTACTTGTAGAATTGTTTTTTTTTTTTGCTCTCTTTTGCAATACTTTTGTCATTTTCACTTTTTGCTTGCCTGATTGCTTGTTTGCAGATTTTATTATATTCTTTATATTTTGTAAATGATGAATTTGACCCTTCTGATTTAAACACTGTAAAAGCATGTAGATCAATTAAAGTGAGTAAGCCACTAATTATTCCACCTATGCTCCAGTTGAGAGATACTGAAAATAAGCACTTTTGATAGTGCTTGAGGATCAGGGTTGGATACCTCTGCTCTAGAACGTGTCATGTGTATTAAAAGAGAAATATAATTAAAGAAACTGAGTCTTGGTTGATTCTAAAGATATCTACCTAACTTTTCCTTGCGGCTTTAGGTGATACAAGAACATAGTCTGCTGTTTTCCTTTCAGTTTTATAAATGAAAAATGATTCTCGCACTCAGGATTTGATTAGTCAATAATTATAGAATGATTTTATTCATCACAATTGCACTTACACAACGTTTCGGGGAATGGTCCCTTCGTCAGGTGCTTAACAAAAGTACACTCTATCACCGTTTAAATACAAAAAAGTGCGCCAAAATTTAAATAAGATTGACAGTCTAATGACCTAATTAAAGTTAACAACTAATACGTGTTTGTAATTGAAAACAATCATGTAATAGTTCCTCCACCTAATACATAAATGACACATTATGTGCTAAATGTGATACATCAAATAAAGTGAGTGATACATTATTTGTCCAAATACACAAACTAATAGACTGAAAATAGGAAGAAAAGCTTAATAAGTTGTTAGAGTAGCATGGTTCACATTTTAACTCATTGTGCGCTATACAGATAGCCGCATGTTAATAAACATTTGAGAAAGTAACGAGATGGTCCACTATATTAATAAATTCTTCATGATTGGAATGAGTAATTACCATTAAATACGTATCTGAGGTGGACATATCTCAACTTTCTCCATGTATTAAGGGAAAGACAGGACGAGCTTTCACATAGCTTCACTCTGCACAATCCCGCACATAAGAAGTACTGGATAACATTGCATTAAACCACTTCATTAACTCTGTAAACATCATAGTGGTTTGGAGCGAGGTTACAAACACCACGATCCAAACTCACCTAAAGAGACATGAGTTTATTTTCTTTTTATCCGAATACAATCAGTATTTTTAAATGTAATTATGCAAAAAGAGCATACCAAAAGAACATAACATATTCACTCATCTGCAAAGTCCAAATTTGTTTTCAAAGTCTGGTGCAATAAATTCTAAGGCATAAAATTGTTTAGTAGCGATGACCAAAAGGTCTATCAAATATTGAGTCACCCATCCTGAAAAGTAGAGAGATAAATAGTGATAGTGAATATTTTTATAGGAAGAAAGAATTCTCAACTCTAGTAATCAACTAAAATGGATCATAAGAAACATTGTTAATTATACTCCACGTTTAACCCTTTAGGTGCCTTAGTGTCTAACTTATCTATCCATTTTAATTCTTGTTGGAGAAGTAGGCGTTCCAGGTTGCCCCCTCTTTTTGGCAGTTTAACAATGTCTAGCACACACCATGTAAGTTGTGAATTATTATGTCTGTAATCTTTAAAGTGTTTGCTGACTGGTGTGACATAAAGATTTTTTTTCAATATCATAATTAGTTATAGATCCTTTGTGTTCTCCAATTCTTGTCCTAACTGTCCGTGAGGTTTTTCCTACATACGCCAGACCACAAGGACATTTCAGACTATAAATTACATTTTTAGTGTTACACGTGGCATAATTGTTTAGTTTGATTTTATTACCCTTACTAGGGTGGTAGATATAATCACCTTTTATAATACTATTGCAACAAGTGCAATTAAGGAAATGTTCCTATTTTTGGTGTGCCCAAAAACATCTGTTTGGATTTAATCTCTGGGTTTATATCTGCTTGAATGTGTTGACTGCCCAGATTTCTCGATCTTTTGTATGAAAATAATGGTTTTTCTTTAAACAATTTTCCATAATCTGGATCTTTTTCAATAATAGACCAGTATTTTTTGACAATCTTTTGGATATTCAATGAATTAGTATTATAAGTACTCACAAATGGTATACAGTATAGTCTTCCTTTTTATTTTAGTACTACACGATTTGTGTCAGATGATAACCATTGTAAAACAAGACTAAATGAAATGAAAGAAAAGTTTATTAATAGAGGCTACTCAGAAAAGAATTTATTGATTGATATGGATAAAGTTTTATCGTTCAATAGAAAAAGTCATGCATTTGGGAGGAAACAATCCCAAGGCTACTTATAAACTTAATGGAACAATTTTAGGTAACTCATTGCTAGAAAAAGACCTGGGTATCCTTGTCAACTACAGACTTGGAAACAGTGACCAGTGTCAAACAGCAGTGGCAAAGTCCTGTCTTGCATAAAAAGAGGTATCGAAGCAAGAGTGGATAACATTATTTTGCCATTATACAAATCATAGGTAAGACCTCACCTTGAGTATGCAGTGCAGTTTTGGGCACCGGTTCTGAAAAAGGATATACTAGAACTAGAGAGGGTACAGTGGAGAGCAACAAAATTAATTAAGGGAATGGAGGACTTGACATATGAGGAACGACTATCACGGTTCCCGTGATTCTGCTGTCACTCTCTGCTGTGGTGCTCTTTCATTGGCGGAGCTTAATTAGCCCGCCCAGGGTGTCCTTCATATACCGGGCCTCTGGCACCTGTCAGGTGCCCTTTCGTGGTGTTCCCGTACCTGTGCATCCATTGCTGTGTTCCTGCATTCCTGTGTACCGATTCGGCCCGTCTGACTACTCTTGTTGTTCCTGCTCCGTGATTGACCCGGCTTGGCTGACGATCCTGCTCCGTGATTGACCCAGCTTGGCTGATGATCCTGCTCTGTGATTGACCCGGTTTGGCTGACGTTCCTGCTCCGTGATTGACCCGGCTTGGCTGACGTTCCTGCTCCGTGATTGACCCGGCTTGGCTGACGTTCCTGCTCCGTGACCTGCTTCCTGTGTTCCTGCGAGATTCTGATTATATGTCGCCTGGCGACATTCTGAACTGTGCATGCAGTGCTGTGTAGACTGATCACCCACTTAACCCTTGCAGAGCTTGTTGCCTCCACTACTGAGCCTGTCCGTGAACACTTGCTGAGCTTGTTGCCTCAGATACCGAGCCCGTCCGTGAACACTTGCTGAGCTTGTTGCCTCCGTTACTGAGCCTGTCCGTTAACACATGCTGAGCTTGTTGCCTCCACTACCGAGCCTGTCCGTTAACACTTGCAGAGCAATTGTGGCCTCTGTTAACTGTGCTTCCACCTTACACCTTATGAGCACAGAATAGCAGTTGTTGCACCGCGTGGTGCTATTGGGCATTCCGTTAGCTCTTGCAGTGTTTGTCTCTATTACCGCACCGGAAGGGTGTCTTGGCTCTGGTCTCATTCAGCTCTCGCAATGTTGTGCCTTCGTTACCGCACCGGTAGAGTGCTACTGGCTCAAGTTACATTTAGCTCTTGCAGTGTCTATGACTCCGTTACCGCCCCTAAGGGGTGCTATTGGCTCTGGTCCCATTTTGCTCTTGCAGTGGTTCTAACTCCGTTACCGCACCTAAGGGGTGCTATTGGCTCTGGTCCCACTTAGCTCTTGCAGTGTCTCTGACTCCGTTAACGCATCCAAGGGGTGCTATTGGCTCTGGTTCCATTCAGCTCTTGCAATACTGTTGGGTATCTCACAGATCGCCTGTTCCTGAAGTGTGTCAGTTCTGTCTCACTGCTAAGGTGCTTCCCACCTCAGACCACTGCCGGGGCTGTTATTACCATCTACTGGGCGTTGGCTAATCACATCACAACAGAGACTGATTACTTATATTGGGCATTAACCCTTATACCACTACTGATTCCTGTTATATATCAGTATTGTCCCAAGCCATATTGCGCCTGTAAGACATCCATTATACTTATCCATATACGTGCTATTACCTATTCTAGCCCTAGGGGGCAGTGTTCCTTGTTTTCACTCAATAAAACTGTGTTTTATTTTAACCTCTGGTCTGAGTGTCGTTAAAACCATTACAGTACGAAAGGGTCATGACCTCAGACAGTAAAGGTGACGGTAATACACAGAACCTCCATTGCAGGATGGATGTGCATGAGCAACGCTTGGACCAGTTGGCACTGGCCATGCAGACAGTACTGGAATGTACGTAACACCTTGATAAACCCAACCAAAATCCGGTGGTCCCCCCAGTTCCGACACCGGATAATCATTCTGGGTTGTCTGCTGCTTCTCCCAGAGGCCTAACGGAGGCTGCGCCTTTACCATTGAGATACGATGGCGAACCTACCCTATGCAGGGGGTTTATCAACCAATTAGAGATATTCTTGGAACTGACGCCTCATGCCTTCCCTAACGACCGTAGCAAGGTTGGGTTCATGATATCTCTATTAACGGGTAAAGCTCTGGCGTGGGCAAATCCCTTGTGCGAGAACGCTAAACCCTGCACTCAGAACTTCAGCGAGTTCATAAGGAAGTTCCGGAGAGTGTTTGAGGTACCTGGTAGAGCCGCCTCTGCTGCCAAAAGATTGATGGAAATACAAATGGGAGATCGTACAGTGGGCGATTACGCCATAGAATTTCGGACATTGGCAGCAGAGGTGGGATGGAATAACGAGGCGCTTGTGACAGCCTTTGCTCAGAGGTTGTCTGACTCCATCAAAGATGAAATTGCTGGCAGAGATGTATCCAGTGACTTAGATGAATATATATATATATATATATATATATATCATGCTCATTGACTCTTGTATCCGTGAAAGGCGCTTGGCCAGAAGGGCAAAATCCAGAAGCTTTGGGCACGGCAGTCCTATAAACCCACCCTCGCCTCCCATTCCTCCTGACCGAGCATCTGAACCAGGTGAACCAATACAACTTGGGTTCACTAGACTTACAAAGGAGGAACGGGCGCACCGTAAAAGGCAGGGTTTATGCTTATATTGTGTCAAAGCTGGGCACTTACTATGCACTTGTCTGGTACAGCCGGGAAATGCACGCACCTAGGGTACCTTGGGGGACAGGCCCTAGGTGCTGTACAACCGTCCCCAGACTCCTGTACACAGAAACCCACCATCTCCCTCCGTGCCAACTGAATATTGCGAATTCAGGGATGTATTCAGTAAGGGAGAGGCTAGCGCATTGCCTCAGCACAGACCGTATGATTGCGCTATTGATTTGCCTCCGGGGGTGGTGCCTCCCAGGGGTTGGACATACCCTTTGTCCTGCGATGAGAACAAGGCCATGGAGGACTATATTGAGGATGCCCTCAAGAGGGGAATCATATGCAAGTCATCCTCACCGGCTAGTGCCGGTTTCTTTTTTGTGAAAAAGAAAAATGGCGAACTAAGACCATGTATTGACTACTGGGGATTGAATAAGCTCATGTCCAAGAATGCATATCCCATACCACTCATTACGGAGTTATTTGACAGGTTGAAGGGCTCTTCTATCTTTATGAAACTTGATCTGTGGGCCGCATACAACCTGATAAGAATTAAGGCTGGAGATGAGTGGAAAACGGCATTCAATACTAGGTCAGGGCACTACAAAAACTTAGTGATGCCATTTGGATTGTGTAATGCACCTGCCGTATTTCAAGAGTTTATCAATGCTTCAGTCTTGTGTGGTCGTATACCTTGATGATATATTGATACACTCTGCTAACCTAACTCAGCACATCCAGGATGTGTCTGAGGTTTTGCTCTGTTTACACAAGAATAAACTGTTCTGTAAACTAGAAAAATGTGAATTTCACAGGTCCAAAGTACCCTTCCTGGGGTTCGTGATATTTAAAGATGGCATTGCCATGGACCAAGAGAAATTGGCAGCAGTCCTACAGTGGCTGTGTCCCAAAGGGTTAAAAGCTATCCTACGTTTTTTGGGCTTTGCCAATTATTATAGAAAATGTATCCAGAATTTCTCTACAATTGTGAAGCCTCTGTCTGACCTCACGCACAAGGGCGCTAATCCCTCTAAATGGTCTGAGGCAGCTGAAAATGCTTTTGAGACTTTAAAATCCACTTTTGCATCTGCTCCTATACTGTCCCACCCCAATCCCGCCCTGCCATTCACACTGGAGGTGGATGCCTCCGAAGTCGGGGTAGGGGCAGTTCTTTCCCAACGCCCTGCGGGAGGTGGCAACCTGAGACCTTGTGGGTTCTTTTCTAAAAAACTCTCTAGTGCCCAAAGCCATTATGAGATTGGTGATAGGGAACTCTTGGCCATTATCCTCGCACTGAAAGAATGGCGACATTTATTGGAGGGCACAAGAACCCCGGTGTTAATCCTTACTGACCACAAAAATTTGACATATCTCTCAGAAGAAAAAAGGCTGTCCTCCCGCCAGGCTAGGTGGGCACTGTTCTTGTCTCGGTTTAATTTCATAGTGTCCTACCTGCCAGGTTCAAAAAACGTTAGGGCAGATGCCCTGTCCAGGCAATTTAGTCCTGACATTGAGAGGGATGAAGACCCTGTACCTATCATTCAGCCTGATCGCATCTTGGCAACAGTGCGTACCAGTATCACTTTGCCACTGTGGGAGGAAATTTTGGCATCTCAGGCAAGGGTACCCCGAGAAACCCCAGTTGGCAAGTGCTTTGTGGAGGAGTCTTTCCGTACCCGTCTGCTTGAGACCTACCACTCATATAAGGCAACTGGGCACATTGGGAGGGATCAATTAATATGGTCTCTCTCACAAGTATTTTGGTGGCCCACCCTTAGAGCCGATTGTTCCGCATATACTGCAGCCTGTGACACCTGTGCTCGTGCCAAGACCCCCAGACATCTTCCAGTGGGCTTACTCCAACCGGTGCCTAATGGTGAACGCCCATGGTCCCACATATCTATTGATTTCCTGGGAGAATTGCCTGTGTCTAGGGGATATACATTTATCCTGATGGTGGTTGACTGGTTCTCTAAGATGGCTCACTTCGTGCCCCTCTCTGGTCTTCCTTCGGCCCAGGAATTGGCAGTAGTTTTTGCCAGAGAGGTGTTCTGCTTGCATGGGGTTCCCAGAGTGGTAGTATCGGACCGAGGGAGTCAGTTCATGTCTAGATTCTGGAGAGCATTCTGTAGCCAGATGGGCATACAACTGTCCTTCTCCTCTGCCTACCATCCCCAGACCAATGGGGCCGCTGAGCGTGCCAATCAGGGACTGGAGCAGTTTCTGCGCTGCTTTGTGACTGATCATCATGACAATTGGGCTGACCTGTTGCCGTGGGCGGAGTTTGCCAGGAATTGTGCAGTTAATTCATCGTCCGGGAGCTCCCCGTTCCTTATCAATTATGGGTTCCAGCCGTGTTTGCTCCCGGACTCATTTCAGTCACAGCAGATTCCAGCTCTGGACGAGCATATTGAGCAGCTCCACTCCACTTGGGCACAGGTTCAGAGGACCCTCAGCCAGTCTTTCCAGCGACATCAGCGGCATGCCAACCTAGACGGCTGCCAGCGGTCTCCTTCCAGGTTGGGCACAGGGTATGGCTCTCCTCCAGAAATATCAATCTGCAAGTGCCATCCAACAAGTTGGCTCCCCGGTTCATTGGTCCATTCAAAGTCATCCGCAAGGTTAACCCTGTTTTGTACGCACTGGAACTCCCTGCATCTATGCGCATTCACAACGTTTTCCATGTGTCTCTATTGAAGCCCTTGGTATGCAACCGTTATACTACCACTCCGGTGGTTCCTGGGCCGGTGGATGTTCAAGGCCAAGAGGAGTACGAAGTTCAGAGCATTATTGATTCTAGGAGGTTTAGAGGGAAATTGCAGTATTTGGTCCACTGGAAAGGCTATGGCCCTGAAGAGCGTTCTTGGGTCGACCAGAAGGACCTTCATGCCCCGAGGTTATTGCGCAATTTTCACTCTAAATATCCTCAGAAACCTAGACCCTCTACCAGGGGAGGGGATCTTTGAGAGGGGGGTACTATCACGGTTCCCGTGATTCTGCTGTCACTCTCTGATGTGGTGCTCTCTCATTGGCGGAGCTTAATTAGCCCGCCCAGGGTGTCCTTCATATACTGAGTGGTGTTCCCGTACCTGTGCATCCATTGCTGTGTTCCTGCATTCCTGTGTACCGATTTGGCCCGTCTGGCTACTCTTGTTGTTCCTGCTCCGTGATTGACCTGGCTTGGCTGATGATCCTGCTCCGTGATTGACCCGGTTTGGCTGACGTTCCTGCTCCATGATTGACCCGGTTTGGCTGACGTTCCTGCTCCGTGATGGACCCGGCTTGGCTGACATTCCTGCTCCGTGATGGACCCAGTTTGGCTGACGTTCCTGCTCCGTGACCTGCTTCCTGTGTTCCTGCGAGATTCTGATTATATGTCGCCTGGCGACATTCTGAACTGTGCATGCAGTGCTGTGCAGACTGATCACCCACTTAACCCTTGCAGAGCTTGTTGCCTCCGCTACTGAGCCTGTCCGTGAACACTTGCTGAGCTTTTTGCCTCAGATACCGAGCCCGTCCGTGAACACTTGCTGAGCTTGTTGCCTCCGTTACTGAGCCTGTCCGTTAACACTTGCTGAGCTTGTTGCCTCCGCTACCGAGCCTGTTCGTTAACACTTGCAGAGCAATTGTGGCCTCTGTTAACTGTGCTTCCACCTTACACCTTATGAGCACAGAATAGCAGTTGTTGCACCGCGTGGTGCTATTGGGCATTCCGTTAGCTCTTGCAGTGTTTGTCTCTGTTACCGCACCGGAAGGGTGTCTTGGCTCTGGTCTCATTCAGCTCTCGCAGTGTTGTGCCTTCGTTACCGCACCGGTAGAGTGCTACTGGCTCAAGTTACATTTAGCTCTTGCAGTGTCTATGACTCCGTTACTGCACCTAAGGGGTGCTATTGGCTCTGGTCCCATTTTGCTCTTGGAGTGGTTCTAACTCCCTTAACGCATCCAAGGGGTGCTATTGGCTCTGGTTCCATTCAGCTCTTGCAATACTGTTGGGTATCTTACGGATCGCCTGTTCCTGAAGTGTGTCAGTTCTGTCTCACTGCTAAGGTGCTTCCCACCTCGCACCACTGCCGGGGCTGTTATTACCTCTACTGGGCATTGGCTAATCACACCACAACAGAGACTGATTACTTATATTGGGCATTAACCCTTATACCACTACTGTTTCCTGTTATATATCAGTATTGTCCCAAGCCATATTGCGCCTGTAAGACATCCATTATACTTATCCATATATGTGCTATTACCTATTCTAGCCCCTAGGGGGCAGTGTTCCTTGTTTTCACTCAATAAAACTGTGTTTTATTTTAACCTCTGGTCTGAGTGTCGTTAAAACCATTACAGTACGAAAGGGTCATGACCTCAGACAGTAAAGGTGACGGTAATACACAGAACCTCCATTGCAGGATGGATGTGCATGAGCAACGCTTGGACCAGTTGGCACTGGCCATGCAGACATTACTGGAATGTACGTAACACCTTGATAAACCCAACCAAAATCCGGTGGTCCCCCCAGTCCCCCCAGTTCCTTGTTTTCACTCAATAAAACTGTGTTTTATTTTAACCTCTGGTCTGAGTGTCGTTAAAACCGTTACAACAACTAAACAAACTTAGTTTATTTACTCTAGAGAAAAGACAACTATGGGGAGACCTTATCATATCGGACAAGTATATGAGAGGTCAATACAAGGATCTCTGCGGTGAGCTATTTATTCCAAGGCCTGATCAGGTGACTAGGGGACACCCCTTGAGATTAGAGGAAAGGAGGTTTAGACTTCAGCAGAGGAAGGGTTTTTTTACAGTAAGGTCTGTTAAATTGTGGAATTCATTGCCCAGGGAGGTAGTTATGGCAGATATAATGGATACATTTAAGAGAAGATTAGATACGTTTCTTTCAAAAGGGAACATACAGAGTTATACTGTTTATCAGTAGGCTGATCAGGAATGTCTGATAAAGACTAATTTAATTGGAAGCAGAAAGGTATAAAATTCTCAGTTCTGAGGTATGAGGTGAAGGTTGAACTTGATGGACTTGTATCTTTTTCAACCTAATTTACTATGTTACTATGTTACTAACTCATTGAGGGTAGTACTAAAATAAAAAGGAAGACTAATTGTATACCATTTGTGAGTACTTATAATACTAAAAGATTGTCAAAAATACTGGTCTATTATTGAAAAAGATCCAGATTATGGAAAATTGTTTAAAGAAAAACCATTATTTTCAAAAGATCGAGAAATCTGGGCAGTCAACTCATTCAAGCAGATATAAACCCAGAGATTAAATCCAAACAGATGTTTTTGGGCACACTAAAAATAGGAATGTTTCCTTGTCTTAATTGCACGTGTTGCAAGAGTATTATAAAAGGTGATTATATCTACCACCCTAGTAAGGGTAATAAAATCAAACTAAATAATTATGCCACGTGTAACACTAAAAATGTAATTTATATGATGAAATGTCCTTGTGGTCTGGGGTATGTAGGGAAAACCTCACGGACAGTTAGGACGAGAATTGGAGAACACAAAAGATCTACAACTAATTATGATATTGAAAAAAATCTTTATGTCACACCAGTCAGCAAACACTTTAGATTACAGACTTAATAATTCACAACTTACATGGTGTGTGCTAGACGTTGTTAAACTGCCAAAAAGAGGAGGCAACCTGGAACGCCTACTTCTCCAACAAGAATTAAAATGGATAGATAAGTTAGACACTAAGGCACCTGAAGGGTTAAACGTGGAGTATAATTAACAATGTTTCTTATGATCCGTTTTAGTTGATTACTAGAGTTGAGAATTCTTTCTTCCTATAAAAATATTCACTATCACTATTTATCTCTCTACTTTTCAGGATGGGTGACTCAATATTTGATAGACCTTTTGGTCATCGCTACTAAACAATTTTATCCCTTGGAATTTATTGCACCAGACTTTGAAAACAAATTTGGAGTTTGCAGATGAGTGAATATGTTATGTTCTTTTGGTATGCTCTTTTTACATAGTTACATTTAAAAATACTGATTGTATTCGGATAAAAAGAAAACAAACTCATGTCTCTTTAGGTGAGTTTGGATCGTGGTGTTTGTAACCTCGTTCCAAATCACTATGATGTTTACAGAGTTAATGAAGTGGTTTAATGCAATGTTATCCAGTACTTCTTATGTGCGGGATTGTGCAGAGTGAAGCTATGTGAAAGCTCGTCCTGTCTTTCCCTTAATACATGGAGAAAGTTGAGATATGTCCACCTCAGATACGTATTTAATGGTAATTACTCATTCCAATCATGAAGAATTTATTAATATAGTGGACCATCTCGTTACTTTCTCAAATGTTTATTAACATGCGGCTATCTGTATAGCGCACAATGAGTTAAAATGTGAACCATGCTACTCTAACAACTTATTAAGCTTTTCTTCCTATTTTCAGTCTATTAGTTTGTGTATTTGGACAAATAATGTATCACTCACTTTATTTGATGTATCACATTTAGCACATAATGTGTCATTTATGTATTAGGTGGAGGAACTATTGTATGATTGTTTTCAATTACAAACACGTATTAGTTGTTAACTTTAATTAGGTCATTAGACTGTCAATCTTATTTCAATTTTGGTGCACTTTTTGGCATTTCAACGGTGATAGAGTGTACTTTTGTTAACCACCTGAAGAAGGGACCATTCCCCAAAACGTTGTGCAAGTGCAATGGTGATGAATAAAATCATTCTATAATTATTGACTAATCAAATCCTGAGTGCCAGAATCATTTTTCATTTATGGTACTCGATTACGGGCCATGTTGTGGCACTGACTAACAAGTTTCTTCTGCACCGGATTTATTGAAGAGTGGTGAGCTGAGGTAACTATTCCAAGTCTCCTTTCAGTTTTAAGTGGTTCTGTTATACAGCTCTTTGTTAAAAAAAAAGTGTTTTTTCCAGTGTATGATTCAGGTCCTTGGATCAAAAAACCTCAAATGACACAACTCTAATAACATTATTTATTCCCTTTCACTATATTCCATGTAGTAACCTAATACAAATGTCAGACTTTTAGAACAAAATAATTGTTTTGAAAAGTCTATATCATAAGAATATCACCAAACATATAGAAAAAAAGATATAGAAACTTGAAATATAAAATGAAGCTTAATTATTGTTGTCTAAGCAGTATATGGGAAGTATCTACTTGTCCCGAAATGAATTTGTTTAACAGGAGAACTTCACTAATATGTGTCCTTCAAATAACAGTCAATTGATCTACACAATGTTTTATTTGTTCTCTTTTCTAGTCCATTGCTAATTGTTTCAGATTATAAGTGTTACTCCTACTAGTAATTCAAGTCTGTTGAAGTCCGTTTTTGTTGTGAGGTATGCTCTAGACGTAGTCTTCAATACAGATCACTATGTGCAGGGAACTGAATCTACAATGCAAAATGTATTTATAAATATACATAACCTCTGTCTGAAGGACATCTGTCTAAGTAAGACCATCTGTTAAATACATTTTTCTCGTAAATAAATAATTTACCTTTAAATAAGTGCCATTTACACCTGTTTGTTGCTTGACCAAAGTATTTGTTACATTGCATCTGCACTTTAATGCTAATTGTTCCTTCCTAATATATGTGTGTTTCTACTCCTTAATTTTTGTCTGCTTAGACCTTTGTTTGTGACCTCTGTTATGTGCACTTGCTTGTGCCATGGACACTGACCCTGGTTTGTGACCCCCTACTGCACATATCAGTCTGGGAGCTTGAACATGGCTATCCATGACTACATTTATCAGTCCAGGATTCTGTTCCCTCTGTTTAGTATTCAAGTCCTACCACAGTTCAATGTGTCTGTCTCCTGTGTGAGTATTATTACACATCATTTAAAATTCAAACTCTACATAGATAAAAATGCTCTTCTAAAATATATATAAACTATAATTTGCAGAAATTTTTTCCACGCTGTAAAGGAAAATATCACAAAGAGTTGTAAATAATGTAAAAGCATTGTAATTGTACCTTTATAACTTTGAAGCTGAGGTAGTTTTTGCGTAGCATAATTATTTTGTAATCATCATTCCCTTCATCTATGACACGTCTTAATGTAAGTAATTCTTCTGCGTTAGATAATACAGCTTTACGCCAAGCAGGGTCTCCTTCATGACAAATAACCACTTTTCTATCAAATAGTTGAATTGCTTCATAAAGTGCAGGGCAGTCTTCAAGCTCTTCTGGGCATGCAAACTGAACCTATTTGTCAGAAAAAATTACATAAACAATTGTTCTTCATTTATACAATTATTAAATTAGAAATATATTTCTGTCTCTTAATACTCATTATCATTCGAATTATAACTTTTATCACATTCACAATATATGCAATGTTTTTAAGCTACATAAGGAAGAATATGATTGGCACAATTCCTGTTTCATTTACAAACAATAGAGGTTATTTAAAAATAACAAAGTAACTTTTTGAATTTTGTTGCTACCTTAGGAAAGTTAAATTATCTCCCAGTGTTTATGGTAATCTGAAATACAAAGTGGAATGTATTAAAGCCCTTCAGTGAACTTTTGAGGTACAAACTAATGCCAATAGACATCAAGAAGTTTTACATTTGCTTTGTACATCATAAGCAATTGATGTCTTAAAATTCATGTCAAAACACTCTGTGCCTGGCATATTTAAATGGCCAGGAATAGTGTGAAAAAGGGCATGCAGTATTAAGTTTATTACTCAAGTAAAATACCTATCGCTTTATAGTATCTAAATATAAAATAAAAATATGGCAGATACTGGATTTATGAAACCACAGACTTTACTGATGAAAAACTTTAAGAAAATAATGAGGTCAGAAAGCAATTTGTGAGAGAGATGGTGGAAAAAAGAGGAAGAATTGATGAAAATAGAAAACAGGGAAAAGAGCAAAAAAAAGATTGAAGGAGAAGAAAATGAAGGCTACAGAGACAGAACAGATGGAAAAAAGAGAAACAGGTAGGTTGAAGGAACACAGCTCCTTTAGAGAAAATAAGTATCCTTTTCAGATCATAACTCACACAATAAAATACACATGCCAATATTACTATGCCATTTTCATAAAGCAAACAAGGTGAAATTCAGGAGCAAACCACCTGCACTGCATGGGGAAATGGAAGTTTTGCAAATTTGTATTGATTTTAAATGGGACTTTTAAGAACTGGAATTGTAGAGAGGTCTCTAATTCATTTTGAAACAATAGATTGGAAACATATCTAGCATGCAAGGGGTTAAAATCCCCATTTAACTTAATGGGTGAATTTATTTGTTTGACTTTGTATAGTATATATCTATTATATAATTGCTGTGAGAGAAGCCACTGAAAACATTCATAATAATGTATTGCATGGCAGTGCTGCTAATTATAAGGAGGTTATCATAATAACTAGGGGTAGGCGAATGGTCCCGTCGTGTCCCATGGAAAAAATCCATAAAAACCACATTTAAATAAAAAGATTAAAATATTTGCCGTTTTTGCCCATTGGCAAATATTCTTTGCCATTTTTTCAATGGCTAGAAAGTTTTCTCTCCTTGATTAACATGGTTTTCACCTTTTCGCTATAAAACTGTGTCGTTTTCCAGAAAGCAGAACACAATAGAAGCAGCTACAGAGTGATAGAGAAGTGCTGTGCTGTTCTGTTATGTGTTAGTAGCAAAATTGAGGCAGGAGAGGCTCATAGTGACTGCTATCACTATGAGCAGGAGGAGCTGGAAGGACCTTTATGTGTCCAGTGGGTCTGAGGAGGAGGAGGAGGAAGTGACCACTGCAGAAACCAATGCTGGCCAGTCCCCCTAGGGATCTTTGGGAAATTAATCTCAAGGGAGGAAGAAGAGGGTAGTAGTGAGAGCAGGACAGGTCAGCTGCCTGTGCCTGCTGCCAGATGTGCTGCACCTGCTTCCAGTGCTGCCCCTGCTGCCACCAGAGCTTTGCCTGCTACGAGTGCTGAACCTGCTGACAGTATCATGTAATTCTCAGGAGATGTGGAGGAGAAGATGATGCCATGTGTGGCAACAGGGGACCCTAAGTCACACTTGTCATCCTCAAGCAGTCCTGCCACAAGTACTACTACTAAGAAGGTCCAGCAGTTTATTAGTGTTATGAGTGAATGAGGGGGGTGATCATCCTATTACTATTAACTGTGAGGGAGAAGACTCAGGGGTTGATATTGATGTGGTTCCTGTTAGTGGTAGTAACAGTGGTGGTGAAATAGCTGGTGGGAATAGCTTTAGGGTAGTGGTATGGAATGCAAAGCAGAGCATCCAGACTAGCGGTCAAGGGGGCCCACACCATTCCCCTGACCCTGAGGATGGGCATCACCACCACCAGGAGTGAGCTTTTGAAATGCGCAGAGTTTGCAACTGCTCTAATTTTTACTGCTGCTGAGTTGCAAGGGCAGCAGGATGCTGAGGAGCAAGCTAGTGTTCCACAGACCACCATGGACACAGTGGGAATGGGGTCAACAAGTGATGTGGCACTAGGACAGATTCCATTTGCCATCAGCAGCAATACTCATGGTCCTAGTTGTAGTGCTGCTTCTGAGGCAGTAGCAGCAACAACATCCTCTGCCCCAGCCAGTGAAGGGGAATGTGCAGGAGAAAAAAAAAGGCTGTTCTTCTCCACCTTTCCCCTCCCCCTGAAGTCATGGGTGTGGGACTATTTTTCTCTTGAGGCAGACACAGTGCAGTAATCAACTGCACTGTGCACAACTTGCGACAAGTCAGTGAGAAGGGGACAAGAGGGAACACACCTTGGCACAACCACCCTGACAACACAAATGAAAGACAGACACCATGACATTGTTGTACCCCCTGACTCTCCTGACAGGCAACAAGAGATGAGGTGAAGTTCATAGAGAAGGAAGAACAGAGAAGCCCAGCCAGAGGCTGAAAGTTTGATGATGAGCAAAACAACTGACTCACCACTGCTGAGGAGCAGGCTAGTGTACTACAGACCACCATGGACACAGTGGGAATGGGGTCAATAAGGGATGCAGGACTTGGACAGGTTCCACTTGCCAGCAGCAGCAGCAAAACTCCTGGTCCTAGTTGCAGTGCTGATTCTGAGGCAGAAGCAGCAATAGCAGCAACATTATCCTCTGCCCCAGCCAGTGAAGGGGAATGTGGAGGAGAAGAAGAAAGAGACCATTCTTTTCCACCTGTTCGGTCCCCCCTGATGTCATGGGTGTGGAATTATTTTTCTCTTCTTGCGGGCACAGTGCAGTCATCAAAACGGCACTGTGAACAATTTGTGACAAGTCAGTGAGAATGAGAAAGGAGGGAACACACCTTGGTGCAACCGCCCTGATAACACACACGAAACACAGACATCATGACATTTACGTGAAATATGTTAAAGCCAAACACCCACCACAGAAATCGAGCCCCACTGTTGATATACTCCCTGACTCTCCAAAAAGGCAACAGGAGGCAAGGCGGAGATCAAAGAGGAGGAAGACTAGAGCAAATCGGCTAGAGGCTGGAAGGTCAATGACAAGCAAAAAAACTAGCTAACCATAGCCGTCTTGCTCTAGGGTAACTACATCTTCTGCCAATCCACCTTGTTCATCATTACCTCGCCCTCCAAATGATAGCCACTCTGTAGATGTTAGGATGTGACAGTTTGTGTCCATCCATTGCACACTGTGTGGTGCACTGACCACACACGGCAGTGTGGGGAGGAGAATTGCAAGCAGAGCATCAAGCAGTGGTTTCAGGTTGGGGGATTTCACATTGGGGAGCCTAAGTGTCATGGTGTCTGGATAGCGTTGTGCCAGGTGTTTCATGTGAGTGCAGACGAACCCAATGTTCCACCTCCCAGTCCTTCCCTTATTTACACCGTGCACATTGCAGTTGCTGATGTGAGAGGCACAGTTTCTGCTTTCAAGGGAAACATTTCTATTCTCAACACACCATGATTTTTGAGGAGAGGCAGGGGCAAGTGGAGAAGCATTATTGGCCAAATTCTTCTTTTCTTCATATACACCTGAAGTGGTGGGGGCTAGTTATGGTGCTGCTGCTACTGTCTCAGGCACATCTCTGGAGCTAGTCTTGGTAAGTGTAACCTTCATCATCTATCACCCATGTTACTGCTGTTGTTGATCTCATTCCCTTTGAGCTGCCTAAGCATCCTGCTGCTTAAACATCTCAGCACCAATAACATCAGTCGCAAATTCCACATCTACATCAGGGCATTTGATAGCGGCCAATGGCCACTTGCCACCACAACATGACTTGCTGGCACTAGGCCAGTAGGGCATTTTTTTTCTCAACATACGCCTACAAAAAATTAAACAATTTTTGTCACTTGTTTCTATCAAGCCTAAGTACTACAAATCAATGTTTAGTCAGGGCTTTGGCCTCTAACAACAAATCTTACAAATCATTCTCTACAAAATACTCTATCACGTCAAGCATCAGTATACCCCAGTGGCAGCTTACCTCAGGGGGTCCCTGTCTCTATCACGTTACGTACAAATTTCTTATTTTATTTTATTATTTTTTTTATTAACTATCCCCCCAGTACCAGTCAACAAATTCCCTGTTCAACTGATACTTTCCCCAGACTCCACCCACCAACACAGGCACCCTCCTTAGACCCCTTTTATACCATGTCTTATGTTTTTTATTGTATTTATTTTTTTACTTTTTTTATGAACTATCACCCCCAATCCCAGTCAGCACTCCCTCCAAAAAAAAAAAAATTCCCTGTTCAAATGATTCTTTCTCCACACTCCACCACCACAGGAACACTCATACCCATTTTATACTATGCCTTTGGGAAATAAAATAACATTTGCTATGTGTTGTATGTAAATGCAATGTTCCCATTGATTTCAATGGAATTAGCTAGGAGAAAAAAGTGGAAAAACAGCACTTTTCACAGGAAATTATTTGCCAAGAGCGAAGTGCCATTATTTGTCAATTTTGGTTTGAGGCAAACATTTTCTTCCATCCCTAATAGCAACAACATATTATTTAATAAAATTTAAATTCCATTAAGTACTTATGTGCTTGCATCTTACAGTTGCAAATAAAATATATTTTATAAAAATTTTATACAGCGTGCTCTCCAAACATGTATTGAGAGTATGTGATATTGTAGTATTACTGACTCTATTCAGCAGACCTTGGTCACATCTCTTAGTTATCTACTATTCTTTCTTTCTGTTTGGTCATTATCATAACAAATATATAAATTAATAAATAGTTGGGGCTTATAAAAGTCTCAGCTTCCTACCTGATTAATTCTTTGAGTGCCAGAAGTGTATGCAACACATTGCTTTATAATGCATTGCATACCCCTCTGCCACTCAAAGGGTTAAGCTATTGTCCATCACGTTCAATATTTACCATATCGCCTTCATTGATACAGAGCAAACAAAAACACTATTTAACCACTTTGCAATTATGTCAGAAATGGGTAACAAAAACTTTATTCCTGATACTTCTCATATGGCCCATTGCGAGCATACTTGTGTTGAAGCTCTCTCCTCAGGCCTACAGGACTTTAGCTTTCTTATTGGTGATCCACTCATCTGCAGCCTTCCAGACACATCACATATATTATCCTTGTTATCAAATGAGAAGGTACCTCCACTACACCACCAAATACCCATATGGCGCAGAACAACCTTAAAGGTGTTAAGGCCAAGACAATAGTGGATTCCAAAATAGCGAGAGATGCTAATCCTGATACTTTGGACAATGATGAAATCACTCCACCAAGTAAACTTTCTTTACTCCCAGTGGATTCAGATATGAATGCAGATGCAGTTGCAAGCAAACTTATGCCCAAGATTGATAAGAGGCTAAAATACAAAATTTCTTGTAGTCCTAGAAACTCAGATTAGACGAACATCATGATCTTCTGGAAGACAATGAACAACACCTATCTTCTGTGTTGGATGAAATTGTACCATACTCTCAGGTTCTGAAATACCTGTGTCAGTTCCCTGGAAGAAAAAGTATATGGCTGTTAAAAATAGGTCTTGAAGGAAAAATGCGCATATCTTAGGCTTATCAACGTTGCTTAAGGTAGACCAATTCACTTGGATATAGTCAAGGCCATTGTACACTTGAAGGTGGAGAAAGAGCATAGGATGGGCCCCATGAGAAAAAATGGAATAAAGTGACCACCATAGTGAAATAGTATTCCAAAGAAATAGACTGTGCTAGAGGCCAAGTGGATGGCTGAAAAGCAAAATAACAGTGTAACCAGGAATAAAATACAAAGTAAAAAAAATACAACAGAAAATAACTATATATCAATATAATGTATATAAAGTATAAATACAAAATGATGGTGTCACGGCTCACCTTGTTCGCCGCTCCCCCGGCCGCTTCTGCCTCTCTGCGGCGGCGGCGATTCCTCCGATCGCGGCTCTGTCAGTCCGCGCATGCGCAGTCTCGCCTGCCCTCTGGCGGGCGAATGCGCATGCGCCCGGTCCGGGCTTCCATTCCTCCTGACCCCTCCAATCAGTTGCTTCCCTTCAGCCAGCCTTCCTTCCACTTTCGCTCTATTGGCCGCCTTTTGTATTTAAACGGGCTACCCCAGGCTTAGGGTGCCCGTTCCACTTGAACTTGCCTTAGGCTTCTGTTCTGGGCTCTTGTGCTGTTACTGATCTCCGCTCCTGGTATTGACCCCTGGCTCTCCTGACTTCGCCTGATCTCCGCTCCTGGTATTGACCCCTGGCTCTCCTGACTACGCCTGATCTCCGCTCCTGGTATTGACCCCTGGCTCTCCTGACTACGCCTGATCTCCGCTCCTGGTATTGACCCCTGGCTCTCCTGACTACGCCTGATCTCCGCTCCTGGTATTGACCCCTGGCTCTCCTGACTACGCCCGATCTCCGCTCCTGGTATTGACCCCTGGCTCTCCTGACTACGCCTGATCTCCGCTCCTGGTATTGACCCCTGGCTCTCCTGACTACGCCTGATCTCCGCTCCTGGTTTTGACCCTTGGCTCTCCTGACTACGCTTGATCTGTGCTCCTGGTCCTGACCTTTGGTTCCGCTTTACCCTTCCTCTCAGCCTGTTTCTAGCCTGTCCTGCCGGCCTGGTGTCTAACGGTTCCCAGGTATTCCCATCCTGGTTGCACCCCGGCTCAACCGGGGTGGAACAATCTGGTTTCGCGACCAGCACCTCTAACCAGCTTCGGCTGCAGCAAGGGAGTACCTGGCACGCCGTCACCGCCCACTAGCTACGCACCCCAGCTCCGTACTCTAGCATCAGTACCAGTGCCGGCATTCACACACACGGTTCCCTACCCACCGTGAGCGTGACAGTTGGAACGGGCCAAACTCCGGAATGGATCCAGCTGAGATGTCCCGCTTGACTGCACGGCTTGATGAACAGGAACGAGTACTGGCCTCACATGCAGCACACCTGCAGAGCCTGGAAGACAAACTAGACGCTGTATTGGATCTCCTGCGTTCCTCCTCCGCATCGACCCCTGCGGCTGCCTCCGCTACTGCCGGCGCCTCCGGTGTTACTACAACACCTCCTCCGGGGTACGTTCCCCCTCGTATCCCACTTCCAGACAAATTCTCAGGCCGGCCAGCTGACTTTCGTGGGTTTTTGAACCAATGTCAACTCCATTTCCGAACCCTGCCGCAGACCTTCTGTACCCATGCCGCCAGGGTCTCCTTTATCATCTCGCTACTTAAAGGGGATGCGTTGGCATGGGCGTCTCCGCTAGTAGAACAGCACTCATCCCTGCTAGATGACTCCAATTCTTTCATAGCCGCCTTCAGGGCCGTCTTCGATGTCCCTGGCAGAAGCGCCTCAGCAGAAACGGCCCTCCTAGCCCTGCGTCAAGGTTCCAGAACCGTTAGCCAGTACGCGGTGGAATTCCGCACGCTCTCTTACGAGACGGAGTGGAATCAGGGAGCCCTAAAGGCGGCTTTCCGGCGCGGGCTCAACGAACGCCTGAAGGATGCCTTGACCTTTCGCGATATCCCGGATGAATTTGAGGACCTCGTGTCTTTGTGCCTGGATCTGGACAGGCGCCTCCTGGAAAGACAGCAGGAACGGGATCGCAGTAGGAGACGGGTACCCGCAGCCGCTCCTCTGTTGGAGGGTCGCCCAGTGACCGAGACTCCCATGGAAGTCGGGGGCGTAACCCGCCTATCGGAGGAGGAAAGAAGAAGAAGATGAACCCTGGGCCTCTGTCTGTACTGTGGGCAGGCGGGTCACATGCTGCGACAATGTCCCATCCGCCCGGGAAAAGACATCGCTTAGTCGATTCCCGAGGCGGTCGCCTAAGCCATACCCATCAGCCTCCCCATGGCGGGTCTAGGGTCTTTGTTCCCATCACAATCCAGTGGACCGCTCATTCCATCACTACGGCCGCTTTTGTCGACTCTGGAGCCGCCGGGCTGTTCGTTGATGAAGTTTGGGCTCGAGCTCACAGCCTACCCTGTCGGCCTAAGAAGGCTCCCTTACTGGTCTCCACACTGGATGGTGGACCCTTGGGCACGGGAAGGATCACTCTGGAAACCGAGCCTCTTGTCCTCTCCACTGGGGTCCTGCACTCTGAACAGGCGGTGTTTGACTTGGTTTCCTCCCCGTTTGCCCCGGTCGTCCTGGGGCTTCCTTGGCTTCGGCTCCACAATCCTGTTTTCGATTGGAAGACCGGCGATCTCACGCGGTGGAGCAAGTCCTGCTTCACGACCTGCCTTCCTGCGAACCCGATCTTCCATCACCCGTCTGTCTCCGCTGCCTTGAGCACTCCAGAAGCATTGCCTGCCGTCTATCATGTCTTCCGGGATGTGTTCTCCAAGGTCCAGGCAGAACGCCTTCCTCCGCATCGTCCATACGATTGTCCGATCGATCTCCAGCCAGGGACCCAACCACCCAGAGGTAGGACGTTTCTGCTCTCTCCACCGGAAATGGCAGCTCTTGCGACCTACATCCAGGAAAACCTAGCCAGAGGCTTCATCCGCCCCTCTACCTCGCCCGCCGGAGCGGGGTTTTTCTTTGTGGGCAAGAAAGACGGTTCCCTTCGTCCCTGTATTGATTACCGTGGACTCAATCGCATTACCATTAAGAATAAGTACCCATTGCCGCTCATCCCTGAGTTGTTTGACCTGCTCCGAGGTGCCACCTGGTTCACCAAGCTTGACCTCAGGGGTGCCTACAATTTGATTTGTATAAAACCAGGGGACGAGTGGAAGACGGCCTTTAACACCAGATATGGGCACTATGAGTACCTGGTTATGCCCTTCGGACTCTGCAATGCGCCGGCTGTCTTCCAAGCATTTGTTAATGACGTGTTCCGGGATATGTTGACCTCCCACGTCATAGTCTACCTAGACGACATCCTGGTCTTCTCCTCGACACTCCAACAGCATCGCATGCATGTGAAAGCGGTTCTCCAACGATTGAGGGACAATGGTCTGTACGCCAAACTCGAGAAATGCGATTTCGAGAAAGACCGGCTCCCCTTCCTGGGGTACATCGTCTCCAGCTCCGGCCTTGAAATGGACCCTAAGAAACTCACGGCTGTCCTTGACTGGCCACAACCACTGGATCTTAAGGCGGTACAACGCTTCCTTGGCTTTGCCAACTACTACAGGAGATTTATCCGGAATTACTCCTCACTGGTGGCTCCTATCACTGCTTTCACCAAGAAGGGAGCGAACCCACGGTGCTGGTCTAAAGAAGCCACCTCTGCATTCTCTGCTCTGAAGACCGCCTTCACCACGGCACCAATCCTACGGTACCCTGACATTACCCGACCATTTGTTCTGGAAGTGGATGCGTCCGAACAGGGAATAGGAGCGGTCCTGTCTCAAAGAGATCCAAAGACCAACGGCCTCCACCCATGTTCCTACCTTTCTCGCCAACTAACTCCGGCTGAGAGGAACTACGATGTCGGCAATCGTGAACTGTTGGCCATGAAAGTCGCCCTCGAGGAATGGCGTCACCTCCTGGAGGGATCAGGCATTCCTTTTGTCATCTATACAGACCATAAAAATCTGCAATACCTAGAGACTGCTAAACGTCTCACTCCTCGCCAAGCCCGGTGGGCCCTTTTCTTTTCCCGTTTCCAGTTTACGGTCACCTTCATCCCAGGCACCAAAAACATCAAGGCCGATGCCCTGTCTCGTTTGCATGCCGCTCCAGCTTCCGGTATGCCACCAGAACCCATTCTTCCGTCCAGTAAAGTCCTTTCATCGTTATCCGCCACTACACTGGCCAAGATCCAAAACGCCCAGAGAGATCTGGATCCATCATGTCCCACGGGACGCCTCTTCGTCCCAGTTCAGTTCCGTCCAGACATCCTTAAGTGGGCTCATCAGTCACCCACCTCCGGTCATCCTGGAATCACACGTACCTTAGACCTGACGCAACGGCAATTCTGGTGGCCCTCCTTGCCGCAGGACGTGAAGGATTTCGTCTCAGGCTGTCATCACTGTGCCAGACACAAGCGACCTCGCTCCCGACCCACTGGCCTTCTTCAACCACTCCCTATACCGTCTTCCCCCTGGACACACCTCGCCATGGATTTTGTAGTGGATCTGCCTCCATCAAAGAAGAATACAGTGATCCTGGTGGTAGTGGACCGTTTCTCCCGACAAGCGCATTTCATCCCTCTGCCCAAGCTGCCCACCTCTCAGCAGTTGGCTGAGGTCTTTCTCCGAGAGGTATTCCGTTTGCACGGCCTCCCTCACCAGATAGTGTCCGACAGGGGCAGCCAGTTCACCTCCCGATTCTGGAGAGCATTCTGTGCCCGCTTAGGCATCGCGGTGCACCTGTCTTCTGCCTATCACCCCCAGTCGAATGGTCAGACCGAAAGAACCAACCAAGCGCTCAAACAGTACCTACGGATGTTTGTAGAACCCCTTCATGACAACTGGACGGATCTCCTCCCGCTAGCGGAATTTGCCTTTAACAGCTGTCGCCATGAATCACTCCAGTGCTCTCCCTTCTTCGCTGCGGGTGGGTTCAACCCTACGTCACTACCGCTTTCATCCCCTTCTGGCGTGCCGGCCGTAGACTCACATGTGGATGATCTGGAGACACACTGGCAACGGATTCGCTCAAACCTGGTGACGGCGGCAGCCCGGTACAAGAGGGCAGCCGACAAACGGCGGATCCCGGGGGCTAAGTTCATGATCGGAGATGAAGTGTGGCTCTCCACCAAGAATCTTAACCTCCGTCAGCCCTCCTCAAAGTTCGGCCCACTGTTTGTTGGGCCCTTTCGGATTCGCTCACAGGTCTCACCGGTGACCTTCGCCTTGGATCTGCCACCCTCCATGCGGGTTCCTAATACGTTCCATGTGTCTCTGCTTAAGCCACTCTGACGCACCCGGTATACCCCTCAGTCGACGTCCGCGCCCCCGGTGCAGGTAGATGGTGAAGAGGAGTATGTGGTGCAGAAAATCCTGGATTCCCGCTTGGTTCGGGGAGTCCTCCAATATCTCGTGGACTGGAAGGGGTACGGCCCGGAGGAGCGTTCCTGGGTTCCCGCCTGTGATCTTCATGCCCCTGCTCTTCGGCGGGCCTTTCATCGTGCCTTCCCCTCGAAGCCGGGTCGTCCGGAGGCCCCCCGTTGAGGGGGGGGGTGGTGTCACGGCTCACCTTGTTCGCCGCTCCCCCGGCCGCTTCTGCCTCTCTGCGGCGGCGGCGATTCCTCCGATCGCGGCTCTGTCAGTCCGCGCATGCGCAGTCTCGCCTGCCCTCTGGCGGGCGAATGCGCATGCGCCCGGTCCGGGCTTCCATTCCTCCTGACCCCTCCAATCAGTTGCTTCCCTTCAGCCAGCCTTCCTTCCACTTTCGCTCTATTGGCCGCCTTTTGTATTTAAACGGGCTACCCCAGGCTTAGGGTGCCCGTTCCACTTGAACTTGCCTTAGGCTTCTGTTCTGGGCTCTTGTGCTGTTACTGATCTCCGCTCCTGGTATTGACCCCTGGCTCTCCTGACTTCGCCTGATCTCCGCTCCTGGTATTGACCCCTGGCTCTCCTGACTACGCCTGATCTCCGCTCCTGGTATTGACCCCTGGCTCTCCTGACTACGCCTGATCTCCGCTCCTGGTATTGACCCCTGGCTCTCCTGACTACGCCCGATCTCCGCTCCTGGTATTGACCCCTGGCTCTCCTGACTACGCCTGATCTCCGCTCCTGGTATTGACCCCTGGCTCTCCTGACTACGCCTGATCTCCGCTCCTGGTTTTGACCCTTGGCTCTCCTGACTACGCTTGATCTGTGCTCCTGGTCCTGACCTTTGGTTCCGCTTTACCCTTCCTCTCAGCCTATTTCTAGCCTGTCCTGCCGGCCTGGTGTCTAACGGTTCCCAGGTATTCCCATCCTGGTTGCACCCCGGCTCAACCGGGGTGGAACAATCTGGTTTCGCGACCAGCACCTCTAACCAGCTTCGGCTGCAGCAAGGGAGTACCTGGCACGCCGTCACCGCCCACTAGCTACGCACCCCAGCTCCGTACTCTAGCATCAGTACCAGTGCCGGCATTCACACACACGGTTCCCTACCCACCGTGAGCGTGACAGATGGCACATAAAATCTTATAAATACAATTTTCATATAAAAAAGATAATTTGGGATAGAAAGTTCTTGTCAGGGCCACTTGCCTGGATGGCAGACTGCCAGGCATAGCTGTCCTTTTGGGATACATTTAGTCTAAACTTACCACTGGATTTGCCTCTCCTTGTGCTTGAGCCAGCAACCTTTAGGCTGTGAGTCCTGTATCTACCTTTGCTGCCACCAGAGAATCTCTTGTCAATTGGCTTTTCTCTAGCAGTTGTCCTGTTTTCCTCCCTATTTTTCCTGGATCCTAGGTCTGCAGCCAAGCTCCCATTAATGGCCTCCAGCTGTATCTGGTTGACAAGACTATTTAATCCAGCCTGCTTAACCTCCCAGAGCTCAGTTGTATGGCCTGACCGGAAACTCAGCCTTGTTTTATGTTTGATCTTATCACAGTCTACCTTAGAGGCCTAGTTATCCTGTGCTTCCTATCTCTGTGGTGTGTCGGCCGACATAGTTGCTGCCACCTCTGCATTGCTAACATCGTGAAACAGTCACTGGTTATTGAATAGCACGGCTCACCTTGATCACTTTGCTCAGCAATCGGTGGCTTCTTCAGTACCTGCACCGGTTGTGGCAACTTCCTCTGAGGCTGGCATGAGTACAGGATTGTCTGGCTCCTCTCATTTACCCCAAAGATATGATGGGGAACCTACACTGTGCTGGGGGTTCCTTAATCAGTTGGGAATTTTTCTGGAAATGGGTCCACATGCCTTTCCTACTGAGTGAAGGTGGGATTCCTGATCTCCCTCCTGTCAGGCAAGGCATTGGCCTGGGCCAACCCAATCTGGGAAACTGAGAAACCCATAATTCATAACTTCCCGGAATTGTGGCCTCGTTCCGGACAGTTTTTGATGTAACTGTGTGTGCAACCTCCGTTGCCAAAAGGCTTATGACAATAAGGCAGGGCTCACGTACAGTAGTGGACTACGCTATCGAGTTGCGTACTCTGACAGCAGAGGTAAGATGGAACAACAAAGTCTTAGTTGCCGCCTTCTCCCAGGGCTTGTCTGACACGATTAAAGATGAGACAGCAGCCCGAGACCTGCCTGGTGATCTGGAGGAGCTAATCTCAGTCACCATCCTGATAGACACAAGAATCTGTGAGAGGCCTTCTTTCAAGGAACAGGGGCACAAACAGTTACCTTGGTTGGCACCTAACTTCTTACGCTCACCCTGTCCTCCCTCTCCTCCCATACCTCCTAGTTCTGAGCCCACTGGGGGGGGGGGGGCAGATGCAGCTAGGCTTCACATGCCTGACAGTGGAGGAGAGGGCTTGGCGCAGGAGGAGGGGTCTTTGCTTATACTGTGGGAAGCCGGGCCATATGTTGCGTGTTTGCCCTATCCGGCTGGGAAACACTTGCACCTAGGGTCCTGTAGGGGACAGACCTTGGGTGAAATTTCACAGTCCCCAGAGAAACTTCAGGACAAACCTATTCTTGAAGTTGTACTATATTGGGCTGAGTCTTCAGTGGTGGCTCCGGCATTACTGGACTCTGGGGGACACGAGGTTTTTCATTGATGCAGTCTTCACAGCCAAACACGCTATCCCTTTGTTGCCTCGCTCCGCTCCGTTGGCTATTGAAGCCATTGATGGCAGACCCCTAGAGCCAGCACACGTTACTCATGAGACTCACCCCTTGTTTCTAAGAGTAGGGGCACTCCATGTGGAGACACAACAATTCCAGGTGATACATTCTCCCCATCATGCCATCATTCTAGGTTTTCCCTGGTTGAAGACTCACAACCCAAGAATTGATTGGCAGACTTGCAATATCCTGCTGTGTTCCTCTCATTGTACAAAATCTTGCCTCCAGCAGCCTACTAGAATATTGTGCACCTCTACCTCGTTACCTGCTGAGTACCAGTCCTAAAAAGAGGTATTTAGTAAGGTAGAGGCCAGTACGTTACTGCCACACAGGCCGTACGATTGCACTGTTGATCTGGTACCAGGGGCAAATCTCCTAGGGGCCGAGTGTATCCCTTGTCAGTGGAGGAGAACAAGGCCATTGGAGGACTATGTGGCTGATGCCTTAGCGAGGGGAATTATCTGGCATTATCTGGAAGTCTTCCTCACCTGCGGGCACAGGTTTCTTTTTTAAGAAAAAAGGTGGGAAACTCAGACCTTGCACTGATTTTAGAGGCTTGAATAAACTGATGGTAAAGAACGATTCAGTTGATCATGGAGCTCTTTGATCATTTCAAAGGCTCGACTGTTTTCACGAAACTTCACTTGAGGGCCACGTACAATTTGGTATGAATAAAAGAAGGTGATGAGTGGAAGACAGCGTTTAACACACGGAGTGGGCATTATGAATACTTTTTGATGCCTTTCGGATTTTGCAACGCTCCCACTTTCTTCCAGGAATTCATTATGTTTTGAGAGACCTACTATAGAGTTGTGTCATAGTATATTTGGACGATATACTCATCCATTCTCCTACCTTGGAGGCACATAGAGCAGATGTAGGTTGGGTCCTACAACAGCTGAGAGAGAACAAGTAGTTCTGCAAGCTAGAAATGTGTGAATTCCACAAATCCCAGGTGACTTTCTTAGGATACATTATTTCATCCTCTGGCCTAGCCATGGATCCGCAAAAACTGTCTGCCGTATTACAGTGGCCACTTCCAGTGGGACTAAGGTCTTTACAGAGGTTCCTGGGCTTCACGAATTACCACAGGAAGTTCATTCAAAGCTTCTCCACCATAGTCAAACCTCTCATGGACAGAGAGTGTGGTGATTCGTGCAGCTGAGTTTAAAACAGATTGCATAGGTGAAAGGTGAGTGGCAGGGAGGCCAGTTAGTAGGATATTGCAATAGTCTAAG
This sequence comes from Rhinophrynus dorsalis, assembly GCA_037306005.1. Taxonomy (NCBI): domain Eukaryota; kingdom Metazoa; phylum Chordata; class Amphibia; order Anura; family Rhinophrynidae; genus Rhinophrynus; species Rhinophrynus dorsalis. Next base: position 173,267,588 of record CM074720.1, on the reverse strand, counting down.
CGGGACAGAATGAGGGCATGTATAAGAGTTTTAGTAGTTTGTTGGGAGCGGAACGGACGGATTTTAGCAATGTTGCGGAGAAAGAAGTGAGATGATCTAGCCAAGGAGTTAATGTGAGGGGAGAAGGAAAGAGAGGAATCAAATATGGTCCCAAGGCAGCATGCTGAGCTGACCAGATCAATATCAATTCCATCAACTGTAATGGTGAAGCTAGGTGTTGGGCAAGGTCTTGGTGGGAAGATTAGCAGTTCAGTTTTGGCCATGTTTATCTTCAGTTGATGTTGTGCCATCCAGGAGGAAATGGCCAAAAGGCAGGCTGAAATTTGCAGCTGGATCTGAGGTGAAATATCAGGAGTGGAGATGTAAATTTGGGTATCATCAGCATATAGATGGTATTTGAAGCCAAATGAACTAATAAGTTCACCCAATGAAAGGGTGTACAGTGAGAAAAGCCGAGGATCCAGAACGGAGCCTTGAGGCACCCCCACAGACAGAGGGACTGTGGAGGAGGTGTTATTGTTAGAGTACACAAAAAAGGAACATTGTGAGAGATAGGAGGAGAGCCATGAAGCAGCTTGATTTCGGAAGCCAAGACTGTGGAGAATTTGAGCGAGCAGAGAATGGTTAACCACGTCGAAGGCAGAGGATAAATCGAGTAGTATAAATATAGAAAACTGTTTGGAGATCATTAGCCACCCTGCAGAGAGCTGTCTCAGTTGAGTGACCGCACCGGAAACCAGACTGCATAGGATCCAAAAGACAGTTAGAGTTGAGGAATTTGGTTATTTGGGAGAAGACCATGCTTTCTAGGAGTTTTGAGGTAAGAGGTAGAAGGGAGACACGTCGATAGTTAGAGAGACAGGAGGGGTCAAGGTTAGTTTTTTTGAGCAGGGGTTTAATTTGTGCCTGTTTGAAGGAAGAAGGGAAGGTGCCTGTGGAGAGAGAAGTGTTGAAGATGTGTGTTAATATAGGTGTAAAGGACTGGTGCAAGTGGTTTGAGTAAGTGGGAGGGTAAAGGGTCCAAGGAGAAGGTAGTGAGGTGGGTAGATAGGAGAAGCTGAGAAACTTCTTCCTCTGTTATCGGGGTAAAACTATCGAAGTATGATGAGGGGGGTTTGGGGAGAGAGAGTTCGGAGACAGATGGAATAGTAGGAATCTGTTTTTGAATAGATTACACCTTGTGCTTGAAGTGCTCTGCAAAAGCTTGAGGTGAATGTATGGAGTGAGAGGAAGCAGTGGAAGGATGGAGCAAGGAGTCAAAGACTGCAAAGAGACAGCGAGGGTTAGATTTATTGTTGTGGATTAGTATGGTGTAGTATTCTTGTTTAGCTTTTGATAAAGCAGAATGCAGGCAGGACAGCATAAATTTAAAGTGGATGAAATCTGCATGTGAGCGAGATTTCCTCCAAAGGCGTTCAGCAGAATGAGTGCAGGACCCTTATTAGTGTGGTTCTACACAGGTGTGCACCTCCCTGCCATTGGGTTCCAGCTCTAGAGATGAACTGTCTGTACATGGTAGTTCCTAACAGAACAACTTAGCCAGAATATGGATCCCGGAGGGATGGCTGAAGCCCTGACAGCGCTAGTCTAGCAGGTGACGCTGCTTTCCCAGTCAGTTCAAGAACTTCAGATAGATTACTTCCAGATGAGTAAAAAAAATTACAAGAGTTAAGCTCTGCTTTGAAGGAGAAGGAGACTTTGTCACCTGAACCCCAGATACCACTACCTGAATATTTCTCTGGGGATTGTTCCTGTTTCTGAGGTTTCCTTAACTCCTGTAAACTCCTATTCTTATTCAGTCTTTGTTCAAGTAAGAACTGCAATCTCCCTGCTGAGACATGATGAACTTGCACGTGCTGATGTGCCCCATACTCTTGAAGAATTGGTACACCTCTCTATGCAAGTGGATATCTATTTGCGTGAGTGCCACTGGGAGTTCCCTTGTAAAGACACAGAGTTTCAGAGCTATTCACCATCTTTACTTGTGAGGTCTGTGCTTCATCTGTCCCAGCTTGAACCTTTACAAATAGGTCTGATAAGGACATCCTTATCTGCAGATGAAAAGACCTGTAGGAGAAGCCAGTATTTGTGTTTTTTCTGTGATGCCCCAGGACATTATGTCTAGTTTTGCCCTATGCCCTCAGTTTCTTGGGGTTACCAAGTTAAACTCCAGTTCATTCACCATGCTGTCACCAGTACTGCTACACTGCTATTAACAGAGTTCTTCTAGATCCTGCTATCTCTGCTAAAGGGGGATCAGTCTCCAACTTCCAAACACCAGCGATAGCCAGTCTAACTCCAGTCACTGTTGTCCAGATACCAGTGACCTCTGCCTCTAGCATTGCTACTGTCACTTAGGTCCCAGGGACTGTGATTTCCAGTGCTCATATTGCAGCCTCCCAGGACCTAGTCACCTCCTTACCTAGTAATTCTGCTACAGTTGTTATGCAAGGGCCTGTGACTCCTGTTTCCAGTGCTGGTACTACCCTGCTATCTGTAGCTCAGCCACCCACCCAAGTTTGTGCCCCAGGGTCCTCTTTTGGTTCTCTGACTGTGCCCTCCCAAGAGATTGTTGTCCAGCAGACCAATCACCTGTTGTAGAATGACTTGCTTGAACCTCAGGAGGACTTGGCTAATTATGATGGCTATGCTTTTGTTGAAAATTTCTCAGAGCCTGATGTGTCATCTATAAGCACCTTGAGGTCACCCTTGAGGAGAGGGCTATGTTAGGGTCACTTCTCTGGACAGCAGACTGCCAGGAGTAGCCATGCTGTTAGTACACATTTAACATAAACTTACCACTGGACTTGTTTCTCTTTGGGCTTAAACCAGCAACCTTCAGGCTGTGAGTCCTGCAGCCACCAGAGAATCTCTTGTCTATTGGCTGTTCTCTAGAAGTTATCCTGTTGTTATCCCTATTTTTCGTGGGTCCTGGATCTGTCTCCAAGCTCCCATTGGTTAATGGCCTCCAGCTGTATCTGGTTGAGAAGACTATTTAAACCAGCCTGTCTGAGCTTCCAGGGCTCAGTTGTTTGGTTTTACCAGAAACTCACCCTTGTTTCCTGTTTGAACTCTGCTGGTTTCCTGACTAGTGGCTCCTTTGCTGCCTGCCCTGACCCCTTCCTGGATCTTAGACCTCTGAACCTTTGCTGCCTGCCTTTGCTCAGGCCTGCCTGTGACAATGTCTCTGTCTGCTGATTCCTGTAATGCATACTGTATTTGCTCCATGCATACACTGTGTGGGCACTGTTTTCACTTTCATGTCCCTCATAAGGGCTGTTGTGCACAGGTGTGTGTCTCCCCATCACTGGGTTCCAGCTCCTGTGAGTGAACTACCTACTGGTGCGTGGTAGTTCCTGACAGTTATTATGTGTAGATGTTATTACCAACTTCTCTTGAAAAAAAGGCACTTAAGATTAGTAAAGACTAATGAAGAGCTGGTACAATGGATGATATAGATAATGGTGAATGAATAACCCAGTGATGATAATATTATAATATTTCTGTGTATTGGAACTATATGGATGTCTCCTGACCCCTCCTATCCTGTCTCTTCACAGGTAATCCCTATCAATAATTATTTACAACACATGGCTCTGTTTTTGAAGTGCAATTAGCTCTGATTGGGTCCAGTTGGCTAGTATTCTGCCTCAATAAAAATCCACTGCCCAAGCAGGGCTCTACTTGCAGGGCTTTCCCAAGTCAGGGCATCCTAAGTCAGCTGTAGAGTTTTTCCTGAGTTTGCCTGAGCTTGCGCTGAGGACACACCTGACTACATCTGACACAGGAAGATTTCAGTTTTCAACAGAACCACAGCCTGGAAAGCCTGTCTGAAGATAAAGAACTAACTCTGGAGTTTTAGGATTACTGTTTCTAAGCACTTCATTTTATCTGCTTGGGACTTCAGCTGATCTACAACCACAAGCACAGGACAAAGTAGGAAGATTCAACTTACCATTCATCCACTCGAGGATTTTAACTCTTTCATTGACATCTCATCAGTGTTGTCCTCACCTTTTAATCAATCCTGGCTGCAAATGAATCTACAGATCGTCTGGTTTGGAAGGAAAAACTGTACTACATTTCATCTAGACAGCTGAAGCCATATGCCTGCAAGTCACGGATCCTCCTCATCTCCAACCTCTCACCCATTTGAACTTATATTTTCACTAAACAATGCATCTATTCATTTTCTTATTATTGTTTCTGACACCTCAACTGTGTAAAATATCAAAAACATTCAGATCTCCCACCTGCTCCTCAATCTCTATATCTCCATCCCTCTTAAACTCTCCAGTAATTTGTTCTCATGAGCTTTTCTGTCACCTCAGCTATTTATATCCATCCACCAAGAAACTGCCCACATCTTCTCACACATGCAAATCCTCCTCTCACCTGCTTTTCATGACTGCAACTCTTCTCATGGCTGCAGGTGACATCTCTCCCAACCCTGGCCCCACTTACATTCCCACCTGTGTCCGTCCTAGATTGCGGCCTACCCGCACCTCTTGTGGGGCAGACCCTAGAAATCTGCTAGCTGTTCCCTGCCTCCCCCCATCCCTTCCATCCTTCTCCTGTGCATTATGGAATGCTCACTCTCTACTAAACAAACTCCACACTACCCACGACCTTTTCCTCTCTAAGTCTCTAAACCTATTTGCTATCACTGAAACCTGGCTCTCACATTCTGACTCTTCTGCCGAAGCTGCTCTCTCCTATGGTGGCTTATCTTTCTCCCACACTCCTCATCCTAATGGCAAGGGTGGGGGTGTGGGACTTCTTCTCTCTCAGCTCTGCCGCTCCAGGCCTCTGTCCCTTCCTCCCTCAGTCTTCTTCACCTCTACTGAAGTGCACGCAGTCCAGCTCTTCTCCCCTGTCCCTCTTCTGGTACCCGTGATTTACAGGCCCCCAAGTAACCCTTCCTCCTTTCTCTCTGAACTTGAAACTTGGCTCTCTGTCTTTCTGTCCTCAGACACTCCCACATTACTCCTTGGAGACTTCAGCCTACACATTGATGATACATCCTCATCTAGTGCCTCTCGATTTCTCTCACTGACCTTGTCCTTTGGCTTTCAACAGTGGACTGCTGCCAGCACTCACAGGGATGGTCAATGGCTAAATCTAGTTCTCACCAGAAACTGCTCAGTCTCTGACTTCACAATTTCCCCATTTCCACTCTCTGACCATCATCTTGTCTCCTTCACACTATCTCACACACCTTCCCCTGCCCTCCCTAAATCACCCTTCCTAACCAGGAACCTACACTCAGTCAAACTACCAGACCTGACATCGACTATGCAGACTTCCCTCTCTTCTCTCTGCCCTACTGCCACGAATATAACACCTCATTAATGTCCTACTTGGACCTGCATGCTCCTCTTCAACATCGACACTCCCGCCCCAGGAATCCCAGACCCTGGCTAAATTCAACAATCCTCATGCTACAAACCTGCTGTCGAGCTGAGGAACGTCTCTGACGAAAGTCTCATTCTTTTGCTGACTTCCACCATTACAAATTCATGCTATCCTGTTTTAACACAGCTCTCACCCAGACTAAACAGAAATACTTCTCTAACAGTATCACTACCCACAAATCTAACCCCCGTGACCTCTTTAAAATCTTCGATTCTCTTCTCAAACCCCCCCAACTGCTCCTCCTTCTCCAACACTCCACAGGACTTTGCTGACTTTTTTTTAAAAACAAGGTACAGTCCATCCAACAAACGATACCCTCTACATCCTCTCCTCCTATGCCTCTGATTCCTAGTCCACCCCGAGCAACCCTCAGCTCATTCTCCCCTATAACTGAGGAGGAGGTTTCTCTTTTACTAATCTCCTCTCCACCCACTACCTGCCCCTCGGATCCCATGCCCTCTCACCTTGTTAAGGCTCTTGCAAGTACTCTTGCTCCCAGTCTTACTAATATCTTTAACTCCTCTCTCTCTACCGGAACTTTTCCATCCTCATTCAAACATGCAATAGTCAGACCTATACTCAAAAAGCCCTCACTCGACCCCACCTGCCTTTCAAATTACCATCCGGTTTCACTCCTCCCCTTTACATCTAAGATCTTGGAACGCCTGGTATTCTCCCGCTTAATCTCTTTTCTCAATATGAACTCTCTTCTTGACCCTTTACAGTCAGGTTTCCGTTCCAACTATTCCACCAAGACAGCCCTAACAAAAATGACAAATGATCTATACACAGCAAGGGACAAAGGACACTTTAGTATACTAATCCTACTAGATCTATCTGCTGCTTTCGACACTGTTGACCATGCACTCCTACTGGACACACTGCATACCCTTGCCATCCGTGACACACCTTTAGAATGGATTTCCTCCTATCTCTCTAAACGTACTTTCAGTGTTTCTTTTTCTAACACTTTCTCATTTCCCCTCGACCTCTCAGTAGGTGTAACTCAGGGATCAGTCCTGGGACCACTTCTTTTCTCACTCTACATCCTCTGACTTGATGACTTCATCTCATCTCTTGGATTCAATTACCATCTGTATGCAGATGACACACTAATCTATCTCTCTGTCCCTGACCTCACTCCAGCTGTGCAGGCTCAAGTCACTCAATGTCTCTCAGCCATTTCATCATGGATGGCCCACCGCCACCTTAAATTTAATATGGCTAAGACAGAGCTGGTGGTGTTTCTTCCTAAAACCCATCCACCAACCCCCTTCTCCATCACAATAGAAAACTGTTCTATACACTCAGTATCCAAAGCACGCTGTCTTGGGGTCATACTTGATTCTAAATTAACCTTCTCCCCCCATATCCAAGCTGTCACTAGAACTTGTCACTTTTTCCTAAAAAATATTGCAAAAATACGTCTGTTCCACTGCTTATCAACAGCTAAAACACTATCTCAGGCACTTGTTCTCTCTAGACTTGACTACTGCAACATTCTACTCTCCGGTCTTCCTGCTTCTCATCCCTCTCCACTTCAATCTGTTATCAATTCAGCTGCAAGAATCACCACATTTGCTCCCAGATACCTTCCATCTCATCTCCTCCTGAAATCCCTCAATTGGCTACCTATAAAGTATCGTATTTCTTACAAGATTCTCCTCCTCTCCTGTAAGTCACTCTGTTCTTCAGCACCCTCTTACATTTCTGCCCTTATCTCCCGCTACACCCCTTCCCATCCCCTACGATCTTCTCAAGGGTTCTTCCTGTCCTCTCCCTACACAACTCGAGCCATCTCTCGACTACAAGCTTTCTCACTGGCTGCTCCTCGACTCTGGAATGCCCTCCCCATCACCATTCGCCAATCATCCACAATCATCACTTTCAAGCGTCTCCTCAAAACCCACCTGCTCAGGGAGGAATCTCAATAGCAATGTCCTCCTTCTGCATACTGACAGTCACATCAGAATCCTTCTGCACTTCTTTCACCACACCTTGTACCTGCACTTATAATACTCCTCCTACTGTCTCTGTTTGTCATTATGAATTCAGCTTAGATTGTAAGCTCCTTGGGGCAGGGTCCCTTTCCTAGTGTATGATTCCCTTGCTGCACTTTTCCTCACAAATAATGTAATGATTGTACTTAACCTTAATGCTCTTAACCCAGTTCTGTCGTTTTTGTATTGTATTATTTCAACTTCTGTTAAGCGCTGTGTACATGTATGGTGCTATATAAATAAAGATACATACATACATATATGAGTGGAAATGTCTAAGTGCAGCTCAATCGAAATGTGCTTGTTCACTGAAGAATAATTCTAGTAGAAAAGATTAAAGGGATAGAAAAGTCCTGAAAAAAGTGTAGCCAAATTGAAAGTTAGAATAAAAAAATAAGTAATGCCCTTATTCCTATCTCTCAAACCTTTATGGTTTGAGAGATATTAGAAAATAAAGTCCTCTGCTTCCTCCCTTTTCTGCCCGACCATCTGTAAAGATGTCAGAGGCAGAATCTGGTTGGGCGACTAGACGCGTCTCTTCAGGAGCACTGACATCGAGATATGTATAAATACTTCACAGGAATGGTCTACAACGTGTGCTTGCAAACCAGGCACATTGTAGACCATTCTGATGAAGTATTCATAGTTAGATATCTCGATGACAGCACTCCTGAAGAGCCACTGTGTGGTCCCGGAAGCAGGATCTCATGCTGTCATGCCATCAGCTATATAGCTGATGCATGAAAAGGGGGGGGTGAGAGGAGGACTTTATTTTCTTATATCTCTCAAACCATAAAGGTTTGAGAGATAGGAATCAGGGCATTACATATTTTAATATTCTACCTTTCATTTTGGCTATACTTTTTTTTCGGGACTTTACAATCCCTTTAAATGAGAGAAGAGAAAAAGATATCTAAAAGTTGTAATATTTATTAATGCAGAACAAATAGTAAAATGCCAATATATGTATTCACATGATGCCCATCTTGAGCAAAGGTATCTGAGGGGTCCCACCCCTTATTAGCTATCAAAGCTATGCCTACCAAACTGTCTAATATTTGGCTCATCCTCACATTACATTCCTGTATGCTATTCCGAATATTTGATTGAACTAATACTATTTGTGATAAAAAGATGGAGGTCAAATGTTCAAGATGTGAGGCCTCTACTGCATTTATTTACAGATGCAAGGCATTAAGTGGGACATAAACATAAGCCTGGACTAGAGGGTGGGTTATCACAGGGGACATGGGAGGGACTGATTGTAGACTAGAGTGCTATACTGCAGAATTACCTGATGTGTATCATGGAGTCTCCGCTCCATTTAATCAGGGAAATGATGCATAGCATTTGATTGTCCTAATTTATAATAATAAAATAATTAATATCCACTGAAAACACTGTTACACTGTAATTCTCTCACAGCCATTGGCTCCCAGCCAATCAGTTTGAAGCACAGCAGCTCAAAGCTAATTGGCTAGGACGTGCGTAAGCATCTCCCAGTCAATGGCTGTGAGAGAATTAGAAGTAAGGCTGCCCATATATAAGGGCAGCCTCAATTCTAATTCTCTCAGAATGGAGCGGGAATCGGCCCATGAAGAAGAAGAGGGGAGGGGTGTGCCACCTTATTCTGTCTCTGCCGCCACCTCAGCACCTCACACAGTGGCGCAGACAGCAAAGTTGATAAGCTAAGTTGGCTTTATATTTTCTTATAGAAAATAGACATACCATTTCATTATGATGTATAGCAAACATTTCATCACATGTTTATCATTACATATGGGGGATCTTTATTTGAAAACATGGTACGCTACTATGTACTTTAACCCTTTTGGACTCCAGAGAGGTATGCAACACATTGCTTTGCAATGCGTTGCGTACCCCTCTGGCACTCAAGGGGTTAAAGTATCTATGCTTTCAACTCAAACTTATTTTTATCTTTGACAGGAAGAAGATAGAAGATAGAAGAGAAGAAAGACGATAGAAAAGGATATAAGATGACCAGGAAGCTGAGGACTCCGCTGGACATCAGGATTAATGGTAAGTGTTACTTGTAATGTTATTTTTTTTTTTAAGTTAGTCGGGTTAACCTCATGAATGCCGGCGGGGTAATTATACCCCACTGGCACTCATAGGGTTAATTCTGCTAACATCTAACACATTTTCCATCCTTTGGATGTATTGATATGGCTCTTAGAGCCCCATATCAATACATCCACTGAGGACTTAGATATTTTTAACTTCAAGTGTCTGTGTCGGCTGTTTAAACAGGCGATAAGGGACTCAAGTTGAAAAAAATAGGTGTTAACTTTCCTGTGATAACTTGAGTCCCTTATCAACTGTTCTTGGCTAACTCGGACATTTGAATTAGAATTTACAGCGTTTTCAGACTTTTCAATGGATGAAAACACCTCTTAGCTTTAACTCACGATGGCTCTTTTTTTTTGCCGGAATTTTTTCACAGCACAGACATTTGAATAGCTTACTGTGCTGGAAAAAATGGCGTCGGCAGAAAAAACAGCCGTCTCCAACATTTGGATCAAGGCCTAAGTCCTTTGAGTGCTTTAAGGGTATTCAAAGCAGTGATTGACCATGCACTGAATGGGTTTACAAAAACAAAATAAAATGTGCAAAGTGTTGGGTTCCTTCCTTGATAAAGAGGTATCCAACATATTCCACTGTATGGATACCTCTTTGGCTGTCAAACACAACCCTTTGACTGGTGCAAAGATAGCCAAAGAAAAGTCAATCAATGTTTAATTCCCCTGAAGCAGACAGGGAAATATATGCATAGTGAGAGGGGTTAATATGATGGTATGTAATGAAAAGTATTTGTTTTCACCCAGTAGCCCACCAGAGGGTTGTGCTCCCTTCACAGCAGCCTAGATGTAATAATATTAAGAGTGAATAACAAATATGCGTTTTGTCCTTGTCACTCAGTCCCAAGCTGCATGGGCAGTGATTGTACAATTAAATTGTTTTGAAGCTGTTAACCCTTTGAGTGGCAGAGCAGTACATAATGCATTGCAAAGTAATGCTTTGCGTACCCTTGTGACACTCAATCCATAGCAATGTGGCAGTCAAAGGATTAAGCTAGTACCAGAGCTGCTCACAACACCTTCCTGAAGTAGGAGGCACCTGGGAAAAAGTGAAGGATTACATAGGAGTTTTAGGAGGGACAGTGTCCGGCTTCCTTCACTGTTGTGGCTCCCGTGCAGGACCTGCTTCAGTCAGCATAGATTTGTGCCGTGTGACAACCTTCAGGTCCTGACAGGGAACCACCATGCTTTCAATAAGCAGTACACCGCTGTTTGAAAGTATGGTGGTGCCCTGAGAAAAGCTCAAAATCCTCACATTGCAGAAACCTATGGTGAAAGAAAGAGGTCCTGCATGGGAGAAACTTTAGAAGGTGAACTATGGGGCAGCTGGGTATCTCCTTACTCCATTTCAGTTCATTTTGTCCCCATGTAATGTTTTGTGTGCCTTCTCCATTTTGAGCTGTAAGTCAGGAGATTGGTTCAGAAGGCAGCATGCTTGTGTTTGCCGGCCACTTCTTCCAGTGCTCCCTTACAAGATCCTTTGGGTAGGTGGAAATTAACTGAGTACACTGTCAGGACCTTCACAGGGCAATACTGTAGCGTCAATGCACAGAGTGTGAGCGTTGAACTGTTTAGGTCCGAACAGGTAAGTTGTAATGGCCCGAGGATCTTGGAAGGGAGAAGAGCAATGGAAGAAGCGACCTGCAAAGGCAAGCATGCAGGCCACTGAACGGATCCCCAGGCTGGCTACTCACTGAATGGGTGAGGTTTTATGTGGATAGATGATTGCATTGTTACCAGTAAATGTCCTCGATGGGTTGGGCTTCTTCCCAGTACTGTAGATGACCATGCCTGATAGTGAGCCACACACAACAAAAAGTGAGGGGGGGGGGGCATGAATATTGAAGGAGACATTGTAGCATGAAAACTCACCCAAACTGCATACGGTGGCTTATGGATAAGACAGTGATCGAGTAAAAGAGGATCGCTGCTGCAAACACAGTGTTCCGACTGTGGGGGGTGAGAGTGCTGATTGCGGATATGGTTACACAGATGTGGTGAAGTTACCAGGGAAGTACTCAATGCGTACACCAAGAGAAGTACCATTGCAGAGTAAGGGTCCAGAGCCGCTGGAGTGGGTAATGGTGTGTTAGGTTGAGGCTTGTTTAGTGGAGCGGTGCAATCGGACATGCTCTATTTTTTTTGTTAAGAGGAGAAAAGTGTAGCCAGGCCAAGTCCTTGCACACGTTCCCTAATGCTTTTAAAGTTTTACCAGACAGCTCTTCACAGGAGAGGCTACGATAAGTGCGAGAAAGGCGTGAGTAGGATCTGCATTGTAGCTCAGCAAATGACAGAGAAGTGCAGGAACAGCGGAAGTGGAACATGTATGACTCACTGCAGACATTTTCACTGGAGTAACATGGGCCTTTTGGGCCCATCAACTCCTGTGAAAACGACACTCCTGTGAATGTGTGGAGCAAGGGACAAAGTCGGAGGAAGAGCAACATTGCACTCCTGTGAAAATTACACACCTGTGAACTTGTGGAGAAACGTGAATGGTGGAGAGAGGCATAACTTCTCCTCCTGACCACCTTGGGGGGGGGGGGGTGTAGCATGTCTGGAGAATTGCTGGTCACCTGATCAGCTTCTTCTTTATAGTATAGATAAATCTATAATATAACCTAAATCAGTAATGATCCAATAATAAGATATTCCTAAAAAAATTGATAATTAGGCTGTCCCACATCTTTATAAGATGATAATAATAGAGATGTCAGAGGAGGAAAACTGAATGATAATAATAGATATTATGGCAGAACAATTGTGAGGATATTATAAGAAATCTATTGATTTTGGTATCTCCAGCCACACACACCCAGGGTTATGGTTTTCGTACTTGCACTTAAACTATGTTGTTAACTGTTTGAGTGCCGGAGGGGGTATGCAGTGCATTGCAGAGCAATGCATTGCGTACCTCTCTGTCATTCAAAGGGTTACACTTTTGAGCATCGTGCCTTCAGTCGTCATCTCACAGATTACCTCACATCCACTCACTAATAAAGCCAGTTAAGTCTGCTAAAATCACCCTTTTCATCACAACCACTGAAGATGGGTAAGGATTATGGGAGTTGTAGTGTTTCAGCATGTTTACCCTTTCCTCACCTGCCTATCCTATAGCTCTGTGTGTATAATGTTGTCTGGATTGTGTTATACATACATTATTTTTGCTGTACTATCTTTGTATATATATATTGTGTCTCTATCGATATTGTCTGTTCTATAAGTGTGTGTTGTGAAAAAATGTATGGGAGGATTGTAGAGGGAAGATATTTAGGACTCTACATAGCCTCTACCCCTCCACCTGTCCCAATTAGCAGGTATAGCAACCTAAAAAAATCCTAGGCTGCAAAGTTTGTAAAAAGAAATTGGAATTTGACTTGCTGTGAGCAAGAAGTGCAGAGCAGAGCAGTGAAAAAAGTAGGACTTGTAAAGGTAGGTTAAACCTGTACTATTTTTGTTAGTTTAGAACTTTAGAACAAGTAAAGTTAGTGAGCAGATTGAACTAGGTTTTTATTTGTAGTGTGTTTTCTTTTTGTTTTGTAAAACTCTGCCTGCTGATTGTGTTTGATCCAATGTCAAAATAAACCTACAAATTTCTTTTAACAACTGTGGACTGTGTACGATACCCTAGAAGAGTGTGCTTGTTGCCCACACATGGGCAGCCCGCTTATGGTTTATTATAGTGTGTTTTGTGCATGTGTGTTGTACATGTGTGTGTGCAGAGCCGGATCATGGGCGAGGCGACCTAGGCGCCTGCCTAGGGCCCAGTGACTCAGGGGGGCCCGCTGGTCCAAGCTCAGCCAATTGTTCATGCTACTTCTTCCCTCTGCACGCATGTCTACAGTCCTGGGACGCGTCCTGTGTGACAGACAGAGTGCAAGGACTCCTGGCATGCTGTCTGTCACACAGGAAGCATGCATGGGTACACTCTCCGGCCACCCCCCAAAAAACAAACAAAAAAACTGCTCCATCCCTCTGGCGCTCTGCTAGGCCTTTGAGGAACAGGAGCAGCAAAGGCAAGAACCAAACGTACTTGGTGAGTCTCAGTAGACTAGCCACACATGAATGAGATACTCTTAAGTCCAAATATAGTGCTTTTGGGGCTGTGAGTTGTCTCAAACTGTGGGGAGAGAGAGGGGTTGAGAGAGAATGTCTTGTCCGTGCTGGGGAGAACCTGTGTCACGTGAAAGAGTTCAGGCGCGAGCTGCGAGGTAGAAATATACTTGTTTTTTGAAGGGGGAGAGTCTGTGTAGTGGAGAGGAGGATAGCAGAAGTGCTACCAGCGCTATTTACTTGTGACAGGGATGGTCAATGTTGATCTGAGAGTCTCTCTCAGCTGATGTTATGAGACCACAGCGTCTGCATGGGATTACTGTTGTCAAGTCAATGGACTGAATGTGAGCACCTTGTCTTTTCCTCAAAGTGTGGCAAAACAAAGTATTTTGCTTGGTATGTCTTAATTCACAGTACTGTGAACTGAGGAGTTCTTGGCAATGTACTTTGTTATGCCACACTTTGAGGAAAGGAAAAAGGTGCTATGAACTGAGGAATACAGGCAATATACTTTTTCCCCCTCATTCAGGGAAGGACAGACACTCGCAACAGGACAAGCGGAACCCCATACAGATGCCTAGGTCTCACAACACCAGCTGAGAGACACTCTGCAGAGCAGAGTTCCCAGTTTTGAGAGTACTATTCCCTTTAGTTTATACATTAATTCCTGTGCTGGACTCCAGTAAGGGAACACACATACCAGCTTTTATTCTATTTTATTGTGCTTACACTTTGCTAGCTTAGTTTTCTTTGGATTGTTTACTTTACCATTCAATTAACTTGCATCTCTAGCTCCAAAGAACTAGAAGCTAGTATATTTTTTATTTATGATAGGATTAATATTATTACTTCTATTGTGTGTCTGATAATAAATTACCATCTGTCTAGTTTTTGCAACAATGCTGCATTCAGAGACGTCTATCTCTCTCTCCCCTGTATGTGCTGTCCAACTCCTTGTTTTTGTTTTAGAAGAGAGAAAGACCAGAGGGGAAGATAGACACTGCAGAGCAGTCAGTTGTGATGTGACCCCCCTGACCCCTCATATTGAACATGGATGAACATTGCATGTTTATCCCCCTTTACATTTTCTTCATTCCTCCAGAGTCTTCCATTCCCTTTTGCTTCAGCTTTTTCCTACATCTTCTTCCCTCCTCCCTTCTTCTTTCACCCTTTCCTCCCCCCAGCTTCTTTTGTCTTCCAGCTTCTTCCCCCCTCCCTCCATCTTCTTCCTCCCTCGGTTCAGCTTCTTCGATCCCTTCCTCCATTACTTCTTCTTCCTCCCTCTCCAGCTTCTTCCTTCATACCTCCACATTCTTCCTTCTTAAATCTTATTTTCTTCCCCCATTTTGCCCTTCCACATTCCTTTCTTCTACCCCTTTGACTTCCCTGCCCTTTCACTTGGCTTTTGTCTCCAACCTTTCCACTTTCTCCCCCCCCTCCATTATCTCTCCACCCTTTTGTCCTCTCTCTTGCCCAGCTGAACTATAGCTACACTAGTGATACCACAGAGCTTACAATTATATGACTACCCATTGGTAGTCACAGAATTGTAAGCTCTGTGGTATCAATAGCATAGCTATAGTTCAGTTTTGAGCTCTGTAGTATCATCATTATTTCAGCTGTAATCTCTGTGTATCAATACTGTAGCTCAAATTAAATTGTAAGTTCTATGGAATCACTAGTGTAGATCCATTTCAGTTGTAGGCTTTGTGGTATAAATAGTGTAGCTCCATTTCAACTGTAGTCTTTGTGACATCAAAAAAGTATCTCCATTTCAACTGCAAGCTCTGTGATATCAATAATGTAGACCCATTCAGTTGCAAGCTCTGTGATATGAGTTGTGTAGCACCATTTCAATTATAGGCCCTGCAGTACTTTTAAAATATATTTAAAGGATTTATTTTGTCTTTTATTAAACTGGTATGTTTAGCTCCAACCACAAGAACAATAGGCAAACCGAAAGAGGTTTGCGGTGGGGGGGGGGGAGGGGGCCCAAATTGGGATCCTGCTTAGGGCCCTATGAAGGATTAATCCAGCTCTGTGTGTGTGTTGTGGCATATTGTGTGTATTGCATGTATGTGTTGTGCATGTGTTTGTGAATTGCATGTGTTTTTGTGTGCGTGTGTGTGTAAATTGTGTGTGTTGTGCATCTTGTTGTATGTATGTATGTGTATATATATATATATATATATATATATATATATATATAATATTGGATCTTCTACAGCAACATCTGGGTGGCAAAGGTCTCTGCCACAACCCCTTTGGCACTCAAAAGGTTATAATTAATATGTTTCTCTCTTCTTTTTTTCTCCTTAGATGAAAGGTGTAGAGAATGCTTTCTTTGAAAGTTCCCTGATTATCTGTGATCAGGCTTTGGAATGAATAGCTCACCACAGAGATCTTGGTATTGACCTCTCCTATACTTGTACAATGTGATAAGATCTCCTCTAGTCGTCTTTTCTCTAGAGTAAATAAACCAAGTTTGTCTAGTCATTCCTCATACTTCAATCCCTTCATTCCTTTAACTAATTTGGTTGCTCTTCGCTGTACCCTCTCTAGTTCTAGTATATCCTTTTTCAGAACAGTCACATCCAAAAACTTCCCAGTACAATCCTGTACTTTCAATGCATATGCAGATCAGGAAATCACATATGTCCACAAGGAAAGGTAATTTTTTGGTGTAAAAATTCAGCTGATGAACTTCTTTCAGGGATTATATGTAACATACCCCAAATTGTCCCTTTTTAGGAGATATTAGGGGTACATAGCTCCCAACTGTCCCTCTTAAGGAGATATTAGGACGCTGTACCTCCCAAGTGTCTCTCTTTCTGAGATACTAGCAGTGTGGGATGCATTGGCCATCTGTTTGTTTATTTTGCAACCAACGCTTATGCCTTTGAGTGGCAGAGGGGTACACAATGTATTGTGTATCCCTCTGCCACTCTTTGCTAGTGTGTATAGGAATTGGAATTAAAAAGTATATTTAGCTTGACCAATGTCACAGTGGCAAAATAACACTACTTCTACATAACTCCCTAAAACAAGGCACCCCAGATTTAGGCAATTCCCTATCTGTCACAAATCCAAGCAAACATGTATTTAGTATATTGTAGTTAACAATTAGTAATAACACCTTACCTCTACTGTGAGGAAAACTCTTATGAGGGAAATAAGGGAGGTATTTACACCTTCCCTAATTAATGCTACAACCTGACCATACAAGGATCTGTCCTCCTAAGAGGTGACAAGTGAAAACCTCCCAAGATACAAGCAAAAAATTTAATATAAAGGTTCCTGGGGAATGCAAAACACCATGTTCAAAAATATCCAAATAGTTACATGTGTGTGTGTGTGTAATTGGGAGAGCTGCTACAACTATATTGTGGCCACATCTATACTATAAAGGAGAATGTGGTCATGTAACCACAAATTCCCCAGACATGCCACACACGCCCTGGGGCAGGCGGAAGGAGGAGATATGCATAACGCATCTATCCACCCTCAACACACATACAGTGAGGGTGTGATTTTGCCCACTCCTGTCAAAATCTCTGCAAGGAGTTGCCTGCCCTCTTTATTGCCTCTTTAATATCGGTTAGACCCACAGTAGACCGCTGATATAGACAGCTGCTACTGGGGCCTGGAAAGGTTAAAATTTGTAGAGTACATCTAAAAAGAAAGTCCAAGCCTGTTTGAAAATGCAATGTCCCACAGTTACTAACCCTTTCAGTGCCACAGGGCTCTGCAATGCATTGCAATGAGTTACATACCCCTCTGCCACTCAAGAGTTAACAGCTGGGGGACATTGTGTTTTCAAACAGGCTTGGACTTGCATTTTAGACGTACACTACAAATTTTAACCTTTCCAGTCCCCGGTAGCAGCTGTCTATATCAGCGGCCTACTGTGGGCCTAAATGATATAGAGGTGAGGGTCCACTTACTTACTTACTTACAGTGGCCCACACTCCTCTACTTCCCCGCACTGGCTCTCCATAACTACCTTACCCCCAATGTGACTCCAGGACTTTGTATTTCATATTAGCATGAACACAAGAGCCATGTCACGGCTCACCCAGTAGGTAAAGCAAAGTTTCCCAGCGCATGCCTCGGAGCAGGGTCTGCCTTTCAGCGATTCCCATTGTTATGAAGTTTGACACTGGTGTGTGCAAATTCTGGGGTACAAAACTGGGACAGCTGCTTAACTCTTTAGTGCCAGAGGCATACGCAATGCATTTCTATGCAATGCCTTGCCTATCCCTCTGCCACTCAAAGGCTTTGAAGTTGAGCAGGTAAGAGGGGAGGTGAAGGTGTACGGGATGCTTCAGTACACATGACTAATGTGGTTAGTTACTGCTCCTTTCCTTTTCCTCTCAGTAGTGTAGCAGAGGCTCCCTCGATGCTATGGGGGGGGGGTCCAAACCAAATCCACTGTAAATCATCCAAACTGATTGCAGATAATGATATTCATATGGGGGTAAGTAATGTGGGTTTTTGGATAGTCTCAGAATTTTATTTCCCTGGGAATGTTATACAGGGGAGGGAATGTGAATATTAACCCTCTGAATGCCTGAGGTATGTCTGTAATGCATTGGACACCCCTCTGACTCTCCAAGGCTTAATGTTATGATATTCTCCAACAGTGTGTTAAAATATTTATATTCTTACACCACGGGATCCACTGTGAGGGGGGGGGGGGAAATCTGTGTATGTTTGTGCCTCAATGTGTCTCACTGTGTATGTTACATGTGGGTATCACTCTTTGTCTTCATGTTGTGCACTGCATGTATGTGTCTGTGTATCTCACTCTTTATGTATGGCATGTGTGTGCTTGAGAGTGTGTGTGTGCCTGACTGTGTGTATGTGAGTTGCATGTGTGTGTGCATGTCTGTGTATTTCACTGTCTACATTGGCACTCTTACGGCCAGCACCACATCTTTTATAACATTCATTGCAAACAAATTACACATTCCCTACATGACATGACTGTCAACGCCGTCCTGCATTGCTAGTATACAAAGTAAACCAAAAGAAGTCTGCTCAGCAAATCCCAATCTTTACCAATAAATACCTTGTGACTTACTATAGTAACAAACAGTGGAGTTTCATTGCATGTTTCTGGCCACAGCCATAATAATCTTACCTGCCACATCAAGGCACCCCAGATTTAGACAGGAAAGGTATAAATACCTCCCTTATTTCCATTACAGAAGATATAAGGTGGTATCACTGATTTTAATTGCATTATACTAAATACATGTTCACTTGGATTTGAGGCAGATATTGAATATTGTGGCATAGAAGGCATGTTCCCTTCTCATTCAGTGGAAATATTTTGTTTTGGAGTAATCAATTCTTAAAGGGATAGTAATGTCAGAAAAAAAGTATATGGTAGATACAATTAGAAGAGAATACTTGCACTTATTCGTATCTCTCAAACAGTTATTGTTTGAGAGATATAGGAAAATAAAGTTCTCTGGTCCCTCCCCTTTCTGCTTGATGAGCTGTAAAGCTGTCAGAAGCAAATTCTGGTCGCTTGACCAGATGTGACTCTTCAGCAGCGCCGATATAACGATATCTAAAGATAAATACTTAAGTTGGAATGGTCTATAAAGTGTGCCTGGCTTGCAAGCAGACTTTGTAGACCGTTCCAATGAAGTATTTATTTCTAAATAGCGTGATTTCAGCTCTGCTGAAGAGCCTCTGTCTGATCAAATGACTGGAATCTGCAGCTGTTAGCTAGATGGCAAACTTGAGTAAAACAGGCCATAAAGGTTTGAGAGATAAGACTTACATCGATGTTAATCTTTTTTTTAATGTCTACAATATTAAATCAACTTAAAATTAACCATTACTATCCATTTAAACTGATAATAATGTTTCAAAATAAAAGCAGCTCCAATTAATCGTCATAGTATTTGGGCCATGGAGAGTGTTATTTCAATACTGTCAGAGATGTATTTTGAGAGTGTGTAACTGATTACTGATGTAACACTGCTCACCTCAGAACAGAAAGGATGGCTTGCAGAGAGGGACAATCTTCAGTTAGCATAAAGGAAAAACCTGTCAAAGGGGGCACGGTTTTCATTGTTCTCACAGTAAGAAGATTGTCACTTGCTGTGAGCTGTCTTTAGACCAGATTCCACATCTGAGAGGAGGTGGCTTACACTAGGTTAAAGGGGGGATACTTTATCATTCAATTACTCTTGAACTACAACTCAGACAGTATTGAAATAGCTCTCTCCATGGCCCAAATACCATGAAGATTAATTGGAGCTGCTTTTATTTTAAACATTACTATCCATTAAGGTTCTTATTTGTATTTTAGGTTTTTGCCTTTCACAAATTTGGTTTATTCACTCTAGACTAAAGATGACTAAAAGGAGATCGTATCACAATGTACAAGTATATGAGAGGTCAATACAAGGATCTCTGTGTTGAGCTTTCCATTCCAAGGCCTGATCAAATAACCAGGGGGCACCCCTTGAGATTAGAAAAAAGAGGTTTAGTAGAGGATCGGGTGTTTTACAGTAAGCTCTGTTAAATTATGGAATTCCTTGCGCAAGAATGTGGTTATGGCAGATACAATGGATACAGTTAAGAGAAGATTAGAGAAGGGAAGATACAGGATTATACTGTGTATTAGTAGGCAAATCAGGAAGGTCTGATAAAGACTAACTTATTTGGTAGCAGGAAAGCTATATAATTCTCATGTCACTGGGTTAAAACGCAAAGGTTGAATTTGATGGACTTCTGTCTTTTTTCAACCTAATTTACAACGTTACAAAAACCCTGCTGATCAACTTACAATCAATTCTGGACCCAATATGATCCATGTAGCCTTTTTTCTCTTTATCCCTTTGGTATTGCACTTGTGTTTTAGTGAAATTGTATGCCAGTAGCATTATATTGCCTGGGAGAGCTAAACATACTTTTTAAATCTAATTCCTAAAAACTAATTTACTTTATAGATATCCAAATGCATAGGTTTCTTACAATATCATATGCATAGCACTGCCCAATACTTCTATGTCTACATATGGGGGTAATTTCTTTTGAACCCATATTTCACTTTTTTCTTCAAATCTTGTTTATTTAAACATCTCTTTTAGATCAATATATTTTTACTAGTTGAAGAGCCCGTTACACGGGCCACAGTGCCACTGCCAGCCGGTCGCGCGGTAGTCATGCACAGTAGAGACTCTCTACTGCGTATGACTGCATCGTTACACGCGTTTTAGCAAATTATTATATAGGATTATTATATTGCATTTTTTGCTTCATTTATTCACAGAGAATAAGATCTTATCTCCATGACATCTATACATCTAAATTTAGTACAGTGGCTTGTTTCCTTTTTAGCGCTTTTCATGGGTTTTTTTACCCTTTTTCTGCCCTTTAATCAGCACTTGATATACTAGCTAGATATACACCAAATGGTTCATTCTATTTTTTGCTAATGAAATCTTTATTATTATAATCTTTTAGTGTAACTATGAGACATCCTAATTATTAATTTTTAGGTCACTTTTTAATTTTTTTTTAAATGTTTTATTCAAATAATTTTTGTAGGGTCATTTCTCAGTAGAGCACTGTAGTCTACAACTGGTCCCTCCCATGCCCCTTGTGAAAACCTGCCTATTAGTCAAGGCTTATCCTGAGGTCTCACTTAATGCCACAGCTTCTGAGAACCCTTCATCTTTGTATCACAAATAGTATCAGTTCCATCACATATTCTGGATTGCATATGGGACTGCAAAATGATGATCAGCCTAACATTGGTGGGCACTGCTTTTGATGGCTAATAAGGGGTGGGACCCCTGAGATGCCTTTGCCCAAAATGGGCATCATGTGAGTATATATATTGGCATTTTGATATTTTTTCTGTATCAATAAATATTATTAAACGTTGATCAATCTGATTATCTTCTCTGCATTTAATCCTTTCTACTAGAACTACCATGGTGAAGTAGCTGGATTACAATGGCAACATCTTAATATCTCACCAGTATAAGAGGATTGGAGACATACAATATGATGGTCATAATCATTTACTGTTCCAGGACTACTGTTAATTTCACAATATAGAAACTTTGCTTACAATTAACATAGAGTTCACTCTTGCTTATCTGGCCATGTTACACTTGTATGCACCTGATGGGACTGAGGCCTTCAATACCACAGAGTCTGTGAGAATTTTGTTATGGTTCTTGTCATGCTGGATATTTCCCTTTTTGGAAATGAGGTCTTTGTCCTTCTCCCTCGATTCCATAACATGTATCTACATAATTAGGGGTGGGCAAAAGGTCCCAGTGTGTTCTAGTGAAAACAACAGCGAAAACCAAGCGACTGTCTGCTTTCTCACAGGAAAATCAGCCCTTAAAATCTTTGCCATTTTTCCCTACTGCCACAATGTTTCCACTATTTTTTTCAGTGGCTACAAACTTCCCGCCCCTTTGTTTACTTCACATTTTTGTGCAAAAAATTACATTTTCAATCAGTGCAACACATAACCAAGCAGCTAGAGAGATAGAGATGGTGATAGGCTATTTTGATGCTATTTATTTAGAAAAACTAAGGCAGCAGAGAAGGAGTCATCTGACAAAAAAAAGGAGATGGAAAGACCATGATGCATCCAGTGAGTTGGAGGAGCAAGTGACCATCACCAGCACAGAAGGGGCTGGGAGCACTAATTCCCCAGACCCAATGATGCCCAGTGTACCGACATAATCCCTGAGGAAAATGTAGGAACAAACCAGCAAAGGCACATGAAGAAGTGAGTAGAAGTGTGAGCAAGACAGATCAGCTACCTGTGCCTGCTACTGCTGCCAGTGTACCTTCCGATACTAAGGAGGAGGAGGAGAAGATGATGGCAAGTGTGACAGCAGGGGACCCTAAGTCATCCGCAAGCAGACCCACTACCACAAAGCAGATAGAGTGGCGGGGGTGAGGTTGGGGGTGCTGATTGTGAAGCAGCTGCTGGGACTAGCTCCAGTATAGACCCTAATGCTAAGGTAGAAGGGGAGCAGCCAGACTAGCGGTCAAGAGAGCCCACAACATCCCCCTGACCCTGTGATTCTCCTTCCCCTGGCATTATGCCTCTGGGACCTGATGCTGAGGAAGGCAGAACTAGCAGTGGCTAGCAGCAATAATAGCATCAGCTGCCTGTGCCTGATGCTAGGGCTGCACCTCACTGACAAGGCCCAACAAGACCAAAACATACATCAGGGTTTGGCCACTTCTCTTGTTCAGAGAGGAATATTCTGGCACTTCGTGGCTGGACTGCCTTTTGGTAGGATCAGTATGATGTGCTTTAAGATATTTCCTCTCTGTGAAAGGCACTAGTGAGCTAAAAGAGATTGCACCCTGGGTAGGATACTTATCCTATACAGCCTCATCAATTCGAGGGCAGGCTCGTTCCTAGTTGAGCATATCTGACTACCTCTTTGCAAATTATCATTGGGATTGGTCACCCTAAGGGTAACAGTGTAATCCAGACTTGGACCCCTTGCTCACAGTGCCTAGTTAGATCAGCTGCACAGCACGGATGAGGCCAAACAAAGCTGACACATATATGTCTGGGGTTGGCTGCTTCTCTTGTTCAGAGAGGAATTGTCTGACACTTTGTGGCTGGACTGCCTTTTGGTAGGATCAATATGATGTGCTTTAGGATATTTCCTCTCTGTGAAAGGCACTAGTGAGCTAAAAGAGATTGCACCCTGGGTAGAATACTTATCCTATAGAGCCTCATCAATTTGAGGGCAGGCTCATTCCTAGTTGAGCATCTTTTTCTCTTTGCGTATGCAAATTATCCTTGGGATTGGTCACCCTAAGGGTAACAGGGTTATCCAGACGTAGACCCCTTGCTCACAGTACCTAGAGAGACCAGCTGCACCTCACTGACGAGGCTCAACAAGGCTGAAATGTACGTCTGGGGTTGGCTGCTTCTCTTGTTCAGAGAGGAATTGCCTGGCATTTCTTGGCTGGACTGCCTTTTGGTAGGATCAGTATGATGTACTTTAGGTCATTTTCTCTCTGTGAAAAGCACTAGTGCGCTAAAAGAGATTGCTCCTTGGGTAGGATACTTATCCTATAGAGCCTCATCAATTCGAGGGCAGGCTCATTCCTAGTTGAGCATCTCTGACTATCTCTTTACATATGCAAATTATCCTTGGGTTTGGTCACCCTAAGGGTAACAGGGTAATCCAGATGTGGACCTTGCTCACAGTGCCTAGAGAGATCAGCTGCACCTCACTGATGAGACCCAACAAGGCTGAAACGTACATCTGGGGTTGGCTGCTTCTATTGCTCAGAGAGGAATTGCTTGGGACGTCTTGGCTGGACTGCCTTTTGGTAGGATCTGTATGATTTGCTTTAGGATATTTCCTCTCTGTGAAAGGCACTAGTGAGCTAAAATAGATTGCACCCTGGGAAGGATACTTATCCTATAGAGCCTCGTCAATTCGAGGGCAGGCTTGTTCCTAGTTGAGCATCTCTGACTATCTCTTTGCGTGTGCAAATTATCCTTGGGATTGGTCACCCTAAGGGTAACAGGGTAATCCAGACTTGGACCCCTTGCTCACAGTGCCTAGAGAGGTCAGCTGCACCTCACTGACAAGCCCCAACAAGACCGAAAAGTACATCAGGGTTTGGCTGCTGCTCTTGTTCAGAGAGGAATTGCCTGGCACTTCATGGCTGGACTGCCTTTTGGTGGGATCAGTATGATGTACTTTAGGATATTTCCTCTCTGCGAAAGGCACTAGTGAGCTTAAAGAGATCTCACCCTGGGTAGGATACTTATCCTATAGAGCCTCATCAATTCGAGGGCAGGCTCATTCCTAGTTGAGCATCTCTGACTATCTCTTTGCGAATGCAAATTATCCTTGGAATTGGTCACCCTAAGGTAACAGGGTAATCCAGACGTAGACCTTGCTCACAGTGCCTAGAGAGATCAGCTGCACCTCACTGACTAGGCCCAACAAGGCTGAAACGTACTTCAGGCTCGTTCCTAGTTGAGCATCTCTGACTATCTCTTCGCGCATGTAAATTATCCTTGGGATTGGTATTGCGTTGCTCGTGTTATTGCTGGCGACATTATGACTGTGCTTCTTCCTGATATATTCTTATTGGCTAACTTGGTGTTGCTCCACCCAGTGATAACCCTTAAATACTGAGCCCTGTCACTTTAGCAGTTACCTTTTGTGGTGTTTCCATTACTAAGCGCTTGCTGCTGAATTTGTGTGTTTCCTGTGTATGACCCAGACTGCCTGACTACTCTACCTGTATCGTTCCTGCTCTGTGTACCGACCCAGATTGGCTGACGTTCCTGCTCTGTGTACCGACCCAGCCCGGCTGACGTTCCTGCTCTGTGTACCGACCCGGATTGGCTGACGTTCCTGCTGTGTGTACCGACCCTGATTGGCTGATGTTCCTGCTCTGTGTACCGACCCGTCCTGGCTGACGTTCCTGCTCTGTGTACTGACCCGGTCCTGCTTACTACCCCATCCGGTATCCTGTTGAGGGCCATACTCCAGTTTCTCTCTGTCCACGGACAGATCCTCTGTTGCCTCAGTTGCTGCTCCGGCAGCCAGTTACTGTGACCCGATCAGCATTGTGCCTTGTTATGCGAGGTTACTAATAACTGTAACCTGACCTATGTCAGTATTGTATTGTATATATATACTGGACCTGTGTGGGTATTTTGTACAGCTACCTGTCCTGTGTCAGTAGTATACTGTGGCATACATACTGGACCCACGAGGGTTATTTTATTACTGTGGTTCTTTGCATTTTACCTAAACCTTCCATGTCTGAGTGTCCATAAAACCGTAACAATTGGTAGTGAGCATCTCTGACTATCTCTTTATGTATGCAAATTATCCTTGGGATTGGTCACCCTAAGGGTAACAGGGTAATCCAGACTTGGACCCCTTGCTCACAGTGCATCTCTGACTATCTCTTTGCCTATTTTTTTTGGGGGGGGCAGACACAGTGACATGTGGAAAGGAAGGGACACAGGTTGGCACAACCACCCTGATAACCCACATAAAATACTGACATTGTGACATTTAGGTGAAGAATGTTAAATCCAAACCCCTCACAAAGAAAATTGGGAGGCACTGTTGCTGTACACCCTGTCTCTCCCCAAGTGCGTCAAGAGCCGAGGCGGAAATCAAAGAGGAACAATAGAGAAACCCTGTCTGAGCCTGAAATTTTAATGGTGAGGGAAAACACCTAGCAATGTCTTCTGGCTACCCACCTCTATCATTGTTACCTCCCCCACAAGTTGATAGCAATTCTTTTGTTGCAAAGATGTGGTAGTTCATGTCCACCGATTGCACACTGTGTGGTGAGTTGACCACACATAGTAACGTGGTGTAATATAAACACAGACATGGAATCAAGCAGTATCTGAAGAGATTCCATCCCACAGAATACGCTAAGCTGGTGGCAGGGACGATTTATCACTATTATTATTAAGACTGCAATCCTTAGTCCAAAAAATCATCACTGTTTCCTCAGGGCTTGTGCCTCTAACAAGTCAAATCAATGTTTCCTCAGGGCTTGGACCGCTAACATAGAGTACTGTGCAAAAGTCTTAAGCAGGTGTGAAAAAATACTGTAAAGTAAGAATGCTTTCAAAAATAGACATGTTAATAGTTTATATTTATCAATTAACAAAATGATAGTGAGTGAACAAAAGGAAAATCTAATCAAATCAATATTTGGTGATGTTACATACCAATTTTTTATTTTTATTGATTAACTGTCCTCCCGCATCCCAGTCAACAAACTCCCCCCCATAAAAATCCCTGTTCAATTGTTTCTTTCCCCAGGTTCCTCCAACACAGGCGCCCTCAGACCCTTTTATATAATGCCTTTGGGAAATAAAAATAAAATCTGCTATATTTTGTGTGTAAATTCAATGTTCTCATTGATTCCAATTTAATGAGCTAGGCGAAAACAAGTGGAAAAACTGAACTTTTCGCTGGAAATCTTCCACTATGCATGAAGTGCCATTTCTCCTCAGTGTACACTCCACAGCAATGCAGAATGGGGTTATTTCCTCGCCCTCAGCTGGTAGGACCAATCAGAATACAACTAGCACGCTTCTGTCCTGGCTTACTTAGTTACTTTTGTTTCGACAGCTGGTGGACTGAGGGAGTTCTCCCTCCTAGTATACTGTCTGTAATTTATATTTTCGGACGTTGCCTTCCCCTTTACTGGACTCACTGGAGCTGTGGATTGGAAGGCCACATGCCATTGCTGCCCGCTAGAATCCAAGGGCTTGATACTTTTACCATTGCTAAAACTGGCGTTGCATTAAGAACAAGCAATGTGTATTTTGAAGACGTGTTTCACTGGTACTCTATTGCAGAACCACGGTAAAACAAAGCCAGAGTAGACAGCACATTTCTACATACTGACAAAAACGGCGCTGTCTGCTTCTATTCAACTACCGCCTAATAAAACACGATGAAATGTCAATATCCAAAGAAATAGCGGCAAAGACATGAAGATCAAAGCTAAGTGTATACACTTGGCATTTATTCATGACATTTCTTCATGGCCTATATTTATCACATTTCTTCATGGCATTTTTACTTACTTGGGCATTAAATGGAAGCATTTACTTAGTGAAATATTCACAGTACAATAATGTTTTAACCCTTTGAGTGCCAGTGAGGTATGCAACATATTGCTTTGCAATGCATTGCGTACCCCTCTGCCACTTAAAGGGTTAAACGATGTCATAGTGAATGCTTTGTATTCATACTTTTGTTTTATTTTACAGGCAGAAGAAAGAAGGAAGATAAGGCAGAAGATAGAAGACTGAAGAGAAGACAGAAGGAGAAGGACAATGGATGACAGTTAAGTGTAAGACATATGAGTTACTGATTGGTGCTTGGCAGTATGTCAGATACCGATCGTTAGCTTTTTTACTGTTAAGTTCCCAATACTGCCATTATTTTGAGGCGTTTTGGGAACTTAACACACAAAACGTACATTTGGCCACAAGACCATTTTTGTGGCCTAAGTCCATTGTGCTTTAAGCTGGTAGGACTTTTGAATACCGACCAAGACATTTTCTTTTTGTTGAGTCGGTATCCATTTTGCCCTACCGGCTTTTTTTAGAGCAAACATTTGCATCAAGCCCTTAATCTCCAAGGCGGCTATGGAACCAATGTCTCCAAATCAGAGATGTTTGGGTTTTTACTCCACTCTCTTCATTGTACCCAAACCCATCGGGACCTTCAGAACGATTCTGGACTTGAAGATCCTAAATAGCTTCAACAGGAGTTGGAGACCTTGGCATCAGTATTCAGAGCCATACCTCGGCAGGCCTTCATGACCAAGATAGATTTACAGGCCACCTATCATCATATACCAGTAAGACCTTTTTACTGGCATTTACTAAGATTTGCCATACTGAATAAATACGTTTAGTTCTTTCTTTTGGGCTATCCCCTGCCCCCAGGGTATTCACAAATTTATTAGCAGTGTCCCTTCAAGTCCTTTAAACAGAGGGTATAATATTAATCCTTTAGTTAGACAACCTTCACACTGTAGGCAGTTCAAGCCAGCACCTACATGCAAAGAACCTTGCAGCGCCTGTCAAAACTAGGGTGGCTAGTAAGCCAAGAAAAAAAGCATCCTAGTTCCATCAGAGGAAATTGTCTTTTTGGGTCTGAAAATAAATTCCCTGTCAGGCAAAGTTTTCCTGTCAACTGTCAGGGTAAAACGGTTACGGAAGGCAGTAAAGGCTTTCACAAGCCTAAGGTACCATACAGCTCAGGACTTCATGGAGTTGATTGGAATCCTCAAGTTCCCCATTCAAATCTTGTCAGAAAGTTCAGAACAACTTTCTGACCTTCTGGAACAGGGATGTGCAGAATGTTTCACAAAAAAATTCCTCTTCTAAGAACAATCAGAAAGGACTTGTCCTGGTGGAGAAACAAAAGGAACCTTCAGCAAGGGTGCCAGATGCAGTAGCCATGTTGCGAAATTGTCAACACTGATGCCAGTGTATCAGGTTGGGGCAGAACCTGGAGAAATCAGATAACCCAGGGGTTATGGTCTCACAATGAGAAGACATATCATTTAAACAGGGCTAAAAATGTAATGTACTGAGCTACTAGCCAGGCCTGAAAAGTTACTCGCCTCCAGGTTCCATGCCTAGCCCCACCCACATCCCTGCCTTTAACCCCACCTATATCCCCACCTTTAACACCACCCATCTCAGGTTCTCTTTGATGAAATTCTGCCCACACCCTATCCACCTCCACACCCTGTCAACACACGGCCCACACCCTGTCCACACACTGCCCACACCTTCTCCACCTCCACACTCTGTCCACACACTGCCTGCACTGTGTCCACCCTCAAACCCCATCCACACACACTGCCCACACTCTGTCCACCCTCACACCCTGTCCACCCTTACCACACACTGCCCACACCCTGTCCACCCTCACAACCTGTTCACCCTTCACACACTGTGTACCCTGCCCACACTGTTCACCCTGCCTACCTCCACATTGTCCACCTCAACACTGCTCCCCACACACTGTCCACCCCCACATTGCCCACACTGTCCAAGTTCACTCTGTCCAAATTGTCAAAGAGGGACACTTTTGTTTTAGGTGGTGTGGGTGGGGGCGTGACAGGTGGACTGAGGATTAGCGATACATTTTAGGTAATTTTGTATGAATGAATAGATGATTTAGAACGAAACCAAAGTATTTTATTTACAGAGGCTAATTTATGAACCCATATACTGAAGTCGAATCAAACATTAATGTGAGTTTTATTGTGAAGCAATTTGATACTCTAATATACACTCCATATGGTTTGATCTCCTAAAAAGAGAGATAACAGGGTAAGAATGAGAGACAGAGGAATTTGGGTCTTAAAGATGGCCACTTCTAAAATATGTAGAAGGAGGTGAAATCATAACCAAATAGACTTGTAGTACAAAAAAACACAATATAACCACAATTTATCCATACATACTGTAATTTGCTGCTATTATTCAGTGTATACAGCACAAATAGATCACACTATTAAACTCCCTGGCAATCAAGGGGTTAGTTACCTCCCCAGGGATTTCAGATACTCACTCAAGACCAATGTCTCTTTTTCCCCTATTTGCAGCCATTGGTGGACCATAACCCTTTGCGTGCCAAAGAGGTAAGCAATGCATTGCTCTGTGTGTATGGTATGTACAGATGTGTATCATCACATTGCTCCACAACAATAAAACTGCAGTAATTCAGGACTATTCATACTCGTACTCACTTCATTTGAGGGTTGAGACAGGGTTGGCTGGGCTATTTTATATGTTTGATATCCAGTGCATATTATGGTATAAAATAAACAGCAAATAAATATATATCAGATATTAAACATAAAAAATAGCCCAGCCATCTCTGTCTCATCCTTCAACTGATATGAGTATGAGTATACTAATGGCCCTGAATACTGCAATGTTATTGCTGTGGAGCAATGTGATGACATACGTTACACAGTCTGATCTAAAAAGAACAGGGGAATGACAGGACAGCATAACAAGGGGCAGGGGGAAGACAGACATATACACAAATAAAATATAAGACTATGTTTAGTGTTATGGTATTAAAAAAACAGCAAATACACATAGTCTTATATTTTACTTGTGTATATGCCTGTCTTCCCCAGTGGAAATTTTGAGCCCTGACATAAACATTCTGGAGTTAAGAGCAATATTAAATTGTCTGAAAAAATTCAAGGCCCATCTGAAGTCAAAATCTGTGCTAATCAGGTTAGACAGCATGATATTTGTTATGTACATCAGAAACCAAGGGGACACAAAAATGATTTACTTTTAAAAGGTTGAACCCGAAAGAGCTTGTAACCAAATGACCCAGTTACCATGTCGCCTGGATAAAAATGTCAACATGAGAATCTCGCACTGCATGACATAGAGAGATTCTCATGTCGTGTATTGAACGGTCGCTTCACTATTTAAATAGTAACCCGCTTGAAAACACCATTCAAATAGCAGCCAGCAAAGACAGCCAGATTCCAGTGTAACCCATTCTATTTACACTTGCTAGCCTGCTTTAAGACACCACAGAGTACTACCAGAGCTGCAGCTGGTAGACAGCCAGATGCCAGTGCTGGAGTGATCTATTCTGCACAAAGGAGAGCGGGCAATATCTATACCTTGCCGAGGAGTTTGCTCAGGGAGTGCTCTGTTGTGCAGAATAGATCACTCCAGCACTGGCATCTGGCTGTCTACTCAGCTCAGGAAATGCTCCGTGGTGTCTTCAAGTGGGCTAGCAAAGGTAAATACAATGGGTTGCACTGGCATCTGGCTGTCTTTGCGGGCTACAATTTAAAAGGTGTTTTCAAGCAGGCTGCTATTTAAATGGTGAAGCAACCTTTCAATACGCAACGTGAGAATCTCGAGCAGTGTGAGATTCTCATGTCAACATTTTTATCCAGTCGACATGGTAATTGGGTCATTTGGTCGCACGCAAAAGAGAGTGCAACCTTTTAAAAGGATAGCCACAAAAAGCAGAACCTTGAAAAACAAGGCCCAGAAACAACTTTCTTGGGCAGAAAAAAATCTAAACAAAATTTCAGCCACTCATATTTCAGGGATAACAAACCTTCAGGCAGACATTTTGAACAGGATGAACCAGGGAGAGTGGTCTCTAAAACCAGACATCTTTCAACAACTGACAGATGGCGAGTAGTGATGATCGAGCACCCCAATGCTCGGGTGTTCGGGTGCTCTGGCCGAGCGCCCCCGGAGGCTCGAGTGCTCGGCCGAGCACCCGAGCCCCATTCAAGTCAATGGGAGGACTCGAGCATTACACCAGGCACCCCCTGCTCTGATGAGGGGAGGGTGCCTGGTTCATAGGAAAAGGTCAGAAAATGATGGAAACACCACAGAAATGGTTCAGGGACAGCATAGGGAGGATGTCTGGATGCATCTTGGACTCCAACGTCGCTGCTGGGAATGATGTTTCGCCCGTAGTACGCCATTTTTACAGACTGACCGTAAAACACACAAAAAGGAAGATAAAAACGACTTTAGGCGAAAAATTGTTACCAAACAGTATTTGCTGTATATTTACTTGTATATCATCTGCAAATTCTGCAAAAAATTTTTCGGAACTGGGGCCATGATTAAGAGGGAAACATGCGCAGCGTAAAGCAGGTGTTCAACGTGGTTATGGCCCGGGTAAGGTACAGCATTCAGGAACGGAGGCCGCAGCTACCACAGGTTTTACAACATGTCCGTTTGCCCTTGTTAAGTCCAAAATTTATAGTCGGAACAGTGGGGTCTGATCCATTGAGTAAAAGTGACGAAGTGACTTAGTGGATGAAGCCAAGAACTACCTTCTGCTCTGTCGAACACCCCAGCCCTATTTAATTCAATGGGAGGACCTGAGGCACTCCGATACAACCTGTATATCACAAAATGGAGGGCCTCATTCACATTGTGGTACAATAGTTCAGG
The DNA here is from genome assembly GCA_037306005.1 of Rhinophrynus dorsalis. NCBI lineage: Eukaryota > Metazoa > Chordata > Amphibia > Anura > Rhinophrynidae > Rhinophrynus > Rhinophrynus dorsalis. Next base: position 173,235,510 of record CM074720.1, on the reverse strand, counting down.
TAGTGGTCCAACACTCATAAAGCCTATGCACTAAGTGAAAGGGCTGCCAAAAATTAGACTGAAATGTCACTCCAATACACCCTTTATTACACATAAAGGAGGGCATCATACACAGCCTTGAAAAATTAGGATTAATGGCCTGCTGGTGACCCTCTAAAACATTAGGGGCGAGGGCATGCCGCTAAGCTGACCATCTAAAACATTAGGAATGAGGGTCTGCTGCTGAGCCGACCATCTAAAACATTATGGGTGAGGGTCTGCTGCGGAGCTGACCATCCTAAACATTATATGCGAAGGCCCGCTAGTGAGCTGACGCTATAAAACATTATATGAGAGGGCCCGCTAGAGAGCTGACCCAATAAAACATTATATGAGAAGGCCCGCTGGTGAGCTGACCTATACAAAAATTGTCAAACAGGGCCCGCTGGTGAGCTGGCCCTATATAAAAATTATATCACAGGGCCCGCTGGTGAGCTGGCCCTATATAAAAATTATATCACTGGGCCCGCTGGTGAGCTGGCCCTATATAAAAATTAAATCACTGGGCATATGGAAGAGGAGGAGGAGGATGAGAAGATTAAGAGTCAACCATATACCCGTTTTTTGGGTGGAAGGGGTGAATGGGAATACAGAGTATTCCCATCATTGTAAATAACATATCTAAAGTGACTTTATGTTCACCCGGGGCTTTCCTCCAGTGGAGTGGAGAAGTCAGGGGAAATCCAGGCCTTGTTCATTTTTATAAGTGTCAACCTATCAGCATTTTCGGTGGAAAGGCGGATACGCTTATCTGTTATGATGCCACCAGCAGCACTAAATACCCGCTCAGACAGAACGCTGGCGGCAGGGCAGGCCAGCACCTCCAAGGCGTAGAGGGCCAGTTCATATCACGTGTCCAGCTTGGACACCCAGTAGTTGTAAGGCACAGAGGGATCATTGAGGACGCTGACACGGTCTGCTGCGTACTCCTTCACCATCTTCCAAAACTTTTCCCTCCTTGTGACACTAGGCTGCGCATCAGGGTGAGGGTGCTGGCGGGGTGTCATGAAGGCACCATTTTGCTTGTCCTCTCCACCGGAGGAATGAGAGATGAGAAATTCTCTTTGTAGCGGGGGTCCAGAAGGGTGAACACCCAGTAATCCGTGTTGTCTAAAATGCATATAACGCGTGGGTCACGGGAAAGGCAGCCTAACATAAAGTCAGCCATGTGTGCCAGAGTACCAACAGGCAAGATTTCGCTGTCCTCACCAGGAGGATGACTCTCAATCTCCTCATCCTCTTTCTCCTCTTCTGCCCACCCACGCTGAAGAGATGGAAATAAAGTTCCATGGCTACCCTCTGTAGCGGAGGCAACCGTGTCTTCCTCCTCCTCCTCCGCCTCCTCCAATTGTCGCTGAGAAGACGAAGTGAGGGTGCTCTGGCTATCACCTTGTGTAAGCTCTTCCTCCCCCATTTCCACCTCTTCCACATGCAAAGCGTCGGTTTTAATTGTAAGCAGCGAGCGTTTCAGTAGACACAGAAGTGGGATGGTTACACTGATAATAGCGTTATCGCCGCTCACCATCTGTGTCGATTCCTCAAAATTGCGTAAAACCTCACAGAGGTCTGACATCCATTCCCACTCCTCACTTCTGATTAGAGGAAGTTGAACGGAGAGGCGACGACCGTTTAACAGCTGGTACTCCACTACTGCCCTCTGCTGCTCACAAAGCCGGGCCAACATGTGGAAGGTGGAGTTCCAGAGCGTGCACACGTCACACAGCAGCCGGTGAGCTGGCAATTGTAAGCGCTGCTGCAGCTTCAACAGGCCGGCTGAAGCTGTAGATGACTTACGGAAATGTGCACACACGCGGCGCACCTTCGTCAAGAGATCATGCAAATTGGGGAAGGTTTTTAGAAATCGCTGAACCACTAAATTAAATACATGCGCTAGGCATGGTACGTGTGTGAGCTTGCCGAGCTCCAAAGCCGCCACCAAGTTACGCCCATTATCACACACAACCATGCCTGGTTGCAGGTTGAGTGGCGAGAGCCACTGCTCGGTCTGGTGACTAATCCCCTGCAACAGCTCTGAGGCCGTGTGCTGTTTGTCCCCAAGGCAGATCAGCTTCAGCACGGCCTGTTGACACTTCCCCACTACAGTGCTACACTGCTTCCAGCTACCGGCTGATGGGTGAGTGGCGCTGCGCGCAGAGAATTCGGAGGTGGAAACGGAGGAGGAGGAGCCAATAACGTAGGTGCTGGCGGAAACCCTGATGGAGGTAGGGCCCGCAATCCTCGGCGTGGGTAGCACCTGTGCCATCCCAGGGTCCGAGTCGCTCCCAGCCTCCATGACATTCACCCAGTGTGCCGTCAGGGAAATGTAGCGTCCCTGGCCACAAGCACTTGTCCATGTGTCAGTAGTTAAGTGGACCTTCCCAGTAACTGCGTTGGTCAGGGCACGGGTGATGTTAAGGGACACATGGTGGTGTAAGGCGGGGACGGCACACCGGGAAAAGTAGTGGCGGCTGGGGACTGCGTACCGAGGGACAGCTGCTGCCATCAGGCTGCGGAAGGACTCAGTGTCCACAAGCCTAAATGGCAGCATTTCGATGGCCAGTAATTTGGAAAGGTGTGAGGTTAGTGCTATGGCCTGTGGGTGGGTGGCTGGGTATTTTCGCTTGCGCTCAAATGCCTGGGGTAACGACATTTGGACGCTGCGCTGGGACAGGGAAGTGGATGTGGTCGCTGATGGTGCTTCAGATGGTACAGGTGCAGGGCGGGAGGTATGCGGGCCTGCGCCTTCGACAGGCGATTGGCCGGCACCAAAAACAGGGGAAGAGGAGGCAGTGGTGTGGCCTGCAGACACAGATTGCCGATCCGGGCGTTCCTCCCACTTATTACGGTGCTTGGATGCCATGTGTCGGATCATGCTGGTGGTGGTGAGGTTTCTAGTGTTCATGCCTCGGCTCATTCTGGTGTGGCACAGGTTGCAAACTACAATTTTTTTGTCGTCCGCACTTTCCTTAAAAAAACTCCATACCACGGAACACCTAGCCCTTGGCAAGGGAGATTTACGCAAGGGGGTGCTCCGTGGAACATTTGCGGGCCGGTTTGGTGCGGTCCGCCTTCTTTCTTTAGCCACACCACTGCCTCTTCCAGCCTGTTGCGGTGCTGCAGATGGCTCACCCTCAGGACTGCTGTCATCGTTTGGCTCTCCACCTTCCCAGGTGGGGTCAGTGACCTCATCGTCCACCAAGTCCTCCTCCACTTCCTCACTCTGATCATCCTCCTCATTTCTTGATCCCACCACATACTCAGTCATTGACAACTGTGTATCATCCTCCTCATCAAGGTCTTGAGACAGTAATTGTGGTTGATTTGATGGCAACTGTGTCTCATCATCATCATCATCCACTTCCTTTGACCTTAAATGCCGTTCCCCTCTGTCATCTTCTTGTGATTGGGTACCCTCTAGAGGCTGTGAATCAGGGCACAAGATCTCATGTTCCTCTGCAAGCGTGCTTGGAGAGAGGTTCAAATCAAGGATTGGTGATGAGACGAGCTCCTCACTATATCCCAGTGTGGGATCACTTCTTTGGCCAGACCCTCTATGGTGGGAGGAAGGATGATCAGGGTGAGGATTATGTTGACCAGACTCTTGGCTACTGAGAGTGGACTTGGTGGAAGACAGGGTGGTGCTTAACCGACTGGAAGCAGTATCAGATGAAATCCAACCGACCACCTGTTCGCAGTGGTCTGACCTCGAGAGTGATGTCCTGCGACGCCCTGTAAAATGAGACATGAAGCTAGGTATGGTGGATGTCTTTCTTTCTTGTGCTCTGGCACCAGGCACAGTTTCTACGCGTCCTGACCCGCGCCCTGAACTATCAGGATCACGTCCACTTCCCCGTCCCTTTTTACCCGCCTTCTTCATATTACACGGAATATGTGCCGCTAATCTGCGGCTAGGCACACTAAACAGAATGTGACGCTAATCTGCGGCTAGGCACAGTGAACGGAATATGTGACGTTAATTTATGAATTTGCACACTAAACAATATGTGCCGCTAATCTGCGGCTAGGCACACTAAACAGAATGTGACGCTAATCTGCGGCTAGGCACAGTGAACGGAATATGTGACGTTAATTTATGAATTTGCACACTAAACAATATGTGCCGCTAATCTGCGGCTAGGCACACTAAACAGAATGTGACGCTAATCTGCGGCTAGGCACAGTGAACGGAATATGTGACGTTAATTTATGAATTTGCACACTAAACAATATGTGCCGCTAATCTGCGGCTAGGCACACTAAACAGAATGTGACGCTAATCTGCGGCTAGGCACAGTGAACAGAATGTGACGCTAATTTGTGAATTTGCACACTAAACAGAATGTGCCGCTAATCTGCGGCTAGGCACACTAAACAGAATGTGACGCTAATCTGCGGCTAGGCACACTAAACAGAATGTGACGCTAATCTGCGGCTAGGCACAGTGAACGGAATATGTGACGTTAATTTGTGAATTTGCACACTAAACAGAATGTGACAATAATCTATGGCTAGGCACACGTTTAAAATGGCCCTTTTTGTCACTGCGTTGTACAATATTTGTCCCTGTGCACCTAGTACAATGTCACCTTACTAATATCCCACCTTAAAAAAAAAAATGAAATTGTGCCCCCCCAAACAAAATATAAATGCTGCCCCCACACACAACAGTCCTAAAAGGGACTTTTGGGTCTTGAACTACTACCAACACTTTTATTCTCCCTACACTGACTTTCCCTGCCTGATCGCATCTCTCCCTGGCTGAGAATGAGCAGAACTCGCGAGTCGGGTGCTATACAGCACCCAATCACGAGTTCTGGACAGCCAATCAGTGTAATGCCAGCAGCCAACATGGCTGCTGGCATTACACTGATGTCAGAGCCTCCCCGCACGTTTATTGGCTGCGCAGCAGCCGCGAAACGTGCGGGGAGGAGACCCGAACATGGCGGGCGAGCACATGCGGTACTCGTACGAGTACCGCCATGTGCCGAGCAGAGCGATGCTCGAGCCGAACCGAGCTTCGGCCGAGCATGCTCGCTCATCACTAATGGCGAGTACCATAGGTAGCTCTAATGGCATCAAGTCAAAACAAAAAATGTGTGAGGTACTTCTCAAGATGGAAGTATATAAAGGCAGCAGGGATGGACGCCATGACCATGACCTGGAATTTTCATCTAGCATATGTTTTTCCTCTCATTCCCATGCTAACAAGAGTACTGAGCAAAATTCAGGTAGACAGATCAGAGGTGATTCTGGTAGCCCCTTACTGGCCAAGGAGAGTTTGGTTTTCCCAACTGATCCAGATGTCAGTAGATCCCCCGAGGTCTCTGCCTCAGGTCTGAGACTTGCTCAGTCAGGGACCAGTCCTTCAATAACATCTTGAAAACTGACTGCCTGAAGGCTGAGTGGCAGTCTCTAAAATCAAAAAGGTCTTTCCGCCAAAGTGGCCAGGACTGTTATAAATGTAAAAAACCTTCTGCAGCAAAGATATACTGTTATATGTGGTCTACCTTTAGAAAGTGGGGTTCTAAACATAACTTGTCAAAATCAGATATTTTCCCAACCAGAATTCTGGATTTTTTACAGGAAGGATGTGATCTAGGCTTAAAAATCTGCATCTATTAAGGTCCAGTTGTCAACCTTATCTGCCATTCTAGCTGTCCAATTTATTTAGATTGACTTGGTCAAAAAACTTTATCAGTAGGGTGACCATATGTACCGTTTTGAACGGGACAGTCCCGTTTTTTTCACATTTTCTGACTGTCCCGTTGTTTTAACATAAAAGGCAATTTTGTCCCATTTTTACGGTTTGGACCAGTTTCATGCGAGACATGTTGGAAGGAATTGTCATTATAATACAAATTCAGTAATTTAATTAAGACCGTAAGCAATGAACAGCATAACACTATGAGAAAATGGCCATGTAACCTCCACCTGGAGACAGGATGTAGTTTCGGTTTCCCTCTAGTGGTTACAACTCTTTGTGCAGGTTCTCTGACATCATCTACACGCGTGAGTTCCTGTCTGCAGGAAGGTAATCCTGTGTATTCCTCTACCAAGATGGCGGCAGCGGCAGCCTTGTGTCAGACTGACTGAGGCACGGAGTGTAGACAGTGGACTCCATATTAGCGCGCGCCGTCACGACCTAGGAGGAGGCCAGCCACCAGCAGGACTAAGGATCAGGAGGCCTAAGTGCCAGCAGCAGCCGGCACTGCAGCATATGATCTGACTGGACTGGAGTAGACTGAGAGGCAGCTTAAAAATGAGTCAGTATCATGAGTGCAAATGCAACACTGCAATTGGGTTCACTAAAAGTCTAACCATTTAAAACGTTGCAAAATGTCATATAATATGGCCACGCACATGGTTGCAATACCATGTCTCTGTTTGCTTGTTCTTTGGAATTTCAGGTGGACACAGGGTGGGCAGGATGTGGAGATGGACACAGGATGGGCAGGTTGTGGAGGTTAACACAGTGTGGAGGTGGACACAGGGTGGGCAAGATGTGGAGGTGGAGTTGGTGGACACAGGATGGGCAGGGTGTGGAGGTTAACACAGTGTGGAGGTGGACACAGGGTGGGCAGGATTTGGAGGTGGACACAGGATGGGCAGGGTGTGGTGGTTAACACAGTGTGGAGGTGGACACAGGGTGGGTAAGATGTGGAGGTGGACACAGGATGGGCAGGGTGTGGAGGTGGACACAGTGTGGAGGTGGACACAGGGTGGGCAGGGCGTGGAGGTGGACACAGTGTGGAGGTGGACACAGGGTTGACAGGATGTGGAGGTGGATACATGGTGTGGACACAGGGTGTGGAGGTGAACACAGAGTGTGGACACAGGGTGTGGGGGTGGACAGAGGGTGGGCAGGATGTGGAGGTGGACACAGGGCAGAGGTGGACACAGGGTGGGCAGGATGTGGAGGTGGAGTCGGAGGACACAGGATGGGCAGGGTGTGGAGGTTAACACAATGTGGAGGTGGACACAGGGTGGGCAGGATGTGGAGGTGGACACAGGATGGGCAGGGTGTGGACGTTAACACAGTGTGGAGGTGGACACAGGGTGGGCAGGGTGTGGAGGTTGACACAGTGTGGAGGTGGACACAGGGTGGGCAGGGTGTGGAGGTGGACACATGGTGTGGACACAGGGTGTGGAGGTGGACACAGAGTGTGGACACAGGGTGTGGAGGTGGACACAGAGTGTGGATACAAGGTGTGGAGGTAGACACACGGTGGGCAGGATGTGGAGGTAGACACAGTGTGGAGGTGGACACAGGATGGGCAGGGTGTGGAGGTGGACACAATGTGGAGGTGGACACAGGGTGGGAAGGGTGTGGAGGTGGACACAGTGTGGAGGTGGACACAGGGTGGGCAGGGTGCGGAGGTGGGCACAGTGTGGAGGTGGACACAGGGTTGACAGGATGTGGAGGTGGACACAAGGTGTGGAGGTGGACACAGAGTGTGGAGGTGGACACAGGGTGGGCAGGGTGTGGAGGTGAGCACAGTGTGGAGGTGGACACAGGGTTGACAGGATGTGGAGGAGGACACATGGTGTGGACACAGGGTGTGGAGGTGGACACAGAGTGTGGAGGTGGACACAGGGTGGGCAGGGTGTGGAGGTGGGCACAGTGTGGAGGTGGTCACAGGGTTGACAGGATGTGGAGGTGGACACATGGTGTGGACACAGGGTGTGGAGGTTGACACAGTGTGGAGCTGGAAACAGGGTGGGCAGGGTGTGGAGGTGGGCACAGTGTGGAGGTGGACACGGGGTTGATAGGATGTGGAGGTAGACACATGGTGTGGACACAGGGTGTGGAGGTGGACACAGAGTGTGGACACAGGGTGTGGAGGTGGACACAGGGTGGGCAGGATGTGGAGGTGGACACAGGGTGGGCAGGATGTAGAGGTGGACACAGGGTGGGCAGGGTTTGGAGGTGGACACAGTATGGAGGTGGACACAGGGTGGGCAGGGTGTGGAGGTGGACACAGTGTGGAGGTGGACACAGGGTGGGTGGGCAGGGTGTGGAGGTGGACACAAGGTGGACACAGGGTGTGGAAACAGGGTGTGGAGGTGGACACATGTTGTGTCCACACAATGTGTGGAGGTGGACACAGGTTGTATCCACACAATGTGTGGAGGTGGACACAGGTTGTGTCCACACAATGTGTGGAGGTGGACACAGGGTGTGGACACAGGGTGTGGAGGTGGACACAGAGTGTGGACACAGGGTGTGGAGGTGGACACAGAGTGTGGACACAAGGTGTGGAGGTGGACACAGGGTGGGCAGGATGTGGAGGTGGACACAGGGTGGGCAGGGTGTGGAGGTGGACACAGTGTGGAGGTGGACACAGGGTGGGCAGGGTGTGGAGGTGGACACAAGGTGGAAGTGGACACAGGGTGTGGACACAGGGTGTGGAGGTGGACACGTGTCCACACAATGTGTGGAGGTGGACACAGGTTGTGTCCACACAATGTGTGGAGGAGGACACAGGGTGTGGACACAGGGTGTGGAGGTGGACACAGGGTGTGGACACAGGACGTGGAGGTAGAGGCAGTATGGGAGCAAGAGGTATTCAATATAATCAGAACTACGTCACACTAGTGGTTTTACTGTACACATTGATTATCATAGAGTCTTATGAGTCATAACGGTCCAAAACTTGATGGTAATTTTCATGATAAATAAAATACGGGATATTACATAACCCCCTCCCGTTTTTCGCTCAAGGAAATATGGTCAGCCTATTTATCAGAGACATTGAAAAAGCAAGACCTAGAATTCAAGAGCCTTTCTCCTCATGGGATCTTAATGTTGTACTTGAACAACTTTCAGTTTCACCATTGTTTGAACCTATTAAAGAAATTCCTTCTCAAAGTGTAACTCTCAATACTGCCTTTTTAGTTACCATCACATCCACAAGGAAGTAATGAGTACCAAGCCTTCGTTTCAAAGCAAGGTGGTCTCAGAATTTCACCTAAATGAAGAGATTATTCTTCCTTCCTTCTATCCAGGGGGATTTGGTGACAAAATTCCATAACTTTGATCTTGTAAGATGTGTATCTCATAAGCGAGAACAGGATCCATCAGAGACTAACTCATTCTTTGTTCCCTTCTGTGGCAAGACAAAAGATTCTCTGGCAAGATGGATAAGGGATTGTATAAAACCAAGACGCAAAACTACAATCTCCTCTGGGCTTTAAAGCATACTCCACTTGAGTAGTATCTACATCATGGGCATGTAAGGCCACAGCCTCCCCTGTAGAGATATACAGGGCAGCAACATGGTCATCTATTTCAACCTTAATCATGCATTACCATGTGGACATGCAAGTTTTGGCGGAAGCTAGATTTGGAAGAAAGGTCCTCCAAGCTGTGGTTCCAGTTTAGGCAGTAGTAAAATTATATTTTCCCTCAACTATCAACCTTGGGTTCTCCTTATACACTAATTTTAGTGTAATATATATATTGATCACTGGTCTTTCCTTCTCTTATGCTACAGCTCTGGTATATCCCATTCTGCATTGCCGTGGAGTGGACACTGAGGAAAAGGGGACATTTTCTTACCAATATTTCTTTTTCTTCAGTGACCCTCCACGTCACACCCAACCCTTATCTTGTTTGTGTTTGCGCTACTAGTTTTGTCATGGAGAGAAGTGCTCTATTTGGATTCTGTTTGGTCCTACTAGCTGAGGGCAGGGAGTTAATCCTATTCTGCATTACTGTAGAAGGACAATGAAGAAAAGGAAATATCTGTAAGAAAATTTCCCCTTTTCTCCTATTTTTGTTTGAGGCAAACATTTTTACCCATCCCTAGACATAATTAATAGTTGCTTCATCACTTGAGTACTATGAGTACTTTTCCATCATTATTTTATCTTTCTTGTAATTTGAGAATATAAAGGTTAGAATCTGGGATATGAGGTAACTGGAGCTCTTTAGGTGTTGAACCTTCCCATTTGTGCTTGTATTGTGTCCTTGTTTGAACCCTCAGAGTGCTGTGTTGGTGCATTTATGTGGATCAATGATGGCCATGTTTTGAGGTGTGACTGTGTTTGTGTGTGAAGGTTGTATTGGTTGAAGTACTCTGTGGTTTTGTGATGATGCACTTACTGGTAGTGTGGAGGCTACTTTCTTCCCCAGTGTCCAATCCTCCAGGGACCCCCTCAACAGCTGTGGCTGACAGGTTCTGCCTCAGCATCTCCTCCCAGCTGCTGAAGGTGATGTGGGCAGGGGGACCACCTCCGGTGCCTCGGGCATGCAGGGCAATGTCCCCAGTCGTGTTCTTCACCACTCTCTCGCAGTCTCCCCATAGCTTTTTGTTGGACTCCATGGTCTGGCTGAAGGTGAACACTACATTGACTGTGCTGAAGACTTGACTCCAGGTGGCCTTCATCCTAGCAGCCAGGCCAAGGACCCTCTCCCTCTGGAAGAGGATGCTTTCCCTCTTCAAGATAGCCTGGATGAGGGCCCAGTTCTCCTCATAGGTGTAACGAGGATCCCTCACCTCTCCTCCTCAGTTTCAGCCTACAAGATGTCAGAGCTGTAGCCGGAATGTCCTGCATGCACTGCCCCTGACTATGTGGGGTGCTCCCCAACAAGTACCCCTCATCCCAGTGTCAGTTCTGTCCCTGTCCCGTGTGTCTCTTCTAGGCTGGGTTCCTCTCTGGCCATATAATATCAGAGTAGGTGAATAAATGATGTGATGGAGCTGCAGATCTTATATTAGAATATAATCACAAACAGAAGATCAAACAGGAACTGTAGGGTCTAGAGATCATAATTTAGTCTCCAAGCCCTAACAGTTTAGAGATCAGTTCAGCTCACTAATGATGCCCTTTAATCGAATGTAGGTCAAGTCCTATGTAAAATTAAAATTTTTTATTTATTTATTATTTAAAATTGTACAACAACACACACAAACATATATTGAGTTGATCATCTCACTATCACAAAATTGTTGTGACGCGAGATTGCATTGCTTGCCCCTGACGAAGCCGTATGTGCAACGGCGAAACGCGTTGGGCTATGCACAGTGTTGTGGGGGGGTGTCTACTATATGAAAAATATGGGATGATATTGATTAATACAGATTAGGATACACAGCCATACTTGTAGGCAGAGCGTCTTGTAATTCTACATCGAGCGCATACATATGAGGTGTCTTTATAGGCACGGCTAATATATACCGTGTGCCTACTCAGGCAGTTATTAGGTTGAGTATAAGATTAGAGTTACGTCTGATGAACCGCTAGATTTCAAATATAGACGGCACTTCTAGGGTTAAAGTTGAAGTTTGTTGACACTTATGGAGATATATATATCATATGCTCGACTTGAGGATTACTAGGTTTCATAGAAAGATTAGAATATCTTTGATTAACTTCTCTACTTAGAACATACATGGAATTCTTGCAGTTAAATAAATGAATGATCTGAATGGTTACTTTCTATCTTAGTGAGAACAATCCTCGCACACTGGTCTCTGATACGTATAGCTCAGAAAAGGGCAGACTGATAGCTCTTATATAGGATACCAGATACAGACTGCTATGGGTGGAACTTGTAACACAGATGCAGTCTAATTGCACGAAGAATGTTATAAATTGCATCTTTACTATCCGAATAGATTTATTATGTTACAAACTGCTACTTAGGTGTTGCGAGTTCACAGAAGTAGCGGTTTGTATTGAGTGGAGCTATGATTACAGACAGAGTCTGAAATACAAGCAAGCGATCTTATACACCCACTTTATGTCAATAGGTTGACTTTCAATCTAAGTGTAACCTAGTCACTTCTGATATGAATAGGTATCCCATTAGTTAACCCCGTATTTATCCCACATTATTACAGCAACTTATTGTTTTTATTTTTTAAAGGGATCTCGCGTCACAACAATTTTGTGATAGTGAGATGATCAACTCAATATATGTTTGTGTGTGTTGTTGTACAATTTTAAATAAACAATAAATAAATAAAAAATTTTAATTTTACATAGGACTTGACCTACATTCGATTAAAGGGCATCATTAGTGAGCTGAACTGATGTCTAAACTGTTAGGGCTTGGAGACTAAATTATGATCTCTAGACCCTACAGTTCCTGTTTGATCTTCTGTTTGTGATTTCCTCTCTGGCCAGCAACACCTAACCTCCCTCTCCCACTCCTACCCTGACCAGGGATGTCCTGCTCTCCTTGCTACTCTCCTCATCTCTCTCTTCTGCCCTCCTCCCCTCGCCATCATGCACCCACTCACACCCAGGCACTCACACAGGCCCTCACAGACACACGCAATCCCACTTACTCTCTGATTCACACTGTCAAAATAAAGGGAATAAAATGTGTAATGTGTTATAAACAAAAAGGCTATGTGTGTTTGTGTTTGTATGCTTGTATAGAAATATGTGCCAAGGTGTGTTATGTGTCGCTATGGTGTGCCAACTTTCTCCAACTGTATCCGCTCCAAACTCCTTCTACCTCAACTATACATATCTCTCTCTCTCACTAGCCTCCGCTCCTGTGTCCTGTGCTCTAGCTCTCCAAAACTCGAAACACACACACGGTGTGTGTCCTTTATTTTTGGCTACATATAGGTGTATTTCAACATATTTGATACTTTGTGGTCTTGTGATTGGCTGTGGGTTTGAATTTGCTTGGCCAGCAATCAGGGTTGCTAGTCAACATTGACCATTATGTTTTAACTTGAATTTAGACGTGTTTTATCAGCTGATTGGAATGCACAGTTTTTGACACGATTATGTATTTGTTGGGCCTATGCTCATTAGCTATTCTTGTATACTACCTCTCGAATACTACACACATCATGGATATTGAGCCGGGGAACTATTTGACACACACACACACACCTACACTGGAAATTGCTCCAGAGGGCTTTTTTGTTGCCTTCCTCTGGATCAACAGGAGTGTTATTGGCATGGGCTGGACTTGATGGACGCATGTCTTTTTTCAGCCTTATCTACTATGTTACTATATATTATTAGCGGTCATTTGGGCCTTTTTACATTAACAATGGTTTAACGCAAACCTTTAAATCTAGTCCCTTATCTCCTATTCCATGTTTCCCCAATCTGCCATTTTATGTAACTCCAATAGACATCCTGCTCTGAGTTTATTACCTTGATTAATTTAGTGCCATCTGCAAATATTGAAATTTGCTTTCTGTACAGAAAGCAAATACTTGTTGGGGAGCACCCCACATAGTCAGGGGCAGCACAGGACACCTAGTAGGCTGAAGCTGAGGCGAGGGTTCCTTGTTACACCTATGAGGAGAACTGGGTCCTCATCAAGGCTATCTTGGAGAGGGAGAGCATCCTCTTCCAGAGGGAGAGGGTCCCTGGCCTGGCTGCTAGGATGAAAAATGTTAAAAAGCAGTGGCCCAAGTACTGAACCCAGAGGTATTCCATTCCCAACTTTATTTGTACTCCATTTAAAATAACAAATTTGTTCCAAAACCATCAACCTTTTTTTATCTAATTACAAAGGCTATACCCTATACCTAATTCACATAGTTTATATGCTAGTTTCCTACATGGAAATGTATCAAATACCCTTGCAATGCCTGGGTGTAAAAAATATACTGCTTTACCATTATCTAGGCTCCTAGCAAACTCTTCATAGAAGCTCAGAAGATTTGTTTGACAAGATTTATTCCTCATAAAACCATGTTGGTTCCTAAAATTAATTTTCATTTTCACAATATACTGATACCTGGGAACTCTCCATAACTCCGGTTTTCACACCGTATTACTGGGTCTCCTGGGAACAGAGACTGATTCTCCATCAGTAGTGAGTTTCTTCTACTTCCCCCCTCTCCTCATTTCCCTCTCATTTCTTCTCCTTCCAGCCCTGTTCTACCTACTTCCTGCCCACTTTATGGCACACAGATGAACAAGCCCCACCCAACCTACTAAGCCCTACCACTTTTATGAATTGCATCATTGACATCACCTGTCCGGTATCCCCTTGTATGGGGGCTCAAAGAGAAGAAGTGCCCAGGTATCAATATACTACTCCTGAATATAATCACTTACTATTCCTTCAAGCAATTTCTTCTTGCAGAAGACATATGCATACCCTACCTAAGGTACAGAAGATTCACAGATTCTAGAATGCAAAGAGAAACAACATTAAAAACTGTCATGATGCAATTTTCCCTGAAGACCAATGAAGATATGGATTAAGTTGACCCAAGGAAACTCCAATATTAAGGGGTTACTCCTAGGAAAGATTATAACCTTGAAGTTTGCTTCATCCTGCTGAAGTGACTCTACAACTACTTGAAAGTGAACTGTAGCATATGTAATTGACCCAGCCCCCAGCAGAATGCAGATCACTGAAGTAGTTTGAACAGGATGATCCTTAAGCAAAATATCCTTGGGTAACAGCAAATATCTATCAATAAAAAGCCCATCTGCTCCTGAGTCCACAAAGGCAGAATCAGGGATCTGCTGACGAGGCTAGGGTACCTCCAAGCATAGGAGAAACCTGTCTTTCAGACTAGTGGGGATGGAAGATACACTTAGAGAGGCTCCCCAGGACCGCAATGAGCTGGGCATTTCTCATGTGCTCCTTCTACATGTGAAAACATAACGCAATGATCATCTTCTACTTTTCTCTTCACCTGGAAGACATTCGAAACAGACTTCATAGGCTCATTTGAAGAGTTCACGTCAGGACAAGGTGGCTGAAAAAAGTGGGGCTAACTAGATGTTTTATATACAGATAATGTATATGCACTAACTAAATATTAATCCCAATACTAACGTACATAGCCCTCTATGTTCTGCTCTTTTAAATAAGTATCCAGACCCTTTTTAAAAGCATCTAATGTATTCGATAGCACCATCTCTTCAGGCAGTGAATTCGGTATCTTTATTGTCCTCACTGTAAAGAAACCCTTCCGCTGCTGTAGATTAAATCTCCTTTCCTCATGACTAAGCGGGTGGCCCCTTGTCCTTTGTACTGTTCTGTTAATGAACAGGTCTTTGGAGAGTCCTTTGTATGGGCCCTGAACATATTTATATAGTGTTATCATATCCCCTCTAAGATGCCATTTTTCTAGTGTGTACAAGTTTAACTTTTCTAGCCTTTCTTCATAACTTAAACTTTCCATTCCCCTTACTAGTTTGATAGCACTCCTCTGCACTCTCTCTAGTGCCATAATGTCCTTTTTCAGAAAGGGCACCCAGAATTGAACAGCATATTCTAGGTGGGGTCTTACCATGGACCTTTAAAGAGGCATAATAATATCTTCCTCCCTTGAGTCAATGCCCCTTTTAATACATGCCAATATCTTATTGGCCTTTGCAGCTGCCAGCTGGCACTGCATGCTACTGCTAAGTCAATTGTCTACCATTACTCCCAAATCCTTTTCATTAGTAGATTTCCCCAGAGAAACACCATTTAAACTATATGTTGCATTTTATTATTATACACAAAATGCATAACTTTACACTTGTCTATATTGAATCTCATTTGCCATTTGCCTGCACAGTTGCTCAATTTGTCCAAATCCTCTTGTAATGAAGACACATCCAGTTCAGACCTTATTACCTTACTTAATTTTGTGTCATCGGCAAACACTGATAAATGGCTCCCTATGCCCTCTGGGAGGTCATTAATAAACAAATTAAAAAGAAGAAGACCCAGGACAGATCCCTGAGGTATGCCACTTATCACGTTTATCCAACTGGAGAACTTGCCATTTACTACCACTCTTTGCATTCTATCTTTCAGTCAATTTCCAATCCACACACGAACGTTTTTCCCTAGGCCTATTTCATTCAATTTGTACAGTAACCTCTTGTGTGAATCTGTATCAAATGCCTTGGCAAAGTCTAAATAGATCACATCAACCTCCTCTCTCTCATCTATATTTTTACTCACTTTTTCATAAAATGCGATCAAGTTTGACAAGACCTGTCTTTCATAAATCCATGTTGGCTCCTGCTAATGATATTCCTGTTGAAGCTGAATTCTTAAATATATTCCCTTAGCAACCCTTCAAACAGCTTCCCTACCACAGATGTCAAGCTTACAGGTCTGTAATTTCCTGGCTGTGACTTTGATCCCTTTTTTAAATATGGGCACCACATCTGCTTTACACCAATCCATGGGCACCATACCTGAAATAAAAGAATCCCTGAAAATCAAATATATCGGTCTGGCCAGGGCCTGACTTAGCTCTTTAAGTACCCATGGGTGTATACCATCTGGCCCTGAGGCTTTGTCTACCTTAACACCATTCAATTGTTTTAACACTTTTTCTTGTGTTAGCCAGTACCATGCTTGCTGTAACTGTTCTGTAAAAGTAGTTTGCAGATTCTTGTCCATTGGGTCTTCCTTGGTAAAAACAGAAGAAAATACATTATTTAAGATATCTGCCTTCTCTCTGTCCCCCTTGACCATCTCACCCGTTTCAGATAACAAGGACCCAACATTATCAGACTTTAATTTTTTGCCATTAATGTATTTAAAGAATTTTTTTGGGTTGCTCTTGCTCTCCTTAGCAATATTTTTTTCATTCTCCAGTCTAGCTAATTTAATCGCCTTTTCACAGGTTTTGTTGGCATTTTTGTATTCTGCAAATGCCTCTGCTGATCCCTCAGCTTTATAATATTTAAATGCCGCTTTCTTGTTATTTATTTAATGAATTACTTTACTGGTTAGTCACATTGGTTTTAATTTGCTTCTTTTGTATTTGTTTCCAACAGGGATAAATGTATATGTATATTTTTGCAATGTTATTTTGAAGGCATACCACTTACCTTCTGTGTTTTTTCCTGAGAATATTCTATCCCAGTCAACGAGACCAAGGGATGAATTAAACCTGCTAAAGTTGGCCTTTTTAAAATTCAGTGTTTTGGTGGAACCCATGCCAAATTGCTTTTTTGAATTAATCTCAAACGATACCATGTTATGGTCACTATTCCCCAAGTGTTCCCTTACTTAGATGTTGGAGATAAGTTCTTCATTGTCAGTTATTACCAGATCCAGACAGCATTCCCTCTGGTTGAGGTCTGCACTAGCTGAGACAAGAAATTGTCATTCAACAAGTTCAGAAACTTACTGCTTTTAGCAGAATTAGCTGTTCCATTTTTTCCAGTCTATTTCTGGATAATTAAAATCCCCCATAATTATAGTTCTCCCTATTTGAGAAGCCTTTTCTATTTGCATTAATAGCTGTGATTCTTCAAGGTCACCAATGTTTGGTGGTTTATAACAAATACGCACTAATATTTTCTGGGCAGTTTTACCCCCAGTGCCTATTTCAACCCACAGGGATTCCACATGTTCACTACTGTCATTACATATATCTTCCCGCAAGTGAGGCAATAATGCTGGTTTGACATTCAGACACACCCACCACCTCTTTTGTTTGACCTATATTTTCTAAATAACATGTAGCCCTCCAAATTGATTGACCAATCATGTGTGTCATCCCACCATGTTTCTGATATGCCTATCAAGTCATAGTTTTCAGTTCCAGCTACCAGCTCCAGTTCCCCTAATTTACTAGTTACATTTTTGGCATTTGCAAGCATACAATTTATGCCACTGCTATGTTCCATTTGTGACTTAATTTTATAGGCTTCTCCCTATCATCTGTACTAACCCCGCCCCCAGATCCACCCACCTGGTTATTAACTACATTGCCTTCACTTTCTATACTATCTAGCCCAGTATTTACTGGCCCTTCCCCCCCTTCCTAGTTTAAAATCTCCTCCAACCATCAAGTCATCCTCTCCCCAAGCACTTGAGACCCTCTTGCATTCAGGTGCAATCCATCTCTACTATAGAGATTGTACCCCAAAGCAAAATCAGCCCAGTGCTCTAAAAACCCAAAGCCCTCCTTCTTACACCAAGACTTCAGCCATGCATTGAGCTCCCTAATCTCCTGCTGTATCTCTGGCGTAGCACACGGCACAGGTAGTATCTCTGGGTCTATATATATGAAATGTGGGTCAGCATATATAGAGGGACATGGAGTGAAGCAGAGGAGTTTTCCTTAAGACATCTATGAAAGCTGCACAGGATGTTGTCAGAGGTCAAATCTGTAAAATGTTGAAGCCAGGCGCCAGTGCCAGTCCGGTCCGTCGACAAGACATCCTCCATCTCAGCTCTACACAGATGGTAGGTGGCAGACATCATGCATTGGATAAGGGAGGTCAAGGCAACATAGCTAACCCAGGATGTGTCTAAAGATCTTTCAAGAGAATGCCCCAATGTAATATTGAGATAATGGCTCTCCTGTAGATATACAAAGTGGTGGCAATTTGGAATACCGTGTTGAGTTTTCAAGGATTGAAAATCCTTAATTAGTTTCATAGAGGGATCTAAAAGATTTTGTAGCATCATAATGCCTTTATCGCAACACTCCATAAAATGGCCATTAGCCTTTCCATGTTGAAAGTCCAGGTTAATGAGAAACAGTAAATAGATGGATCGGTATTTAACCTTATAAAATATGTGATGTATGTGTTGCCATACGGTACCCGGTAACCTAGTGGTGCAGCATATAATACATATCTCCGGTGCATGGGGGAAATCAGGCTACCATTCCTAGCTGTACATGTGTAGACATCAGAGTCCTGAATCTAGTCCATTGTCACCTGAAGCAAGCTAGAAACATATAAAGTTTAAGATTAGGTAGGTTAATACCTGCTTGATTTGGGGGTTGAGAAAGCTTTTGTAAATTAATCCTTCCATATAATTTTTTTAAAGGCTTTGTTCAAAATGGTAATATCAGATTTGATGAGGAGAGGGAGTGTTTGAAATTTATATATATAAAACATAAGGGTAAAGACTTCCAAGACTCCAACTCACCAAATATCTGAGCTATCGTGGGTTTATAGTTGATGTCATAAAGGGTTTTCAAGTATGTCTGTAGGAGGACACCTAAACATTTAACAGACTTTTCAACTCACTGAAAAGGGTAGAGTGATCTGAGTTGTCTTTCCAATTCACCACCTAAGCTAAGAGCTTCAGTTTTAAAGTAATTGAATGACTTCCCAAAGCCCTGGAGTAGGGCAACAATATGCATCAGGACCTGGGATGGGTTATGTATAAACAATAAGAGGTCGTCAGCAAAAGCCACAACTTTGAGTTCCCTATCTTCAGTCCCAGTACCCTGACATTCTGGCAAAGACTGGGGCCTCCAGATAAGAGGCTCATAAAAGCGACGTTGAATAGCAGGGGTGAGAGGACAGTCCTGCCTCGTCCCCTTTTTCAGGGTAAAGGGAGTGGAGTCAGGCCATTCATTGTGACAAACCTTGTGGAGTAAATCATGTTACCAAAATGTGAGGATCTGGCACCAAAGCCTTGATGTAGCAAATGGTGGTGCAGAGGTGGCCATGCTATGCTATCAAAGGCCTTTTCCACATCCAGGTTTAAAAAAATGCTGTGCATGTGGGGGTCCTGGGTGGCTTATATGATCGCAGCCAAGGCGGTTCTAATGGATTGTGTGGAGTGTTAACCCTATACAAACCCAGTCTGCTCCTTACTTATCAGATGGGGAAGGATCAGTTTCAGTCTGTTGGTCATCATTTTCATGAGAATCTACATTTAATAGCGAGATGGGGCAATAGGAACTAACTAAGCATGGGTCTTTTCCGGGTTTGGGTGGTACTATAATTGTGGCCTGGGTAAATAAGGGTGGGGTTAGGTTAGTGTCTAATATAGTAAAGTAAAGGCAATGCAATAACTTTCTCAGAAAGGATCGCATAATATTCGAGATTTTGCATTAGGCGTAGCTCTGATCATAGATCAAATTTCCCCCAAGGTAATTGAAGCATCCAGAGAATCCCTCTGGTTAGAGAATAACATTGGAAGGTTTGCCTGCCTAATAAAATACCATCCTCCAGCAGGGTCTTCCGGGGAGGCCCCATAGAGAGATTGTACTAGTCAGAGAAGGCTTTGTTTATATCTTCAGGAGTATTGGAATGGTGTCTGCGGAGTGATGTATACTAGCTATATTCACTATCCCCTTATATTGCTTTAGTAGGGAAGATAGGAGTCGTCCTGATTTATTGGCCTTCTTACAGAATTTGCTATCTGAGAATTGGAAAGAAAGTCCAGCCCTCTATTGAAATACGTAATTCTATTTTTTTTTGGCCTCTAAATAGCATTCTTTGTTGTCCTCAGAGTGGTGGACTTGTAGGAGCGAGTAAAAGTGGTATTGAGCTCTACTAGCTTGGCACAGAGAAGAGAAGAGAAAGGGGTCGGATAGGTGGGATTGATATTCAAAGGGTTAGTAATGTCTGATTTTAATAAAATGTAATATTGTAGATATTAAAAAAATAAATTAACTGATGCAAGTCCTGTCCCTCAAACATGTATAGATATAGGCTGTTAAAGTTTCACCTCCCTCCCCTTTCACAGACATCAGCTGTCAGAAGGCGATTCGGATCATGCTACCCGACAGCGGCTCTTCAGCAGAGCTGAAATAACGCTATCTAAAAAGAAATACTTAATTGGAACAGTCTACAAAGTGTCGCTGGTTTGCAAGGATGGGCTCACCAGGAGTTGGTACAAGCTACCCAGGATGGGTTACACAAGTCTTTGGCCCTCGCTTTGGCTGGTAGCAGGAGCACCGCACTGTGACCAAGGAGCATGATGGGTCTGTCCAGAAGGTAAGGGAGGCCCCAGCTCTCTCCCTTGTGGTTGGCCAAGAAGGCCTCTGCCTCCCCCTCTTCACCCGGGCAATAAAAGTAAAATTATACACCTCTGGGTCAGATGAGTGTAACACACTTGGAAGCATGTTGGGCAACCAGAAGGGGCAGAAGGCCGTGAGTAAGGTTGCCAAGGAGCTCACACCACGTAGTTTGTCAGGATGGCCTTCTGTCACGGTTTTTGATGAACACTCAGACCAGACTGGTAAGGTTAAAATGACTTTATTGATAATAAGTATACACACGTAATTAGGCCTTAGGCCCAAAGCAATAGGCAGGTATTACAGGAATAGCAAGTCAGTGATAAGAACAGTTGTATGAATGATACAATCACTGGTAAGAAGGTTCTGACTGGAACTGAACAGGTGGCAGGTAACACAGTCCGAGAACTGACCACAGGACCTTGGCACAGATGGTCCAGGAGGAGATGGTTGGGACAACCCAGACGCCTGGGTGGAACGGAACCCAGAGGAACGAGGCAACACTGCTGGCACAGCCCAGACGCCTGGGCGACACTGAACCCAACGGAGAGAGGCAACACTGACCCTGCTGACTAGATGCTGATAGACTGGGACAACTCTCAAGCAGACCCTAGAACGCTAGGGGTGGATCGTACACAGTGTGAAATATACATAGGCAACCAGTGTCCACTCCACAGAGGATGGTGACTGCGCAGTGCTGGATCTAAAGCCCAATGCTACTGCAGAGTGGAATATGCACGACTTTACCTGGAGACACCAGGAATGCAAAGGGTCAATAGGTAACGCCTTGCGATAACTGCAACTCACAAAGGGAGTGAGCCCAGCGCTGTAGGGAGGTGGACACAGTGAGATCAGAGTAACTCAGTCAGTGCAAGGAACACTGTCCAGGTACTTCGCGTGTGCACACCACCAACGGCGGTCAGAGAGTAGCTACAGCACGAATGCTTAGCAGACGGTCGACAGAATCAGAGCACCACGCGGCACAACCGACTAGATTAACGGCAAGGCCACAGGAAGTCTAGCTTAAGTAACAGAGGCAACCAAGCGGTAGGATAGAGGCTACTGTCAACAGAGTGACAGTACGCTAGACACTGTTGGCATGAAACAGAGAGGCAGCCAGGAATGGTCAGAAGTGGAGCGGGTTCGCAGCCAAATACTATCTGCAATGGAACGGGTTCTCAGCCAGAACAGTCAGCAACGGAAGCGGGTCCTCTGCCAGATACGGTCAGCAAAGAAAACGGGTCCTCAGCCAGATACGGTCAGCAACGGAAGCGGGTCCTCAGTCAGATACGAACAGCAACGGAATCAGCAGCAAACTCAGGAACGTCATCAGGCAGGCCAGGTCATACACGAACAGCTATCACGGAGAATAACTCAGGAACTAGTACACCACAAAAGGGCACCATAACGTGGATATGACAGGGTATTTAAAGGCCATCACTGGGTGGCGACAAAGGTACTAGCCAATCAGCAAGTGGTAATGCAAAATAGCAGTCAGAATGTCGCCGCCCGCAGCACAGAGCACGGGCACCGTGCTGTAAGTCCCAAGCCTGTCATTTTAATAACGGTGAAAATGTCTTAACTAGATAATAAAAAGGTAAATTATAAGAAAAAAGAAACACATACATGCCAATAAAAGTTTTTAAGGGACAGTAATACTTATTACAGTGGTTCTCAATCAGGGTGCCGTGGTACTTTGGTGTGCCCTACGATCTAGCTTGGAGTGCCATGGAATACTTTGACAAAAATGGCAATCTTGATCTTCAAATTTACATTTGTGGAATTTGACAACCACATTAAGTTCATTTTTTCATTGTGATTGTACATTCTATGAATAATTAAATATTTTTGCATTTGTACCTTTTAATATGACCTTGCAAAATGACATAAAAATTAGGTGTGCCCTGAGAATTCCAAATTGAGCATTAGGTGTGTCCTGGATCAAAAAAGATTGAGAACCACTGACTTATATAAAAAAATATATTTGGTAGTGTTTATCCCCCTGAGTATAACAATGGTACTCTCACTGATGAAAAGTTTTTTATTCAAAAGTTATTACAGCTCCAAGGGGAATTTTTAGGTGCAGTATCACAGATGCCTGAAATTGTATACTGGCTCTGTTGCTACACTTTCCTATGAAGATTTATGGCCAACTGAGCAGAGCAGTCCATAAAACACCTTGTTTAACTGAGGGGAATAAACCCTACAACACATTTTGTTACATTTAAAACAAGTATTACTATCCCTTTAAAATCTCTCCATTAATGAAAGGATTATGGAAAGAATGTTATATAATATGGAATAGTTGAAAGCTAAATTTTATTATAAAGGGAATAGGTCTGATAAGATGATGACTAGTAGGTTGAGAAAGAATAGATCTAAAAACAGTATTAATGTTCATTTTGGGAAATAGTGTATTTTTCTTACCAGAAAAGATTGGGGAATGTTTCAATCATTATTATGAGAAATTGTATAATTTGCAAAAAATATTGCACAAGAAAATATAGAGTTGTATTTGGCTAGGACAGAGATCCCACAGATATTGTCAGAACAAAGGGAGTTACTGAATACACCTATAACTGAGTGCAAGAAGTAATAAAGGGTCTCGTGAAATACAAGACTCCAGGACCTCATGGATTTGGGAATATGTTTTTTAAATTATCTGGCTCTAAACTTGCAAAACACTTGGCTTATACTAGTTTTGCAAGGTGCTTTCCCTAATGAGATGACCAGAGCCAACGTATTGCCTATTCTTAAATTAGACAAGTGTGCTACAGAAGTCTCCAACTATAGGCCAATTTCATTAATCAATGTAGATATTAAAAATTTTTCTTCATTCCTAGCAAATAGGTTAACCCCTTAACGACCCATGACAGTCCAGGACCGTCATGGGTAGACTCACGTTAAGGACCTGGACGTCGTTCGGGGAGGCTGGAAGCAGATGCTGCAAAAAAAAATGCTCCGTGGTCCTTAAGTGATGATCACATGTGCGAAAGGGTTATGGGAAATATAATCCATTTGGATCAGGTGGGCTTTATGGCTGGTAGGTCTTCTGCCATACATATAAGAAGAGTAATAGGTATAATGGACACAGTGGCGAAAAAAATGAATCCCCTTGTTAGTTATGTCGGTTAATGCCGAAAAGGCATTTGACCGTGTTAGTTGGGATTATAAGTCTAGTGCAATACTGAAATTTGGAATACAGGGGTGGATACACAGGGCCATTATGTCACTATATGTCAATCCTTCAGCCAAACAATAGGCCTGAATATATGCTCAAGCTGGTTTAATATAAAAAGTGGAACGAAGCAGAGATGCCCTCTGTCGCCACCCCTGTACATCATATTCATTGAACCACTGGCTATAAATATTGGAAATAACTTGATAATTAAAGGTTACCCTACAAAAATTCAGGAAGTTAAAATCAGCCTTTATGCGGATCACATTTTGATTACCATCACTAACCCAGTGATTTCACTGAGACACAGGATTATGGTCTAATATCAAATTACAAGATGAATGTAAACAAGACTACTATATTGGAAGCTAATTTAGATAGGAATACAATATAAATTAAAGAAAAAATATTAATTTAGGTGGGTAACAATAGCCTTTGTTTATTTGGGTATTTATATTACTAGAGACATAAACTATGTTATAGAATATAATTTTATGAGTTTGCTGAAGCAAATGAATCAATGGCTCAAAGAATGGAGATATATGGAATTGTTGTAGTGGGGGAGACTTAACATCTTAAATTCATATATAGTTCCAAAATGGACCTACCTGTTCTATATGATTCCATTAAGGTTTCAGGATACAAGATGGTACAAGATGGCTTTAATAGCTTTGTGTGGAAAAGGAAGAAACCCAGATTAATTCAGAAATGATTAGCTTATAGTACTAAGGAAGGGGGCCTAAATTTTCCAATTATTAAAGACTAGTTGAACAGCCTGTAACACGGGCCACAGTGCCACTGCCACCCGGTCGTGGGGCAGTCACACACAGTAGAGACTGCCCGTGCCAAGGCTGATACAGAGCTTTCAGTATCAGCCGTGGCGCGGGCAGTCTCTACTGCGCGTGACTGCACCACGCGCAGCAGTGTTTACTGCGCATGTTGCAGCGTTACACACGATTTAGCAAATTATTATATAGGATTATTTTTTGCCAGGTATAATTTCACACTTATATAGAATACAGTTGGATGATTCTAAAAAAGAAAGTCGGTTTGATATTGAACAAGAGGCAGGCAGGACTAAAGATCTACAAGCTTTGATTTGGAATATTGGGAAACAGGAAAAAAGGATAATTAGCTGTATTGGTTGTGATAATTTAATATTGGGTCAGATATTGAAAATCTGGGAATTAATAAAAAAGTCTCTGAAAACTAACTGGGGATTGCCATCATCTGCCTCTATATCAAGCCTGGAACAGAATATTAAAGATATTAACTTGGATTCTTGGAAGATAAGAGGTACTGGAAACATAAACCAGTTGATTTCACGGAAACCAAAGTCTTTTTTTCAGTTAATACAGGAGTTCCACTTATCAAATATAGAGGTCTTTAATTACCTTAGAGTTAAACATTTTTTGAGTAAAGAGATAATGGATCCCACAGAGGACATTTCTAGTATGACTGATATTTTGTTTAAGTGGACAAGAGTTGATAAAGTACTGTTGAAAGGTTTAAAATTGATTAGGTTGTCTAAACCTTTGTATAAATTCCTGGTTATTAAGCCTTGGGAAAACGATTTGGGATGTAAATTAGATTTAAGAGATTGGTGTAGGGATTTTCAGTTTTGTATTTCATAGGTACACTCCTTGAATTTATCTGAAATGCATTTAAATTGATTAACAAATGGTATGTAGTACCAACTAGGTTGAATAAAATGTTTTCTAATAGCGTCACGATATGTTGGAGATGTGGTAAGGCTATAGGATCATATTTGCATATCTGGTGGGGATGTTCTCGGATTAAAAGTATTTGGAATAATATGTTTGATTTGATAGAAATTATGACATCCATTAAGCTGGAAAAATTCCCTATAGCTGCTCTGCTACTTTTGAATTGTTATTGCCCGACAGTGGAAACAATTTATAGATATTCCATGGAACATGATTATATATCAATTGATGGATCAGGTTAGGATGGAAAACATTTTATGTTGGATTTATATGGGTTCAGTTAGGAAGAGTGGACAATGGGACGCTTGGTTGGTTAAGCTGGAGAATATAAATTTACATAAGCCTGGACATTTGATTGAATTAAGTTGATACTATTGGGGTTTTTCTTCTTGTGTCTCTTTGTGGACTTCTGGCCTGGTAGCAAAGTGTTAACTATGTGTATGTTTAAATATGGAGCATATATATTTGTGATTTTATAAAGATTTAAGTGTATGTATTTGTAGTATTTGAAAATAAAAAAATAAATAAAAAATAAAATTGCATTTTATATACAAACCTGATGGAGCTTTAAAGACATCCTAATTGCTGGAGCAACAACTGTGTGCAGTAAGTCCATATCTGTAAACACCCATTCATCTTGAGCTGCTATACGAAAATCTCCCTTGAATAGTGTATGCAGTCCATGCAGAAAAGAATCCAAGCTGAAAAATAATACATTATTATGTAGATTAGGGATCTGCCCTCCCTGATCAGAAGTGGTCAGTAGTAATGAGGACAATTTCCCAAATGAATCAGTCTGAAGCTCAAAGCACCTTTTCCTTTAAGACTTGAATGTCTGGGCTTAAGGAAACCGAGACATTGGGTGTGTGTTATCAGAGACTCTGTGGAAGTTCCCAGTGAAGGAGAGCTGATGAGTCTGAGATCAGTAACTCTGGGTGTTAGGAAGTGATTGGCAGCCAGTAAACAAGTTGATCGCAGCATGGAGTGGGGAGATAAAGGGCTGGATTCAAATGTAGGTTCTAATTTTATCTCTGCTTTTATCTCCACGTATCCCCATAGATGTCAATAGGACAATTTTTTATAAAATGGGAGGTAACATTTATCTCCTGCATTTGAATCCAGCCCGAGATCTGGGCCTAATTAGACTCATGTATGCTCCCCTCAATGATAGTGTTCCCAAGGGTTCAGCAATGAATAAATTAAAAACATAAAAATACAATAAATACAAATATATAGAAATATGTGCACATACAATTAGACACACACACAACTGCAAGCTCTATTGGTTTGATATTGTTTTCTTGTTGATTTGAAGCTTTTTGGGCTATTCTATCTGAATGACAGCTATGTGGCTGTTTATTGATTTCAAGCACTGTTGGTCATATTTCTTGTTGATTAGATTGTATAGATTGTTAGATCTGTGTCTCAGCTTCTATAATAATTGAAAGGTCTGTTTCTCAAAGTATTCTCCATTGGTGGGCTCCATAGCATATGTTTGGCCAGTAAGACCACAATAAAATGTACCAATGTTCATTTCTTCATGTTGTTTTTAGTGATCATGGATGACACCTCCCACCAATCTGCTTTGCAGCTGAAGCAAGTTCCAGATTTCCAGTGAACAATCCTTTAAAGATGGAGCGGCTTAGAACTGTGCGCATGCACCATAGCTCAGAATATATCCTTGTCATAGATGGACCAGAGTAAGTGGGTGATGTAGTTTTGCTATAATGTACATTCCTAGAAGTTCAGTTCAAACTTTCTATAATATTCTCACAATTTACTCTAAAGTCTATATAGTGAGGAAGTACAACTGGTAGCACCATGCCTTGGTAGGTGAGGGGAACAAGAAATGGCACTTAGAGCTAGGCATGAGCAATTTGAGGCCTTCCAGCTGCACTTAGACTATAACTGATGGTTACTGTAGTACAAAGGCAGCTGGAGGGTCACGTATTGTTTACTCCAGGTAATATTGGCATGCTCCTAGGAAGCACTGTTTTCTGGTGGGCTCCTATTGTTTGGTGTGGTCTGAGGCATCCTAGATCGGTGCATATTCTAGTGGCTAGTTCTGGTTAACCATGCACATTAAACCTAGTGTTTCAAGCAAAAGTTTGTTTGTCTCACATATAGAGCACTTGACAACTAAAAACTGCTGGTAAGAGTTACCATTTATCTTTTAAATCTGCCCATTGACTATATGGTGGGGGCTGAGTAAGGCAGGATTTCCAGTTAAAGGCAGTAAAAAATAATTATATTAATTATAGAATTAATTATATTGTTCAAGAAACTGTCATAGGGGATACTAGGGTCCATCACTTCCTATCACTTCCCACTTCCGTCATTCACCCTGTTTTAAATCTCTTCTCTTTGGGGGCTCAGGAACAGAAATTTTAACTCACCCAGGGAATGACTGAGATTCATCCCAAAGTGATTTTTTTTTCTTTGCAGAAATGAAGCAGCCAATCATAGATCAACACGCTGCATAAACAGACATGCCCAGTACCTGTAGTGGTGATAATATTCACTCTCTCCAATCTGACAGATGCATATTCTCTTTGTACCTGCCAGGTCATTCATCCCCTGTCCTGTGCTGGAGTCAAGCCATGCCCACCAATGACTGCAAACATGTGCAGGCAGTCATAGAGTTTCGGAGGGAAGAACTTCCTCCTCCACATGCTGCTTTACCTTCCTGCTGGAGAAAGCAGAGCAGTAGTGTATCTATAAGGAGTTGCTTTTGCAGTCAGTGGATGTCCCAGCACCTAACACACTACCACCTCCTAATGTTCCTATATACACAAGGACAAGGGTACAACTTCTCTCTTAGCTACAGTGGACGTGAGCCCAGCCAGCAAGTCTGTCAGAAACTCGCACTAAAAACATATCTGTGCTTTTGCTTCCTCTCTCCCTTTTTTTAAAGGAATAACCTGCTTAGCAATGTGTGGTTCACCAGTTGATGCTAGACTACAACACTTATAATCCTCAGCCAGCCATTTGCTCGCTAAGCATTATGACATTTGTAGTCCAACACCAGCTGGTGAGCCACATGTTGCTCACCCCAGATCTGAGTAGCTGATGGGCGAAAATTTTCGCCTCAAACCAAAATCGGCGAATAATGGCACGTTCCTCTTGGCAAATAATCTCCTGCAACAAGTACTCTCTTTACACTTTTTTGCCTTGCTCATTCTGTTGAAATCAATGGGAATATTGAATTTACACAGAACACATGGCAAATGTTATTTTATTTCCAAAAGCCATAGTAAAAAAGGTGGTATGAGGGTGCCTGTGTTGGTGGAGTGTGGGGAAAGAATCAGTTGAACAAGGAATGTTTTTTAGGGGTGTTGTTTACTGGGATTGTGGGGGACAGTTAATTAAAAAATAAAAACTAAATAATATTAAAAAAAAACATAAGACATGGTATAAGAGGGGTCTGAGGAGTGTGCATGTGTTGATGGGTGGAGTCTGAGGGAAGAATCAGTTGAACAGGGAATTTGTTTTGGGTGGTTGTTGACTTGTGTTGGGGGGACAGTTAATAAAAAATAAATAAATATATTAAAAATAAAATTCCCTGTAACTGTAATAGATCATAGTCCGTTGCTGAAAACCTTTATCTGGGCGTACAAACTTTCAGGCCCTTATTATGGACGGGCGATAACTTTAAGGCATTTTACCTTGTTTAAGAGCGTCGGTGGCACTCGGAGTGGCCACTGCCACAGAGACTGAACTTTCAGGGCTGTCTGGCTGGGGAATACACTAAGGTTTACACATCTCGCCAACAACTAGTCGGAGATTCCCGCCTCAGTGTTCGAATCGCCGACACCGCATCAAACACTCGTGGCAGGGACAGTGGGCAGCTGTAGGATTGGCCAAATCCCTGAGCAGGACATAGACTTAACTTGGAGAAAAGTAGGCGGCTCAGGGATTGTTCGATCAGCGGACCCACTGTAGCATCTGATTGGCCAGGGTTGAAGCAGAATATTCAAACTAGTCGAGGAATTGCTTCAAACCCTGGCCATTGTATCAAGATGTGTATTCCATCCCCTCAAGCCTTGCTGTCTATTGTCTACCCTAGCCCAAGTCCTTTGCGTATTAATGTAATCATGTCTGCCCTACTGTGTATCCCTAAGCCATCTGTTGTTGGTTCTTTGTATCATGTGTTGTGATTGCATTATCCCTATGAATACTCCTATTGTGTTATGTCTTCACCATGTACTGTGATTAAATCATGTCTCTTGCACTGCCCAAGTTAACTGTATAAATAAGCTTTGGTTTCCAATAAAGTTGAATTAGGCATTTGGAACTATGAAGGAGTCCTGGTGTCTTTATTCTTGGGTGGTTGAAAGTGTCCTCTCTGATGCCAATCCATGCGAAGTATCCTGTATCATCAGCTGCCAGCTATCTGCGTATTCGAATCCGAGTCGGGACTTTGGGATTTTTATGCTGTCAGACTCATCGAAGTGGACTCAGCTCAACGCCTTCAACCGGGAGTAGAGTCATTCACTCCCTACATCCCGTGGTTCCAGTCCGCAAGTCGAAGCTGCATCTGTAGACTCATCGATCTTCCTTGGCTCGTCTTGTTCGGTGTGGAATCGACCCCAACGTTCTTATCATGGTGCCCCGTGCTTCCTGCTTTGACGGCAACATTATTATTGTGCATAAAGTCAGTGCTGTGCTCCTATTGGTCCAACATGCTTGCTCCACCCATGGCTTGCCTTTATATACCCTGTCTTGTCTATTCTAAGGGCCCTTTAGTGGTGTACGAGTTCCTGAGTCTATTTTGTACTATCGCTTATCGTGTATGACCTGGCCTGCCTGACTACGTTCCTGAGTTCCTGTTGCTGCTGTTCCATTGGTGACTGTATCCGGATGAGAACCCGCTCCGTTGCTGACCGTATCTGGCTGAAGAACCCGTTCTTTTGCTGACCGTATCTGGCTGAGAACCCACTCCATTGCTGACCGTATCTGGCTGAGAACCCGCTCCGTTGCTGACCGTATCTGGCTGAAGAACCCGCTCTGTTGCTGACCGTATCTGGCTGAAGAACCCACTCTGTTGTTGACTGTGTTTGGCTGAAAAACCCGTTCCGTTGCTGATCGTAGCTGGCTGAGAACCTTCTCCTTTGCTGTCTGCATCTGGCTATAGTACCGCTCCGTTGCTGACTGTGTTTGGCTGAAGAACCCGCTCCGTTGCTGATCGTAGCAGGCTAAGAACCTTCTCCGTTGCTGTCTGCATCAGGCTATAGTACTGCTCCGTTGCTGACCATATTTGGCTGTCTACCGCTCTGTGGCTGTTGCCGACCGTGGATCCCTTTCCACGTTATAACCGTGTATGTCTGTGCCACTTGGCGACCCCGTGCGGTCACCGGTATTACAGGGCCTTGCATTAGATTCTCGGTGTGCGCCACGTGGCGGTGTTGTTTGTTGGCCAAAGGCTGAGCCCCGTGCTCGAGCTGCTCTATTAACTGCCTCCGGCGGTGTGTACAGTCGAAGTTGAGGGGACACTGGTTGCGTTCCATTTACTTAATGTATATCAATCCACCCCTAGCGTTCTAGGGTTTATCCGGTAGCAGTTGCCTAGGTCTCCTGTAACCCTTCCTGGGTTAGTCTGCCTATACATGGTTGCCTCTTGTCTGCGGTCTAGGGCCTGGGTCAGTGTTGCCTCGCTCCAGTTTGTTCAGTACCCAGGTGTCTGGGTTGTGCCAGTCCTACACTAGTGGACCTCATGCCATTGTAGTCCTGTTGTCAGCAGCTGGACTGTGTACCCTTTATCTCGCTGGTTCTGCCAGAGACCTTCACTGTCAGTTGGTTTCCAGTCCATTCCGATTACCGGATTGTGCCTATCCTCATTAGTGGACCTCCTGTGTTAGAGTTCAGCTGTCAGTTCTTGGACTGTGTACCTTCAATCTTGCTGGATCTGCCAGACTCTACTGTATATATTGTTGCCAGTTCATCCTGATTACCTATTCTGGTCCCTATCACTGTAACCCATTGCATATATATACCTGTTCTGTATTGTGAGTCTTACGGCCTACATTCGTGTATGTACTTTATTCTAATAAAGTTACTTTAAAGTTACCATTCTGTCTGAGTGTTCATCAAAAACCGTGACAGTTCTTCGACGACTTCTGAGTCGATGACTGGTCTGGCCATCTTCCGACCGGTGCATTTGACAGTGCCCATCCGGCGTTGAGAGGGAGAAACCCAGAACGATGGCTGAGGGAGACCCGGTGTCCTTGGAGCTCCTGTTGCAGAGAGTGGACGATCCAGGGTGCCTCCTCTTCAGCTCCAGTTACACTAGTGGCAGCAGTGGGATTATCTCCCTCACTAACTTGGATTTGTACCTGTAAGACGTGGCGGACACAGCGGCGCAGTTGGATACTTTGGGGCCTTATGAAGAGTGCTACAACGCCATATGGTTCCAGTGGGAACCACTGCCGGGTGACTGTTCCCTAGAAGAATTCGACCCAGAGCTGGATCATTGCATCAGATAGGAATTGCTGGTGCAGAACGGGGTACTGGGCTCTGGCTAAGAGAATGGTTCAAGAGAATTTCCTTGGGTCACTCATCTCCTTTCCCTCAGCCTGCTTGAGATGTGATATCCAAGGGCTGGTGTGGGATACCTAATGCTGGGATTCTAATGTTGGCTGTCAGGACTTCAGCCGATACTGGGAGACCAGAGACAAGAGGGAAGATATGTTTGGGGGATACGTTCCTCCGCACCTCCAACAACACTTGAGTGTCCTAGCAACATGGGTGTGGGACGTGGAGCAGATGTACGCTGGACTACTGGAAAGAGTACTGGAGTACATAGGGGGAAAGAAGGCTGGGCGAACAGCTCCTTCGCTCAGTTACAAGAAAAGTTCAAGCCTTGGTCCCTGTGGCAACTGGATATGCCAGGGACGGAGATAAATGAAGACTTTGGCCCGGGAATCAAAGCCTCCTGGGAGGAATTTGGTGACAAGGGGGAGGGGAGGTCATGGCAAATGCTGCGTTAGCTCAGCAGACTGTGTGATTGAATCATGTCTCCTGCACTGCCCAAGTTAACTGTATAAATAAACTGTGGTTTCCAATAAAGTTGAGTTAGTCATTTGAAACTAATAAGGAGTCTTGGTGTCTTTATTCTTGGGTGGTTGAAAGTGTCCTCTCTGATGCCCATCCATGCGAAGTATCTTCTATCGTCGACCGTCTGCTGCCAGCTATCTGTGAATCCAAATCCAAGTCGGGACTTTGGGATTTTTATCCTGTCAGACTTGTCAACGTGGACTCAGCTCGACGCCTTTGACCGGGAGTAGAGTCGTTCACTTTCTACATCCTGTGGTTCCAGTCCGCAAGTCGAAGCTGCATCTGGAGACTCATTCACCCTCCTTGGCTCTCCTAGTTCAACATGGAATCGAACCCAGTGTTCTTCGGTGACTTCTGAGTCGATGACTGGTCCGGCCATCCTCTGACTGGTGCATCCGACGGCGCCCATCCAGCATCGAGAGGGAGAGACCCGGGAACTATGGCTGAGGGAGACCCGGTGTCCTTGGAGCTCCTGTTAAAGGGAGGGGATGATCCAAGGTGCCTCCTCTTCAGCTCCCATTACAATAACATGACAGAGACAGGGATCTCCTGATGTAAGAAAGATTTGTAGGATTTATACTTCTGTTAGGCCCAAGCCCTGTAAAAACATTGATTGGTAGGACTTAGACTTATTAGAGGCACAAGCCCTGAGGAAACATTAGAAGATATTGATTTGTAAGACTTAGACTTGTTTGGCACAAGCCTTAAAGAAACATGGATTTGTAGGACTTAGGCTTGTTAGAAAGCCTAACAGCCCTGTTTTTTTTTTATATATATTTTTTTTTTTTTTTTTTTTTATATATACCAGCAGGTCATGACATGCTGGCCAGTGGCCACTAGCCATTGCCAAATACCCTAATGTAATTTTAGAATTTGCGACTGCTGTTCTTGCTGCTGCAAGATGAAGGTTCCACTTGCCACAACTAGCTCCAGTCATGCACCTGAGGCCCCACCACTTCAGGTATATGCGTAAAAAGAAGAGGTTGGCCAGTAATGCTTCTCCACCCGCCATTCCTCCAAAATCATGGGTGTGTTACTAGAATATAATTTTTTTTCCATTGAGCAGGAACTGTGCCTCTCACATCAGCAACTGCATTGTGCACAGTGTGTGTGGTAAATAAGGGAAGGACTGCGAACAGTGGGTACATCTGCACTCACATAAAAAAACTGGCACAAATCTATCTAAACACCATGACATAACATGACACCCCAATGTGAAATCCCCCCACCAGAAACAAACTACTACTGCTGACACTATGACCCTTGTCCACTCCCCACTAAGGACACATGATAACTTGAAGACAGTTTAATAGTAATGATGAACCCTCCCAGCCACCAGCTTAGCATATTCTGTGGAATGTAATCTCCTCAGATGCCGCTTGATGCCCTGGGAGAGATTTATCCTTCCCCACACTGCCATGTGTGATCAATGCACCACACACTGAAACATCCTGACATCTACAGAATGGCTATCACTTGGTGGGGGAGGTAACGATGAATGAGGTGGATTGGCAAAAGATGTAGTTGTCCTAGAGCAAGAAGGTGATGGATAGCCAGGTGTTTCGCTCATCATCAAACTTTCAGCCTCTGGCAGGGTTTCTTTAGTCTTCCTCCTCTTTGATGTCCGCGTCCCCTCTTGTTGCCTTTGAGAAGAGTCAGGGGGTACATCAAAATACGTGCCCAATTTCAGTGGTGGGTGTTTGGCTTTAACATGTTTCATTTCATGTCATGGTGTCTGTGTTTCATGTGTCTTATCAGGTGCTTGTAATTTGGGGCTTGTGATTCATCAGAACTTAAGACATCTGTCTCTATATTACCCTCTTCTTGATCAGATTACCTAAAGATTAATTTGCATAATCACCCATAATTTTTGCTTTTTCTTCCTTATTATGTCCTGTTCTATTTTATCAACTGTGTTAGTCATTTGTTTATAGGATTCTTCTATATCATTCATATTTTCAAATATTTTGAGTTTACTATCAATTTCATAAATTTCTTTTTGTAATATTTCTAATTCTTATATTCTACCAATTAAATCTCTAGAACATGTGTTCAATATATTCTCCCACTTGATATAGAATAGAGAATCCTGTATATTTCAAAGGAAAGGAAAATTTAAACATGTAATCCTCTTTGAATCATTTCTTTCTGAATATAGTTTTCAAAGGAATTCAGGTTCCACCAAATTATTGTTTGTTTTATAAACAATTTTTGTAAGTTTTTAAATAAAGTACACTGGAAAGGATTATTTCCAGATTCTTATTTGTCATTACTTTTAGTCTCAGAAAAAACATCTAATAAGAATTTGTGACGTTCTGGGGCTCGATTCTATTACCTGTGCTAAAACTGGAGTTACAAGAAAAACAAGAAATGCGTATTTTGCAAACGTGTTATGCCGGTATTGCAGAACCACAGTAAAACAAAACTGGTGTAGTCAGCATATTTCAGAGTACTAACAAAATTGGCGCTTCTATTCAACTACCACCTAAAAAATCACACAAAATGTCAAAGTCCAAGGAAACAGGCATATGTTTGATGACAGAAAGATCAAGTTTAGTGTTAGATGTGTTTCCCACATTATCAAAATCCAACACGGAGTGCCCCCCTTCGACATATTAACCCCCCTTTAAAATTGGACTTAAAGTGCTTTCTTTCACCACATTAATTCGACAAATATTGTTCACATTCCACATTTTAACCCTCCCCCATTAAAAATTTGACTTAAAATGCTCCCACGGCTTTCTTTCTTCAACGCATTGCTATGATGTTTTTAAAATACCATATTGGCTAATCATTTGGCACAAATGGTTTTTAATTATGAATTCTAATAATAATAAGGAGCACTGTTTACACTAATTCTTTTAAATTGATTGTGAATAAAGGTTAAGTGTTAGGCAAACATTAGGTCTTTAAAGGGATAGTAACACTTCGTTTTAACTTTATTTTATTTTGTAGGCATTAAAAAAACATGAAGAATGATATAAGTCTTATCTCTCAAACCTTTATGGTTTATGAGATATTCACAAGCAAAGTTCCCCTCCCCGCCCCTTTTACCTAGTGTAAGCCATCTCTTCTCAGATGTGAGTCTGGTTGTATGACAGTACAGAAAACAGAAGGGGACAATTTTCTTTGTATGAAAACAATGAAAGCCCTTCCCCCCTTGACAAGTTTTTCAGCTTTTTCCATTATCTTAATTGAAGATTGTCCCTCTCTGCAGTCTACCTGGGCATCTCCCTTCTGATCTGGTTGAACAGGGGGGGGATACTTTGTTTGTGAATATCTCTTAAACCATAAAGGTTTCAGAGATAAGACTTATATCATTCTTCATGTTTTTTTAATGCCTACAAAATAAAATAAAGTTAAAATGAAGTATTACTATCCCTTTAAATAGTTAAGTACCAAATGGATCACTTTAGAGGTCAAGAGGTTTTGATTAATAAATATTTTGACTATCTAATTTATAGTCAAATGTCCTATTTGATTCTCTACATTTTCATCTTTAAGAACATTAACACATATACAGGCAAAGTGGGAGCGCTGTAAATCGAATTTTAAAGGGGGGGGTTAAAATCTGGAATGTGAGCTATATTTGTCAAATTAATGTTGTGAAAGAAAATGCTGGTCGAATTTCAAAGGGAGGTTAATATGTCGAAGGGAGGCACTCTATGTCGGTTTTCTATGATGTATACTGTATTCTGCACTGCTTTTGTACGGAGAACGATGGTTTTGAAACCGTCATTGTGGCTTCTACTCCTCAACCTCTCAGGCGCAGGATTTCCGACTTAAAATAAGACCATAAAACAGGTGCTAATACTAAGCTTGGGTAATAGAATGCTACTTGCACATTGTTTTTAGTTGTTTCCTATGGGATTTTTTTGACTGGCAGTGTGTATAATTACCAATGATTTTGTTTTCAAAGTCGGGTAATAGGATACTAAAACCTGACTAAAAAAAAACCAAAAACACAATGCCTGTTTTTTTAGTGCTGGTAATAGAATCGAGCCCCTAATGCCCTGTTTGTTAATTATGCATTTCATAAAAGTTAGCCATCTTAGTATCCCTGTGCTAGCGATTAGAGCACATATAGTTTTTGTTATGGATAATACCACTTTAATATGTGGAGGTGCCTAGTGATTAAACATGAGACATAATTCAAACAAAGAGGAAAGAATCACCATTCAGGCATTCAAAACTTAATCCCTATGTTTTGTATTCACCAACTTTGGATCAGGGTATCAGAATTATATGTATATTATAACAAATTAGTTCAAGCAGTAAATTACCTATAAAGGCTATTTGAAACTGATTAAAGAGACATCCCTATTGCCCCTATATGTCAGAAGGCATGCAAACTTTTAATACTATATAGAAGGATCTAATTTCTCAGAGAATCCTCACTACAGTATTATCTGTTCTTTCTGTTAAAGTGGGTTATATAGAACAAGTCTAATATAATAGATCATTGATAGTGACCCATGCATATTTGATTAGTTTGTCAAGCATAATATCACCTAGTGCATGCTAAATTTAGGAAAGAGCCATCCAAACTAAAACCACACTTTAAGTTGTTACTTAAATACCACTTAGGTAGTTTCCACGGGTGGATGAGCAATGGCATTGTTGGTCGCTGCCGGACTGACTGCTGGCCTCTCTGCTGCGTCACTGAAGTCACGATCGCTGTTTTGTACCTTCAGAACTGATTGGCCAATTGATGTCCCGCCTTCTCCGTTGGCCTTATATGCGGCCAGAAGACTGAGCTTCAGTGCACTTCCATGGTGTACCAATGAGTTAGCTTCCTATATTCTGCGCTCTGTTGTGACCCTTGCCTGGCTGCTGTCTCTGCTCTGTGTATGAATCTTGGACTTGTCTGACTACCCGATCTGTGTATGAACCTTGGCCTTATCTGACTACCCGCTTTGTGTATGAACCTTGGCGTTGTTTGACTATTCGCTCCGAGCTTGTCCTGGGCCTTGTCTCCATTATTACCCCCGGCCTTGTCTGACCCCTCCCTGTGTGGCCTCGGGTTAGACTGTTGCATTCCAGGTACTGCCATCATTCTGGGTATTTCGTGGGTATTGGCCTTAGATCCTAGTATTCTAGGGTATCACTTTCCTGCCTTGGACCCTAATGTTCTAGGGTTCTGTGTAGCCTCCTGTCAGACACCCTTGCTCCATCTCAGGTAGGTTGCGTTCACTCTCCGGTAGAGAACTGTAGGCTAGGTTCTCTTCCATCTGCTTACCTTATGCCTAGCAGTGCAGGCTAGGTTAGTGCTCAGCCCTTGGGTAGTGGGCTGTACTGCTGACCTCACATCTGACCCCGGGTAGGGTTGGGGAAGTGCTTTATCTGTATTTTTCCTTAATAAAGTGCTGTTGATCTTACTGTACCTGTCTTGTGTTCTTATTTACCTGAGCCCGTGCCAGTACGAAAGGGCCATGAGTACTGAAGGTACAGGCAACCCACAGGTTGCTAGCATTCTGGCCAGAATGGACATCCAGGACCAAAGTATTGATCAGTTATTGTTGGCTATGCAAACGCTCCTTAACTGTAGGGGCCACCTTGAACAGGCTGCCTGAAGGTTGTCTGGATCCGCTCCACTCCCTCAACGCTACGAGGGGGAACCTATTCTCTGTGGTGGGTTCCTTAACCAATTGGGCACTTTCCTGGAGTTGGTACTACATGCGTTCCCAAATGAACAAAGCAAGGTTGGCTTCATGATTTTGCTTTTGTCGGGTAAGGCATTGGCATGGGCCAATCCTTTATGAGAGACGGAGAAACCCAAAATTTCTAACTTTATGGAATTTATGGCCTCACTCCGTAGGGTCTTTGATGTTCCAGCCAGGCCAATTTCCGTGGCCAAACAACTCATGACTTCCTGGCAGGGCGCAATACACAGTAGCAGAGTACGCAATCGAATTCCGTACTCTAGCGGCAGAAGTGGGCTGGAACAATGAGGCGCTAGTGGGCGCTTTCTCGCAAGGTTTAAGTGACTCGATTAAGGATGAGAAGGTACCTTTTCGATCCTGATGGATACCAGGATTAGAGAGATACCTTTGTACAGTGAATAGATGCGTAGGTCTTCGTCCTGACTGGCACCTAACTTTACACTCACACCAAGTCCTCCCTGGCCTCCCATATCTCCTGGTTCCGAGCCTGCTAGGGGTGAGCCTATGCAGCTAGGATTCACACGCCTCTCGGTGGAGGAGAGGGCTTTCCGTCAGAGAGAGGGCCTTTGTTTATACTGTGGCAAACCAGGTCACTTATTGTGGTCATATCCTGTCCAGCCGGAAAACGCCCGCACCTACAGTCATGTCAGGGACAGACCCTGGGTGGAGTTTCACAATCCTGGAGGTGGTGCTGTCTTGGGCCTCATCATCGGTGATTGCCCCAGCCTTAGTAGACTCGGGGGCCGCCGGATATTTCAGTGATGCTAATTTTGCGGCCAAGCATGCTATTCCTCTGCTGCCTCAGTCCTCCTCAGTGGCTATCAAGGGCATTGATGGGAGACCCCTACAACCATCACACGTTAAGCATGAGACTTGTCCCCTGTCTCTGACGGTAGGTCACTACATGGGGAGACTCTGCAGTTTCAGGTAATAAACTCTCCTCATTACACCATCATTTTGGGGTTTCCCTGGCTGCAGACACAAAAATCCCAGGATAGATTGGCAAACATGCGACAATGCGTCTTGGTCCACTAGTTGTGTCATGTCCTGCCTACAACGGCCTACGAGAATACTTTGTACCTCTACTTCATTACCTGCAGAGTACCAGTCATACAGTGAGGTATTCAACAAGGTACAGGCTAGTATATTACCGCCACACAGGCCTTACGATTGTACTATTGATTTGGTTTTGGGTGCCATACCTCCCAGGGGTCACATATATCCTCTGTCGGTGGAGGAGAATCGGGCCATGGGGGTATATGTGAGTGATGCTCTATCCAGAGGGATTATGCACAAGTCCCCCTTGCTGGCCAGTGCAGGATTCTTTTTTGTTAAAAAGAAGGATGGGGAATTAAGACCATGTATTGACTTCAGAGGGCTGAATAAGCTTATGGTCAATAATGCTTACCACATTCTGTTAATCACTGAGCTATTCGATCAGATTAAGGGTCCCACGGTGTTCACAAAACTTGATCTGAGGGCTGCCTACAACCTAGTAAGAATTAAGGAGGGCCACGAGCGGAAGACAGCATTAAACATACGGAGCAGACATTATGAACTCATCGCTCAGATGTCGCTATGGTCTTGCAACTTTTGAAGGAGAATAAGTTATTTTGCAAATTGGAAAAATGTGAATTTCATAAATCTCAGGTGACGTTCTTGGGCTATGTGATCTCCTCATCTGGGTTGGCTATGGATCCGCAAAATCTTTCAACAGTCCTACAGTGGCCTCTTCCAGTTGGGTTAAAGTCCATACAGAGATTCTTGGGCTTCTCAAACCACTATAGGAAGTTTATACGGAAGTTCTCCATGGTGGTTACACCACTCAGTGACATGACACATAAGGGAGAGAATCCGACCGACTGGTCTCCCTGCGCCCAATCTCGACCTGCCCTTTACCCTGGAGGTTGATGCTTCTGAGTCAGGAGCAGGCACCCTGCTTCCTTGTGGGGTTTTATCTAAGAAATTGTCTATGGCAGATCGTGAATTGCTGGACATTTATCTCGCCCTTCGAGAATGGTGGTATCTCCTGGAGGGGACCAGTTCCCCGATTCTGATTCTCACGGATCATAAGAATCTGACATATCTATCTGGGGCCAAGAGGCTTTCTCCCTGGCAGGCTATATGGGCCCTGTTCCTTTCTAGATTCAATTATGTGGTCTCGTAACTCCCTGGCACGAAGAATATTAGAGCGGATGCTCTTTCCAGGCAGTTCGGGTCTGATCCTGAATCTGAGAGTACTCCTGTTCCTATCATTCCACCCGACTGTGTTTTGGCTACCATACGGACTAGTATTACCTAACCCCTGTGAGAAGAGATTTTGGCCTCTCAAGCTTCGGCTTAATCACCAGATTACTGGAGACATATAACTTCTCAAAAGCTGCAGGTTACATTGTATCACAGTCTCCCTTTGGGCCTAAAGTGAGCCTGTGCTCTTGCCGATGTATGGAAGCCAGCCTGCGTGGCCTTCAGCCACTTCCTCATAGTCATGATTCAGGCACTGGCACGGACGCCTATTTATGGGCCTATTCTGTTGGCCCTAATTGGGTCCCGCCTCCTTCTGTTGCTTTATAAACCTCATTGAGGCTAGGATTTGTTGCCCCTTTCATGGTATTCCTGTGTGCATCTAGTTTGTTCCTCTGACCCTTGCTTGGCTTACGTTGTCTCCTGCTGTTTAATCCTTGGCCTGTCTGACTACTCGCTCCGGTTGTGACCTAGGTTGTGGCTGACTTCCTGATTCGTGTATGACTCTGGCTTGTCCGATTACCCGCTCCGTGCTGACCTTTGCTGTGACTGACTACCCGATCCAGTTCCTGACCGTGGCCTGTCTGACTGACACTCCGTTTGTGCCTGCTCCTGTCTGACTACCACTAGGCCGATTCAGGGCATGCTCCTTTACCTTGTAGCTCAGCCACCAGCTGATCCCTTGCAGGTTGCCTCCGCTTGGTGCCTTCCATTTGCCTCCGGGCAGCTAGTGCAACTTAGTCTCGCTCCTGGGCACTCCCCTCTTACGCTTACCTGTTGCCTGGCTTAGCACTTATGGTGCTACCTAA
The DNA here is from genome assembly GCA_037306005.1 of Rhinophrynus dorsalis. Taxonomy (NCBI): domain Eukaryota; kingdom Metazoa; phylum Chordata; class Amphibia; order Anura; family Rhinophrynidae; genus Rhinophrynus; species Rhinophrynus dorsalis. The sequence continues at coordinate 173,194,134 of CM074720.1, read as the reverse complement.
GCTCTGTGCCTCCTAGTTGCCTTCAGTAATATAGTGTGCAGCTTGTCTTGCTCCTTGCCTCAGTAGTGCACTCCTATCTGGCTGCATCTATCCAAGCACCTACTCTGCTGCCTCGAGTGGTGCTACCAGTTACGCTATTAGTATCGGCGGTCTATTCACTCTGTGCCTCCGCTGGGTACGCTCCTGTACTAGTCTTATCGTTCCTTCTTGTTGTGGTAGAGCCAAGTCTGATTCTAAGACACAGTACCATAGACCTACGGTGGTTCACTGTCAGCTCCTGGGTAGTGGACTAGACACTGTCCTCACGTCTATCTCCCCTCTGACTGAGGAAATGTTCATTATTACTACTAGTTTTCTTATTATCTATTGCTCAATAAACTGGTTTAAATTCACTTGTACTGTTTCATGTGTTTCTTTACTGAGAGTCCGTGACACATTGGGTGAGACCAATTGATATGGTCCATGTCTCGGATCTTTTGGTGGCCCATCATCAGAGCTGGCTGCTCTACATTTGTTGCTGCCTGTTCCACATGTGCTCATACCAAGAACCCTAGACACTGGATCTACTTCAAACAGTTCCTAATGGCGAGCGCCCTTGGTCACACTTGTCCTTCGATTTTATGGGGATTTTATGCTTCCAAGGGATACACGGTCATCCTAATGATCATTGATCAGTTTTCCAAAATGGCTCACTTCATACCCCTTAAGGGACTTCCATCCTCCAGGGAGTTGGCCGAGGTCTTTGCTAAGGAGGTGTTTCAGCTCCACTGAGTTCCCAAGGTGTTGGTCTCAGATCGAGGGAGCCAGTTCGTATCCTGTTTCTGGAGGTATTTCTGTGGTCAGATAGGTATCCAACTCTCTACCATCTCCAGTCGAATGGTGCTGCTGAGAGATCTATCATGGTTCCCGTGATCTCGCTGTCACTCTCTGCTGTGGTGCGCTCCCATTGGCGGAGCTTGTTTAGCCCGCTCAGTGTGGCCTTCATATACCGGGCCTCTGACACCTGTCAGGTGCCCTTTTGTGGTGTTCCTGTACCAGCGCTTCCGTTGCTGTGTTGCTGTGTTCCTGTGTACCGATTTGGCCCGTCTGACTATTCTTACTGGTTCCTGCTCCGTGATTGACCCGCTTGGCTGACGTTCCTGCTCCGTGATTGACCCAGCTTGGCTGACGTTCCTGCTCCGTGACCTGATTCCAGTTATCCTGTCGTCCTGAGAGTGTTCCTGCTGAAGATCCTGATTCTATGTCGCCTGGCGACATTTTGAACTTTTGTTCATCCAGTTAACCCTTGCAGAGCTTGTTTCCTCCGATACTGAGCCTGTCCTTTAACACTCGCTGAGCACTGTTGCCTCCGTTACTGAGCCTGTCCGTTAACACTTGCTGAGCACTGTTGCCTCCGATACTGAGCCTGTCTGTTAACACTTGCTGAGCACTGTTGCCTCCGTTACTGAGCCTGTCCATTAACACTTGCTGAGCACTGTTGCCTCCATTATACAGAGCCTTCTGTTACACTTGCAGAGCCCTTGTGGCCTCTGTTAATTGTGCTTCCGCTTATCATCTTACTCGCACAGTATTGTTGTCGCGGTGTACATGGTTCCGTTACCGCACCGGAAGGGTGCTATTGGCTCTGGTTCCATTCAGCTCTTGCAGTGTTTGTGACTTCTGGCTGCATATAAGGTCAACAGATAAGGCGGGACATCAATCAGCCAATCAGTGCCGAAAGGTACAAAACAGCGAGCGCGACGTCAGTGACACTCACTTGCAACAGAGTGGTCAGCAGTCAGACCAGCAAAGACCAGCAATGCCGCTGCTCGTCCACGCGTGGAAACAACAGGTAACGCAACCAGCAGGCCAGATCACGGCCACCGTGATAGTACCCACCCGTCACTGACCTCTCCCCAATGGAAGAGGACCAGGCTTAGAAAGAAACCGAGACTGGAACCTATGGAGTAAGGCAGAAGGATGGATATTACCAATGGATACCCAGGAACATTCCTCTGGCCCATAACCCTTCGAGTGTACAAAATATTGTAGGAGTCCTCTGACTCATGAGTCTAAAATATTTTGTACCTCAAACTCCTCATGACTCTTGACCTGTACTGGGCCAGGCTCGACTGACACAGAATTGTAGCAATTACAAATCAGTGGCTTGAGTAAAGATACATGGAATACGTTGTGAATGCGAATACCAGCAGGACGGTCCAGGGCATTCGTGACAGGGTTGACTCTCCAAAGAACCCAGTATAGACCTACAAAATGAGGACCCAGTTTCCTACAAGGTACTTGGAGGTTTAGATTATGAGAAGATAACATACCCTCTCCCCCACTTGAAAGACCGGAGCAGGAAGTCCTAGACAGTCTGCGTGTCTCTGATAGCACTGCTTAGACCTCTATAAGGCTGTCTGAACCCGTACCCAAGTACCCAAGTACCCAAGCTGTGACATCAGCCAGAAGACTGATGTCACAGCTGCCTTAGATCCAGCGACGCCTGGTGGGTTGGCCTGAAATGTTGCTGTGGTGTCATCCCATGCGTCATTACAAGGACTGGGCCTAGGCGTGCTTGGAGGTCTCAGTGGCCGTTCGTGTCCTCGTGCAAACCGGGTCTGCTCCGTAGAATGACCCAGAGTGGGGTCTGTATTCTGATGCATCACGTGGTCATGAATCACTTTCGACCGCGAGGTTGCGATATGTCGCAGACCTCTGTTTTGTACTGTTTGGGGCTGATAGCTTCACCCATCTACTTCCTGTGTTGCCTGTTAAAAGGGAAATGGATTTCTATCCAGTTACCCTTACATTGTTGTTCAGTGCCATTCTAGTTCTTGTTGTTCCTGTATCCTGTGTATGACCCCGGCTTGTCTGACTATCCATTCTGGTGCTGACCTGTGGCTCTGTCTGACCATTCTACCTGTACATTCCTTTGGCTACAGACATCCAGTCTGGGGCAGACCTGTGGCTCTGTCTGACTACCCGCTCCGTGTATGACCCTGGCTTGTCTGACTATCCAACCTGGTGCTGACCTGGGGATCTGTCCAACTGTCCTCCCAGTGTTGCCTACTATTATTGGACATCCTAACTGGTGCAGACCTATGGCTCTGGCTATCTGCTCCGTGTATTACCCTGGCTTGTCTGACTATCCTAATTGGTGCTGACCGGTGGCTCTGTCTGTTCACTCCGCTGAGTTGCCTGTTTCTCACAGACACCCATCCTGGTGCGGACCTGGGGCTCTGGCAGACCCCGGCCTTACTGACTGCAGGCGAGTCATTGTCTCCATTGTTGTGATCCCTTATTGGAGACAAGCTACTCCTAAGTAACTGCAGGCATGAGTCAGTGTTTCTCCGTTGTAGCTAACTAGTGGAACTTTGGGTCTTATCTGGTACTCCACTCACCACCATTGAGACTGCCAGTTGGCTCCAGCCTAGTCTCTAGCAGTTGTGGTTTACCCATTGGCAGACTCCTATTTCTGATAGAGTATCTGGCCTTTTCCGTCACCCTCTGCTTATTCTCGTTATTCTAGCTATTTGTATTGCTACCTATTATTCTAATAAAGCAAATTTTAACTATACCGTCTGACTCTTTGTCTTGCTTGATAACCGTAACAGTACGTAAGGGTCATGACTACTGATGGTGATAGTGGTTCACCTTTTCAGAAATTATTGGACAGGGTGCAGGTCCAAGATCAACATATTGATAATTTGTCATTGGCTTTGCAGACCTTGCTATCACGGTGCCCATGTTCCTGCTCTGACGGCGACATTGTTACTGTGCCTAATTTCCATGCTGCCTTCTCATTGGCCTGTCATTTTTGCTCCACCCAGGGCTTGCCTTTTTATATCCTGTCATATCTATTCTATGGCGCCCTTTCGTGGTGTATCTGAGCCTGACGTTTTGCTTCAGTGTTGCTGTTCGTGTATGACCCGGCTTGCCTGACGACGTTTCTGTGTTTCCCGTGTATTGCTCTATTACCGACTGATCCGGCTGAGAACCCGCTCCGTTGCTGAACTGATCTGGCTGAGAACCCGCCCTTGCTAAACTGATCTGGCTGAGAACCCGCTCCATTACCGACTGATCTGGTTGAGAACCTGCTCCGTTGCTGAACTGATCTGGCTGAGAACCTGCTCCGTTACTGACTGATCTGGCTGAGAACCCGCTCCGTTGCTGAACTGATCTGGCTGAGAACCTGCTCCGTTACCGATTGTTCTGGCTGTGAACCCCTGTTGCCATAGTCTGCCTGGCTATTGAGCCTTGCCTGTGCACCTGACCAGTCTGTGTATCACAGTGCCTGTGATTTTCTGTCACTCTTACTTGTGGTTCGCTCTGATTTGCTGAGCCAGTTTGGCCCACCCCTGGTGACCTTCTTATGCCTGGCCCAGACATCTGTCTGATGCCCTTTCGTGGTGCTTCTGAGCCAGTAGTGTTCCGGATTCTCGTGTACTGACTTGGCTTGTCCTGACTACGCTCCAGTGTTCCTGATCGTGTTTGACCCGGCTTGTCTGTGAACCACCTCTGTCTCCTGACCCGGCTTGGCTGACGTTCCTATTCGTGTATGACCCGGCTTGTATGACTACCTCCTGTGTGCTCCGACCCGGCCCGGCTGACTTCCTGCTCCGAGATCGACTTCCAGTCTGTTCCAGTGACCTCCGCTCCCGTTGTCGCCGCCGCGACATTTTCCACCTGCTGTTGCCAGCTGCCGTGTGACCACTCTGCCTTGTGTTGCCTTCGATCAGTGCAGTGTACCGTTGTCTTGCAGAGCTGTGCGTTCCTCAGTGAGCCTCACTACACTTGCAGAGCCTCGATACCTTACAGAGCCTTGTGTTTAAACGTGCATATTAACCCTTGCAGTGCTGCTTTACTCTCGCTACCTCGATTCCCAGTATAGAGTCTCTCTCGCTGTGCTATGTCTGCTGAGTTGGCCGCTTACCGACGGCGACTCTATCTATCCTACTGCAGAGTAGTCACTTTATGTTGGTCCGGTAGGGCGTCATTGGCTCTCACTTCTACGTTAGTTACTGGGCGATATCTACTGTGGCCTCTGGGCTCGTGTGGCAGCAAAGGGAAGGCTCAAGCTCTGGCAGGTTTCCGTTGGGTACGCCCGTGGGGGCTATTGGCTCTATCACTACTATTGCTGGTATCCGGTTAACGCCTGTGGAGGCTATTGCCAGCTCTTGCATTGCAGGCCGGTTTCCGTTACGCCCGAGGGGGCTATCCACACTCGCACTCGCAGAAGCAGTCTTCCTGTTAGGTACGCCCGCGGGGGCTATTTGGATTTCTGTTCTGCTTAACTATTTGGTCACTTCGGCTAGGCATTTACATTTCCAGAACACTGTGAACTGTCTCTATCAGCACCTCCTTTTAACACCTAGGGCGTGCCAAACCACCACATCTGAGACTGACTGATTTATGCTCTTAACCCTTTGGGTACTGTACACCATTCTCTGTGAAGAGATCTTGTATGTCAATTATACTGTGCATTGTCTCTCTGTGCTATATCAGTCATCACTGTGTGTTTATTCCTGCCGCCTCTAGAGGGCGTTCGTTTGCATTATTGCTATTAAAATAAAATTGTGTTTTATTTTACCAACTGGTCTGAGTGTCCTAAAAACCATTACACTGTGCTTCCTGTTGGTTTGTAACCTGTTCCGCTGAACCATTGTTCCGTTGCCATCCGTGTACGGTTGTGCCTACTCCGTTGTCTAACTGGCCAGCATTACAGTCAACGGTCTCCAGTTGCCTAGTTGGGGTGCGCCGCGTGGCGCTAATCTTATTCTGTCGACTTACGCATAACATTCGTGCTATCGCCATTTACTCCTACTGCCTGCGGCAGTGTGCACATGCGAAGTACCGGTACAGTGCTAGCAAGTGCTGACTGAGTTACTCTGATCTCTCTGTGTCTCCCTCTGCGCTAATTGCTGGGCTCACTCCCTGTGGAAGTTCCTATGTATCTCTGGGCGTCTCCTGTTAATTGTTCAGTGCCTAACACTATCTAAGCTACCCGTGTGCTCCTTCGTGTTGCAGTGCCAGCACTTGAGGGCCAGCACTTGCATTGGCATACACTACTGGGTGTGTGGAGACCCTGAGCTCATATTCCTGTCTAGTGGCCTGAGGGCCTAGAGCCAGCATTTGCGCTTGTTCCACTGTCCTATGAGGGGACACCTGTGGCCTTCCAGTGTTCACTTCGATCCACCCATAGCGCTCTAGGGTTTACCTTTGTAAGTGGTGACCTTGGTCATTCTGGGACCCCTGTCCCATGGTCAGTGTTGCCTCGTAGCCCCTTGGGTTCTGTGCCACCCAGTCATCTGGGTCTCATGCCTACTACCATCTCCAGGACTTACTGCCATCCTCTGTCCTGCTGTCAGCCGGGGTCAAGTAGCCTGACCGCTCCAGGTTCTCTAGTGGAGGGTTGCCTGCCTAAGATACCTCTATTACCTGTCTTCTGTCTCAGTCATTCTGTTTACAGTCATTGCTTACTGCCTATATATCCTCCATATAGTTTGGTTTCATATTGCATGCCTGTGGCCTCATTCCTTTTATGCACTTTACTAAATAAAAGTCATTTTAACCTTACTGTCCTGTTTGAGTGTTCATCAAAAACCATGACACTTGCTTAGCTGTACCGCTCATGCTCTAATGCTCTAACCCACAACCAGTGGCCACCTCAGCTCCTCTCTTGGCACCGGTAGTCCCTACCATCTCTGATGCAGGATTGGTCAGAGGGTTGTCTGGATCCGCTCCACTTCCATGTTAACGTGGGGAGCCTGAGCGTTGCCGTGGGTTTCTTAACCAACTGGGCATTTACCTCAAAATTATTCCGTATGCCTTCAATAGTGAGCGCAGTAGGGTTGGCTTAATGATTTCCCTCCTTTCTGGCAAAGCCTTGGCATTGGCAAATCCTTTATGGGAGATGGACAAACCCGTAATATATAACTTTAATGAATATGTGACTTGCTTCAAACATGTCTTTGATGTGCAGGTCGCACAACCTCGGCTTCTAAACGTTTAATGACCATCTGCCAGGGTAGTCGCACTGTGGCGGAGTACGCTATTGAGTTCCGCACCCTGGCAGCCGAGGTCGGTTGGAACAATGAGGCTCTCGTAGCCACTTTTTGCCAAAGGTTTTGTGACTATGTGAAGGATGAGATTGCTGCCCATGAGTTACCTAAGGGTTCGGATGATGTGATATCATTTATCATCCAAATTTACACTCGGGTCCGGGAGAGACCCTCGTTTAAGGAGTGCATGCGGAGGCATCCTGCCAGAATGTCCTCTCATTTAACATGCCCACCCAGTCCTCCCATGCCTCCTGGTTCTGACTCTGGGGGTGGTGAGCCGATGCGGGTTGGGGCCACCTGGCTCTCTTTGGAGGAGAGGGCCTTTCGGAGGAGGGAGGGACTGTGTCTCTATTGTGGGAGACCTGGACACTTATTGAAGTCATGCCCGGTACTTCCGGGAAATGCTCGCACCTAAGATCTTGTTGGGGACAGATCTTAGGTGGCATCTCTTAGTCCCCTGAAGCCAACAAGGATAAACCCATGTTTGAGGTGGTGCTTACCTGGGCTAATGAGTCTCTCTCAGTGCCTGCATTAATAGACTCGGGGTCGGCAGGTTAGTTCATGGATGCCGCTTTTGCTGACCAGAATGGTATTCCTTTACTGTCACTCGACCCTCCTCTGGCTGTGGAAGCCATTGATGGCAGACCTCTGTTGCCTTCCCATATTACCAATGAAACGGCTCCATTAACCCTGAAAGTGGGAGCCCTTCATAAAGAAACCCTGAAGTTTCAGGTTATCTCCTCTCCTCACTATGCCATTGACCTAGGGTTTTCTTGGTTACAGACACATAACCCTAGGATTCATTGGAGTAATTGCGAAATACTGTCGTGGTGTCCAAGTTGTGACAAATCTTGTCTTTCGCTTCCTATTAGACTGGCATGTGTCGAGTATTCTGGCCTACCGGAAGCCTATTTTCATTTTACGGAGGTCTTTAATAAAGTTCAGGCCGGAGCATTACCTCCTTATAGGCCTTATGATTGTTCGATAGAATTAATGCCTGGGACTGCTCCTCCTAGAGGCCGTACCTACCCCTTGTCTATGGAGGAGAACAAGGCAATGGAGGACTATGTTGCCGATGCCTTGGAGAGGGGCATCATTCGCAAATCCACATCTCCTGCTGGATTTTTTTTGTCAAAAAAAAAGACAGAGAGTTACGCCCATGTATTGACTACCGTGGCTTAAACAAATTAATGGTTAAGAACGCTTATCCTATACCACTGATTACGGAACTATTTGACCGTCTCAAAGGTTCCAAAATTTTTAAGAAACTTGACTTCTTAAAAAGTCAGAATAAAGGAGGGCCACGAATGGCAGACAGCATTTAACACCCGGAGCAGGCATTATGAATTTCTTGTCATGTCCTTTGGTCTTTGTAATGCTCCTGCTGTCTTCCAGGAATTTATCAATGATATACTGAGAGACCTTTTGCAAAGTTGTGCAGTGGTCTTTCTGGATGACATCCTCATTTACTCTCCTACATTGGAGACTCATCGCTCGGATGTATCCAAAGTCCTAAGTTTGTTAAAAAGAAACAACTTGTTTTGCAAGTTGGAGAAATGCGAATTTCACAAAACCCAGGTTACCTTTCTGGGCTACATCATTTTCTCTTCTGGGTTGGCCAAGGACCCCCAGAAACTGTCCGCGGTGCTACAATGTCCTTGTCCTGAGGGACTCAAATCTATTCAAAGATTCCTAGGCTTCGCTAGGTTTATTAAGAATTTCTCAACTATTGTCAAAGCTAACACCGATATGACCCACAAGGGTGCTAAGGTTACAGAATGGCCCCCCAGTGCGTTACGTACCTTCGAAGCCCTCAAGGCAGCATTTGCAGTAGACCCTATTTTGGTGCATGCCAATCCCGCCCTTTACTCTGGAGGTTGACGCATCTGAGATTGGAGTAGGCGCCCTCCTTTCTCAACACTCGGCCCCAGGGGATGTCTTATGCCCATGAGGGTATTTCTTGAAGAAACTGTCTAAGGCTGAGAAGGTATACCAGACTGGGGACAGAGAGTTATTGGCTATTATTTTGGCAGTGAAAGAATGGCGACACATCCTGGAGGGTACTAGTTCCCCAATCTTGATTCTTACTGATCATAAGAATCTCACTTACTTTTCCAAGGTTAAACACCTGTTGCCCCACCAATGCTTTGTTCCCGCTCAGTTGCTGATTAAACTACTTGAAACCTATCATGCCTCTAAGATCGCAGGCCACATTGCGCGAGACCAATTGATTTGGTCCTTGTCTCAACTGTTCTGGTGGCCAAGACTTCGCTCCGATTATGCGGTTTTTACCGCAGCATGCACTAATTGTGCCCAAAACAAATCGCCTCGACATCTGCCTGTCGGTCTTCTTCAACCTGTGGCCAACGGAGAATGACCATGGTCCCATCTGTCCATAGATTTTATGTTTGACTTACTGGCATTCTCTGGTTTCAGGGTCATCCTAATGATCGTAGACACATTTTCTAAGATGGCTCATTTTGTACCACTCAAAAGCCTACCATTCACGCGGGAATTGGCAGTGGTTTTCGCTAAAGAGGTCTTTCGACTCCATGGCATAACCAGGGTTATTATCTCAGACAGAAGTAGTCAGGTTGCGTCTCGGTTTTGGAGATGTTTTTGTGCCCAGATGAGGATTCAGTTAGCATTGTCCTCCGCCCACCACCCACAGTCGAATGGTGTGGCTGAACGGTCCAACCAAGCCCTAGAACAATTTCTCAGTTTTTATATCTCTGACCACCACGTTAATTGGGCTACCCTGTTACCTTGGGCAGAGTTTGCTTGGAATTGTGCCATGAACTCTTCCTCACAGAGTTCTCCTTTTCTGATTAATTATGGGTTCCAACCCTCTGTTCTTCCTGACGTGTTTCAGGCACAGGAAATTCCGGCTCTGGATGAGCATTTAAGGGTGCTCTGTTTCTCTTGGCTTCGGGTACAGCATATCCTACATGGTTCCATGCAGCAGTAGAAGCAGCAGGCTGACCGTAGGCTTTTGCCGGCACCTACCTTCCAGGTAGGGGAGAGGGTGTGGCCCACAATGTGTTCCATGTTTCCTTGCCCAAAACTCTGGTTTGTAACCGGTATACCACCAGTACAGTTCAGCCAGCTCCGGTGAAGGTTGGCAATCATGAAGAATTTATGGTACAGAGCATTCTGGACCCCAGCTTAGTCAGAGGGTCCCTTCAGTACCTTATTCACTGGAAAGGGTATGGTCCAGCGATGCCTGGTTGGTTGACGCAGGTAATATATGGCCTGAAATGTCGTTGCGTTGTCATCCCATGCTTCATTACAAGGACTGGGCCTAGGCACGCTTGGCGTTCTCAGTGGCCATCCGTGTTCTCGCTCAAACTGGGTCTGCTCCATAGAATGAAGCTGAGTGGGGTCTGTGTTCTGACGCATCGCGTGGTCATGCATCACTTTCGGACTCAAGGTTACAATATGTCGAAGGCCTCTGTTTTGTACTGTTTGGGGCTGATAGCTCCACCTATCTACATCCTGGGTTGTCTGTTAAAAGGGAACTGGATTTCTATCCAGTTACCCTTACATTGTTATTCAGTGCCGTTCTAGTTCTTGTTGTTCCTGTACCCTGTGTATGACCCCGGCTTGTCTGACTATCCATTCTGGTGCTGACCTGTGGCTCTGATCATTCTACCTGTACGTTCCTTTGGCTATAGACATCCAATCTGGTGCAGACCTGTGGCTCTGGCTGACTACCCGCTCCATGTATGACCCTAGATCGTCAGACTATCCAACCTGGTGCCTACCTGGGGATCTGTCCAACTGTCCTCCCAGTGTTGCCTACTATTATTGGACAGCCTAACTGGTGCAGACCTGTGGCTCTGGCTGACTATCAGCTCTGTGTATTACCCTGGCTTGTCTGACTATCCTAACTGGTGCTGACCACTGAGTTGCCTGTTTCCCACAGACACCCATCCTGGTGTGGACCTGGGGCTCTGGCAGACCCCGGCCTTACTGACTGCTGGCGTGAGTCAATGTCTCCATTGTTGTGATCCCTTATTGGAGAAGAGCTCCTCCTAACTGACTGCAGGCGTGAGTCAGTGTTTCTCCATTGTAGCTACCTAGCGGGAGACTTTGGGTCTTATCCAGTACCCCACTCACCACCATTGTGACTACCAGTTGGCTCCGGCCTAGTCTCTAGCAGTTGTGGTTGACCCACTGGCAGACTCCTATTTCTTTTCCGTCACCCTCTGCTTATTCTCGTTATTCTAGCTATTTGCATTGCTACCTATTATTCTAATAAAGCTGATTTTAACTATACCGTCTGACTCCTTGTCTTGCTTGATAATCGTAACAACTAAGCTTTAGTGCCTTTTTGTGGTGTACCAGTGCGTTAGCTTACTATATTCTGCTCTCCACTGTGACCCTTGCCTGTCTGCTGACTCCGCTCCGTGTATGAATCTTGGCCTTGTCTGACTACCCGATCTGTGTATGAATTTTGGCCTTGTCTGACTACCCGATCCATGTATGAACCTTGGCCTAGACTGACTAGCCACTTCGTGTATGAACCTTGACCTTGTCTGATTACCCGTTGCGTGTATGAACCTTGGCATTGTCTGACTATTCGCCTCAAGCTTGTCCTGTGCCTTGCCTGTATATCCACTCCATTATTAACCCCGGCCATGGCCGACTCCTCTCTGTGTGGCCTTGGGTTAGTCTATTGCCTCCCAGGTATTGCCATCATTCTATGTATTCCGTGGGTGTTGGCCTTGGACCCCAGCATTCTAGGGTATTGCTTTTCTGCCTTGGACTCCATCTCTGGTAGGCTGCATCCACTCTCCTGTAGAGAACTGTAGGCTAGGTTCTCTTCCATATGCTTACCTTATGCCTAGTAGTGCAGGCTAGGATAGTGTTCAGCCCTTGGGTAGTGGAAATGTGTGGAATGTATCATTTGTTGGGTGTAACCGTGTCACAAATGTACAGATACACAAACATGGGCAGTATACTCCCTGATCTCTCTTCTATAGTCAGATGCCTCACTTCCTGGCTGGTCCCCCATGTGTAGTGTGAGGCCTCACTCCTGCTTCATCTACTCATGCCAAGTAATATTGTGTGCTGTCAGCTCTGTAGTTCCACACCTCACTCCCTGCTTCCCTCTGCCATGGGCAGCTGTATTCCCTTCTCTCCACCCTATAGTCACTGGCCTCATTCCCTGATACATCCTCTTATGAGGATTACCTGCACTCTGTCCCAAATCCCTATGCACATTTAAATAATTGGAGGCTTTTAGTTTCACTTCAATGGGCATTTGAATGTAAGCTCACCTGCCACGCCAAGGCAAGCCTCATAGTTGAGTCCATCAGGACAATTAAATTATTTTGAACTACTTTTCTTAAGCTGCACCCATAACACATTATTACTGTGTTTTTTTTATTTTGTAATTTTTTAATTTTTTTTAAATAAGAAAATGAGAATTTATATATGTATATGTCACATCAAATTAAAGCCCTTTCTGCCCTTTAAAAAATGGTATATGTGTTTGTGCAGTAAATGAGAAAGATAGGAATTATGGTTGAACACACACATAGCAAAAATGCAAAAATTGCTTGTGTCCTTAAGTGGTTAATATCTGCACTTTGCATGAACTGTAAAGCGCCTGTTTTAACAGATCTATTTTTAGCAGTATGTAGAAAAATTGTAATAGTTTCAGACGGGAAAGAGCCATGACGTCTATTTTTATTATCATGTAGCAACATTGTAATAGTTTAAGGCGGGAAAGCGCTGTCCGTATTTCTGAAATTTACACCGAAATTTCGGACTAGGTGCGTTTCAGATTCTGAATTTTTTTTGTAGGTGGGCCTTGGCTTTTGGAAGGTCCAAATGATGACGAATAAGCCTTATTTGTCCAAATTCCGAAATTGGCCAAATTGAATCGCACAAGTCTAATAAAGAGACAAGACATTAAATCAAAGCAGTGTCAGGGATTATGTCTACTAAAATAATGTATAGCAATGTTCTGAAAACACACAACCCCTTGGATGCGAGAGGTGTGGGGTTGTAGACCTCTCTAGCACCCGAGGGGTTAAATACTGCACTCCATATGTTTCAGAGAGGTGTCCATTGGGCTGGAACTGCCTCTGGCACTGAGTTAACCCTTTGAGTGCCAGAAAGGTATCTATTGCATTGTGTTGCAGTGCATTAGATAGCTCTCTGGGACTCAAAGGGTTTAAGAACTTCAGAGAGAGACAGTAGTTCACCCCTTCACTTCCACTGTAAAAAAAAATATGTTTTTTTCATTTGTTGCAGATTGGATTTCAGCCTGGTGTGAGCAGCATGGAGGGCACACAGAGAGGGCTGATAAGGATTCCTTTCCATGACTCGATCCCACTTTAACACTCTCTGTCATAAGAAAAGCACAATCCTTGTTTTATATAAGTCACCTCTATTGACAGATCTTCCAATGCTTCTTCACCAGGGCCCTAGGCAGGCGCCTAGGGTGCCTTGCCCATGATCTGGCTCTGAATGTATATTAAAGGTTACTAGCTGGCTTTCAACACTTAATATTCCATTCACAATTCAACTTATGAGAAGCAATTATACCTAAGTGGTATTTAAGTAACAACTTACAGTGTGGTTTTAGTTTGGATGGCCTCTCACCTAAATTTAAAACACATTATGTGATATTATGCTTTACAAACTAATCTTACATGCATGGGCCACTATCAATGATCTATTATTTTAGACTTGCTGTGTATAACCCGCTTTAATAGGAAGAATGGATATATATAGTACTATACTAGTCTGCATGATGTACTTGTTGCCTTTGGACTCATAGGGGCAATAGTGATGTCTCTAATCAATTTCAAATCGCTGTTATAGGACATTACAGCTTGAACTAGAGGAGTAATAATCCGACAATTATATTTTTAATATTTTCCTTTCTTTTTCCTCTGTTTTTAATTAACACCAATAAAGAATTAGTTTTTATATACGTATAATTCTGATACCCTGATACAAAGTTGCCGAATACATCAGCATGCAGATGGTGTGTGACTCCAACATGAGTATAACTGTGCTTCCTATCCTGGCAGCTGTCACAACTCATACATCCTCACGCACTCTTCCCTCCACAGAAACTTTGAGAATGGAACTTATACAGGAGGATGACTTTTGGGTGAGTTAATAATACAAAATCAGGCCACATCCATAGATGTGCACACAATGCTGCTCAAAATGCTCATGACACACAAGTAGTACATACCCCACACACAACATCATCCACACAACATGCTGTCCCTGTCTCATCATGTCACTCTCTTTCCACAGGTGATGCAGGCTTTGGGTGTAAACCATGGCTCCTCACACCACTAACAAAAACCCAAACACCTGCCTAGGAGAGCTACAGTGAGGCTCACGTGAGAAAGAGGAATGCCATTGAGCATACCTTTGGTTTGCTCAGATCAGGATTCCATTGCCTGTATCACTCAGGGGGAGCTCTACAAAGGCATGCAACATTATACTGGCTGGAGCAATACTACACAATATAACCAATATCCATAGTTGATGTACCTCTTCCAATTGCACATGATGATGAGATCCTGAGAAGGGAGCAGATATGAGACAGGCTCATTAGGGACCACTTTAGCCATGAGTATAACACAGAAATGAACATAATCTGTGTATGTCCATGATCACCCTCTGGGAATGTGTGCAAACACAATGACAGCACAACACATAATGATCTATTTCACCCCACAGGATGAATGACATACACAGCCCTGAGATTGCCTGCAGTATATAACCCATGTAGTAGCTATTCCATGGACCTATCATATTGAGGGTATGAATTCATCTGACATGTTCATCATATTCCTGTGTTCAACTGATAGCAAATAACATTGATTGCCTTGACCATAGCCATAGCAAACATGGAACCCTTGGAGAGAGAGCCATATCCATTGCAATGGAATTAGCATGAGAACTGCAGTTGAGTATAGCCTAAATGAGCAGCACAGGGATGAATCTACAATGGTAGTGTGTTCCACAACATCAACGGAACTATGTGTGAATCAGGTTGCAAGGCCCACTATGCTGATGTGTATGTGCAGCACAATGAAACTGGCATGCCAACACCCTCTGTTTCATGGAGCTCTGTTCACATACTCAATGATGTGTTTATTCAATGTCATGGGCACATATCCATGTGACTGGTTAGCATACTCTTTATCCTAACCTAATGGGTTCCAGAGGAGTAGACAACCCACTGCAAACCAATGGGTTGTGTACTCCCCTGGAATCAAAAGGTTAATGGAATAATGATGGTTTTTCCGTTGCATGACATACAGTTAGATGGTGCATTTCCAAATCCTGTCATCCTTTCCCACAAGCATCTATAGCATGACCCATCATGGAACAGATAAATGTCCACTTGACTCTCCTGAAGCCTTGACTCCACTTCCATTAAGCTCAACCCATGATGTTCTCTAGTTCTGGTTTTGATGTAATGTGAAACTTCAAGTTGATATTAACCTCTACTGAACCATTCACATATGAGCAGAATACTCAAGTATATGTGTTGACTAAGATCATAGTGGACTACCTGTACAGTAATAGTGCTCATCCTCAGAGATAAAATATGTTTTGGAGATCACATGAGCAGTTCACATGCCTTTCTTTAGTATACAGTTATTTTATTAATAGTACCTTTTGGGTGCTTATTCAAGTTTGCAATGCATTTGTTACTAAACAAACATCTTTATGTTTCAATGTTTTGTTTGACATATTAACCCCTTAAGGACCGGTGTTTTCCCTCTAAGTACTTTATTTTACCCAAGAAAATTATATACCGTTTTTTTATGCACAATTAGGGCTTTCTTTTGATACTGAACTTATTTGGATAGCTCACCAATTATTTTATTAAAATTAAAAAACACTGTAAAAAAAAATGTAAAAAAACACCTTTTTTCTTTGGATCATTTGGGCACAATGGGTTAAAATTTTACGGAGACTGCATGAAAGGTATGACCGGTCAGTCATACCTACAAAATGGGAAGTTTTAAGTGGGCACTGTCCCTCCTGGGTGAAAATCCCCATTTCCCTTTTTCCCACCCTATTTTGCCACTTTTTTATTGATGACCTAGAAACATAGACGGCAGATAAGAACCATTAGGCCCATCTATTCTGTCCATTTTCCTACTGTAAAGACCTCAAACCTTTTTTGGTCCTTGGTCTTTTCATTTGTGTGTGTATAAATGTATAACATGGCTCCACAACAATCAAACTCCCAATTTTGATAATTCAATTTTTTTTAAATAACATTTTTACTTTGTAAAAGAAAAAATTGTGTTGTGCTTTTTTTTTTTTTAGAAAGTTTATTTGAGCAGGTTAAAAATGGACTTGCATTCAGCCAGCCTCCAGCACAGCAGTGAAGGGGTTAATACCCCCCCAGCTGTTGATGTTTTTTTTACCAGTAGGTGTCTCCTCTCTGCTTCCCTGTCCCTTACTTTGATCATAAGGGACAGACAGGCATAGGGGAGACACAGAGACAGTGTGTAAATCACACTGTCTCATTCATTCCAAATGCCAGAACATGTGATCGCTGCTGCAGCGATCACATGACCTGGCACTAATGAAAGTGGCTGAGTCTCAGTCTCAGCCTGGAATTAATGATAGCAGCGTGCACGGAGGTGTACTGCTATCATTTAACCCATGAAGGTCCAGGACCGTCATGGGTCCTTAACGCAAAACAACCCATGATGGTCCTGGACCGTCATGGGTAGTTAAGAGGTTAAAGGAGGCCCATCTCTGTCCAATATGTGTCTGTTGATATTGATGTCAGATTAGCCATATAACCAAATGGAACATAGTTATGGGTTATGTATACATTATACTTAGGGAGGCATGGCCCTAATAACAGAAGTCTGATTGACCATGAGTGGACTTTGTGATGTATTGATGCAAGGAGATGATGGCAGTGATTCACTCAGGTTTGTTGAGGAGGTGATACAGTGGAGACAACTTCTCCAGTGATATCACGTCTCCAGTTCCTATGATATACTCTAGAGTATATGTACTGAAATTACTTTAATTTGACAGATCCTAGTGCATGTGCTCCATAGTATAACATAGGTAATGGAAAACTGATAACACTGGAGAAGTATTCTTCACCTTATGAAATCATTACTACACTTAAATGACTAACCACCGTTGCACTCCCTGTTTGGTGTAATCAGTTGACTAGAATAGTGGCTTCTTCATGCTCCTGACTTGTATCCAAACACATTATTGATACCAAAAATCAAACTAACATTTCTAGATGTGTGATGTTTGTTTCCTTATCAGAGTGTGAATCACACCATCTTGTTTTGAATGATCTATCTTGCAAGTTACTTAGCTAAACCAAATACCTGGTTGGATAGCAACTTTAAAACCACACCAATGGATGGAACTGAATAGGGACAGTCTGGCACCTAATATGCTAAGGGGTTAGGTGTTAGTTGTTCAGTTTCACATCATGGCCAAACAACAATTCATTCTTGTTTTTCCTTTACTAGGTGGATTGTATGTTGTAATTGGACAACACTGTATGTGCTGTTTGTGCTTACCTATGATGAAGAAGTGCTTTCTTATTTTGGGGAACAATCACAATTGGGGCTTTTTATTTCTATTTTGGGGGCTTTTAAAGGGGCTGCAGAGGTGGATACCCTGATAGATTGTCTTGTGACCCCGCTGGTTCATGGTGTTGGTGCAGGTGTCACCCTGAAATGGTAGGTGGTTGCTGTGAATCCCTCTGTGGATTGCTGCTCCCTCTCCATCCACAGTTTCTCCCTGTGATTCAGTTCCCTCATTTCCATAAGCAGCTGGCCCATCATCTCCATCATGCCTGTGTGGAATTGCTGCATCTTGCTGATCAGACTGCCTGCTGTGATTCCAGGGTATGGAGGGTAGATGTGTTTTTTAGGGAATACATTTGCAACCTCCTCATGTATCACTTTGTTCTCCATGATTTCCTTAATTGCCTCCTCTGGATGACCAGGCACTCTCTCGCCATCCCCATGCTGTATCTACTGGGGGAGGGGATGTGGCTAGAGTTATTGGGCCCTCATCATCTGATGGTTACTCCACAACATCTTCTCCCTCCTCCTGCTGGGCTATGGTTCCTTCAACCTACTCTTCCCTTTCCTCTGTTGGTGGTGGTGATGCTGGTTGTGGCTGTGTTGGCTAGGTCCCAGAATGTGTTGAGCCAAAGGATGCCTGTGTCCCACCACATCTAAAGATTCTGAATTTGCCATGGATGGATGGCCCTCTGGTTGCAGATGTGGTGGTGGGGGGTGTAGTCCTCCTGTTGCTGAAGGAGCTGGGGCTCCCCAGTCAGGCTCAGATGCTCGTAGTCCAGTGGCCAGAGGTCACACCATGGCCACTGGTAGCTGATTCCCTCCCACCTGGGTGTGGGGACATACCTGGGCCCATGCTCTGGCTCCACCCAGGAGAGTGCCTGTGGTTGTGGTGTGGGCCTATATGACCTCTATTGTGTGATGGGTACTGTTGCAGGTATCCAGTGCCTTCCCGGTGAAGGTGGGATCAGGAAATAATGTCCTGAGGTGAAAGGAGGGATCCACCTCCCAGGAGGCATCCAGTCAGTGTAAAGGGAGTGTGTGGACGGCTGAAGTCATGGTTTGTAGAGGTGGAGCTGGTTGTCACCACCTGCTTGTCCCCTCTTCAGGATCCTCAAGGAGGAAGTCACTTGGGGGATGTTGTATGCCTGCTCCTCACTGTCCGCCTGCTGTGCTACAGACATGTATGCTGTGTGGGGAAATTACATGCAGTGATTAGTAATGTATGCATTGACAAGATGGATGCAAGATGATGACATTGACATGTGAATCCTTGGGTGTCAGGATGGTATCCAATACATTGTGTTTTGATGCATGTGATATCACCCTGGGAATCAATGATTCATGAGCTTGACAGGATCCTGTACATCAGTCCTGTCCAAGTTCAGTCCTCAGGACCTCCAACAGGCCAGGATTGTCAGATTTCCCTGATTAAGCATAGGTGAGTTGTTCAGTAGCTCATTCATTTTGACTGACCCACCTGAGCTTAATCAGGGATATCCTTTAGTCCTGACCTGTTGGTGGGCCTTTACAACTAAACTTAGACAGCCCTGTTGTACAATGATGTAAGCAGCCTACAGTAGTTGTTTGGTTATCGTATGTGAGAGTAGATGGCCTAACATCCCTCCTTGCCATCCCCACTCTTTAGGATTCATGTGATAAACAAAGCTTAACCATCACACTTCAACTGAGACAAACCGATTGCATACACAACACAGAGGCCTAGGGAGCAACAAAACTATGCCCTCGAACCACGACAATTCCCCTACTTGCCAATCCCACTCCTCAGGATACATATGATTCCCAGTATTTTTAATCTATTTGGTTGTCATTATTTTCAATGGTGCATTGCTTTGCTTTGGGGCCCTAGTGTTCTTCATATCGAGGCCTGTGTGTTGTACATACAGTCAGTTTGTCTCAGTGGAACCCTGTGGACCAGTGCAATGTAACCCTGTTGTATTGTATTGATCAACGTTTAACCCGTGGAGTGCCAAAGGGGTAGCCAATGCATTGTTGACCTATGAGTTGATCATCCCTCTAGCACTCAAGGGGTTAGGTGCTGACTTCCCTGTGGCTCAATGTGTAACGTTGTGGAGGAACATAATAGATCTTTAAATGACAACATTATGGCAAGCATTGTTTGTGTGGAGTGGGTATGAAAATCAACACAGCAACGAGGGGGTTAAACCAAGATTTGTACATGATTTGGCCTGTTGAGCATTTCCATTTGTGCTTGGATTGTCCAGTATTCTGTCCTTGTTTGAATCCCCTCAGATCTGCATTGTGCAATTGTGTGAATGAATGCTGTCCAAGTGTTCTGGTGTAACTGTGTTGAGCTGTAGCAAGAATGTATGTGTGGTGATGGAATGATGCACCTACCAGTAGTTTGGAGGGTGTTGTCATCCCCAGTGTCTGATCATCCAGGGATCTCCTCAACAGTCATTGCAGATATGTTCATACTCAGCATGTCCTCCCAGGAGTTGAAGGTGATGTTGTGAGGGGGACCACCTCCAGTACCTCAGGTGTGCATGGCGACCTCTCCCATTTTCTTATTCACCAGCCTCTTGCAGTCACACCAATACTTCTTGATTGAATCCAGGGTTCTCTGGCAGGTGGATACTGCATTCACTAGGATGTGCACCTGATGCCAGATGACCTTTTTACAAGCCCCCAGACCAGTGACCCTCTCCCTTGGGAACAGGCTGTTCTCCCTCTCCAGGGTACTCTGGACGATGACCCTATTCTCTTCGTCAGAATATTTAGAGTCCCACAGCCTCCCTCATCAGCTCCAGCCTGGGATGTATTGGAACTATGGCTTGAATGGTCTGCCTGTGATGTCCCTGGCTGTGTAGGTTGCTCCCCGACAACTACCCCTCTTCCCACTAGCAGTTCTGTCTCTATCCTCCATGTGCCTGTCCATGGCCAGGTCCCCCTCTGTCCAAATGAACTGCTTCTCCCACTACTTCCCTGACTGGGGATGCCGTGCTCTCCTTCCTCCTCTCCTGCTCCTCTCCCCATCTATCTCTCCTCTTCTCCTTGCCATCTCACAGACACTCACACTCAGGCACTCACACAAGCCCTCACGGATACAATCAATCACACTCACTCTCTGTCACTCACTGATTCACACTGTCAAAATAAAATATAAAATTATGCAATGTGTTGTAAACAAAAAACTATGAGTGTGTTCTTATGCATGTTTAGCAAATGTACAAAGGTGTATTATGTGTCGATATAAATGCAATGCTCTCTGCTCCCAAATCCTTCTGCCTACTTCCAATGTAAGCTCCTCTCTCTCGCTCACTAATGCAATCCTTTGCTACTGGGTCCTGTGATCTAGCTCGCCAAATCACAAAACACAGACAAGATATATCAGTTATTTCTGGGTCTTATATTCAACACTGGTATGTTTTAAATTAATACACCTTTAACCTTTTTACGTTGGAGCATTGGTGCTTATTGCTATAAACAGCAATGAACCGGTCGATGGGGAAAGACTGTATTGCTTTTCTGTTAACACAAACCAGTATATGTGATCATTCCCTTTGGCAGGATAAAGCCTCAGTGTCTTGTAAGTACAATTATTGAAGCAGGTTATTTTCATTGGCTCCTGGATACTACACTTAGAGGTGTTTTGTGCTTTCTTGTTCTTGTATTTTTCTGTTTAGGGCACAACAACTAGCTCCATGATAGTAATAAAATAAAAACCCATTTATAATTTGTTGCAGCACATGGACGATCATTGCGCTTCACTTTTGTACAAATGTATTGTTAGATCCTTGGAAAACAGAAGCTGATACTGTTCAAAAACTGTTCAAAACTTCACATTCAAATATACCTTTATTTTGTTGCCTAAGAAACAAGAAATAAAGTGCCTATGATGATGAGGAACTGACAGTTGAATTTTATATAGAATTTCTACTTGTGGTTCAGGGTTTTCTCACATTGTAAATAGCTTTTGTTATGTAGTGTCCTCCTATTTTTTGCATCTCTTAATTATAGTAAAACTGAGTCACATTACAAAATTACCTGAAAGACATGTGATGTGCTGCTGTTCCCAGAACTCTTCTGCCCAAAATGCACAGTCCGAAAGAAAGTGTTATCAGAGGAGAATCTTCATCACAGTCTACAGGCTGGGATTGTTTAAGAAAAATATTATTAAGTAACTAGAAAATTACATTTATTAACACACAACAATGTATTTTAATACATTAACAAAAGTGGAATTATCTAGATATTGATCAATTTGATATTAATTTTACCAAATACAATAAAACGCATTTGAAGGCTAACTTACATGAAAAATAAAGAAAATATACATTTTAAGGGCACTGATCATGTTCTTCTACATATTCTCCTTTCAAAACAGATTTAGTAAAAAAAAGTTCAGGGCCCCAAAAGAGTTCATATCAGCTGTTCTTGGGGGGGGGGGGGTCAGAAAACTACCTTCAGCTAGAACATACCCTGGAAATATGTGCCTCTTAGCCACAAACTTAACAGGTTGTGTGTTTTAAAACCCGATACTGAGGTGCTCTGCATCACTCACAGTTCAGCAGTTTCCTGTGAAAACAATGGAAGCGCACCCAGAGTCTCTGTTGTACCCCCCATCCCATTGGTGTTCTGGGGTTACCAAAGCATTATAAAAGGTTGTCAGTTTCTTGAATGTTGCCAGTCTGTGCTTTATATAGGAACAGAAATAAGATACATTGTGATGCAATGGGTGATAGTTAAAGAAGGGTGAGGGGGAAGTTACATTTTAGAAATGTTAGTGGCAGTCAAGTTATTTATGTAGGGGTGGGTGCAAAGGGAGAAAGGAGAGGTATGTCACTGATAAGTCACAGTCAGTAGAAGTCAGATTGATCCAAGAGGAGGAGGAATATGATGTTAAGGGTGCCGGGGCGGGGACAGTCGGTACATATTTCTGCAGCCAGACACTAACACAAGAAGATGATGATGATGATGCCAGTGTTACAAACACCTGTCTGTTTTCTGTATACTTGTATTAGTATTATGAGATCTTCAACTTGTTTTTAATGAATTTTCAATAAATCTGAGATTTTTATATTGACTGTGGTCTGATGTTTTGGGTGGATGCGTTCGAGCACCTCCTCCTCTGTCCTCCCACCAAAAATGCTCTAATACTAACCTCCAGACCAGCTGATGTGTACTGCTGCTCATACTGTTAGCCCCTTCCTCCTTCAGTATACTTCCCCAGAGTGATAATACCGACAGGGAACTGGGAATCACTGTTGCTAACTTCCTGCTTCACCTCTTTATCAGCAACATTAGGGTCTATACAGCCTCTCTTGCTGGTCATATTGCTAGCCAGGACTTAAAACAATATTTCTAATATTAACCTTTATTTTTATGCTTCCCTCCGTCGCTTGCACGTTCTCTCTCTCTCACTCTCTCTCTCCCTGCTTCAAGACTTTTTCTCTCCTAAAGTACACCATTCTATGTGGCAGGGAATTATGGGTTTTTACAGTATGTAACCATAGGTGGAAAATGTAACCATCACATGGGAAAAGAGGGAAATCAAGTTAGGCATGTAAGTGTAACGGTTTGTTTGACTCACAGACACAGAGTTAGGATAAAAACACAATTTTATTAAATACAATAATACACAAAGAACCCTCACAGGTCCTGTAATATATAACTTATAGTACAGACACACGACAGGTAAATTAGGCCCACACAGGTCCAGCACAAATATAGGAGACAAACAGTTTATGCTGACACGGGTCAGGCAGATGAGGAAGTTTCCAGGTTTCGGCACTGCAGGAGTTAACGTTCATCAAGATAGGAGAACAGTCCCATATGTGAAGGTATTGAGCTGCTTCTTAAACACGCCAAAGACTGAATTCACAGCGAGTACCAGTCCACTGAATTAAACAGGAGCGCTATCGGTGCTGACATGGAGGCAACACTTGCAACTGGTTTTGGACAGAGTGGAGCGTAACCAATGGCAAGGTACCGGCGCAATCACAGAGGCAACACTGGCAACCGGTTTAGACAGAGTGGAGCGTAGCCAATGGCAATGTACCGGTGCAATCACGGAGGCAACACTGGCAACCGGTTTAGACAGAGTGGAGCGTAGCCAATGGCAATGTACAAGTGCAATCATGGAGGCAACACTGGCAACTGGTTTTGACAGAGTGGAACGTAGCCAATGGCAATGTACCAGTGCTATCACGGAGGCAACACTTGCAACCGGTTTAGACAGAGTGGAGCGTAACCAATGGCAATGTACCTGTGCAATCATGGAGTCAACACTGGCAACCGGTTTAGACAGAGTGGAACGTAGCCAATGGCAATGTACTGGTGCAATCACGGAGGCAACACTGGCAACCAGTTTTGACAGAGTGGAAGTAGCCAATGGCAATGTATCGATGCTATCCCGGAGGCAACACTTGCAACCAGTTTAGACAGAGTGGAGTGTAACCAATGGCAATGTACCGGTACAATCACGGAGGCAACACTGGCAACTGGTTTTGACAGAGTGGAGCGTAGCCAATGACAATATACCGGTGCTATCACGGAGGCAACACTTGCAACCAGTTTTGACAGAATGGAGGACTAGGCTAGAGGCGCTCCGTAGAGCCAAAATGGGACAATACTAGGCAAGCCTGCAGATGCAGAGGTGCCAAACAAGGCAAGACACCGGAATTCAGAATGTCGCCGAGGTGACCAGGAACAAAACGGAGATCTGCTGAGTCGGAGCCCAGGAGCAGGAACGTCAGCCAGGCCGGATCAGGATACAGGAGCAGGAACGTCAGCCAGTCTGGGTCGGTACACAGGAGCAGAAACATCAGCCAGGCCGGGTCGATACACAGGAACGAACATTGAAGAATAGTCAGGCAATCCTAGTCGGTACACAGGTGCAGGACCTGGAGAGTAGTCATGCAAGCCAAGTCGGTAACTGGAAACTTCAAAAACAAACGTAGCACTGGCACAGGAACACCACGAAAGGGCAATGTGTGGCTGCAGGAGCCCAGTATATAAAGGCTATACTGAACGGGCTTAACACAGGGCAACCAATGAGGACCTCACATTGGCTGACAGAAAAAAAAATAAACAAGGAATCACGGGCACCATGATAGTAAGATATCATTGCTTAGACTGTTTAAGAGTTTATATCCTTCATATTCATCCTGTCTTTTAACCCCTTAGTGATGAGCCACTAGCACGCGGCCATCACTTAACATCCGCAGAACATTTTTTTTTCCAATCGATTCTGGAATCCCCGAACTGTGTGCAGCTGCGCGGGGACCCGGATTTCCGGGACGTACATATGCTTCCTTTGTCCTTTAGGGACATCCACCTTGGACGTACATGTACGTCCATTGTCGTTAAGGGGTTAAACAATATTTTACACTGGCTCCTTTTTTAAAAAGGTCTCTTTTAAAATATTCTCTTTTTGTATTATTCGGGTATATATGTGTCAAGGGCGCAGGTCACTAAACAACGGGTGAGGTCGCAGAGAATAACAGTCCCTGGACCCCAGATTGCAGAGGAGGCCGCAGCTGGCATGATTACCGGAAAGGGATATGCCAGTCCACCAACGACAGCCACCTGAGCAAGATGGCTGACGTAGGTGTAAAGGCAGTGGGAAACCACCCAAGGGTGGGAGGCCCAACTTGGTCTATGGAGGGGAGAGCAAATGGAAGACCACACTACAGTGGAATTCCTGGAAGCCCCCTCTAAGGGAGGAAAGGGATACAGGGAGGAGGCACGACCACACCCCACCACCACCGAGACCCTGAAACCGTGACCCGGCTGGAAGACTGCGGAGGACCCTTCCCCCCAGGACCCCCACCAGGACAGGTAAGGGACCGACAGGGAGCAAAAACCCCTGTCCCCCAGGCAGAAGGGCGAACCGCATGGCCAGGGGCACCCCAGCCCCACCCCCACTACCCCTCTATCCCACAGAGAACAAAGGCTGGAGGAAGAGAGGAGCCCCCGGGCCTACCCCAATTGGCACCTGCTTACCTGGGAGGAACAGGAGAAAAACTCAGTAAGTAAATCGCTTATCTCAAACAAATCCCTTGGAACAGGAGCCAGGAACTGCAAACAGGAAGAATCCCAGGAGTTGCTGGCTAGGAGAGGCCCTGGAGACAAGGGAACTCCAAGCCTAGTCACAAGGCTACAAAGACCCCAAAGCCCCTACCCCGGGGACTGGCGGCGTCTGTCCAGGAGAGGCACAGTCCAACCCAATAGCAGGGAGAAGAAGGACTGCCGATCCCGTGCGGCGCCACTGGATCGCCGGAAGAAACAGGCCTCAGATCCAGAGCCCCACCAGGGGACGTCTAGGGAGTGCACCGCCCGGCCCTCAGAACGTACGGCCAACCCGCCAGTCAGACCCGCAGTGCGGGCGGAATGAAGGACGGGACCCAAGGTGGCCGCCGCAGGCAGTCAGGCGGTGGGGATCCTGGAACGCCCCTGGACCCACGGACCAACCGACATAAAGGGGATGAGGCACAAAGGCGGACGCCTGCCAGAAAACTGAGCTGGGAAGGTACCAGCAAGCGGCAAGCCGCCAGCCGGAAGGAGGAACGCTCAAGGTCCAACTAGGAAGCAGAGAGGATCCGGAAACAGTAGGCAGACCTGAATAATTGGGCAGCACAGGTACGGATTGCCAGCCTTAAATAGGGATGAAGATGAGGGCGTGACAATATGGTACTTTTTTGGGTTAATCCACAGCAAATAAGTAGGAATAATTGGAAGTTTGTATATCAGTGTTAGTCTTATTTTTTAATCTATTTGATATATATATTTTTTATTTGATATTTAAGGCATGAGAGATTCATTTAATTGCACAATGATAAGAGGTTTTGTTGTTTCATATTTTGTATTGTTGGTCACGAGTGAATAAAAATTAAGTATATTGTCATGCATGTATATAAGGGAGCACCAGTAGTGTCGGGGGCCCATACACACCATGATCTCCCTACCTATGGGTTGCGCACACATGTCCATGGTGGTCTGCATCAGATCAGCCTTGTATCAAGCCCCACCGGGCACCTGTCTCCTGTGTCTTATGCTGCTGGGCTGGCTGATGTCACTAAAACGTAGCAAAGTAGGATGTTATGACGTTGCCCTTTCTCTCTATATTTTCTGAGCACCAGAGGTGCGGTGCTCAGTTTACATGTGCTCCTTCAGTGTTAGCCTCCAGTGCTTTATTGTATCCACTACTTTCTCAACCCTATGCTTGTTTTTGACCACCCTCCCTTGCTGCCTGCCCTGACCCCAGCTAGTTTGACCATTCTTCTGGATTTTCCCTTTGGTTTTGTTGCTTCGGTTATCCCTTCTCCCTGTCACCTCTTGGGCTTGAATCCATGGAATCCACCATTAGTAATTACAAGCCATATATTGAGAGCTTGTCTTCCATACCTGCTTTCTTGCTCTAGATTGTGACAGCCCCTCACATGTTAGGTTTGTGACAGGTAAACTGAGCCTTATATGGAGCCTGCAAGTCTGCTTGAGGCCCTGTCAGCACTTGGGGGCCAACTCTCTTCCCGGTAGACAATATAAATATAACAGAACAAGATATAAACACTACACAATATTCACATATAATCTTGGGTAAAGAGTTTAGGACTACAAACCAGGACCATTCATATATACTTAGATGATTCCTTCGCAGCTTAAGGGTTGGGTTGGGGCTCCCCAGAAGCAAATTCTATATACAAAAACAAAAATAAAACAAAAGCGCAGAAGTCTCTCTAAGCGTAGTATTTCTTGAATCAGTAAAGACCTCCACCAACACCCTGTGCTCTTATATGAGTGCACTCACTTGTTCAAGAGGTTTTAAGTACTGCCTCTCAGTATATAGCGCTCCCCTGGTATAGACCCCAGGTAGGTCTCTTTCTAGATATGCAGGTATCTTCCTCCTGTGTATCTCTTCCACGTTTTTTCCTTTAGATCTTCTATTTGCCTTCTTAGCAATAGCCAAATATTAGGGAATATAATATCCCAAAATAAGCCTCTTATAAGTGAAGAAGCTAGATTATAAACACAGGAGACTAGGGAATACCATAAGCATTCCAAAGTCAAAAAGCAGCTTTGTATATATCAACTTGGTACTATGGAAGGTGGGATGAATGAGGATATTGATCTTGGATTTATATAAGATAGATAGGTGGAGAAGGGGGGGGAGGAGGAAGGAGAGGAGGGGGAGGAGAGGGAGGGAGGGGAAGGAGGGGGAGAGGGGGGAAGAGGAGAATGAAAGAAGGGGAAGGGGAGAGAAAAGGGGAAGGGAAAAAAACAGAAAAAAAGAAAAAATTAATTATATATTTTTTTGTATATACACATTAGCACTTTTATTAATGCCTAAATGGCTTTTTGTAATTAATGCACTTTATCACAACATATATAGGAAATCAGTCTTGGATATTGAATTAATAGAAGTTAATATTGGTCTACTTACATCTATATTATATCTATGCGCATATATTGTATGTATTTTCATCTTCCTTAAAACACACAATTTACGGTGTATGTATTTTTCTTTCATTTTCTCCTTTTTCTCTCTTGTCCCACATTCCTTCTTCTTTTCCCCTCTCCTCTCTCCTTTGTTTTTTTTCTTCTCCCCCCCTTTTTCTTTTTGTGTGATGAGTGGGAGGGGGGTTATAATATGATTGGGTTCTTTTTATACTTCCTATACCAGAAAATGTATTCCAATATGTACTTTATTCATATTTTTGTATATGCTGATTAATTTAGAGCTGCTGAGAGAATTTTTCTCCTTCTTATATATTTGTATGCTTTATTAAAAAGGTTTGCAGCTTACTTTATCCCATGTGTGACTGCCACATCATAGAATTACACTCAGCTGAAGTTTGAGACTGTAAAAAACTAACGGGTGCGTTATTGGACTATATCTGTCTGGTGATTGCCGTGATCCTTGAATGGAACGCAGAAGCGGGTCATGTGGCATGCTCTGATGGACTTTTTTGGGTTTGCACACATATGTGGGACCGCTCGCGTTCCAGTGGTGGAGCGCGGTTTTGTTGGGTTCCACCCCTTTAGCGATCATTATGATCGTGAGTTGAACGCAGAAGCGGACTATGTGTTGTGCCTTGAAGGACTCCTTTGGTTTGTGCGCATGTGTGGAACCGTCTGCATTCCAGTAGTGGAGCACAGAACTATACTGGAAGGTACAGTCTCTAAGTGCTGGCGGGAAGACATCCAGCTTGGGAGGTAATTCTTTGGATGATGTGCAGATTACATATGGTATAAAGGTAAGAGGATACTTTTTGTAAAATATTAAGCTCCTGAGGAAGTAACTTGACATTATGAAACGCGTTGAGCGATTGTTCTTTTATATATTTTTATTCTATTTTTTGTAATTGGATTTCAGATCTGTTTTATAAGATTTTTATATCTATTGTTTATGGAATCTCAATAAATCAGTATTTGCTACTGCACCACAAAGCTGCTTTTTGACTTTAGAATGCTTATGGTATTCCCTAGTCTCCTGTGTTTATAATCTAGCTTCTTCACTTATAAGAGGTTTATTTTGGGATATTATATTCCCTAATATTTGGCTACTGATAAGAAGGCAAATAGAAGATCTAAAGGAAAAAACATGGAAGAGATACACAGGAGGAAGATACCTGCATATATAGAAAGAGACCTACCTGGGGTCTATACCAGGGGAGCGCTATATACTGAGAGACAGTACTTAAAACCTCTTGAACAAGTGAGTGCACTCATATAAGAGCACAGGGTGTTGGTGGAGGTCGTTATTGATTCAAGAAATACTACGCTTAGAGAGACTTCTGCTCTTTTATTTTATTTTTATTTTTAATCCCCATACCTATTCTACCAATTTTATCAAGGCCCACACTGTCATTACCTTGCTATTTGGGGAAGCCCAAACATGGGCTTATCACCTGCTCCACAACAAAACCCCCTCCTGGATTCCTGGCCTTCCATCTGGCAGGCTATAGATACCCTCTATGATGATCCCCTGAGAGTGCTTTCTGTCCAGTCAACCCTCCGGTCCCTAGGACAGAGAAACTGTCCTGCTGAGGAGTATATGGCAGAGATTTGCCAAATTGTATCTGAGACTGGTTGGAATGAGTCTGCTCTCACGGATCAGTTCCATTGAAAGGTAAATTAGCATGTGTGGGTCTGCCCTCTACCCTAAGGGACCTAACCCATATAGCCATCCAAACTGACCATAGACTATTGGAATGGTGTAGGAAACGGTTGGCTACTTCTCCTCCAACTCAGAGCCCCCTAGATACTAGTGAAGACTCACCAGTCCCTCATACTCCAGGGTCACATGAAGAACCATGCAGTTGGGTTGGTGTATGGACCCCTTTATGAGACAGAACAACATCTTAATCACTGTCTTTACTACTCCTAGTTGTATGTTTACTTCTACCTCTCCATCTCTTCATTTAGCAATTTTGGTTTGTTTACAGTGGACTACTCAACGAATTAATCTGACTGTCATAATCTATTCCGGTTCCAGTGGCTATTTCCTTGATCTAGCTGTGATGGAGATACTGGGTATTCCACACAAATCCAATTTACAACCTTCATATATCTAAATGGCAGACAGCAGGAACCACCATCTAGGCCCCGTGTCCGTGGAGGCCTTGCCTCTTCATCTTCTCATTGGCGCTCTGCATCTAGAAGATATCAAGCTGTATTTACTTCATTTACTTTTGTTCCCTTTGATCTTAGGTCTCCCTCGGCTACAAAGCCATAACCCTCTCATCGATTGTGCCTCTGGTTCTCTGGCCTTCTCCTCTTCCTTCTGTAAGACTTAGACATCAACTGCTTTCAGCTAATACTTCTGTGTCTTCTCTACTCCCTGATGCATATTAGGATGTTCGATATGTATTTAATAAAAGAGGAGCTGACATCCTACCTCTGCACAGATCACACAACTGCCCAACAGATTGCCTCCCTGGGGCCCCTACACCATACAGGTGTATCTATCCTCTTTCAAGTCCTGAACTGCAGTACATGCAGAATTACATCACCAAAAACCAACAGTTAGCATTCATTAGACTTTCCACTTCTCCTGCAGGGGCTGGCCTTTTTTATGTGTTGAGAAGAAAAATGGAGGCCTTTGACCCTGTGTGGATCACAGAGAGCTGAGCCTCATCACTAATAAAAAAAAAAGTTACTCTCTGCTGTTAATACCAGAGCTCCTAGAATGACTTTCTTCAGCTACTGTCTTCACTAAAATAGATGTATGAGGAGCATATAATCTAGTGCGAATAAGAGAGGGGGATGAGTGGAAGATGGCCTTTCAGACTCGCTAGAGCATTAGGAATACAGTCTGATGCCATTCGGCCTATGTAATGCCCTTGTGACCTTTCAACATTTCATTTTCATTAATGACGTGTTCATGAATTTATTGGATCAGTTTGTTATCATTTACCTTGACAACATATTAGTATTTTCCTCTGATCTACAGGCACATTGGCAGCAAGTGTGTATCATGTTAGCACGTTTAGACCTTAATCACCTTTATGCTAAGCTAGAAAAATGCATATTCAAACCCAAAGAGATTGAGTGCATCAAGATGGATCCATATAAAGTCTACGCTGTCCTAGATTGGCCTGTCCCTATCAATAAAAAGGAGGTATAACCAGTGGTATAACAATAGGGGTCACACCTGCGACCAGGCCCGTCACTCCAGGGGCCCGGCCGCCCCCCGTGACCCCCTCGCCCGCAGCAACTCCCACTACAGCCGCCGGCCCGCCGTTCTAGTAATACAGAGCGCTGGGAGATGACATAATCTCCCAGCCTCTGCATTACTAGAGCGGCGCGCGGGAGCTTCACTTCTAGAGATCTGTGCCGAAGGAGGCACAGATCTGTCAAGCTACGCAGCTAGACCACCAGGGACTGGAGGTAGGGGTATTGTGGAAGGGGCAATGTGGAGATAGGGGCATTGTGGAAGGGGAAATGTGGAGATGAAGGGGCAATGTGGAGATGAAGGGGGCATTGTGGAAGAGGTAATGTAGAGATGAAGGGGAAATGTGGAGATGAAGGGGCAATGTGAAGATGGGGGCATTGTGGAGATGAAGGGGGCATTGTGGAAGGGGCAATGTGGAGATGAAGGGGGCAATGTGGAGATGAAGGGGACATTGTGGAGATGAAGGGGGCATTGTGGAAGGGGCAATTTGGAGATGGGGGCATGGTGGAGATGAAGGGGGCATTGTGGAAGGGGCAATTTGGAGATTGGGGGGCATTGTGGAGATGGGGGCAATGTGGAGATGAAGGGGCAATTTGGAGATTGGAGTGCAATGTGGAGGTGGCCAATGTGGTTGAGGGGGCCATTGTGGTCGGGGGGGGGGCCCATGGCAATTCTTGCACCAGGGCCCGGTGGCTTCTAGTTACGCCTCTGGGTATAACATTAATTGGTTTACTCATTTCTTTCAAAGTTTTATTTTTCCAAGGTTGCAGCACCCGTCACTGCTCTTTTTAAGTCTTCTTCATGGTATCTTTGGACTCCTGCTGCACAGGATGCTTTACCTTCTTAAAAGAACAATTAATTTCAGCTCCTATTCTCCTATAACCATATATGCAAAGACCTTGGATGCCTTGGATATTGCTACTGGTGCAATTTTGTCCCAGAGGCTTGGAAACCGTTGCATCCAGTAGCCTTTCAATCAAATAAAACTTCATCATTGGGTATAAGGAGTAGGGGTGGGCAAAAGGTCCCGTTGTGTTCCCACAAAACAATCTGTGAAAAAGCATGTGGTTTTCCATGGGCAAATCTGCTTTAAATAAAGCAATTAAAATCTTCCCTGTTTTGTCCATTGGCAAACAATTTTCTCAATTTTTTTCAATGGCTAGAAAGTTTTCTCTATAAAAGTGTGCCATTTTCCAGGAAGTGAAACACAATACAAGCAGCTACAGACCATGAGCTAAGTGCTAGGCTGTTGTGCTGTGTTTTAATAGCAAAATGGAGGCAGGAGAGGCTCATAGTGACTACTAGCACTATGAGCAAGTTTAGTAATAATAAAAGGAGGATCTGGAGGGACCAATATGCATCCAGTGAGTCTGAGGAGGAGGAAGTGACCACCGCTACCAACATAAAAGGGTCTGGATGCCCTGGTTCCCCAGACCCAATGATGGCCAGTCCCCTTACATCACCCCTAGGGATCTTTGGGAAATTTGTTTCATGGAAGAAAGAAGAGGGTGGTGGTAGTAGTAATGTGAGCAGGACAGGACAGCTACCTGTGCCTGATGTCAGTGCTGTACCTGCTGCCAATGCTGCACCTATTGCCAGTTTGTTTTGTAATTCTCAGGAGGGGATGGAGGAGAAGATGATGCCAAATGTGACAGCAGGGGACCCTAAGTCACACTTGCCTTCTGAAAACAGTCTTGCCACTAGTACTGCTACTAAGAAGGTCCAGCACCTTGTACAGAGTGTTAGGAGTGAGGGAGGGGACGAACATATTACTAGTGAGGAGAAAGACTCAGGGACTGAAATTGATGTGGTTGGTGTTAGTAGTAGTAACAGCAATGGTGAAGTAGCTGGTGGGACTCCTGTTAGAGGAATGGAAGGGGAAGTAATGCAGAGCATCCAGACAAGCAGTCAAGAGAGCCCACAACATTCCCCTGACCCTGGGAGTCTCATAGCCCCCCCTCCATGGCATGATCCTGAAGAAGGCAGAATTGTTGCCTAGCAGCAATAATACCACCACCACAAGGAGCACAGATCAGCTGCCTGTGCCTGCTGCTAGTGCTGCCAGTCTGCCTTCAGTTCAAGAAGAAATGGCAAGTGTGACATTAGACGACCCTCTTTCATATTTCCAATTACCTCCTCCAATCGGTGAGATGTCTGTAACAGAGCAGCAGAAGCAAGGAGGAACTGGTGGCGGTGGTGATGATGATGGTGGGGAAGCTGGGGTGAAAGAGAAATCAATGGCCTTTTTAGCCCAAATTGAGATGGGGACGGGTATCACCACCACCAGCAGTGAGCTTTTGGAATTTGCTGAGTTTTCTACTGCTCTAATACCTGTTACTGAGTTTCAAGGGCAGCAGGATGCTGAGGAGCAGGCTCGTGAGCAACAGATCACCATTTGCAAAGAAAACTACAAAAACAATTTGGGGGGGTTTGTTTCTAACAGGCCTAAGTCCTACAAATCAATGTTTACTCTGGGCTTGGGTCTCTAACAACAAGTCCTACAAACCATACTCTACAAAATACTATATCCCATCAAGTATCAGTCTGCCACAGTCATAGCTTAAGCCAGGGGTCCCCGTCTTACTTTATTTCATTTTTACTTTTATTTATTTTTTCTTAACTGTCAGCAACAGTCAACAACCCCACCCAAAAAATTACCCGTTCAACTGATTCTTTCCCCAGACTCCACCCACCAACACAGGCAAAAACTCAGACCCCTTTTATACCATGTCTAATGTGGGGGGTTTAATTGCATTTATTTACTTTTTTATTAACTTTCCCCCCAATCCCAGTCAATAAATCCCCCCCGGAAAATTCCCAGTTCATCTGATTCTTTCCAAAGCCTCCACCAACACAGGAACCCTCATACCACTTTTATACTAAGCCTTTGGGAAACAAAATAACATTTGCTATGTATTGTGTGTAAATTAAATATATTGTGTGTAAATTAAATGTTCCTATTGATTTCAATGCAATGAGCTAGGCGAAAAAAGCAGAAAAACAGCAATTTTCACCAGTCATTATTCGCCAACTGGGAAGTGCCATTATTTGCCAATTTTGGTTTGAGGAGAAAGTTTTCACCCTTCGCTAGTTAGGACCTCGTTTATAAGGTTCTTTTTCTATCATCAGTGTGGTCAATCCAGTTCCCTACCGATTGGCCCTACCTTCCTCTTTTAAGATCCATCCCACATTCCATGTCTCCCCACTCATAGGCTGGCACCCACCTCTACTCTGGCCTCGCCCTGTTGCTCCTCCTCTGCCTATGTTTGTTAATGATGAAGAGGAGTGTGAAGTAGAAGAAATCCTTCATTCCCTTCTTCTTAGGGGGAGACTAAAGTATCTCATTCATTGTAAGGGCTATGGTGCTGAAGAGCAATCTCGGGAACCTCTGGCTAACATTCATGCTCCTGCTCGCCTACGAGCCTTCCTTCGAGCTCATCCTGATCGTCCACACACTCTGAGATCACGTCGGGGGAAGGGCATCTGTTGGGCTCATACTCCCCTCGATCTTCCTATCTGCCAGTTGTGCACGTATATCCATGGTGGTGTGCTTCAAATCAGCTTTGTATCAAGCCCTGCCGGCGGCCTGTCTCCTGTGTCTTATGTCACTATCTCCACTACCATTTTTGACTAACCTCCCTTGCTTCCTGCACTGTCCCTGGCTAGTTTGACCATTCTTCTTTACTTTCCCTTTGTTTTTGTTGCTTCGGTTTGCCCTTTGCCTGTCCTCTTGGGCTTGCATCTCTGGGCTCCACCACTGGTAATTACAAGCCATACATCGGGGGCCTGTTTTCCATACCTGCTTCTTTGCTGTAGCTTATGACAGCCCTCACCTGTTTGTGACAGACAGGGAGCACTATTATACCCTTGACAAAACAGGCAGATAGACCAATGATATGTGTGTGGCATTGTGGCATACATCAGAAGTTGGTTTCCCTCCTGGGCATGCCCCCTGTAAGTAGGGATGGGCTAAACTTTTTGGCTCAAAAGTGAAACAAGAGAAAAATGGCATTTCCCATCAAGCTCAAACTTTTTCACGAAAAATGCAGATTTTCAGCTTTTTTTTTCCACCTAGCTCATTGATTTGAAATCAATGAGAACACGGAATTCCTTCCCCCACCATCACATGGCAAATTTCCCTTGTTTTCTCAGAGGCATAGTATAAAAGGGGTGTCATATTCCTGCAGCAGGCCATTTTGTGTTTGTTAGAGGGAGAGAGCAGCATATTTTTGAGCTACAGAAGAAAGGCTAATAAAGTGGAGTTGAAGTTTAGTTTAGGGAATCTTGTAGGCAAGAAACCTGTTCTCTGTGTTTGGGGAGTCTGGTGGAAGTCTGGGGGAGAAGAAAGGAGGTTGACCCCAAATATCCCAGAATTATGTGTAACCCATAGTGATGATCGAGCACCCCGATGCTCGGGTGTTCGGGTGCTCTGGCCGAGTGCCCCCGGAGGCTCGAGTGCTCGGCTGAGCACCCGAGCCCCATTGAAGTCAATGGGAGGACTCGAGCATTACACCAGGCACCCCCTGCTCTGATGAGGGGAGAGTGCCTGGTTCATAGGAAAAGGTCAGAAAATGATGGAAACACCACAGAAATTGTTCAGGGACAGCATAGGGAGGATGTCTGGATGCATCTTGGACTCCAACGTCGCTGCTGGGAACGATGTTTCGCCCGTAGTACGCCATTTTTACCAACTGACCGTAAAACACACAAAAAGGAAGATAAAAACGACTTTAGGGCGAAAAATTGTTACCAAACAGTATTTGCTGTATATTTACTTGTATATCATCTGCAAATTCTGAAAAAATTTCATCGATTTTTCGGAACTGGGGCCATGATTAAGAGGGAAACGTGCGCAGCGTAAAGCAGGTGTTCAACGTGGTTATGGCCCAGGTAAGGTACAGCATTCAGGAACGGAGGCCGCAGCTACCACAGGTTTTACAACATGTCCGTTTGCCCTTGTTAAGTCCAAAATTTATAGTCGGAACAGTGGGGTCTGATCCATTGAGTAAAAGTGACGAAGTGACTTAGTGGATGAAGCCAAGAACTACATTCTGCTCTGTCGAACACCCCAGCCCTATTTAATTCAATGGGAGGACCTGAGGCACTCCGATACAACCTGTATATCACAAAATGGAGGGCCTCATTCACATTGTGGTACAATAGTTCAGGTAGTGGTCCAACACTCATAAAGCCTATGCACTAAGTGAAAGGGCTGCCAAAAATTAGACTGAAATGTCACTCCAATACACCCTTTATTACACATAAAGGAGGGCATCATACACAGCCTTGAAAAATTCGGATTAATGGCCTGCTGGTGACCCTCTAAAACATTAGGGGCGAGGGCATGCCGCTAAGCTGACCATCTAAAACATTAGGAATGAGGGTCTGCTGCTGAGCCGACCATCTAAAACATTATGGGTGAGGGTCTGCTGCGGAGCTGACCATCCTAAACATTATATGCGAAGGCCCGCTAGTGAGCTGACGCTATAAAACATTATATGAGAGGGCCCGCTAGAGAGCTGACCCAATAAAACATTATATGAGAAGGCCCGCTGGTGAGCTGACCTATACAAAAATTGTCAAACAGGGCCCGCTGGTGAGCTGGCCCTATATAAAAATTATATCACAGGGCCCGCTGGTGAGCTGGCCCTATATAAAAATTATATCACTGGGCATATGGAAGAGGAGGAGGAGGATGAGAAGATTAAGAGTCAACCATATACCCGTTTTTTGGGTGGAAGGGGTGAATGGGAATACAGAGTATTCCCATCATTGTAAATAACATATCTAAAGTGACTTTATGTTCACCCGGGGCTTTCCTCCAGTGGAGTGGAGAAGTCAGGGGAAATCCAGGCCTTGTTCATTTTTATAAGTGTCAACCTATCAGCATTTTCGGTTGAAAGGCGGATACGCTTATCTGTTATGATGCCACCAGCAGCACTAAATACCCGCTCAGACAGAACGCTGGCGGCAGGGCAGGCCAGCACCTACAAGGCGTAGAGTGCCAGTTCATACCACGTGTCCAGCTTGGACACCCAGTAGTTGTAAGGCACAGAGGGATCATTGAGGACGCTGACACGGTCTGCTACGTACTCCTTCACCATCTTCCAAAACTTTTCCCTCCTTGTGACACTAGGCTGCGCATCAGGGTGAGGGTGCTGGCGGGGTGTCATGAAGGTGTCCCACGCCTTGGAGAGTGTTGCCCTGCCTTTGTCGGAACTGCTGTGTGCTCCCCTTTTCTCCCCTTCTCGGTTGGGCAAGGTAGCACGTACTCTGCCGCCAGCGTTGTCAGATGGAAAATTTTGGAGCAATTTTTCGACAAGAACCTTCTGGTATTGCACCATTTTGCTTGTCCTCTCCACCGGAGGAATGAGAGATGAGAAATTCTCTTTGTAGCGGGGGTCCAGAAGGGTGAACACCCAGTAATCCGTGTTGTCTAAAATGCGTATAACGCGTGGGTCACGGGAAAGGCAGCCTAACATAAAGTCAGCCATGTGTGCCAGAGTACCAACAGGCAAGATTTTGCTGTCCTCACCAGGAGGATGACTCTCAATCTCCTCATCCTCTTCCTCCTCTTCTGCCCACCCACGCTGAAGAGATGGAAATAAAGTTCCATGGCTACCCTCTGTAGCGGAGGCAACCGTGTCTTCCTCCTCCTCCTCCTCCTCCGCCTCCTCCAATTGTCGCTGAGAAGACGAAGTGAGGGTGCTCTGGCTATCACCTTGTGTAAGCTCTTCCTCCCCCATTTCCACCTCTTCCACATGCAAAGCGTCGGTTTTAATTGTGAGCAGCGAGCGTTTCAGTAGACACAGAAGTGGGATGGTTACACTGATAATAGCATTATCGCCGCTCACCATCTGTGTCGATTCCTCAAAATTGCGTAAAACCTCACAGAGGTCTGACATCCATTCCCACTCCTCACTTCTGATTAGAGGAAGTTGAACGGAGAGGCGACGACCGTGTAACAGCTGGTACTCCACTACTGCCCTCTGCTGCTCACAAAGCCGGGCCAACATGTGGAAGGTGGAGTTCCAGCGCGTGCACACGTCACACAGCAGCCGGTGAGCTGGCAATTGTAAGCGCTGCTGCAGCTTCAACAGGCCGGCTGAAGCTGTAGATGACTTACGGAAATGTGCACACACGCGGCACACCTTGGTCAAGAGATCATGAAAATTGGGGTAGGTTTTTAGAAATCGCTGAACCACTAAATTAAATACATGCGCTAGGCATGGTACGTGTGTGAGCTTGCCGAGCTCCAAAGCCGCCACCAAGTTACGCCCATTATCACACACAACCATGCCTGGTTGCAGGTTGAGTGGCGAGAGCCACTGCTCGGTCTGGTGACTAATCCCCTGCAACAGCTCTGAGGCCGTGTGCTGTTTGTCCCCAAGGCAGATCAGCTTCAGCACGGCCTGTTGACGCTTCCCCACTGCAGTGCTACACTGCTTCCAGCTACCGGCTGATGGGTGAGTGGCGCTGCGCGCAGAGAATTCGGAGGTGGAAACGGAGGAGGAGGAGGAGGAGCCAATAACGTAGGTGCTGGCGGAAACCCTGATGGAGGTAGGGCCCGCAATCCTCGGCGTGGGTAGCACCTGTGCCATCCCAGGGTCCGAGTCGCTCCCAGCCTCCACGACATTCACCCAGTGTGCCGTCAGGGAAATGTAGCGTCCCTGGCCACAAGCACTTGTCCATGTGTCAGTCGTTAAGTGGACCTTCCCAGTAACTGCGTTGGTCAGGGCACGGGTGATGTTAAGGGACACATGGTGGTGTAAGGCGGGGACGGCACACCGGGAAAAGTAGTGGCGGCTGGGGACTGCGTACCGAGGGACAGCTGCTGCCATCAGGCTGCGGAAGGACTCAGTGTCCACAAGCCTAAATGGCAGCATTTCGATGGCCAGTAATTTGGAAAGGTGTGAGGTTAGTGCTATGGCCTGTGGGTGGGTGGCTGGGTATTTTCGCTTGCGCTCAAATGCCTGGGGTAACGACATTTGGACGCTGCGCTGGGACAGGGAAGTGGATGTGGTCGCTGATGGTGCTTCAGATGGTACAGGTGCAGGGCGGGAGGTATGCGGGCCTGCGCCTCCGACAGGCGATTGGCCGGCACCGAAAACAGGGGAAGAGGAGGCAGTGGTGTGGCCTGCAGACACAGATTGGCGATCCGGGCGTTCCTCCCACTTATTACGGTGCTTGGATGCCATGTGTCGGATCATGCTGGTGGTGGTGAGGTTTCTAGTGTTCATGCCTCGGCTCATTCTGGTGTGGCACAGGTTGAAAACTACAATTTTTTTGTCGTCTGCACTTTCCTTAAAAAAACGCCATACCGCGGAACACCTAGCCCTTGGCAAGGGAGATTTACGCAAGGGGGTGCTCTGTGGAACATTTGCGGGCCGGTTTGGTGCGGTCCGCCTTCTTTCTTTAGCCACACCACTGCCTCTTCCAGCCTGTTGCGGTGCTGCAGATGGCTCACCCTCAGGACTGCTGTCATCGCTCGGCTCTCCACCTTCCCAGGTGGGGTCAGTCACCTCATCGTCCACCAAGTCCTCCTCCACTTCCTCACTCTGATCATCCTCCTCATTTCTTGATCCCACCACATACTCAGTCATTGACAACTGTGTATCATCCTCCTCATCAAGGTCTTGAGACAGTAATTGTGGTTGATTTGATGGCAACTGTGTCTCATCATCATCATCCACTTCCTTTGACCTTAAATGCCGTTCCCCTCTGTCATCTTCTTGTGATTGGGTACCCTCTAGAGGTTGTGAATCAGGGCACAAGATCTCATGTTCCTCTGCAAGCGTGCTTGGAGAGAGGTTCAAATCAAGGATTGGTGATGAGACGAGCTCCTCACTATATCCCAGTGTGGGATCACTTCTTTGGCCAGACCCTCTATGGTGGGAGGAAGGATGATCAGGGTGAGGATTATGTTGACCAGACTCTTGGCTACTGAGAGTGGACTTGGTGGAAGACAGGGTGGTGCTTAACCGACTGGAAGCAGTATCAGCTGAAATCCAACCGACCACCTGTTCGCAGTGGTCTGACCTCGAGAGTGATGTCCTGCGACGCCCTGTAAACTGAGACATGAAGCTAGGTATGGTGGATGTCTTTCTGTCTTGTGCTCTGGCACCAGGCACAGTTTCTACGCGTCCTGACCCGCGCCCTGAACTATCAGGATCACGTCCACTTCCCCGTCCCTTTTTACCCGCCTTCTTCATATTAAACGGAATATATGCCGGTAATCTGCGGCTAGGCACACGAAACAGAATGTGACACTAATCTGCGGCTAGGCACAGTGAACGGAATATGTGACGTTAATTTGTGAATTTGCACACTAAACAATATGTGACGTTAATTTGTGAATTTGCACACTAAACAATATGTGATGCTAATCTGCGGCTAGGCACACTAAACAATATGTGACGTTAATCTGCGGCTAGGCACACTAAACAATATGTGACGCTAATCTGCGGCTAGGCACACGAAACAGAATGTGACGCTAATCTGCGGCTAGGCACAGTGAACGGAATATGTGACGTTAATTTGTGAATTTGCACACTAAACAATATGTGACGTTAATTTGTGAATTTGCACACTAAACAATATGTGACGCTAATCTGCGGCTAGGCACACTAAACAATATGTGACGCTAATCTGCGGCTAGGCACACTAAACAATATGTGACGCTAATCTGCGGCTAGGCACACGAAACAGAATGTGACGCTAATCTGCGGCTAGGCACAGTGAACGGAATATGTGACGTTAATTTGTGAATTTGCACACTAAACAATATGTGATGTTAATTTGTGAATTTGCACACTAAACAATATGTGACGCTAATCTGCGGCTAGGCACACGAAACAGAATTTGACGCTAATCTGCGGCTAGGCACACGAAACAGAATGTGACGCTAATCTGCGGCTAGGCACAGTGAACGGAATATGTGACGTTAATTTGTGAATTTGCACACTAAACAATATGTGACGTTAATTTGTGAATTTGCACACTAAACAATATGTGACGCTAATCTGCGGCTAGGCACACGAAACAGAATGTGACGCTAATCTGCGGCTAGGCACAGTGAACGGAATATGTGACGTTAATTTGTGAATTTGCACACTAAACAGAATGTGACAATAATCTATGGCTAGGCACACGTTTAAAATGGCCCTTTTTGTCGCTGCGTTGTACAATATTTGTCCCTGTGCACCTAGTACAATGTCACCTTACTAATATCCCCCCCACAAAAAAAATGAAATTGTGCCCCCCCAAACAAAATATAAATGCTGCCCCCACACACAACAGTCCTAAAAAGGACTTTTGGGTCTTGAAAGAGTACCAACACTTTTATTCTCCCTACACTGACTTTCCCTGCCTGATCGCATCTCTCCCTGGCTGAGAATGAGCAGAACTCGCGAGTACGGGTTCTGGCCAGCCAATCAGTGTAATGCCAGCAGCCAACATGGCTGCTGGCATTACACTGATGTCAGAGCCTCCCCGCACGTTTATTGGCTGCGCAGCAGCCGCGAAACGTGAGGGGAGGAGACCCGAACATGGCGGGCGAGCACATGCGGTACTCGTACGAGTACCGCCATGTGCCGAGCAGAGCGATGCTCGAGCCGAACCGAGC
Organism: Rhinophrynus dorsalis; assembly: GCA_037306005.1. Lineage (NCBI taxonomy): Eukaryota > Metazoa > Chordata > Amphibia > Anura > Rhinophrynidae > Rhinophrynus > Rhinophrynus dorsalis. The sequence continues at coordinate 173,152,236 of CM074720.1, read as the reverse complement.
TTCGGCCGAGCATGTTCGCTCATCACTAGTAACCCATGATCCAAGTCCCTTCCTGATCTGGCTGTTATCTCTGTTCTAGATGAGTCTGGGAGTGGGAGAAGGGGGTAAAGAAGATTTATCCCAAATACCCCAATTTTTTATGTGACTGGCCAGGAAGACACAGGCAACTGAGATCCAAGTTCCTTACTGAACTAAACAAGTAACTGTGTCAGCATAACAGCTACTACAAATTTACTGAATTTTATTGCCAAAAGTTTAAAAACTTGATTGAAGAAAAACAGCATGATGTCCTGCAACACATTATGCATTTCGGACCAGCCGGTCTTTATTCATAAGTATGCATGCTGGGAAGGTGAACGGTATTCAAAGCAAATAAACCCCTACCACTTGCATATAGTTATAAAGATACATTTATACCTGAAATAAACATGAATAAAAACAAAGAATAATGCTGATAATCCTATATAATAATTCGCTAAATTGTGTGTAACGCTGCGACATGTGCAGTACACACTGCTGCGCGTGCTGCAGTCATGCACAGTAGAGACTGCCCACGCCACGGCTGATACAGAGCTGGGCACTGCCCCGCGACCGGGTGGCAGTGGCACTGTGGCCCGTGTAACGGGCTGTTCAACTAGTCCTGATATAATGAATATTAAATTAATCATCTCTTAAAGACAAAGTAATTATAAATGTAAAGATTGACATTTCCACAAATAACCAAACACCTTAATGGCGGATACAAAAACTGTGAATAGATGTAAAACAAGGGTCTTCAAAAAGATAGAAAAATGGGAGAATTAAATCAATAAAAGAAATTCAAATCCCATTCACAATTCAGCCCATCAGGTACTCTGGTCACCAACTGGTGAATCCAAAAGTCCTCTCTATGGCTTAAAAGGGACAATAAATCTCCATTACTAAAGGATTTCTTGACCCTTTCAATACCCTGAAACATAGAGTTGCTCAAATCTGAATTGTGTGTCATAAAATGTCTTGCTACTGGTGACCCAAGATCTCTTTCTTCTATGGAGTTCAAAAGTTCTCTAAAACATTATTTTAGCAGGTAAGTAGTCCTACCAACATATTGTTTAAAACAAGTGATCAAATAAATCACAAATGTGGTGGATCAATTAATGTTTAATAGTATATTCCCTAGAAGTTACACTACTACTGAAAGACTTTGAAGTCATGGCACATGCACAACATCGACACATCCCTGCAAATTTGTGGAATCCTGTAGCACTTAACCAGGTAGGATTACTAGTTTTAGACCACTTAAAGAAGCTATTTAACAATTGTCTTCCAATAGTAGGAGCTTGTCTACTAATGAATCTACATCCATCTTTCATGACCTCTCTTAAAATATTATCCTCATATAAAATGGGAAAAAGACCTTTTATGACTTTACAGATCTGATTATATTGACAACTAAAATCTGTAACAAAAGTGATCGGCGAATTTCTTTATAAATTATGAGATTTTCTTTCAAATGTTTTGTGAATGAGTTTACCCCTCTAATAGAATTGTCTTCAGTCTTAGCCATTGAAATCTGTGTTTCTGAGTAACCTCATTCCAGCAAATGTTCAGACAGAAGATCGGCTTTTCAATCTGATAAATGGCCCATTTGGAATATTCTTGGATTCTTGCACAACTACCAGCCAAAAGTAATGCATTGCCTGAATTTGGGTTTCTAAAGATATTCACTTTAACACTGTGTTGTGCTGTTGTTTGGTATTACCAAGTAATGTAAGGTCAAAGAATTTGAAACATTCCTTGTTTGAATTATATATGAGTCTTAGGCCACAAGATTTGGAATTTAAATACCCTACAATTCATTTTGAGAATATTCACCATGCCAAACAAAGATCAGATAATCTATATTTGGAAATATGAAATGGAAGACCTGTGTGAATTGTTATCCAAAGGGTGGTCACACCAAATATTGATTTGATTGAGATTTTTCTTCTGTTCACTCATTATGCATTTTGTTAACATGTCTATTTTTTTTTCCGTTTTCAAAGCTTTATTGAAAATTAATTTCAATACAAAAATGTAAATATAAACATACAAAATAAAAATAGGGTATGCTAAATTGCAATGGCATGTATACAAACGCACTATAATATTTAAGGCAAGCACAATATAAACATTAAGCATTAACCTCATTGATAGCCTGATTATCATATTAAAGAGTAGTTACATCCAAAATAGAACACACTGCCTTATTATAAAGTATGCTCTATAAAACAACATACATATTAGGAAGCTACTCTAAAGGCTTTAAGTAGAAGCAATTAAAAGCAATCAACTGTAGATGCACAGATGGAGATTAAGCACATAAACTGTATCATAGAGTAGTAAAGGAATATATAAACAAGAGTAAACGAGGAACAAGGTAATAAGGGAATTTATCCCTTACCTTGCTGGTATACCACATAGAGACCCCTAATGAGGGTCATGGGGGTGGTGAAATAATGAAATAAGGACTTAGGGCTAGATTTAAAGGCAGCCGTTAAACCAGCCGCTAAGTGAAAAAGGCACATCGCTCGCAAATAATACAGGAGTTACGGCAGATTCAATAGGTACTCTACAAGAATAGCTATTGAGCGTAGGCACACAAAAAACACGTAACACAAAAGCCGTTGTCGCTCATGTTAATGCACAACGGGCGGCCAAATCACACGATAACAGCGCTCAAAACAACATCTAACATAACGGCTGCCATTGACTAGCAACCATGATTGATGCCAAAACAAATTCAAACACACAGCCAATCACAAAGCCCCAATGTATCAAAAAACTTCAAATACACCTATATATACCCAAAAATAACCGTCACACACTGTCTGTTATCGAGTTCTTCAGAGCCAGATATCAGGACCCAGGAGCGGAGGATAGTGATCAGAGAGAGGGATAAAGGAGCATTCATTGGAGGTAGAAGGAGATTTTTGAGTTTGGAGCTTGGAGAGAGGTGCACTTACTATACACATATTACACTTTTGCACATATTACATACACACATACAAACACAAACACATACACATACATACACATAGTCCTTTTTTTTATAACACCTTACACATTTTACTTTTTATTTTGACAGTGTGAATCTGGGAGTGAAAGTGTGTGACAGAGAGTGAGTGGATAGAGTGTGTCTGTGAAGGCCTGTGAGAATGCCTGGGTGTGACTGGGTGAGTGATGGCAAGGAGAGGAGGACAGGAGAGAGGGATGGGGAGAGTAGTGGAGGAGGAGGAAGCTCAGGAGGGGATCCCTCAACAGAGCAGGGGTGTGAGAGGGAGATCCGCAGGGCGGAGGGGGACCCGGCCCACAAGAGCAGGAACACGTAGGACAGGGACAGAACCTGCAGTGGGACGAGGGGTAGTTGCTGGGGAGCACCCCACACAGTCAGGGTCAGACCAGGCAGGGCACTCTAGCTCTGAGTCATCCCATGCCGGAGGTGACGAGGCCAGGATCAGAGACCCCAAGTATACAGAGGAGGAGAACATGGCTCTTGTGGAAGCTGTCCTGGAGAGGCAGAGTGTTCTCCACCCAACAGCGAAGGTCCCTGGCCTGTCAGCGAGGAGGAAGGCAGCCTGGAACCAGATCTGCAGCCGGGTCAAGGCGGTGGCTCCATGCAGGCGGGACGTGGAGTCCATCAAAAAGCGATGGGGCGACTGCCGGAGGGTGGTAAAGAACAAGCTCTCAGAACTCGCCAAGCACGCCCGAGGCACTGGAGGTGGCCCACCTGTCCCTATCACCTTCTGCGGCTGGGAGGAGATGGTGCGGCAGAATATGTCCCAAACCCTGATCGAGGGGGTTGTTGGAGGAGCTGACACTGGGGATGAGAGGAGCCTCCACACTACCGGTAAGTGCAACACTACAGAACAACACACTACAGCAACCAACACCAGCTGCACATACAGTCACACCTCAACACATGCCCATCATTCATGCACACAACTGCACCAACACAGCTCCCTGAGGGTTAAAAACAGGACACAACACAAGGACAAATATCAAGGTCCAACATGGAACAAACCTGTCCAAGTCCTACTTCAACCCTCCTGTCGCTGTGCTCATCACGCACAATACACAAACCATGCTGTTCAAAATGTCGTCTGTTAAAGATCATCACTGTTCACACACAATGTCACCCATGTCCCCACTGGGAAGTCAGCACTTAACCCCTTGAGTGCTAGAGGGATCATCAATGCATCGATCAACAATGCTTTGGCAACCCCTCTGCGACACAAAGGGTTAAAGAGACAACAATCAAGTCAATAGGCCAACGATCACATGCTACACAGGGGACATTCACTAAGCGGTGACAAACAGATGGTGCAAAGAAATTCACCCTTACACATCCTCACTTCACCAATACCAGTGTTAGTCTATGGAGAATATGCAATAACATGAATCAAGTTGCTAAGGTCCGATCGTATAGACTCCATAGAAAACACTGGAAATGGGGAAATGAGATCACTGGAGAAGTCAGCATCATGTACACTCCATCATGTCGACAACACCGCTTACTGAATCACAAAAAGGATGGAGCAGGTCACACATCACAGTGTCACTGAGAATAACTGCTTGTATGTGCAACACACAGGCCTCAAACAATACCCCAGAATTAAAGGTGGAAATAGTAGGCCTTGGTGTTGTGTCTGCAATCATTTACTCTAACTTGACATGACATATCTCACATCTGATTCCCACATGGATCCTCAGGGGTGCTGATGCCATGGATGGATGGTACACAAGCCACTGATTGCAGGATACACATGGGAACCAAATATCAACCATTGTACCTTGTTCACCAACAGGCCATGAATGATGGATATCTCGGATTGAGTATGGTTGCCTCACTCAGAAGGATGGATGGGCTCATACTCAAAGAAAACAGGCCTCAATCAAAGATATCCCTCACTACTGGCGTGATTGTTGCCCTTCAGGATTCAACTGGAACACACGACATGGACAGGATCCTGTCCAGTTCATCAATCTCTGATTGCCAGGGTGGTATCCCATGCCCTCCAATGCAATGCATAGGATATGATCCTGACAACCAGAGAGTCACCTGTCAAGTAATGAAAAATTGTGCATTGTACGGGATCAGCTAAGAAGATAGGGTTGAATAACACTTGATTCCCACTGCACATCTGTTCAAAAAAGATATGCACACAAAGGAAAATGGTTAAATATGTACCTTTCAAATGGATCAAAATATGTCACAACACGATGTGAACCCAGAGATCATCTCACTGCCTGTGATTGCCCTACTGGCCAGATATGTGCATCCATCAGAAACTAACTTACATTGATACCATACAAATACACATACCTAGTATATCCCACTCTACGTAGATGGGATATACGAGGTATGTTCATATCCATCATATCAATCCAATGTATATTTTGATGGGTGCACATATATAGCCAGTAAGGCAATCACACCTACTGAAATGATCTCTGGCTTCATATCTGGAAAGGATATATTCATATCCATATGAAAGGTACATATCCACATGTATATATGACCATTTCTCCTTGTATGTAACTGTAATGGCATAGCAATTGTTAATTTCACCAACATGTGGATCCATGTTAGTCCTATCCCTCCAACCCTCATGGTTAGACAGATATCGCTCTATTTGACAGCTGGAGATTTCAGTCATTAGACCACACAGAGGCTCTTCAGCAGAGCCTAAATTGCCCCATTCAGAGATGAATACATCTTTGAGATGGTCAACAAAGTGTGCCTGGTTTGCAAGCACACTCTGTTCACCATTCCAATGAAGTTTACATCTCTGAATGGGGCAATTTAGGCTCTGCTGAAGAGCCTCCGTGTGGTGAAATGACTGTCAAACATGTCAAAATGACTGTCAAATAGAGCAATATCTGTCTAACCATGTGGGTTGGAGGGATAGGACTAACATCGATCCACATCTATCTCTTACGATGCCTACAATATTACATCATGGTGAAATTAACCATTGCTATTCCGTTAAAGGGATAGTAATACCTAACATGTGAAAAGAAAAATATATTGCAGGGTTCATCCCCCCCGAGCAAAACAAGGGTATTCCCACTGCTGAAAGGTGTTTCATTCAAAAAGTAGCACAGCTCATAGTTGACTACTCCAGGGGCAATATCACAGTGGCCTGGAACTCTACAATGGCGATGTTGCTAGACCATCCTATGGACAGCTTACGTCCAGACGCCATAAATTCCCATAGGATAATGTAGCAACAGTGCCAATGTAGAACTTCAGGCCACTGGGATATAGCACCAAAGCAATTCTATTCTGAGCTGGGAGACTTTTTGAACAAAAACCCCCTCCAGCAGTGGGAGTACCCTTGTTTCACTCAGGGTGATAAACCACACAACATATATTTCCCTTTCCGCATTTCATGTATTAGTATCCCATTAATCCCATCATGGCTACGTTTACTAATCACACTGCCTGCCTCTCAACTGCCTGCCTCTCAACTGGCTGCCCCTCAACTGCCTGCCTCTCAACTGCCTGCCCCTCAACTGGCTACACCACCACAGGATGCTCCACAAATGTACAGCGGCTGGATTCAGGGGGAGAGATGGATGCATCCCACTACCTCCGGGAGCTATTACCCTCCAGCAGCAGCACCACCACCACCAGGGAGGCAATGGCTGCCCGGGAATGTGGCCAACAGCCAATATGGGCCATATTCCACCGAGATGGATCTACCCTCCTGGATGGCTCCCCAGCATGGCCCTAGGTATGATCCCAGGTGGGGGCCAAGCACCTACCAGTGGCCAAGGTATGACCCTTGGCCACTTGACTACCAACACCTGGGCCTGATTGGGGAGCCCCAGCGCCCTCAGCCGAGGGACTTGTTCACCCCACCACCTCAACCAGCACAGACATCAGTGGGCAGCAGTGGGTCCCTTGATGTGGTGGGCACCCACACACCGTTTGTGCAAGCCACTCCACCAACATAAACAGCAGTAGCAGTCACAGCACACCCAGTACCAGCAGAGGAGACAGCAGAGGCTGGGGAAATAGAGGCTGAGGAGACAGCTGAAGCTGGGGAAACAGAGGCTAAGGAGACAGCTGAAGCTGGGGAGACAGCACATGTGTCACCGGGCACTCCCATCTCCAGCAGTCAATGCACTACAGATCTGGAGGCTGAGTGCATGGCCCTTCAAAGAGGACAGCTCCGGGCAACCCACGCCACCAACGACAACCTCACGAGGAACCAGAGGGAATCCCGGAGGAACACAAACAGGTTGGAGACAAGAATCCAAGCTCTGGAGTCAGAGGTTGCCAGGGGGAACACACAACTCCACCAGATCCATACGGGGATGATGGACATGTTTGCACAGGTGCTGGTGGAGTTGCGAGAGATTAACCGCAGGGAGAACCTGAGGATGGAGAGGGAGAACCTGCGTTCCACAGAGGGGTCCACTGCACCCACCACCCCTTCCAGTGTTACCCCAGAAGCCACACTTAGGAGGCAGAGGGTGACAAGGCAATCAGCCAGGGCATCCACCTCTGGCACCAAGTCTAAGGCCCCCCCCAAAAAAAAAAAAGAAATGAAAGGCCCAACCTGTCATCTGCCCCCTCAATAAAGGAAAATTGTGCTTTTGAATCCTGTCTGATCTGCTGTCTATTCAGTTATAGATTGGGTGGCAGGGTCGTCTCCAATGCATTGCCAAACAATGCAGTGAACTCAACTCCTGCCTGGGGGAAAAGTTTGTGTGATGTTACAACATGGGTTCACACACACCCACACCGTTGTCCAAATTCACCTGGCAACCCATCCCTGTAGCCATATAACACGACAGTGGTACATGGCCATGATGTGTGTCAGATTTGATCAGAACATACCCCTTAGCACAACAACTGGTGCAACACTGAACATTCGTCTGCATCAATTGTTGTGTTTGAGGGGAAAACCAAACAAACAGCTATGCGACTTAGCAGGGAAATAACAAGCAGGACAGGTGGAACATGCATCAATATGGTCTTTAAATCAAAATTCTATTGTGCAGCTGACTTACTGGGGAACACAATGTACACCCTAGGATCTCAATGTGTGTGTTACACATTGTGATCCTAGGGTGAGCATTGTGTTCTCCAGCAAGTCAGTTGCACAACAGGAGTTTGAATCACAGCCTAACTTACTGGATAACCCAGTGATCTTCCTGAGATTTCATTGTGTAGCACGCACATTGGAACCTTAGGCTGAGCATTGGCTTATGTATTAAAGGGATAGTAAACCTTGAAAATTAGTTCATTCTATATTGTAGCCCTGAAAAAAACATGTAAAATGATATAAGTCTTATCTCCCAAACCATATATGTTTGGTAGATAAGACTTATATCATTTTTTGTGTTTTTTAAAGGGCTACAATGTGAAATAAACTTATTTTCAAGGTTTACTATCCCTTTAAGTTGTTTGTTGTTTAACTAAGGTTGTAACACACTTCACCAGTGATAACACTTGTCCACATGGTTGTTTGTTGATGTAGCCCATGTACTGAGATATGACAACCTACAGCAATCTCAGGACATTGATTATATTGAGCAACACACAAACCGTGGACATCACATCACAGTGGAAGTGTGTCCCCTGTATCACCAGCTAATCACTCACAACACACATCAGTGTATCACTGCCATCATGTCATTGCATGTATACATCACAAAGTCCACTCATGGTCAGGCAACTAGTGGACTCCTGTGATGTAAATCATGCCTTCCTTTGTATGAGGGATACTCTAGCCTTGGGTATGGTTCCACATTGACAGGTGTTTGATCCAACATTCATTCATACAGACACGGATTGAGTAGTGATGTTTCTTGTGTATTTAGCCAATATGCATTAAACACTTGTACGAGCACAAAACGGTACATCGGAACTAAATAGGAATACATTAGAAATGCTAATGAACTGCTCATGTGTTGTCCACATAGTTTGGCATCTGTGTATGAGCAATCTTACTGTACAGGTCTGATACCTGGATGTTAGTACACACATTAATTCGTGTCCATATGTGAATGTTCCAGTAGAGGTTGCTGTGAACATCAGGTCAAACATTGCATCACCAACACAATCACTTGAAACACCAAGGGGTGAGCTTCATGGAAGTGTTGACCAGACTTCAGTCCAGTCATATGGAAACTCCTCTGTTCAAGGATGGATCGTGCTATGGATGCCTGTGGGACAAGAGGACAGGATTTGGAACATCACCCTCGAAGTGATTGTCATGCAACAGCTACAACATCATGATCCTTTTAATCTTTCCCGTTACATAAGTCTACACAAACCACTGCTTTGTAATGTGTTGTGTACTGGTTTATGAACCATCATGGGGAGAACTAAGGGGATGTTAACCATCCTTAGGGATATTTGCCCCTGACATGGTTACACACATCAACAAATATGTCCTAATAGCTTCCTGACAACAATATATTTGGGATGCCACTGTCAGAGACAGGCCAAATATGTTTGGTTCATGGAGCTAGTAGGACATATTTGTTAATGTGTGTATTTTTTTCTGGGGCACATATCACTGCACACACACACACAGGGCAGCATGGTGTCCATGGAGATGTGATCCACATTTCATGAGCTCCATGTTGTGTAACACACTATTACTGTAGATCCACTCCTCTGCTGCTTTCTTCAGCTGTAGAAAGCTACTGGTCCCATGTCCCCTCGAATGCCCCCTGAACCCCTTATATGACAGAGTGCTATCCGATGCATTGGCTTGGATGAGACTCCCTCGCTACAGGGGTACCATGGTTGCTATGGGTCTGATCCTAGCAAAACACTTTAGTTGGTGCCTAGGGAGCTGTGGGATATGCTGAACAAGGTTAAAGTGTTGTACCTTGGTTTCCAGGGGGGCATGCATGATATCCTTGAGGTAGCAGTATCAACATGGATGACAGGTTGTCAGATGTATTCGGAATCTCTAGGCCCAATCTGACTGGTCCACGGAATAGTTGATGCTGGTGGTCCATACTGCAGCCAGTGTCAGGGCTGTGTCACTGATCCTGTGGGGTGAAACAGAACATGTGTGTTGTGATGGGTGTGTATGCATGGATTGTGCGCATACATGTATTATACTCACAGCAGAAGTGATCCCTGATCAATCTGTCCCTTGTCTGCATCCCTGTTGGGGTTTCCTCACACTCAACG